>JANUYF010000004.1:98198984-99398984 GCA_026167975.1 Phrynosoma blainvillii | reverse complement strand
CAGCAGTTTTGGCTTTGTGAACACATAGATGTTCTGAATACCTGGTGATAAGATTAATGCATTCACAGATTATATTTATTCTAGGCCAAGAAAGCATGTGGAAGTGACAGTAAAAGGGGAAGCAGAGCCATAATAAAATGACCACAGTTACATTTTGTCAGAATTTGGCTTACCTCTTTTTATTATGGTATCTTAAGAGATAGAGAATGGCCCTAAAGATAACTTAACATGAGTCAACAGTGTGATGTGGCAGCTAAAAAGACCAATGCGATTTTAGGCTGCATCAATAGAAGTATAGTAGATCAAGGGAAGTAATAGTGCCACTGTATTCTGCTTTGGTCAGGCCCCACCTAGAATACTGTGTCCAGTTTTAGGCACCACAATTCAAAAAGGATGTTGAAAAACTGGAGTGTGTCCAGAGGAGGGTGACTAAAATGGTGAAGAGTCTGGAAACCATGCCCTATGAGGATCGACTTTGGGAACTGGGTATGTTTAGCCTGGAGAAGAGACGGTTAAAAGGTGATATGATAGCCCTCTTTAAATATTTGAAGGGATGTCATATTGAGGAGGGAGCTAGCTTTTTTTCTGCTGCTCCAGAGAACAAGACCCGGAACAACAGATGCAAGCTACAGGAAAAGAGATTCCACCTCAACATTAGGAGGAACTTCCTGACAGTGAGAGCTGTTCAACAGTGGAACACACTCCCTCGGAGAGGATAACTCTGAACTGATGAAACCTCTGGCACTGTAGTGTTCTCTGATACGGGCATGCATTAGTTCTGGGGTTGCCCTCTTTAACTTCATCACAGTTGAGCCTTCTGCTTGGTGTTCCTTCCTGGATTTTGCTAACTGTGCTTACTAGAATCCATTGGTAACTGGAATATTGCTGAAATGTGCTAATTTTAACATTTGGTAGAGGATGCAAGAGAACAGCTCAAAGTTAGTGAGCAATCCTTTGACCATGTTCAGACATAGACAAAATGTGCAGACTCCACTAGTTCTTCACTATAGCTTCATATTAATGTAGCCTTTGCATACATTGATCAAAAATTCACGGCAGGTTTTTGGTGCTCTAAAACCACAAGGTTGGAATAGAAACTTGACCTTTTTGAACTCTTTCAGCACATTTATTATTCTTTGTAAGTCATAATTAGATGGATCTTATCTTGCCGCTTCACTTCTGTGTATGCCTTGGCTTTTCCTAAGTCTGACTTTCCACAGCACAGGCTTGAACTTGGAAAACATGTTTGCTTTTATGACTGCTTCCTCTCCACCTCATAATTATATTTGCCTTTCATCCCATTTGGAATTTCTCATCTGTTTGATTCCTCCAGCGATGAATACTGTTAGTGAAGGTATGCAACAGTTGCTTGCACCAGGTCCTTCAACTTGCTTGCTTTATTACACAGTCATTGCTTATTCCTCCCGCCCCCCCAGCTCATTAATCCACTCATGACACAGTCCTTCCAATGAGGGAGTGCCAAGTGCTATAGTAGCATGCCAGCATAGTTTAAAAATGGTCAAGCCATTTATTTTTCCAGGGAGCAGTTAGGATCACCGCCTTGTTATCTAATATTTATGCCACAGTAATTTCCAGGTTGCCATTTTCTTTTGTAAAAAGAAAAGAACCCCACGTTAGTAGTATTTGTAAAATATTGCCAGTGTTTGCATACTATTACCTGTAAAGGATTTCAAAGGATTGCTTCCCAAATGACATATTTTTAATAATTAAAAAAACAAATCATATGATGGAAGGAAATGCTTTTTTGAAAGATACACACACTACCCTGTCAGGAGAGCTGTAATTGGTCTAGGCAGTAGTGTCACTGGGGCTATGTGAGGGATTCAGACCGCACCGGGTGACACCCCAGAAGTGGGGTAACACCAGGTCGGCTCCCTGCCCTCGCAGGTTTTGGGGACTTTTGGGGCAGCCTATGCCCCATGTGGAGGCTTTTTGAGCTGCCTAAGCCCAACGCTGGGGCTTTTTCAGACTGTGCCCTGGAAACCGTGCTGGAAGTCCAGGGTCAGAAGTCCCCCCGTGTGGGAATGCTACTGGGTCTAGGCCCACCTCAGATCCACATTTTTTTTAAATATGTGCCCCAATAGGTACAAACAGCCTTGAGAGACAGAGTAATTGGGAGCACTTCGATGTTTTAAGGGTGAGAATTAGAACTACCAAAGAGTTACTGCTGTTTGTGATTGTTTGACCTGGCTTTGTGTCAGAGCTGTTAACCTCTGTATAACATAGTTTTGAAAAAAGATGGTAATCTCCTTTTAGAAAACTCATCATTAATCTAATTTATGGAAACCTTATTCCTTGAACTAGAAGGGCTATTTCAGTTTTAGGAACTGAATCAAAAATGGCAAAAGGAAGTGCTGAGATTTTAGGTTGAGTGTAACTATCAGCTATCTTGTCTTGTGTTTCTTTTTTTAAATATTATTTATATATTATCTCTACCTTTCATATGTGATATCAGAATGGCTTACAAAGAAATATTTCAAATACCATAAATACCTAGTATTTGAAATAAGAAGTGCATTAAAACAAGCTAAAAACAGGAACTCTATAATAGCCTCATCCAAATAAAACAGAATAACAACAGCAGCAATGAAAACCTGGGGAAATAAAAATAAAAATCTATCACTAGATAGATCAGAATGAGTCTTATGTGAACTTCTTTAGGAAAAGCATTCCAAAGCCAGGGTGCCACCACTGAAAAGTCTTTCTCCTTGATACATCCGTGTCACAGCTCAAGTGACTGGAAAACTTCCCATTTGATGAAGAGATCAACGTTAAGGGCAGATACCTGTGGACACAGGCAATCCTTCAGTATTTTGAACAAAGCTGAATGATTCATTACATAATTTGGGCCATACAACACAGTGGTGTTTACTAGCCTTGCACCTCGAGATGTGTTGGACTCCAACTCATCAGATGGATCTCAGTTCCACTGAGTCAATAGTGTGATGCCTCATTTCCAGGGAAAATGCACATGATGGGAAATGGGGGAGATAGTTTAAAATTGTAGGCAGTTTCATATGTATACCACAGTGGAAGATTTCGTCTCTCCTCTCAATGACTGTCTCAGAGCGGTAATGGATTGGATGAGGAAAAACAGACTGAAGTTGAATCCAGACAAAACGGAGGTACTCACTGTTACAGGCCCGAAAACAGATTTGGGAATACAGTCTCCAGTCCTGGATGGAGTCACACTCTCCTCCAAGGACTGTGTTCGCAGTCTGGGGGTTCTCCTAGATCGCTTCACATGACTAGTCAGGTGAATGCGGCGGTCAGGAGTGCCTGCTATCAGCTTCGGCTGATACGCCAACTGCGCCCTTATCTGGACGTGAGGGACCTGGAAGCAGTGGTACACGCCCTGGTAACCTCACGCTTGGACTACTGTAACACGCTCTACATGGGGCTACCCTTGTGCCTAACTCGGAAACTACAATTGGTACAAAATATGGCAGCCAGGTTAATCACTGGACCATCCAGGAGGGAGCACATAACACCGGTGCTTAAATCCCTCCACTGGCTGCCGATCAGTTTCCGGGCACAGTACAAGGTGTTGGTTTTAACCTATAAAGCCCTACATGGCTTAGGTCCATCTTATCTTAAGGACCACCTCTTCCCATATGATCCCCCCCGCGCCTTGCGGTCCTCTGGGAGGAATCTGTTACAGCCAATAAAGACCAGGCTGTCTCAGACCTCCCATAGGGCCTTTTCCGCCACTGCCCCAAAACTATGGAATGGCCTGCCGGATGAGATCCGTCTGACTACCACACCTGCTGCTTTCAAGAAAGCGGTAAAGACGGATCTCTTCCGACAGGCCTTCCCAGAATAACATCTGCAGTAACGAGATGAGTTAATTCTTTTTCTCCGAGCCGGCACAATTGATCCCTTGGTTTTATTATATTATAGTATTTTAATTTAATGCATTGCCTTGTTTTAACCTTTTTCGATTTAATTCTGTTTTAAGGGATGGGAGGGAGATTGTGGGTGCTGGGTATGTTTTAACTTGTTATATTTTAAATGCTGTAACCCGCCTCGATTGCAATGCAGAGAGGCGGGCTATAAATAAAACTTATTATTATTATTATTATTATTATTCAGATATGGGACTAGCAGTACAGGTTATTTGTGGTCATCTCAGTGTCAATGTGCCATATAGTTTTATTGGCTTCAGTATGTCCAGGTCAGATGGTCCAATAGCATGTACTTCACCTTAGGGGCCTGTGCTTCTCCTTCTAGTTCCTTTTGATATAATTGTAATTCTGAAATCAGATACTTAAGTGTTGTCTTTGACTCCAGAAGAACCTTGGTTTGTTTTGACTCTCTTTTAGCTCAGTAGGGGATTGTCTCCATATACATATGCAATCTGTTTGCAAGAGAGATTTTTCCTAGTATAAAAACAAATGTTTTAAAATGTATACGTTTTTACTGGTTGCTGCCTGCAAGTTTCAACTCGATACATGGTGTGATTTTGTCAGAGTGCAGTTGAGGAAGTGAGGCACACAGGGTATTTTGATTACTATTTTTTATATACGGCAGAATCTTGCATTGAAAATACATGGTGTTTTTTAAATGGTCACACTTGGTGGTCCTGTTCAAAACTGCAGGGGCTAAAATGCAGGAAAAATACTACCTGCCACTGTAAAATGGCATCTTTCAAGTTACCTGCTCCATTAACCTGTATACCTGTCTAACAGAGAGCTGCAATTTGACCTTAATTCTTTCAGAGGCAGCATTCTGCGTATTGACTTTTCATTGCCTCCCTGAAATTATCAAACAACTTCCAAATAAGTAGCTTAGGGTTTCCACATTCCCTAAATGGTACAGGAAGGAAAAAAAAAATAACAGCAATGCAGTGGCTCCCACACTGGAAATACAACATAAGAAGAAGAGCTCTTTCTTGTATTAAAGTTCACTAAAATAGGCTTTTAGATTCCCATTTGTCTTTCAGCTCTCTGATCCTGTTGCCCCTGTTTTGTCCTTTCATTTTGCCCCCTTGTTCTCTACGTCTTTATTTCCTTTTCCAAGATCAGACTTGGAAAGCCTTCTAAGTATTAAAGGACTGCAAGTGCATCCTCAGAGGGAAGTGAAACCTCTGTACTGAAGTATTTCCAACTTTGATTTTTCAGCTGCAGTTTCTACAATATCTTTATATGCAGCAAATGCTCCACCTGAGTCATAGCCAGAAATGACATTATTGTTATTAACTGCCCTCGAGTCAATCTCAACTCATGGCGACCCTATGGATGAAAAATCTCCAAGACCTTGGGTCTCCACTGCTCTGCTTAATTCCTGCAATCTCATACCTCCTTAATGGTCTAGCCATCTGGTATGTGGCCTTCCTCTCTTCCTACTTCTCTCCGCCTTTCCCAGTATTATTGTTTTTTCCAGTGAGTCCTCCCTTCTCATGATGTGTCCGAAGTATGATAGCCTCAGTTTGGTCATCTTGACTTCCAGGGAGGTTTCCAGCTTGATCTGCCCTAGGACCCATTTATTTCTCCTTTTGGCTGTCCATGGGATCCTCAGCACTCTTCTCCAGCACCACATCTCAAAGGAATTGATTTCTTCCTATCATCTTTCTTAACTGTTCATCTCTCACATGCATACATGGTAATAGGGAATACGATGGCTTGTATGATTCTAACTTTTGTGCTGAGTTGTATATCTTTGCATTTCAGAATCTTTTCTAGTTCTTTCATAGCCACTCTCCCCATTCTTAGTCTTCTTCTGATTTCCTGACTGCAGTCCCCATTTCTATCAATGTTTGATCCCAGATATGAGAATCCTTTCACTATTTCTATCTCTTCATTGTCTAGGCTGAATTTGTGAAGGTCCTCGGTGGTCATTTATTTTTGTTTTCTTTATGTTCAACATTAGGCCTGCCTTTGCACTTTCTTCTTTGATCTTCCTTAGTAGCTGTTCCAGGTCTGTGAGGTTTTCTGCTAGTACTATGGTATCATCTGCATATCTTAGATTGTTGATATTCCTTCCTCCTATTTTTATTACTCCTTCTTCTGTGTCAAAGCCTGATTTCCTTACAATATGTTGTGCATATAAGTTGAACAAATAGTGTGATAAGATGCAGCCTTGTCTGACCCTTTTGCCAATTGGGAACCAATCAGTTTCTTCATGTTCTGTCTGACTGTAGCCTCTTGCCCTGAGTTAAGGACTATCGGATGTGTTGGCACTCCCATGTCTTTAAGGGCATTCCATAGCCTTTCATGATCTATGCAGTCAACGGTAAATATGTTTGTACTTCTAGATGCAACTAATTACTGCATCAGCATTTTAATTGCAAATCCTTCCAAGAGTTGATGACTCTGTTACTAGAATTTTGTTGTGATAGATTGAAATTGGCATTCAGAGTCAAGAACCAGAGTGACTGATTCTGGTATAATATTTAAGCCATAGTTGTGCAATAAAATCTAAAAGGCTGATGCATATGCTTTTGTACATTAAGAAATACTTGCTTAAATCATGTTTTTGCATGATGGTTTCCCAGAAAGTAGAGTAATGGTTTGAATCAATCTGAGACTGATGGGGCACATAGTGCACAGATGTAACTCTGCTACAAAATGCCTACAATTGAACCTTTTCTTCCCTGCCTCTATTGTGTCTGCAGGGAGCTATCCAGCAGAGCTGTTTTGGGAGGTCAGAGGTCTTTTACACACAGGCCCAAGAGAGGAAAACCAGATCACTCAACAGCCTGCTGTGAACAACTTGCCTGGCATTTTGCAGATAAAATTGCTTGGACAGCCTCTGACTTGGATGCTAAAGTTGTTACAAATCCAGTGGATGTAACTGTGGCCCCTGCTTATCCAGTGACAATGGGTACTTTTCAGTTTGCACAACCTGAAGTTGTGGACAGGATGATATGAGAGCCACCACATGTGTTCTATAGAATCTTGCCCTTCCTGGCTTAATAAGAAAGCTAGAGGGGGAGTGGCTGAATGGGTATGGGGAGTAATTTATGCTTTGCTAAACAAGGCAGAGTTCCAGCTTGGCTGAAAGAGGCAGTTATAAAACCATTACTAAAAAGCCATCTCTGGATCCCAACATTCTGGAGAATTATTGGCCAGTCTCTAACATTCAATTTTTAGGCAAAGTTCTGGAATGTGTGGTGGCCTCCCAGCTCCAGCAGTTTCTGGATGAAATAGATTATCTAGATCCATTTCCTATGGAATCCTGAGATTTGTAGTTTGGAGAGATACTAGAGCTCTCTGGTAGAGAATTCTAAATATCTCATGAAATTACAAATCCCATGACTTCATATGATAGAATCTTGACAGTTAAAGTGGAATCAAACAGCTATAATTGTGTAGTGTGAAAGGGCTCTAAGTAGGGTTTGTACTGTGATCTGGTTTACTTTTAAATCCAGCAGCAGTTCCATGTTGTTGATGGAAGCTTTTGCTTATATCTAATGCCATATTGTTTGGAACTTGTAGCACTCAACTATGAACCTTGCTCTACCCTGCTGGACAGCCTTTTTGCTGTATTTATGTAATAGCTTAGGGAAAAGAAGGATCTATGATCAGAAATTCTTCATAGGAAACTCAGAGACCATTGATATTTATGGCTGATTCATATTAAAAAATAACTATGTTGTGGGCATTTAACCTTTTAGCATGGAAGGCTGAAGTTTGATTTTCTCCATGCCAGCACATTCCAGGATGTTGAGCTGTACTGCCATTGCTCACTATTCATTTATACAAGAAGAAACTTTGGAATAAAATCAAAGGAAATCAAATACATGTTTAGGTTCCTTGGAAACCTGTCTTTATACAGTTTTTTGTTTGTTTGGTTTCCTTTTTTATGCAGTTTTGTGAATTTACGTTTTCTTAAGTGTACTTCACTGGTGGGAACAAGGGAGAATGCAGCCTTATGTGCTTTGCAGCTTGCATTTTGACAGAGACAAGAGCAAGAAAATAATTGGATGGTTGAGTTTTCCCACATATAATTGTAGCTCTTTTGAGGGCCAAATTCTCAGCAGTCAGGAATTGCTATATACAGAAGACAAGCTGAGTTGCAAATTGGAACTGGGGTCCCTTTGGAGGTGTGTTGAGCTTCATGCTGATAGGCAAAACTAGCAGTTGCCTTGACATGCCTGCTTCATGGATCTGCTAGATACTTCCAGCTTTGCTTAGTCCTAGGTTTTTAAAAAACATTGTACTTATAGTCTGCTTTTCTGCCCAAGGGCCTTCAGAATGCTTTACATTATGAAAACTTACAGAGCCAATTTTTATATAAGCCTGCCTGTACGTCTGCTTTAATGATAGATGTAGGTGTAGATGGAAGTCAGTTGTGCTATTTGCATGTCAAATATGCAAAGTGTGAACAGACCCAAGAGCAAGTTTGTCACTGTTAGCATGAAGCAAGATGTAAAATAGTTATGTGAGTCATTGAAAAAAGCACAGCACTTATTTTTGAGGCTGGGAACTGAGCTGTTTTATTATGGCATCTACCAAGGAGAAAGGAAATTTTAAGTTCACTAACTGTTTAACCTTACAAAATGGACTGTCACATCTATCTAAACCTATGTGTTAGTATATCTGAGGGTGACTGTGGGAAGTCTCAGGGCAGGCAAAACTGAACACAAAAATTGCTTCATGCACTCAAGTGCAGACTGGGAGAAATTGTAACACCTTTAGGATCTGTTAATGTGTAATCAGTTATACCAACTGATAACTCTGTAATACAGCAAGATTAGGAGGGGCTGACACATATGTCTTACTGCAAAATAAGTAATCAGATCAAAGATAGACATTATCCCCGAATAATGTAAATCAGAGTTCCATAGAAAACTTATCAGCTGTGTTACACCTTTTGGACACTGACACTGAAAAGGTTTAACAAATGTTTGACCTGTAAATGGTCCAAAAAGGTCAGTGGGGCTCTAATGTCCCAGAATTTTTCTAAGAGTAGGCAATTGTTTAAGAAACAGTTTGTTTTAGGTATATAGAATTTATCAGAAATCTGCGTAGTGGTAATTAATGAAATATATGTGACCAATTATTTATGTAAAAGCCATAGAAATATAGAGTTGGAAAGAATTCTAAGTTGGAATCTTGGAAAGGATTCTAAGATTTTGAACTCTCTAGTCCAACATCTACCAGTTCAGCAGTCCCCAGCTAAAGCATCCCTGACAGGTGAGCAACCAACTTATTTGGACTCACCTTTACTGGATATTTTTTAAAAAAATATCCAGTAAAGGTGAGTCCAGCACCTATTGCGGCAGTCTGTTGAACCATCCATCAGGATGGGCTTCCTGCCCTTTAGTTAGAACTGAATTTTTTGTAATGTGCTTTACAGACTATAGCAAAGCCTTTGACTGCATAGACCATGAAAGGCTATGAAATGCCCTTAAAGACATGGGAGTGCCAACACATCTGATAGTCCTGAGGAGGAATCTGTACTCTGGACAAGAGGCTACTGTCAGAACAGAACATGGAGAAACAGAATGGTTCCCAATTGGAAAAGAGGTCAGACAAGGCTGCATCCTTTCACCGTATCAGTTCAACTTGTATGCAGAACATATGATAAGAAAAGCAGGCTTGGACACAGAAGAAGGAGGAGTGAAAATAGGAGGAAGGAATATCAACAATCTAAGACAGGGGTAGGCAACCTTTTTGAGCCGGGGGCCAGGTTGCTGTCCCTCAGACAATTGGGGAGCTGAAGCACCAAAAATAAATAAATAAATAAATAAATAAATATTTTAAAAATTAAAAATATATATGCATGCACACTCTCTCAGCCCCAGAAAAACCATGGCAAAACCCCTGTGGAGATTTTGCCAAGAAAACCCCAAGAACAAGTAATAACAACAATAATCAATATCATTATGGTGGGCAGCGGTGGCGGCAGCAGGACCGGCCTGGGGCCGGTCCAAAGGCCTCAGGAGGCTGTATCTGGCCCCTGGGCCTTAGGTTGCCTACCCCTGATCTAAGATATGCAGATGACACCATAGTACTAGCAGAAAACCTCACAGACCTGGGATACTTACTAAGGAAGGTCAAAGAAGAAAGTGCAAAGGCAGGCTTAATGTTGAACATAAAGAAAACAAAAATAATGACCACCGAGGACCTTCACAAGTTCAACCTAGACAATGAAGAGATAGAAATAGTGAAAGGATTCTCATATCTGGGATCAAACATTGATAGAAATGGGGACTGCAGTCAGGAAATCAGAAGAAGACTAAGAATGGGGAGGGTGGCTATGAAAGAACTAGAAAAGATTCTAAAATGCAAAGATACACAACTCAGCACAAAAGTTAAAATCATACAAGCCATCGTATTCCCAATTACCCTGTATGGGTGTGAGAGCTGGACAGTTAAGAAAGATGATAGGAAGAAAATCAATTAATTTGAGATGTGGTGTTGGAGAAGAGTGTCGAGGACCCCATGGACAGCCAAAGGGACAAACAAGTGGATCTTGGAACAGATCAAGCCAGAAAACTCTCTGGAAGCCAAGAGGACCAAACTGAGGCTGTCATCCTTTGGATACATCATGAGAAGAGAGGAGTCATTGGAAAAAACAATAATGCTGGGAAAGGTGGAGGGAAGTAGGAAGAGAGGAAGGCCACATGTCAGATGGATGGACTCTATTAAGGAGGTCACAAGTGTGGAGTTGCAGGAATTAAGCAGGGCAGTGGAGGACAGAGGGTTTTGGAGATATCTAATCCATAGCATCACCATGAGTTGAGATCGACTTGAGGGCAGTTAACAACAAACAAAAAAATTAAATCTATTGACTTGGATCTTATCTTCTGAGGCTGCACAAAAACAAAGTTGTTCCTTCTGTGTTACATCCTTCACAGCCTTTCAGATATTTGGTTATCATATCTTCTTATCATTTTTGCTTCTCTAGGCTAATCATTTATTAATTCATTTCATTGATATGCTGCCTTTCTCCAGGAGTGGGACAGCTCACAAAAAGAATAAACTAAAACCAAACAATATATTTTTAAACACATTTCTATACCATCACATTGAAACAGTAGCTTATAAAAAGTATTAAATCATTAATAAGCATTTGTTGTTGTTGTTGTTAACTGACCTCAAGTTAACCTTGACTCATGGCGACCCTGTGAATGAAACACCCGCAAGCCTCTCTATTCTCCACTGCATGCCCTTGAACTTTCTGATTAAGTTATCAATCTGCCCTGAGATCTTCTTCTCTTTCTATTTGCCTCTACCTTTCCTAGCATTATTGTCTTTTCTAATGAGTTGTGTTTTCCATAATGTGGCCAAAGTACAACAGCCTCAATTTAGGCATCTTGGCTTCCAGAGAGATTTTAGGCTTGATCTGTTCAAGGACTCATTTGTTTGCCCTATTGGCTGTGCTTCTCTGTAGTCTTCTCCAGCACCACATCTCAAATGAGTTTATTCTCTTCCTATCCACTTTCTTCACTGTCTAGATTTCTGTCCATAGTAATGGGAAATACAATGTCTTGTATGATTCTAACTTTAGTGTTGTTGTATGTCTATACTCTTTAGGATCTTGTTTATTTCTTTCACAGCTGTCCTTCTCATTCCTCATTCCTCTAGATCAAGAGAAGTAATAGTGCCACTCTATTCTGCTTTGGTCAGGCCTCACCTGGAATACTGTGTCCAGTTCTGGGCACCACAATTCAAAAAGGATGTGGAGAAACTGGAGCGTGTCAAAAGGAGGGCAACTAAAATGGTGAAGGGTCTGGAAACCAAGCCCTATGAGGAGCGACTTAGGGAGCTGGGGATGTTTAGCCTGGAGAAGAGAAGGTTAAGAGGTGATATGATAGCCTTGTTTAAATATTTGAAGGAAGGGAACAAGCTTGTTTTCTTCTGCTCCAGAGACTAGGACCTGAAACAATGGATGTAAGCTCCAGGAAAATACATTCCACCTCAACAATAGGAGGAACTTCCTGACAGTAAGGGCGGTTCGACAGTGGAACACACTCCCTCAGAGAGTGGCGGAGTCTCCTTCCTTGGAGGTCTTTAAGCAGAGGCTAGATGGCCATCTGTCAGGGATGCTTTGATTGGAAGTTCCTGCATGGCAGGGGGTTGGACTGGATGGCCCTTGTGATCTCTTCCAACTCTATGATTCTATGATTCTAATCTTCTTCTGATTTATTGATTGCAGTCTCCATTCTGATCAAGGTTTGATTGAAGGTACGAAACTCTTTTACTATTTCTATTTCCTCATTGTCTATGTAGAATTTATGTATTTCTTTGTGGTCATTATTTTTGTTTTCTTTACAAATATACCCAGCTCCCTCAATTATAGAGCTTGTTTCTAGATCTTTTAGTCACCCCTTTAGTCATCCTCAGTCACTCCTTTCTGGGATATGTTTTAGCTTAACAATATCTTTATTGAATTGTGGGTCAAAAAACTGAATGCAGTACTGGACACTCCAGATGTGGAATTCACAAAGCAGAATTGTATATTTCTTCCCTTCATCTGGATGCTATAGATCTTTTGATGCAACTTAGGGGGGTTGCAGACTGCCAGAAATAGTGCAAATTGAGTCCACCTTTAGGGTTAGGGTTAGTGCTAGGGAATCGTGGGAATTGTTTTTTTCCTGAGACATTGAGCCTTCTCTGTCAGAGAACTCTGGTGCCACAATAAAATACAGTTCCCATGATTCCCTAACCCTAACCCTAACCCTAAAAGTGGACTCAATTTGCACTATTTCTGGCAGTCTGCAACCCTCCTTAGAAGTGCATTCGCTTTTTTCTCTACTTCAGTGTGTTGATTCAGGCTTGGCTTGTGGTCTATTAAGATCTTGATGTCACTCATTTTATATTTGTGCATTGGATTTTTCCGGCTTAAATGTATTATTTTACAGTAGTGGTTCCCAAATGTTGGTCCTCCAAGTGTGTTGGACATCAGCTCCCAGAAGCCCCAGCCAGCTTGGCCAATAGTCAGGAATTCTGGGAGCTAAAATCATAACATCTGGAGGATCAAAGTTTGGAAATCGCTGCTTTACGGTTATTCTTGTTGAAATTTATTTTGTTAGTTTTGATTCAAATCTCCAGTCTGTTGAGGTCATCTTGAATCCCAACTCTATCATCTGAGGTATTAACTAACCCTCTAATTTTGTTGCCATCTTCAAGCATTAAGAGCATGATCCCAGTTCTTTCCTCTAGCTATTTATAAAGATGTTGAACAACATTGGGACCAAGACAGTGGCATGTCATTTGTAATTTCTCCCCAGAATTATGAGGAACTATTGGTTAAAAGTTCATCAATAGCATTGTCTAGCCTACATTTTTCCAGACTATAAGTTTATCTGACAGTAGCCCACATTTACCAGGTTGTCTGTAAGAATGTCATGGGATACCTTGTCAAAAAACTTACTGAAATCATGCTATACAACATCTACAGAATTCCTGTCATCTACCAACTTTGTAATTCTATCAAAAAAGATCAGAAGAGAAAGATTAGTTTGGCATGATTTGTTTTTGACATGCGAAATGTGCAAACCCATCTTGCAGCATTTGAATCTACCATAACAGATTCAGTGGCAGGAAAGGGAGCTCTGTCTACTGCTGGAATGGCAGGTTGGCTCCCCACACTGAAAGGAATTATCAAACATTTCCTATCCTGTTTAAAACCCAGTTAAAATGTTTTTTAAAAGTTCGAGAATATCCATTTAAGTAAAACTTGTAAAATAATGAGTAAATTATACTTATTATTCAACACAAGTTATTTTTGGTGGCATTTTGGAAATGAGTAACGTTACCCATAATATTGAGTAAATAATACACTATATGAAAATCCTGAATGTTTTAATTTTTCATGTTTTAAAAACTACTATGCTTACTACTCAAAAAATGAATATGTTGTGAATACATTGATATTTTATATTAGTTTCAGCTTTTGGTATTTACCATAAGTTCCAGCAAAGATTTTCCCAAGTTACAAAATGACATGTAGTTGTTTGAGTGTTGGACTATGACTATGGAGTCAAGGGTTTGAATCCCAACTCGACCATGTTAAAACCTGCTTGGTGGTCTTGGGCAAGTCACATTGGGCCATTGCAGACCAGCCCAAAGGGCCAGCCTGGGGGTGGAGTTGGGGCGGAGCAGCTGCATGCTGGCTGCCCCAACCCCGGCCTGATGCCGTCCTGACGCCGTGTGCCCGTACACATGGTGTGTGCCATCAGGACGCCCTATGGCGCGGCATGCAGACATGCTGTGCGAAAAGGGCACAAAGAGCCATGGCGCAGTCTCTTAGGGCAGCCTTTTGCCACCCCTAAAAGGAGCAGCATTTTGCTGCTCTTTTAGGGGCGGCAAAAAGGAGGATCAGGACTGCGGCGTGATCACCTCAGAGGATGGCAATAGCAACCCTCCTTGGAGGAAACATGCCAAGAAAACCCTGTGATAGGGTCACCATAAGTTGGAAATGACTTGAAGGCACACAGCAAGAACAACAACAACAACAAAATGACAAACAGCTAAAGAAGCAGTGTACAGTAGACATACTTCAACAGAGTTGGGTGTAGATTCCCAGTGAATGATTTTCCTCCTTTCTAATATCTTGATTTTTGTTTTTAAAATAATTTTAAGGTGGGCAAGAAGTCTAGTGTGTTTCCAAAGAGTTTTTCCTCCAACATATATTTATAGACTAACAGTATGGAGTTTTTTTGATATTATATTTTGTTTGGCCACTTCCCTTTGGAACTAGAGAATTGCGAGACTTAACTCACTGGCATGTGTAATGAGCTATAAAAGTGCAAACCATTTGAAATCTGTGAGTGTAAAAAATACTCTTTGGATAAGACCATGTATGCAAAGGTTTAGATTAAATTGATTTTTTATGAGGGTTCTGAAATTTGAGTAGGTTTCTGAACTCAGGGGAAAATTCTCTTAAATATAAATGGAAATATTGTAAATTTGTAGTCATAGATGTGTAAAATGTTTCTACAATACAAGTAATATTCTAGCAGGAATTAATCTTTAAAGTGGCAGTATTTTCTCTCTGTATTTGTTTGTAAAATTTGCGCAATGGATTTCACTCTATTTTTTTTTTCCTAGAGATGCCATTTTAATTCCCAACTTTGAATGTTACTTGAAGTTTATTTTAGAGAGGTACAAGTCTTTGACAAAACAGTCAAGTGAGTTATTTAACAAGTAACACAAGGCTCAAACAGTATTTACTGTTTTGTCAAATGCTTTGGACACTTGCCAGTTCATTCCCCCACACCTTATACTCTGTTCTGGGTAACACCCTTTAGATCATAGTACACCTAGTTCCATGATCCACACATTGGCAAATACTAATTTGCTTTTTGGTAGTGGCTTTTATGTATAAACAATTGTTATTATTCTCTTTTTTGGGGGGGGGGGTTAATTAAATTGTGTTCTATCAGAGTGGCTATTATGATACATTTAGAATGGTTTAGTAAAGGCAGTAGATCCTTGTCTGATCTTGAAAGTCCTGGTTAGTACTAGGATGGGAGACTGCCAATGAATACCAGGTGCTATAGGCTATATTTGAGAAGAAGGGATTGGTAAACTACCTCTTGGGTATGCCTTGCCTAAGAAAACCTTATGACATTTATGGGGTCACCATAAGTTGATTGAAGGTACATACACACACATTTCTTCCCCAAATCCTTCAGTTGTGCAAAGCAATAAATAGATTGACCCTGACCTGGAGTTCAGTGATTCATCAGAGAAGTTCAGAACACATGAATCTTAGCTAGGGGCAAAACATTTCAAGACAGCAGGGAGAAAATTAGTACTTTGTAAAGCTGGATGTGCAGAGGCTTGCATATAATTTATTGAAGAATGTTGCAAAATTTTGGGCAGATGCCCAAAGCTATCTTTGCAATTGTTAGTAGAGATGGTACTGTATGTCCAGAGATCACTGAGAGAATGGGTGAGGAATCTTTCTGCTGAACTATAGATACTTTTACCTCTAACTCTCAGTTTTACACTTAATATATAGTAAGTCTAATTGAAAACAGTAAGGTACATTTATTTGTATATTTAGATCCTACCATTTGTGTGTGACATAAAATTCTGTTTGTGACTCTACGATGCTAGTAGATGCTAGATGGGCACTAGCAAAAGGCCTACCTAAGAGGAGGAGGGCCTGTGCATTACAGACATGTGAGTGTGTGCATGCACGCCTGTGCTTCCCATTTGTGCCCTCATGGGATCCTTGCAAGTAGCATCTGAGCCACCTGGTGTTAGGTGATAGATCTTGTTCCCCATGCATTAATGTGCCTCAAGTGTGGCACCTTGTTTTCTTACACAATTAACAACAGTTCTTCACTGGTACAGGAGCAAAGCGGTATTCTCTGGAACAGAGTGGACAAATGTTACAAAAGAAGGCGGGATCGCTGTTTAGTAGCTATCCCGCCTTCTGTCCCCTCTGTTTCCCAGATTGGTTTGGGGAGCAGACCTTCCATTCCACAGAACCTCACTCTGCTCCTTTGCAATGCCAGGTCGGTGAAAAATAAGACACATATCATCCAGGATCTTCTCCTGGATGAGGATGCCGACCTGGCTTGTTTTACAGAGACCTGGCTGGGGGAGGAAAGTGCTGCCATATGGGCTCAGGCCCTCCCAGCTGGGTACTCTGTTAGTGAGCAGGTGAGGGGAAGTGGGCGGGGGGGCGGTGTGGCTCTGGTTCATAAGAACACCTTGACCTTGACCAGGATACCTGTCCGGAACACGGTCCACATCGAGTGTATGTACCTTAGCCTGAAGACTAGGGATAGTTTGGGGATTTTGCTAGTCTACCGACCACCCCGTTGTCTAGCAGACTCCCTAACCGAACTGACACAGCTGGTCTCTGAGCTTCTGTTGGAGTCTCCCAGACTTTTGGTTTTGGGGGACTTCAACATTCCGCTCGAGACCAGTTTAACAGGTGCGGCTCGGGAGTTCATGGAGACCATGACAAACATGGGCCTATCCCAATTGGTCTCTGGGCCTACACATTGTGTTGGTCACACACTCGATGCGGTCTTCTGTACGGAACAGGAATATCCGTGGGCGGAGGTTGGGACCGATTAGAATGGTCCACCCTCGAAGGCTGATGGAGCCAATGGGATTCCGGAAAGCCTTAGAGGGATTAATGGTTGGGAATGCTGGTGACCCTGTCGAGGCTCTGGTAGACACTTGGAATCGTGATCTTACCAAGGCCATCGACACGATCGCTCCCAAGCGCCCTTGCCATCCTGCTCCTAATCGTAAGCCATGGTTTACACCTGAGCTGAGGAGGATGAAGCGGCATGGACAACGGCTAGAGTGCAAGTGGCGGAAATTTCGTCTCTTATCTGACAGAACTCGCCATAGGAATTTTCTTAATTCCTATCGGGAGGCGCTGCGTGCAGCGAGGAAAGTCTTTTCCTCGGCACGCATTGCGTCTGCAGAGTCTCGTCCGGCAGAGCTGTTCAAGGTGGTGAGGGAAATGACGCAGGTTCCCTCTGCGCCAAATCCCTTGCTTTACCCGACTACAGCCTGCTGTGACGCATTTAACAACTACTTTGCAGATAAAATCTCTCAGATAAGAGCAGACCTTGACGCAACTATTGGGACAGAGTCTATAGGCGAGGCATCCACCGACTCCGCCGATGTAGTTTTACTGGATCAGTGGCAATCTGTGAGTACCGAGGACGTGGACAAGCTGCTTGGTAAGGTGAGGAAGACGACTTGCCCTCTCGACCCTTGCCCATCATGGCTGGCCGTCCGGGGGGGGGGATGCATTGGTGAGTTTCCTTATGAATATTATCAATGCATCCTTCAGGGAGGGACATGTTCCATCATGTCTGAAGGAAGCGGCAGTTAGGCCGCTTCTGAAAAAGCCTTCCCTGGACCCCCTGGATATGAAGAACTATAGGCCTGTTTCTTTGATGCCATTCTTGAGCAAGGTGATCGAGAGGGCGGTCGCTCTTCAGCTCCAGGCAGTCTTGGATGAAACCGATTATCTAGACCCATTTCAAACCGGCTTTAGGACAGGATTTGGGGTTGAGACTGCCATGGTTGCCTTGACCGACGATCTGCGTCTGGTCATCGACAGGGGTAGCGTGACCCTGTTGGTGCTCTTAGACCTCTCAGCGGCTTTTGACACAATAGATCACGGCATCCTCTTGGACTGCCTGAAGGGCTTAGGTATTGGGGGCACTGCTTCGCAGTGGTTCCGGTCCTTCCTCTCGGGTCGGTCCCAGAGGGTGCTGCTCGGGGACTGTAGCTCTGGTAAGAGAGACCTCACTTGTGGGGTCCCTCAGGGAGCTATTTTGTCCCCGATGTTATTTAACATCTATATGAAGCCGCTGGGTGAGATAATACGGAGTTATGGTGCTGGGTGTTATCAGTATGCTGATGACACCCAAATCTATTTCTCCATATCTCGTTCGTCGGCCTCGAATTCCAATGACACCTCTTCTCTTAATGAATGTCTTGGGGCGGTAATGGGCTGGATGAGGAAAAACAGATTGAAGCTGAATCCAGACAAGACGGAGGTGCTTACGGTATTGGCCCCGAAACCAGGAATTGGGTTGCAACCTCCAGTCCTGGATGGGGTCACGCTCTCCTCCAGTGACTGTGTTCGCAGCTTGGGGGTGCTCCTTGACTCGTCGCACCTGATGACGAATCAGGTTAATGCGACGGTCAGGAGCGCCTGTTATCAGCTTCGGCTGATACGCCAGCTGCGCCCGTTTCTGGAAGTAAAGGACCTTGAGACTGTGGTGCACGTGTTGGTAACCTCACGCCTTGACTTCTGTAATGCACTCTACATGGGGCTACCCTTGTGCCTGGTTCGGAAATTACAGCTGGTACAGAATATGGCAGCCAGATTGGTTTCGGGAACATCTCGGAGGGATCACATTACTCCAGTCTTGAGGTCCCTCCACCTCAACACCTCAGCTTCCGGGCCAGGTACAAGGTGTTGGTTATTACCTTTAAAGCCCTAAATGGCTTGGGCCCAAGCTATCTCAGGGACCGCCTACTCCCATACAATCCTCCCCGCGCTCTTCGATCCTCCGGGAGGAATTTGCTGCAGCCTCAGAAATCGAGGCTGGCGGCCACCTCCTGGAGGGCTTTTTCAGCTGTCGCTCCCAGGCTCTGGAACGACCTGCCGGACGAGATCCGTCTATTAACATCTTTGGATAGCTTTAAAAAGGCCATTAAGACGGATCTCTTCCGGCAGGCCTTTCCAGACTAGTCAACCCACCCCGGACATAAGGACTGTGCTTTGGATGTTCCTACGTGGCCCCATCATTAGATGGAGGGGATCATCGAGCCGGCTCACTTATTCTGTGTGGACCTTAATTTTAAATTATGTTGTTTCAAAATTGTTGATTTAATATTGTTTTAAGGGGGGTGGGGGGTTGTATAATATGTTTTTATGTGGATTATGATTTTAAATTTGTAAGCCACCCTGATTGGGTATCTATTGGGCGGGGTAGAAATAAATTTTATTATTATTATTTATTATTCTCAGTTGGCTAAATTAACAGGAGTGTTTAATTCTTATTCTTGCTCTTTCTCTCTCTCTCTCTTTCCCTTTCTCTGTTTTACTGAGTTTCATCAATTCCATTTTTGTGGACCATTGTAGGTTATTTATGAGCCCTTTACTGGCTAAAAAAGCAGAGAGTAAATATAATGAGAGAGCTGTCTTCAATGGTAGAGCCCATGTTTTGCATGCAGAATTGCTTCCCCGATCTCTAGGTTGTTTTTAAAGGCAGAGAGCAGGTAGGGTGAAGGACACCAAACAGCCACTGTCAGTTGGAATAGACCAAGTGTGGGCCTTAGCAATAAAAAAGTTAGCAACACAATGACTTTTCTCCCCACAACCATAAAGTATATTGCTGAAATGAAGGAAAACTGGGCTAACCAGGAGTAGGTTGAGTGTCTGAGTATGAAGGTCTCTGTATAGTTGATCTCAAGGTTCTAATAAACAGATCATCCTGTAGGCCTGAAATTTGTCTACCTTTTCATAGGCAATACTGACCTCCATAAGAGCTTGAAAAATATCTTTTAGGCAATTGCTCTCCTAATACTCTTGCTATCTGAGAATTTCTGGGAGACTGTGTCAAAAAAAGTAACTTTGCCAAGCACTGAGCCAATTCAAATAAATATATAGTTCTACTCAGGCTGCATCTACACTACAGAATTAAGGCAGTTTGACACTGCTTTAACTGCCATGGCTCAATGCTATTGAATTCTGGGATTTGTCATTTTGTGAGATATTTAGCCTTTTCTGACAGAGAGCTCTGGTGCCACAACAAATTAGAATTCATAAAATTCCATAGGATGGAGCCATAGCAGTTAAAGCAGTGTCCGTCCACACAATCCACCCTGCACTCTGAGAACATCTGGGAAGAACTTATTAGAACACCATAGAACCAGACTCAGCACGACTTCCCAAAGATCGTACACGAAAACAGCCCCCATGTTATAGAATGGCCTACTGGAAGAGATTCGTCTTATTACTACGTTAGATGCCTTTAAGAAGGCACTTAAGATGGAGCTCTTCTGGCGGGCCTGTCCATCTGATCTCCTAGATTTCTAGATTCTGACGATGATTGGCTATTTTTATTTTATTATATTATATTGTATAATAACCAGTCCTTGTTGTATTTTATTCTCTTATAATTTATTATTGTTGGTCTACTATTTTATTGTTTGTATTTTGCACATTGTATTCATTTTAATGTGTACCCCCCCTTGATCTGTAGGGAGAGGCGGCAAATATAAATTAAAAAAAATGATTATTATTATATTATTATAAAGCAGTGTCAAATTGCATGAATTCTGATTTGGAAGCATGCAGTCTTATGTGGATCCAGAATTGGATCCAATTAGAACGGACACACCTTCTAGAAATAGAAGGGGAAAGGTTAAGTTTTGGCTTTCATGCATATTTGGCATATGGGGAAGATAAAATTAATCACATGATTAATAACCATTGTGTAAGGAGAATTTAGTAAGAGTGTGGGATAAAAATAAAAAAACAACATTATAAATAACTTTCCTATGTGGGTGTAACTTGAGAGTCTGTGGAAGTCTCTGTCAACACCTCTTGCAGATGAAGAGACACTGGCCTACAAGTTCATTGAAATATAAATAGTTATGCAAACTGATAATGCTCAAATGTCCCCCAAAACATTTCTTACTCTGGGCCTACTGTGTTTAAAGGGACTCACTGAAGAATGTGCTCCCTAGGAGCAGTACCAGCTATATATAAATATAAGTTGTCGCATTGCATAGGGTTCTTTTAAAAGTCTAATAAAAATACTATTTTGGATACCCAGTATAACATTGGATATCTAGTGAAAATGCTAATGAACATTTTAAAAAATAAATCATAAGAATGTTATTAAAAAGATGGGGAGAATGAAAGGAATTAATATGAGCAATCTGGATAATTATAACGTTTTAGTTAAGTCTCTAGATTAAACTAAACAAACAGCTGAAAATAGAGTCCAGTGAGTCCAGTAAACATATGTGTGTGTTTATTCATTATATTTTAATCCCATCTGTATAGTAAAAGGAAAAAAAATCACTTGAATTGGCTATGAAACATAATTAAATACATAAAAAGGAAAAGGGGGGAAGGAATGCAGTTCATGTTTTTATGTTTACATCAATTTTTGTGGGTATAAACCCAGTTCTTCAGATGCATTCTGTCTGAAGATGCATCTGTGCTGCATTATTTTTATGTTGCAAGAGATTAACATGGCTACTTCTTCAGAAACACCCCACACACAATTTAGCACAATAATAATATTACAATCAGTATAATAAGCAAAACAATTCCAAAGGCTAGATTGAAAAGATGAATCTTCATCCCCCTCCTTAAAACAATGAGATGGGAATTGACCATAATTCCAAAGAAGAGTGCAACCCATTGACTAGTTTGTTTTTAAGTGTATCCTACTTTTTTGCATCATTGGCGCATTGTGAAATACTGTACCATAATCCCAAGATTGAGAACAAATGGAGATAGAAGAAATCTTTATCTGTATACATGATACAGGTTTTTTGTCCTTGCTGGTGAACTAGTAAAATTCATAGGGAGTGGATATCTTTCTGTGGAGTTTCTGAATCTTGAGTAGTCCTTTTTGGAAGCAAGTTCCACTGTGGTCTTATAAGGACTTTCACCATTGGAATCAGATTGTTGAATGTACCGTAGTTTCTCACAAGGTAACAGCTAGTTACATTCAATATTATTGAAACAATAGAGAAGTAAAATTTAGGTTATTAAAAATCAAATGTGTTGTTAAGGCTGCAGGGTGGGATGCCTGTGAGGTATATCCCATGTTTGTTCAGTATAAACTGTATAAACGACAAGAAGCAGGGCTTGCCTAAATATTTTCAGCTGTTGATGCTTCTCCTCTTCCATAGGCAATAACTCTTTAGTGTGCACTGGCCATAACCTCAGTGAGAAGCAGCAATAGAGGTTTGGTGGGCATGACTTTTACAGAAGTCAGTGGCCTTTGACCTTTGCTGTATGTCTGCTCCTAGGTCAGCTTTAAAAAAGACTTGACTCATCTAAGGTCATTTCTGTGTTTTCAACATCATGTCTAGACAGCTTACGTTGACATAAACTGAGATGATATAACTTCTACAACTGTGTCTTAGAAGGAGAGCTTGGAATGATATTCCTTTTTTAAAAAAGGAAATCACTCCTGTTACTCCTTAGAATGCTTAAAAAGTAATTTGTTTTTACCATTGGCATTGTTAATTAATAATAATAATAATAAATTTAAATTTATTTCTAGCCCGCCCCTCTGCTAGGCAACTGGGGTGGGGTACAACATATTAAAATAGGCAACGGTTAAAAAACATTCCCTCAACCCTCTCCCCAACCCACCCCCCTTAAAACTGAATTAAACAAGCAAAGATTAAAATACAGTAGTACAATAAAATATAAAAATATAATAAAAACAGGAAGCAGCAACAATACAAGGGAGAGGGGTGACAGTTGCTCCGATTGGGCCGGGAAGTTATTCTGGGAAGGCCTGCTGGAAGAGATCCGTCTTTACTGCTTTCTTAAAGGCAGCAAGAGTGGTAATAAGAAGGATCTCGTCCGGCAGGCCGTTCTATAGCCTGGGAGCAGTCACAGAAAAGGTCCTCTGGGAGGTCTGTGCCAGCCTGGTCTTCATAGGCTGCAGCAGATTCCTCCCAGAGGACCGAAGGGCGCGGGGGGGCTCATATGGGGAGAGGCGGTCTGGACCCAAGCCATGTAGAGCTTTAAAGGTTAAAACCAACACCTTGTACTGTGCCTGGAAACTAATCGGCAGCCAGTGGAGGGATTATGTCCCGAAGGAACACTTTCAACGCATACCCCCGGACGACCAGCCAAGATGGACATGGATCGAGGGGGCAAGTCGTCTTCCTCACCCTTCCCAGGAGCTTGTCCACGTCATCGGTACTCACGGATTGAAATTGATCCAATAAATTACCATCAACGGAGTTGCTGGACACCTCGTCTACGGATTCTGCCAAAACACTGGCATCCAAGTCGGCTCTTATCCGAGAGATTTTATTTGCAAAGTAGGTGTTAAACGCCTCACAGCAGGCCGTCGTTGGGTTAAGTAGGGGGATTTGGCACAGGTGGAACCTTCGTCAGCTCCCCTACCACCCTAAACAGCTCTGCCGGGCGAGACTGCAGACGCAATGCGTGCAGAACAGAACGATTTCTGCGCTGCACGTAAGGCCTCCCGATAGGAATCAAGATGCTTCCTATGGCAAGTTCTTTCAGATGAGAGATGAGTCTTCTGCCATTCGCGCTCTAGTCGTTGTCCAGCTTGCTTCATCCTCCTAAGCTCCTCTGTATACCAGGCTCATGATTAGAAGCGGGCTGGAAAGGACGCTTGGGAGCGATTGTGTCGATAGCCCTGGTAAGATTGGTGTTCCAAGTATTCACCAAGGCTTCGACAGAATCACCGGCATTACCAACCAACAAACCCTCTAAGGCCTTCTGGAAGGCAATAGGTTCCATTAGCCTTTGAGGGTGGACCATTCTAATGGGTCCACCACCCCCCGGGGGGACAGACAGTGGCTCTTTGTTCCACCTTGACCAGGAAATGATCCGTCCATGACAATGCGGAGGTTTTTGTAACCTCCGCCCATGGATATTCCTGTTCCATACTAAAAACTGCATCGAGGGTATGACCCGCGCAATGCATGGGCCCGTCAACCAATTGGGGTAGGCCCATGTTTGTCATGGTCTCCATGAACTCCCAAGCTGCGCCAGTTAGATTTTGCAAACTGGACTCAAGTGGGATGTTGAAGTCGCCCAGAACCAGAAGTCTGGGCGACTCCAGCAACAACTCAGAGACCAGGGCAGACAGCTCAGTTAGGGAGTCTGTTAGGTTACGGGGTTGCCGATAAACCAACAGAATCCCCAAACTATCCCTGGTTTTCAGGCTGAGGTACATACACTTGATGCAGGTTGTTTTCCGGATAGGCTTCCTGGTCAGGGTCAGGCTGTTTCTATGAACCAGGGCCACACCACCACCCCGCCCACTTTCCCTTACTTGCTCACTAACCGTATACCCAGCCAGGAGATCCTGCGCCCATGTTGCCGTGCTGGTATCTCCCACCCAGGTCTCGGTAAAGCATGCCAGGTTGGCCGTCTCATCCAGCAGGAGATCATGGATAATATGTGTCTTATTTTTGACCGACCTGGCATTGCAAAGGAGCAGAGTAAGGGTCTGTGGAATGGTTGGTGCACTCTCCAAGTTATCCTGGGAAACAGAGTGAACTGAAGAAGGGATAGGTATTAAGCATCGATTCCCCTCTTCTTTTGTAACATTTCTTCACTCTGTTACCACCATACCTTCCCTGCCCCCACACAACCTCAATTCCTGCTCCCAGGCTATTCCCAGCTCCATTATATGATGATACTAGTGAATGTTCCAGCTGGTTCCCACCCCTTAATATGTGAGCAGTATCTTACTAGAGTAGGAAGGAAAGGGAGGGGGGCAGGGAGACTCTTCAAGTTTGTGATTTCTTTTCATTCCTGATAGATTGCTCTCTGTTAGCATTATGAGGACTTTAAGAACAGTGCAATGCTATTGCTAGCCCTGCTCAGCTGATTTACAGCATTAACTCCTCCCAAGTCCTTAACTCTAATCCCAGGTGTTGCTGCTTAAACCACTCAGAGGGGGGGGAGGGGACAGTCCCAGTTCAAGGTCCCATTCGTCCTCTGCCTCGTCCAGGTGTTGATGATTAAAGCACGCCTGAGCTCTTCAGCGGCCCAGACACTGTCAAGCCTCTGCTCCTCCTCCGCTCCCAGGCTTGGGCTCCAGGTGGAAGGAGGGGGTGGGGGAGATGTAGAGTCCCACTCAGCCAGGCCCTGGCTCTCCGATCATGGCTCCTGGGTCAGGATCAGGCTATATAGCCTCTGCTCCTCCTCCTCCACTCCCAGGCTTGGGCTCCAGGTGGAAGTGGAAGAAGGGGGGTGGGGGAGATGTAGAGTCCCACTCAGCCCAGCCCTGGCTCCATTGTCAGTAGAGCAATGAATCAAATGCAGGTTAAGTTTATTCTAGGGATAGAATTAAGCACCTTGGATAGCTCCTTTAGAGTTTAGACTAAAACCTAGAGCAGGTTCACTATTCTTTTATATTGGAGTGCCACTGATTGTTATTCACTATAATCAGCTGCCACTGAAGCTGTATCCACACTGCAGAAATACAGTAATTCAGTCTGACAGCACTTTAACTGTCATGGCTCAATGCTATGGAATTCTGGGAATTCTCAGAATACAATTTCCAGAATTCCACAGCATTGAGACATGGCAGCTAAAGTGGTGTCAAACTGGATTATTTTTGCAGTATGGATGCAGCCTCACTGTTAATCATTATAATGTTAAGAAAATTGTCTAGAAATATTGCACTTTGCATCGATGATACATGCAGAAAAAGTACACATGAATCTCTATATTTGTGTGAATTTTATGCAATATGTACATCTTTATACAATTCATGTGAACACAAAGATTGTAGTTCTTCTACACATATTTTCTGTCTAAAATTAACATGTTTATGCTAGAAGCAATGTATTTTATCCAAATATGCATATTCAGCACAAGAATCATGTGAATTTTCCTCTTCAAAGTATGAATAACGTTTGAAAATTGTGCAGAAAGCTTTGTATTCTCATGGAGGATGGAGAAGATTAATAACCTATTTGTTCTTGCATGTAGAAATGGAATAAGCAAAGATGTGTATCCCTAAATTATATCATTTGTGACTCATTCTAAGCTTTATGCTTTAACATAAATAAATCCATGATCAGAGCAGAGGATGAAGCAGTGCTTTCCTTGTTCAGCCAGTACAAAATGCTTTGGTAAAATTTTGTTTGCCATTGAACCTTGGTTGACTGCAATGTTACAACTTTGCTGTACTCCTATATAACCAGAGCAACTAATCTGAAGCTTCTGGTGCCTGAGGGTTTTTTTTAAAGACGCATGCAACAATTAGCCTCAAGCAATCCTATTTGTCATATCAAGGTTTCTATGTATTCTGTCAGAATTTATGGTGGGAGATTCTATCTTTGAAGTGGGCATGGGTGGATACACGTGTTTTATATATATAAAGAGGGGAGATAGTGGGGAAGCAAATGGTTTGTTATTAAGGGAGGTTATATCTTCACTTTTTAAGGAGTCTCCCTAGGGAGGTAACCAAAAATATTAGCCGGGGTAGGCAACCTTTCCCCTTTAAGGGCCGAGGGACTTCAGCTCCCAGAAGCCTCAGCCATGTTGGCCAATAGTCCCATGTTAGCCAATAGCTCCTGGGATTCTGGGAGCTGAAGTCCCTCGGCCCTTAAAGGGGAAAGGTTGCCTACCCCTGATATTAGCCAAACATAAAATGGTCCCATTGGTACAAGGAGAAAGGCAAGTAAATAAGATACAGGTTTAGACATTGCTTCCCTGCCTGCTTTAGTAGGTACACAATTTGGTCTGGTGAAGTGTTTTCCCTTTTTCAGGGGTATCCCTCAACAGTTGGAGATTTTGGGCAGAGCGTAATAACAAAATTTCAACCAATCTCCATTCCCCCGGCAAATGTTTGGCAAAACCCAAGGAATCTCTTAAAACCAGACAGTCAAGGCTCCAGGTTGGTAGGCAAGTATCCCCTTTCCTCATCCTCTTGCTCAACAAACATAACAAACCCACATTTACTAAGAGAGCATAGGCAGAATTCCTGTGTCATATCCGCTGTTGAGAAAGGCAGTAATTAAGTCTGAGCTGGAACTAGAACAAATCTAAACATGCATAAGAATTTCAAATGCAACATTCTTCAGGTGGTGACATGGTTAAGGTGAACAACTTAAATCAATATTATTGTTGCTGTTCCCTTTGTGAGGGAAGATGGACACTTTTCTCCCTGCCCATCTTTTTCACTATGCTTCATCTTGTGAAGACTGTTGAGACAGAAGGAGGAATGGAAAAGGGGGGGGGAGGAGGGCTATCATTTGTAAGCAGGATACTTAATCCCATGCAGGTGCAGTTTGAGTAACCAGCTACACAGGGCCTCAAGGTCAGCTTGGCTGAAAATTTGGGCTGACCTGAGCTTTTGCAGATGGTGTGAGGGGGAAGACAAGGGAATGGAGGAGAAGGGTTGGGTTAACTGTGTTAATATTTCATGTCTGTGGCTTCTATGCTTTTTATGTCCTTTTTGTGCATATTTCCTTGCTTTCTCTTTTCATAGTTACTCTGTGTGTGTGTGGGTACTTTAAAAAGTAGCACTAGTATGTCACAAGGTCTACAGGAGAAGAAGTAAATTTACTTTGGTTGAAGTACTTCAGTACTGTTTAAACTTCCTGTAAAAAATGCAGCACCTTAAAAAGAAAATACAAGCAGGTGTGTGTATCCTTTCACTGGGGTGGTCAATAGTCAGGACATTTAATTTGCTTCCTCCCTATCTTCTCTTTACTTGCTCACACATAAAAAAGGACCAAGGTGGGTTGTTGACAATACCTGTTTCTCTGTTCCAAATCAGAGCTTTATATCCTGAATAAAGTTTGCCAGAATCACTTGTATGCCAGGCCCAGATGTCAATTGTACTGCCTGTCTCAGTCAATCTTCCATTGATTTTTAACCATCCTTTTAACAAACCAATAATTTCAGTCTCATTTTATTTTAGGATTTTTTTTTCATATACTAAGAAAACTGTAAGGAATTAACTTAGAATTATTTCCCTCCGTGTTGCTGCAGAATATTAAGCCATCAAATTCCTAATTTCCATTTTGGAAACAAGGCAAATAAACTTTAAAAGTGATTTTTAAAAGGAAAGAAAAAAGAAAGATTTGAAGCAAAAAAGAGATTGTTAAGTATAGTGAGTGGTCATAGAATTATTGGTGACATCCCTTAATATAATTTTTTAAAATATACACTGGTATGTAACATGAAAGCCACCAATCCTGGTCTGAGTACTTTTCAACCATTTTTCTATGAGAAATACAAACAATTCTCAAATGCTCTAAAAGGTAAATTTACTTCTCCTTCTGGAGATGTGTTGTGGTATGCTAGTTATTTAGTACAAATGCAAATATAGCAGTTCCAGTAATGCAGTTAGTTAGTGCATAGTGTGAGCAAAATTGATATAGTGTTATTGGCCTTAATCCAGTTGCTAGTCTTGACTAGAGTAAACTCATTGAATGAATGGAATTTACATAAGTATTGATTTACCATTCTGCAATTGAAATTCATCTGTTGTAGTTGAGACTAGTGATTAGATTTAGGGAAATGTGTGCTATGTAGAAGTCAAAATGGCTTGCATGTTATGAGTGGATTTTCACCTCAATCTGAAGCTGATTTGACAAATATTATCTCTTCATGGGAGAACTATGGGGACTTTTGTCATTCCATTAGAGAGAGTGGGAACCTTTTGGTTTTTTGGCTGGTAAGTTAAAAACACACATGCTTTTTAATGTCACCATTAAAGTGGTGTAACACATATAGAGTATGAATTTATGGTATTGACAAATTGTACTAAGCCCATGTAGGAGGCAAGCCAGTACTTTTCAAAATTCTCAAATGTAGAAGAGAGTCTATATACACCTGATGCAAAATTAGATTTCAGCATGTACACTAACAGCTGACATGATATAGTGTTTTTAATGTTGGTCTAGGGCTTTGGGAGATCAGAGTTTGAATATCTGCTAAGCCATGGAAACCCACCTTGTGTAAATTACAGCCTAATGAGAAGGCAATGACAAGGATATAAGGCTCTGATTTGGAACAGATCTTGCAGAAAACCCTATGATGGATAGCCATAAGTCAGAGTCAATATGAAGGCACATAACAAGCAGATGGGGGTGTAATTAGGTGGCCCTCTTGATGTTCTTGGATTGCAGCTCCCAGCAGCCCTAGCCAGCACAGTTGATGGTGCAGAATGCTGGGAGTTGCATCCAGCAATGTATGGAGGGCAACACAAATTCCACTTCTGATGTGCATTGTAGCCACCCACAAAGCAATGTGTAAAGTGTTCAGTGAAATGGACAGAGGACTGCTGGTAGTAAAAATGCAGGAAAGAAAATGATATTGGACCCTTGGTATCTGTTGGAGTTTAGTTCCACTACCCCCTGTAGATACCAAAATCAGTGGATGCTCAAGTCCCATTAAATATAACGCATAGTAAAACGGTGTCCCTGATATAAAATGGCAAAATCAATTTTGGGATTTTTTTTTATATGTAATATTTTCAAGCCGTGGAAGGTTGAATCTGTGGATAAAGATGCATGGATACAGAGGGTCAATTGTACATTGCTCAAGAAAAACTTTGCCAGAATAGGAAAAAGCACTGAAACAGGAAAATAACTTTTTATCCACATATGAGAGGCTGGAAACATTGCTTCATTTTATAAAACTTCCCTGCTCTTGTTCTCTTACCCTACTGAAATTTTATGTCAAAGCAGTGATCTAAAGTTGTTTATACAGTTAGCCCTTTGTATCTGCAGGGGTTCTGTTCTCGATACTCCTGCAGATGTCAAATTTAATAGGACCTCAAGTCCTGTTCTTCTCAATGGTGGTGTGACGTGTGTGTGGCCATGTTGACACAGCCGCATGCATACACCGCCATTGATAAGAATGGAGTGGGGCATCAATGGATGCTCCAATCCATTGGTGGCAAGCCCGCAGATGCAATATATGTCAACATGCATACATGTACCCCAGAAATGTATTTCACTTGCTTTTGCGGGCCATTAGTATGTGAAGACATGTGCTTTCCTGCATTCTTACTACAAAGTGTCATCTGGCCATTCCTCTGAAGACTTCTCACATTACTTTGTGATGCATCAGAAGTGGTAATTATGTTGCCTTCCATATGTTGCTGGATGCAACTGCCTGGCCATGCCAGGCCAGACATTCCACTAGCGTTGATGAATTGGTTCCATGAGTTGTGGAGCTCTTGGAGATAGCAGTGCTGGTCCAAATGTGTTACAGGCTCACAGATCTTGTTTCCATAGCAGGAGTTGATGCTAATGCCATCACATTGTTTTAACAGCTGTTTTGAATTTTTATCCCTTTATTCTGTTTGTTGCTTTATTATTAGGTAGCTGCCTAAAGCTCCATCAAGAAATGGTAAGCTAAAGTGTTTAAAATAAATAATATACTGTATTTAAAATATGTCCCCTCTCAGAAGACTTCCTGAATCATACCTTTTCTTTCACATCAAACTGGCATTACGTTTTCTTCACCTGAAGGTGAGGATAATTTTATGATCTATGAATGCCTAGCATATGCAACATACCGTACACTTCTCCCATATCCTGAAAAATAACTGAGTAGCCCAGGGCTGAAACTAAGGACAGGTTGCTTCCAGTTTTAAAGTTATTTTGTTTATTTACCTTGCAAACATGTGCACCTTCATTTGCAATAAACCTGGAAAAGCTATATCAAGCAGATCTGCATAGATGGTAGAACTGTACACAATATCATAACTAGATCATTGAGATGTGTCTGCATTTTCCATTAAATCATATCCCTATTAACGGACAGAATAGTTTCTTCCTGATCACATCCTGTCTATTCTTGGCTTTCTTGACCTTCAGCTGACTTCATCACCCCTTATTGTCTTTCTTTAATAATCCTCAAATCACAGACTAGACAGTTTGTCTGCTAAGAAGGCTTTGCTTTTATTCCATAGTAAAATCAATGAATGAGGAAAAAAGACAAAAATTGTGGGGTTTGTAGTATTTTTTTTAATTTAATTTTTATTACAGCACTATATAAACAAAGTGTAATAATAAAAATAATAATTTACAATCTACAAATTGATATTAAAAATACAACTGTACAAAAATATATATTCTATGTCCTTTTCTTCATTTTCTTATGTACTTGTTAGTCTTCTTATTCCTTTCTGCTTAAATTCTTGTTGATTTAATTGCTTCCTTTCTTTTTCTTTTCTTCACCTCTTCTTTTGAGCACTATTTCTCAAATAAACAATTCCCATATTTCAAATGTTCAGTTATTATTAGTCATTTTTAGATAAGTAATTCCATAATAATAATGTGAAAACAATGGTCCTAAACAAAAACCTTAAACTCCCCCTGTTTTTCTTTTATTACCTACTCTCTAAAATTTCACTTCCCTCCCTTTTCTTCATTTATTTATTTTAGGTAGACTGTTGTTTTCCTCCAAACTTTCCCTATTTTTTTCTATTTCTTCTACCAATGGTTTCCATTCTTTCCCCTATTTATCCATATTCTTTTTGTTTAAAATTGCTTTACTCTATTCATCATTTCCTTCATTTCATAGATTTTCATTTTCCAGTCTTCTGTCCTCGGGGCTTGATCTTTATTCCATTTTTTTCAACCAAGATTCTTGTTGCCATTATTAAATATAGAATAATTTATTTTCTTCTGTCTTCCCCAGCACTGATGTTATGTTAAGTAAATACAATTCTGGGTTTCGTTCATATTGGATCTTTAACATTTCTTTCTGTGTTAAGGAACCTTTTTCTTTTTTACATCTGCAACATCTGTTATTTTAATTTGTACATTTTGTCTAACCTAAGTGGAGTAAAGTACCAACAGTTGGCTATTTTAACATAGGGCCTTTGCAGACTGCCAGAAATAGTGCAAATTGAGTCCACTTTAAGGGTTAGGGAATCATGGGAACTGTATTTTATTGTGGCACCAGAGCTCTGCTCTCTGAGAGAGAAGGCTCAATGGCTCAGAAAAAAATACAGTTCCCATGATTCCCTAGCACTAACCCTAACCCTAAAAGTGGACTCAATTTACACTATTTCTGGCAGTCTGCAAAGGCCCATAGTTTTCTTTTAAGCTTTGTGAGGCTGTAAATTTATCAGGATTTTTCCTCGCTGTTTCCCATTTTTCTAGCTCTATATTGTGCCCCAACTCTATTGCCCACTTTATCATACTTTTATTTCCCTGCCTTCAAGTTCTCTTTTGAGTAGTAGCTTATAAATCTTACCAATCTTTTTTTTTTTAGTGCCCAGAATATCAAGTTCATTTTCCTGTTTTTCAAAGCCTGTTGTCTTAAGATCTTCTTTAAATTTTTCTTTAATTTGCCAATAATTCATCCAGTGAACTGTCCTGTTCTACTTTTGTAAAACTTCTCTTGTTTTCATATCTATTTTATTTTCTTCTATATTCTATAGTAGTTCTTTGTAAGTTATCCAATTTTGGTTTGTTTCTCATCTGCCAAAGAAGGCCTCCTGTGAGAGTATTTTTGTGTAGAATTTTTGTTTGGTTTGCAGCCAGTTTTTTAAATAATGCTCTTCTTATTATATGAGTTTTAACATCATGGTTCACCTTATGCTTTTCATACCATACATGTGGGGTTTGTAGTATTTTAATCAAAGTTAAACTTCTATAATGGAACTAGTCAACCCTATGCACTCTGGATGCTTTGAGATACAACTGCCATATTCCCTGGCCCTTGGCCATGCTAGCTGTGGTTTGAAGGGCACCAGGGTACCTCTGAAATGTGTAAAATGGATCAATTTTCTCCTAATTCACATCAGTTTTTTTCATGTAAATGAACTTTACATGGAACACCATGTCTCAAGCACCAGTTCTGTATACCAGTGGGATCCTGTGGCTTTGCAGATTTTGTCTTGTTAGTTCCTCACACTGGCTGCGTTGTTGACCCAGTTTATTGTCATGGCAGGGCATTTGATACTGTTGAACCTCATTTGTTTCTTCTGCACTCTCTTCTATTCCAATTCACAGAGACAAAAATAACCTGCACACAATTTTTAAGCAGCAGGCCTTACTATTTAAAGTATTCCATGCTTCCGATTGCGAGGCAACTCACTGATTATGTTTCTAAATTGTGGGCAGACCATTCCACAATGCCTTTTTTAGGAAACCACTGTGGGTATAATTATACAAATCTGTAGGAAAATAAGAAGATCAGCACAGTATTACTTGCTAGTGTCCAATTACAATTGAAGATGCTTTTCCATGGGTTCATTGAAGGTCTCTTAGTGTTTCTAAAATGAATATTAAATATTTGTGTAATCTCATATATATTTTTTCACTCTTTAAGCCTGATGGTTAAATGTCTGAGCTGTGAAGCTTGCCTCCAGTTTGAATCTTAACATCTGCCATGAGCTTATCTGGTTAGTTTGGGAAAGCCATTTTCTCAATACCTGCATCTGTAATATAGAGATAATCATACTGATGAATCTTAAGATTGTTGTGTGAACTATTATGTGAACACTTTACTATGTGTTGTGTAAATATTCTTGCTAATTATAGATCGAGCATTCTCATCTGAAAATTCAAAATCAGAAATGCTCTGAATTTTGAAACTTTTGGAGTACTGACATGAAGTCACAAGTAGAAAATTCCACACCTGACTGCATGTGACAGTCGTGCTGTTGTGGATGCTGAAGTCCTATGTGCAAAATGGTGTAGGGCAGCAGTAGAAGTGATGGTAAACCCTGGCCATGAGACGCACATTCTTTGGGCTCCCCTGCCTCCGGGGAACCCATCAACTGCTCACTTCTACCTTCAAGGTAGTGGCTACAGCATTCCTGCTTGTTCATTCTCATGGTGGAAGCGGGCAGCTGGTGGACTCCCCAGGAGTGGAGGAGCCCAAAGAATGAGCATCTGGCAGCCAGAGCTTGTCACTGTCTTGACTGCTGCCCTGGGATCACTTCTCAAAATATTTGAATGAACTGAAGAAAGTGTACGTGTGAGTTAGTAGCTTATAAATTCAGAGTCAGGAATGATGGTAATGACAAACAACCACCGACTGTGTTTGTTTCATACACAAAATTAAAATTAATAATATTGTATAAAATTAACTTCAGGCTGCATGTATAAAATGTATATGAAATGTAGATGAATTTTGTGTTTAGACTTGTGTTTATGATATCTACAAAATAGCTCATTATGTATATTCCAAAATCTGAAAAAAAATTCTGAAATCCAGAACACTCCTGGTCTCAAGCATTTCAGATAAGGGATTCTCAACTTGTATCATAATGTTTGCTTTAATTGTTGCTTTTTTAAAAACCTAGTTGGTTTTTCAGCCATAAGGGGACCCATGAATAGCTTCATGGGAAGTCTTTTTTTTTTTTTTTAAGGCCTAGAGAAGAATATGAAAGTGAGTAATGCATGTCTCCTGGTCAATTTAATCAAGTTTTATATTAGGGCTGGTGACTCAGAGGTGGGTTTTCAGCTCTGCAGGGTCACACAGTCCTTTCAGTTTAGAACATATCTCCCATCACTGAGCAAGGGTAATGCCCAGAGTGAGAGGCCAGATCAGAATTGACAGCTATATGTACCCGCAGAAAGAAAAATGTGCACATGGATCTCTTTCCCTCCTCTGTGTCTGATTATTTCAGCTACAAGAAGGTTTTATTTCTATGCCGTCTTTATACAGTGAAAACAGAACAGTGCATCTGAAATGATCATATGCCGTAATGTTTGCCTTACAGACATCCTGGCTCCTGTCCATGTGTTTTGTCCTTGGAGGCTTATTTCTTTTTCCAGATGAAGAGGAGCATTTGCATTGTGGTATAAAATGCAATGGAAAAATGAGATTTTCTTTTCTGTAGAATGTGATAATGGGTTGAAGAAGAGAAATTATGTAGGGTTCTCTCCCCCTGCCCCCAACATCTGGAGCTCATGCTGTTGCTACTTCTGCTGCTGCCTCACTGTTAGTTTTCATGCATCACCCTGTCAGTGGGAAGACAGGGAGGGAGAATAAATATACAGACAATATGGAAAATAGTCATGGCTAAGAAAGCAGCTTCTAATACTGAACAACTCAGCAAGCATCAGCTCTAAAAGAGCTTCCATTCTTGGCTCTTGAACTTTAGGAGAAAGAGAAGAAGGAAATCCAATAACCTAATCACTTTGTCAGATTTCTGAATTCTAACATAATATGAATTTGTGTGTATGTGTGTAGGGTTTTTTTTAATAAAAAGGACAACCATAATTTTCAATTAATTTGTAATTAATATTTATATAGAACCTCTTTAGCTACAAAGCAAGACAGTGTACAATATCTAGATAAAGCAATAACATGATGTTTGGGTTGATTTTATATAATTGGCCTTGGCCTAATTGATTATCCCTTCATTTGTTCTTGGGGAAGGAGCGTTGCTTTGTATTGTACATTGTTTTTATTGTTTTTCTCTTTTGTGTACTTTATCTTTAAGACACAGAGTCTTCTTTTTTGTTTAAGACAAAGATGTAAAGAAATGGAATAAATACTAGTAAATGTTTTTTTCTTTTAAAAAAAGTAATGGTAAAATTAATGAAGCTTTTAAAAACTACAAATAATCACAAGTACAGAGAGATGCGTTCACACCTTTTCCAAATACCGAGAGAGTGAGAGCCAATTATAATTCTTGAGAGAATATATTCTTAAATTTGAGAATCTTTCCCCATGTGCCTAACAAACTGGCCTCCACAGCAATCATGCCCTCAGGGAAGACATGGGTCTCTGCTCTAGATTGTAATAGCAGGACAGGCTCCTAGTGAGACAGGCAGTCTCTTGGGTTGGTGGATACAAAATGTGCAACTGGAAAAATTGTACAGTTTGAAAACTGCTAAGGTGCAGTTGGAAAAATGGGAGAAAACTAGATGCATTAAGTCAGGGGTAGGCAACCTTTCACCTTTAAGGGCCAAGGGACTTCAGCTCCCAGAAGCCTCAGCCATGTTGGCCAATAGTCCCATGTTGGCCAATAGCTCCTGGGATTCTGGGAGCTGAAGTCCCTTGGCCTTTAAAGGGGAAAGGTTGCCTACCCCTGCATTAAGTGGTTATTAAGCACTTAAATGACAATGCCTATCATGTGATCTTGGTGGAAACAGGAGAAGCCCAGTATTGGTGAAGTGTCAATTTTGGTAGTGGGCAGTTGATGAGGTGGAAGAAATGACCCTTACACTTGAGTGTCACTGAATTAGGATTTACATCAGTATACAAGCCATCGGATTGTTTCCAATCCCTGTTGATTGCCACAACCCAAGGGTAGGCAACCTTTCCCCTTTAAGGGCCGAGGGACTTCAGCTCCCAGAAGCCTCAGCCATGTTGGCCAATAGTCCCATGTTGGCCAATAGCTCCTGGGATTCTGGGAGCTGAAGTCCCTCGGTCCTTAAAGGGGAAAGGTTGCCTACCCCAGCCACAACCTTTTCTTTCTTAGCTGAATCAGGGCTAAGCCAACAGACCTGTGCAGGGCAGCTAGAGTTATAGCCATTTAAGGACTGCATTGGCCTCTCAACCCTTGTTACAATGACAGTCTTCTATGCTGCTTGTAGCTGCTTTGCCTTGTCTTGCTAGCCTTGCTGCATTTAGACCTTGGTCTGTCTCCTGACTTTGCCTCTGGCCCAATGGACTCCTGGACTTCTGCCTTGCTGTGTTTAGACCTGATGTACTCCATCTCTGCCTCTGGCCCATTGGACTCCTGCCTTGCTATGCTTAGACATTGATGTTTCCTGACCTTACTGACTGCCTCTGGCCCATTAGACTCTCTAAGGGCCTTTGCAGACTGCCAGAAATAGTGCAAATTGAGTCCACTTTAATTGTCCTGGCTCAGTGCTAGGGAATCATGGGAATTGTATTTTTTTCTGGGACATTGAGCCTTCTCTGCCAAAGAGCTCTGGTGCCACAATAAACTACAGTTCCCATGATTCCTTAGCACTGAGTCAGGGTAGTTAAAGTGGCCTCAATTTGCACTATTTCTGGCAGTCTGCAAAGGCCCCAAGTCCACTATCTATGGCCCCGGCCCCAGCAGCCCACCTTGGAATCCAGGCCACTCACACTTCAAACCTTGACACTATCCCAGTAGAGTTGGGTATATTTTGAATTCCAGATTCATGTATGCACCTATTGTTATTTTACCTTGACTCCAGCTTTTCATGGTGGTGGGAGTGTATGCTCCAGTGAGGAGCAAGGCTATCCTGATTGTAGCATTGGTGCAGCTAAGATGTCTTGTATCAGATAGGCTACTGCAGTGGAGCCAGGCTCAATGTTCCAACAAGTTGCATGGCACCAATTTTTGTAACAGGATGACAGTGGTGGAGGATCTCTCAGAGACCATTGCAGTAGTATTTTAATTATCTCTAAAAGATTTAGCACTGTGCAGAAGGTGGCAGTGGTAAACTATTAAACATATTTTACCTTGAAAACCCTAGATAAAACAATCCAGAAAGAAACAAGAGATAGTGTTGGAAGACGAGACTCCCAAATTCAAATGTACACGACCAGCTACTGGAGAAGAGTGGAGGACAAATACGAGTAGCACAGACTAGACTCAAGGCAAAAGGATGTCCAGCTGCTGACATGGATAGAGGTGGGAAAAAAGTCCAATGCTATACACATTATATTAGGAATATGGAATGTGAGAAGCTGAAATCAGGAAAAGCTAGAAATTGTAAAACAAGAACTAGAATGCATAGATATACTTGGTGTGAGCAAGTTAAAGTGGATATTTTCAATCAGATAATTACACAGTGTTTTATTCTGAAAATGACAAAGAAGAAATGGGGTGGAGTTAATAGTGAGGCAATATGTAGCAAAAGCAGTCAGGGGATATAATGTCTTGTGTGAGAGAATAATATCAAGACACTAGAGAAAATCTATCAATAAACTGTAACCCAAGTTTATGTTCCCACTACAGAGTCAGACAAGAAAGAAATTGAAAGATTCTAAATGGGCACGCAGGAGGAAATTTAGCACACACCAAAGCAAGACATCTTGGTAATCTGATTGGAATCCAAAAGTAGAACCAAACACATAGCTGAACCAAACACTGTAGGGGAATTTGGCCTAGGATTAAGAAATTAAACAGGAGAGTAGCTTATCATTGTAAACACAATCTTAAGGCAACTAAAGAGAAAACCGTATAAATTCATGTCATCTAGTTGCCAATATAGAAATCAAATAGACTATATATTTGGAAGCAGAAGGTCTATTTTCTCTGCAAAAACAAGACTAGGAACAGAATATGGCAGAGACCATGAATATCAAAAATTAATATCAAAACATCCAAAATTAGAGAAAAGCTAAAGAACACTAAATTAATGACTCTACCAAAGAACAATCTGAAGAAAATTCCTGTGGAATCTAAAGACTTTGTAAAGAATAAATTTGAACTACTAAGCCTAATGGACAGGAAACAAGAACAACTGTGGACTAAAATCAGGAACATAGTTAGGGAAGATTGCAAAAACATACTGTCTGAAGCAAGAAAAGAAAAGACAAAGCTCATTGGATGACAGAGGAAACTCTTCAAGTAGGCCAGGTTAGTAGAGGAGCAAAAGAAAAAGGGGATAGAAACAGGGTTAGCATCCTGAATGCAACACACAATTCAGTGACTTGTGTGTACAAGATCTTGGAAATTAAAGGGAAATTAAAACGAAGAATAGGGATGCTATGTGGTTAAACTCCCCAAAATGTATCTCTGAAATTTTAATGAAAAAACAAAATTGCTGTCAGCCACTATGGTGGTATCACTGTTATTTGATGAAGACAAGGACAACATACAAAATCTGTGTGAAATGAGGCATTGGGGGAGACTGATACATGGTTCCTAGGAAAAACTCTGATAATATAACAGTTGACAGTAATAGTGCTAACATTCAAGAGATATTATTTACAAATTAGAAATTTTAAGGAAGCATTAGGAAGATATGAGACCATGCAATCATTGCAACACATATAGAAACATATCTGAAGGCAAAATAGTGATTGTTTACACTAATTTACAACTGATGCAGTTTGTAACAGAGCAATCTTATGCATGTTTGCTTGGAAGTTTATCTCTCTGAATTCACTGAAGCTTACTCCCAAGATAATGTGCATAGGAATGGAGTAAAAATTTATGATAAATACATAGTATGGATGCAACAATCTTTGGATACTTAAAAGTATAATAATTGCTGAAAAATTAGAGTACCCTGGTCAAGATTTGTTCAGAATAAAGCTGTTAAAATAATGACTCCACACAAGTTTAACTACAGTGATCTGATGAATGTTAGAGCTTGGATCTGATCCACATACAATGCTTTCCCTGTGGTCCTGAACACTTGTTCCTTATCTGCATCCATTTTTGGATTTTGCATTGCAAGTGAGATATAGTGAGGAGTCCTACAAACATTTCCATGGAGATGAACACCAATGAACTTGGTGGGACTTCTGAGTAACTAAAATGGAATTTTACTGCAAAGCCTTAAGGCTGGCATCAAATATGAATGATAAGAGCCAGTGTAATAAAAATAATTTCAATATTAGATACAGAAGTGGAATGGTCTATGTAATTAGACTCTGAGAAGTCATGGCCAGTTTGTCATTAAGGCAGACCTAGGAATATGGATGTTAACAGCACAGACTGCAAGCATATTTTATTAAGATTAATTTGATCATGTTGAAGTAAGAGCCATAATGATTTGCCATCATTTTACCAATGGAATTCTCTGTGTTATGCCCACTTAAAACATTGAGTACAAAATTCATGATATAGAAGCCATTGTTGGTTGAAAGCTTTGCATCTGAGACTGTATAGATTCCCACTATTGCAATATTTACAGAAAGTTCATGACAAACATCAAACAAGCAAACCGTAAAAGTTCTACTTGTTCTTTTAATTTTTATTTTCTATAGATACATAGCATACATACATACATAACAAATAAATTATATCATTAGTAAACAAAATACAAAAATAATAAAGCAGGAATAAAACCAATTATACAACAGACTAATTATAGACTTAACACAAAAAAACCTTCATTACTTCCTCATGCTGGTTTCCTTATCTATCTTCTATCTTAGTTTGATTTTCCCATGTTCTATCAATTTTCATAACACTAGCATACTTTTTTCTTTATTTTGTTAACCCCTTCCTTCTTATGTTCATCCTTTTAAATTTATTTATAGCTATTTCTCTCTTCTACTCTTATTTGCAAGAAAAACCATAGTCTTCTACTAAAAATCAGATTTCCATCTTTTTTATATATAGTATGTTATCTCATTTCTTTTTTAAATAGTCATATATTTTTTCCATTCCTCTACTCTGTCATCTGCCTTATCCTCTATTTAATTTGATAGCAAATCCTAAGTCCATGAGTTTTATCAGCCATTATCTATTTGAATATCGTATTTTTCGGCATATAAGACGCATTTTTTTCTTCCCCAAAACGAGGGTGGGGAAGTTGCTGCGTCTAATAAAGCGAATATACAAGCTGAGGGCAAACTAGAGAAGTAAGTAACTGCCGAGGCCGAGGCTAAAAGTAGGCCTCATTTCAGCCTCAGCCTTGGTGCTCCAGTGGGCTCCTCCCATCCCAGGAAGAGCCCATTGGAGCAGCCAGGATGGGGGTGGAAAGAGTCCTCTTTTCCTGGCTAGTTGAATGTGCTCCTCCTCTTTCCACCCCCATCCTGGGTGCTTCAATGGACTCTTCCTGGGGTCAGAGGACATCCTCCCATCCCAGGAAGAGTCCATTGGAGCACCCAGGACGGGGGTGGAAAGAGTCCCCCCCTTGAAGAAATCTGCCAAGAAAACCCTCATGGTAGGGTCAAAATGAGCCAGAAATTACTCCAAGGCACTGGATTATTACCCTGGCCAAGTTACACTGTCTCAGCCTCAGAGGGTCGAAATTGCAAACTCACTCCTCTGAAGAAATCTGCCAAGAAAACCCTCATGGTAGGGTCAAAATGAGCCAGAAATTACTCCAAGGCACTGGATTATTACCCTGGCCAAGTTACACTGTCTCAGCCTCAGAGGGTGGAAATGGCAAACTCCCTCCTCTGAAGAAATCTGCCAAGAAAACCCTCATGGTAGGGTCAAAATGAGCCAGAAATTACTCCAAGGCACTGGATTATTACCCTGGCCAAGTTACACTGTCTCAGCCTCAGAGGGTGGAAATGGCAAACTCCCTCCTCTGAAGAAATCTGCCAAGAAAACCCTCATGGTAGGGTCAAAATGAGCCAGAAATTACTCCAAGGCACTGGATTATTACCCTAGCCAAGTTACACTGTCTCAGCCTCAGAGTGTGGAAATGGCAAACTCCCTCCTCTGAAGAAATCTGCCAAGAAAACCCTCATGGTAGGGTCAAAATGAGCCAGAAATTACTCCAAGGCACTGGATTATTACCCTGGCCAAGTTACACTGTCTCAGCCTCAGAGGGTGGAAATGGCAAACTCCCTCCTCTGAAGAAATCTGCCAAGAAAACCCTCATGGTAGGGTCAAAATAAGCCAGAAATTACTCCAAGGCACTGGATTATTACCCTGGCCAAGTTACACTGTCTCAGCCTCAGAGGGTGGAAATGGCAAACTCACTCCTCTGAAGAAATCTGCCAAGAAAACCCTCATGGTAGGGTCAAAATGAGCCAGAAATTACTCCAAGGCACTGGATTACTCTGGCCAAATCACACTCTCTCAGCCTCAGAGGATGGAAATGGCAACCCCCCCACTTGAAGAAATCTGCCAAGAAAACCCTCATGGTAGGGTCAAAATAAGCCATAAATTACTCCATAAGCCAATGGCCTAAAAACTCCAAAGGTACCAGTCCATCTGATCTTGGAAGCTAAGCAGGGTCAGCCCTGGATAGTCCTTGGATGAGAGACTGCCAAAGAATCCCAGGTGCTGCAGGCTGTATTTCAGAGGAAGGAACTGGCAAAACCACTTCTCGAGTCTTCCTTGCCTAAGAAAACCCTAAGAAATTCATGGAGTCACCATAAGGCGACAGGAGACTTGCAAGAAAGTTGGGCAGGGAATTTGTGCAATACCTGGCCCTGCTGCTGGCTTAAACTTACATTTACAACTTAAAATTGTTCTTAAACTGCTGTTAACTTTATACAGTTGATATAAAATATTTTACTACAGTATTTGGTTAAGAATCTTTTTTTTCTAGATTTTCCTCCTTTAAAATTGGGTGCGTCTTATATGCTGGAGCATCTTATATGCCGAAAAATAATTCTTAATTTTCCATATTTGGCATAAATTAATCTGGCTACCACAAGCATGTAGAATATAATTCTTCCATATTTTTCCCATTCTTTTCATCTAACATACACAATAACATTGTCTCAGGTTTTCTATCCAAATCTATTTCTAGTATTTCAATAATATTTTTATGAATCATTTTCCAAAAGTTCTTAGCCTCAACACACCACAGATGAAAAAAAAGTTCCCTTCGCCTTCTCATATTTCCAACATTTGTCTTTTCAGATGTTATATATCTTGGCTAATCTGTCAGGTGATAAGTGCCATCTGTATATTATTTTATAGTAGTTTTCTCTGATATCTTGACTTAATGTATACTTCATTCTAATTTTCCAACACTTTCCCCATTGATTGAGTGGTAATTCGTGACTGCAGTTTCTCGCCCAAACTGTCATATTCTCTTTCACCAGTTCTTCCTCTGTATAGATTTTTAAAAGTTTCTTATGAATTCTGGACAATGGAGAGGGCTTATCATTCCAGATACTCTCTTCTAAGTCAGTTTTTTTGTCTGTTATTCCTATTGTTTTCCAATCAGTGTTATATCTAGCTCTTAATTGGTGGTATAAAAATTATCTACATTCTTTTCCTTTAGCTCTTATCTGTTCTAAAGATTTAATTTTTAAATTTCCATTTTTCTTTTCTAATATATCTTTTTTTTATTTTTATTTGTTTTTTCCACAAAAAAGAAAGAATTTCTTCTTTTTTTGTTACAACTTATATGTATCTAAGAATATCAGTGACCTTATTTTACACCATCATTTTACACCATCATTTTTAACTATTAACTGTTCATTTACTTCTTACTAAATGGAGAAAAGAGGAAAAAAAATCTATAAATATATTGTATTGTCTTGATTACCTTACTTCATTTCTAGTTTGTGCAGTATCTCTTTCCATTTTTTATCATATTGTTGAAAAGTTCTCCCAGCTATAAACATTGATAGTTTGTCCATTGTTATTAATTCATAAAGTTTGGTTTGCCATTCAGTTATCGTTGGGGTTGTTTCAGATCTCCAATATTTTGCCAAAGTTAGGTGTGCGGCTGTTACCATGTATAATATTGCACTCTTTTCGTCTTGAGTTAGTTTACTATCTATTACATCTATTATATTTAACAAATACAATTCTGGTTTTAGAGGAATATTTTTTGGATAATCTCGCACATTTTCTTATGTATTTCTTCCCGATAGATCTTATTTTTCTTACACTTCCACCACATATGAAAAGTTGTTCCTGGCCCTTCCCTACAATTCCAACAATCACTACTTCCTTGTTTATTTATTTTTGCTAATTTTGATGGTGTGATATACCAATGATGAAGTATTTTGTAGTAATTTTCCTTTAATATATTACCTTTAGTAAATGCATTGCTGTTTTTCCATGTGTTTTCCCAACTTTTCAGTGGTATTGTGTTCCCAATATCCCTCATCCATGTTATCATGTTGTGTTTTATCACCTCTTCTCCTGTTTTAGTCTCCAGCATCCACTTGTATGTCTTTTTAATCCATTGTTTCTCCCCTGCTTTTAGTAATTTATCCAATATATTCGTACCTGCATCGATTCCACCTTTTTCCATATCTCTGTCAAAATCTTTTTTTATTTGCTTATATTTCAACCAATTGACCTCTATACTGTCTTTTTTAAGTTCTTCTATAGTTTTTAATCTTAATCCTTGTGTACTTTTTATTAATAATTTTTCGTAAGTGATCCAGCTCTCTTGCTTGAATGTTTCCTTATTATGATGAGCCTCCTGTGGAGAAGTCCATTGTGGTAATTTATCATAATAGTATTTTTTATATTTTTTCCAGATTCTATACAAGTTTTTACGTATGAGATGCATATTGAATCCTTTATCCTTTGTTACTTCTTCGCAGCATAAATAAGCATGCCACCCTTTTTTAGATCAATTCCTTCTAGTTCTAATAATTTGGGATTTTTAAGTAGTATCCAATTCTTTAACCATAGTAGCACACATGCTTCATAATATAATTCTAAGTCAGGTAAGCCTAGTCCACCTTTTTCTTTTCTATGTTTTCAGGTCGCTGCTTTGATTCTGGGTTTTTTCTTATTCCATATAAATTCGTTAATGTCATGGTTCCATTTGTGAAAATGTTGTTTGGTTAGATGTATGGGAATTGTTTGAAATAAGTACAAAATTTTGGGCAAGACGTTCATCTGTATAGTTGCAATTCTACCAAGTAATGAGAGTTGTTTTTTGTCCCAAGTTTCCAGATCTGTTTTTATACTTTTCCATAATGGTATATAGTTATTTTTATATAAATCCGAGTTATTATTCGTAATTGTTATTCCTAAATATCTTACTTTTTCATATATTTGATATCCTGATTTTTCTTGCAAAGTTGTTTCTTCTTTTTTTGTTAAGTTTTTTGTTATGATTCCACTTTTAGCTTTATTTACATTGAGTCCCGTCATTAAGCTAAATTTTTCCAAGATTTCTTCTAAATGTTTTATGCTTTTCAGTGGATCCTCCAAATATATTACGATGTCGTCTGCGAATGCTTTGAGTTTATATTTATATTTTTTAATTTCTGGTGACTTAATTCTATCATCATTCCTTATTTTTGTGTTCAATATTTCCATTACCAAGATAAACAAAAGTGGGGATAAAGGACACCCCTGACGTGTACCCTTTTTTATATTACAGATCTCTGTTTTTTCTCCCTTAATCTGGATTTGAGTCTTTTGTATCTTATATATTTGACGAATTCCTTCTAAAAAATTTCCTGTTATCCCCATTTTTTGAAGTAACAAATCAAGAAATTCCCAATTCACATTGTCAAAGGCCTTTTCTAGGTCTAGGAATACCATTCCTAGTTTTTTAGATTTATAAGTGTTATAAAATTCTTAAATATTTATCGTTGTTCTAATATTATCTCTTATATATCTTCTAGGTAGGAAACCGGCTTGATCTCATGAATTAGCTGAGCTAAAACCTTTTTTAATCTAGCTGCAAGAATCGCTGCATATATTTTATAATCAAGGTTCAATAAAGCAATAGGACGGTAATTGTTAATATTTTCCGGATCTTTATTTTCTTTGTGGATTAATGTGGTGAGTGAATATCTCCAAGAATCTGGGTAATTTCTCTTATCTATCTCTTGAATTGTTCTGTATAATGGTTCTGTTAGTTCGTTCCTAAATGTTTTATAATATCTTGCTGAGAGACCGTCCGGTCCTGGTGTTTTGTTTTCCTTTAAATTTATAATGGCTTGATCAATTTCAGCTATCGTTATAGAAGAATTTAAATCTTTTATATCTTGTCCATTTAATTTTATTATATTTTCATTTTCTAGATATTTCCTCATTTCTATCTTGTTCTCTTGTGGACTCTCCAGTGGAGTAAATAGATTTTCATAATATTCTTGTATAATTTTCTTTAGATCTTTTTGTTGAGTAAATTCTTGCCCTTTTGTTTTAAGTTTTAGGATTATATTTTTTTCTTTTTCTTTTTTGAGTGTTTTTGAAAGCCATTTGCCTACCTTGTTTGCGTTTTCAAAATGGTAATGTTTTATATATTTTATTTTGTTTGCTATTTCTTGCATTGTAATCTGTTCTATTTGACTCCTTATTCTTTGTCTTTCTTTTGCGATTTTTGTATCTTTGGGTTTTTGTTTATGTTGTTTTTCTACTTCCCTTAATTGAACTTGTAATTGCTCTTCTTGCTTTGCTTTCATTCTTTTTTTCCTTTTTTTCTTGTTGAATAAATAGGCCTCTTACAACTGCCTTGCTTGCATCCCACACTACATACGTGGGTGTCCCTTTATTCATGTTTTCTTTGAAAAATAACAAGAGGTATTTTTTTATTTTTGCTATTTCTTCATCTGCTAGTAGTGCTTCTTTTAAACGCCATGTGAACTCTTTCCTCTTTAAGTTAAGTGTTAATGTTACTGGCGAATGGTCAGACATGCTCATAGGAAGAATATTACAACTTGATATTTCTTTAGTCATTGTTGAAGATAGGAAAATCATGTCTATCCTAGACCATGATTTGAATCTATTTGAGTAAAAGGTATAATCTTTTTCCCTTTTGTTAAGTAGTCTCCATGCGTCTATTAGTTTTTGTTCTTCAATCAAGTCAATTGCTGAATTTGGTAATTTCCCATTAGATTTACCTTTTAATTTTTGGGATGTTCTATCTTCTGTCGGGTTTGTCACTCCATTCCAGTCACCTGTGATTATGATTTTATCGTAATCCTGTTGTCTAATCTGTTTATTGAGCTTTTTGAAAAATTTGAATTTATTCTCTTGTGGAGTATAAATATTTATTAATAAGACTTTCCCCAATTCTATATTCAATTCTATAGCAACATAGTGCCCATTTCCCTCTTTGAAGATTTCGTTTGCTTTGATACTATCACGCACATATATTGCCACACCTTTCCTTTTGGAATATATATTAGAATCCGCGAATATCTCACCCAATTTTTTATTTTCTAACAAATGTATATCTTTATTTCTTATATGTGTTTCTTGAATACATATTATATCTTTTTTCTGTTTAGATAAATGATGTAGTATTTTATTCCTTTTGGTTTTTGAGTTTAGACCATTAACATTCCATGAAACTATTTTAAGAGACATTTTTTCCTCTTCTTTTCCTTCTTCTGTTTTCTTCTTTAATATTAGTATTTATAGCTTAGTTTCTTTCCTTTCCTTAGTCTTATATTCGTTTGAATATATTTCTTTTTCTCCTTTGTTTTGTCTTTTTTCTCTTTTCCCTCTTCCGTTGTTTCTTCCGTAATCTTTCCTTCTGTTTTACTTTGTTTATCCCTTTGCTCGTTTTCCTCTTCTTCTGATTCTTCTGTGTTCGATGTTATATTTCCTGGTTCTTCTTCTTCCTTTTGTTTTGTTTCTAAATCACTGTTTACATTTGGTTTGGAGGACAGCTTTTAAGGGCTGCCTCTGCTCTGGCCCCTCCTCTGCTGCCTTGGAGTGCTGGTGGTTTGGAGGACAGCTTTTAAGGGCTGCCTCTGCTCTGGCCCCTCCTCTGCTGCCTTGGAGTGCTGGTGGTTTGGAGGACAGCTTTTAAGGGCTGCCTCTGCTCTGGCCCCTCCTCTGCTGCCTTGGAGTGCTGATGGTTTGGAGGACAGCTTTTAAGGGCTGCCTCTGCTCTGGCCCCTCCTCTGCTGCCTTCCTTTTCTAATATATCTTGGTATTTCAACTAATTCTCTTTTCTTAAAGGGTCAAATTGGAATAAAGCTTCCTGTGGGGACCACAACAGAAGTTTTGGGCATTTTCTTTTTCTATATTTCTTCTAAATTTTAAATATTGCTAATCTCAGATAATGATTTTTGTGGGTTTTTCGGGCTGTGTGGCCATGTTCTAGAAGAGTTTCTTTCTGACATTTTGCAAGCATCTGTGGCTGGCATCTTCAGAGAATACTGGAATGGAAGAGAGTCGGTCTATATATACTATGAGACCCTGGGTAGGGAGGAGTGATTCCTATGTAAACTGTGTATTGTTCTGTGTTGAATAGGTATTGTTCTGTTGTTAATGGTATGGCTTCAGGGTGAGAGGATATGCAATCAAGGATATTGTCTGCTATTGTCTGCTGGTAAAGCCTGAACCTGGTTGGTTTCCCATTTGCATTTGCTGAGTGCTGACAAAATAAGAAAATCAGTCAACTCTCTTCCTCTTCTTCTTCTTCTTCATCTGTAGCTGAGTTATCTTGATCATCTCTTTTTTCCCCCTGAAATCATTTTATTATTGTTTGCTGCAGATCTCAGATTTCCCTTGTAATATGTCCTTGTTTTTCAGCATTTTTCCTTGTGTCTTTACTGACTTTTTTTTCCAAAAGTCCTTTGTTTTTTGGAGGGTGTTCAATCTATACTACTTCTGTTTATAGAAAGTTGAAATTCCTTCTATTTTCTCCTATCTATAGAGTATTCCGTTTTTGAATAGAAGGGATGTTAAGAACCTATATCCCTCTCTGTTCCTTAGAATTCTACTCGGAATGTCTTTATATATTCTAGCCGCTTCTCCTTCAACTTTCAAAATTTTCTTGTAATTTACTTCCAATACTTTGTCTCTAGTTTTTCCCCTCAAAAAAATATATTACTATGTCTCAAGGCCAGTTTTTCTCTCTTGCCATCTGAGAACTTATTCGGAACATTTTATTTATTTCCCAGTGCAGTTCTTCAGTTGCGGTTTCCATAAATTCTGCCAAAATGGGGATTAGGTATTCATATAGATTTTCTTCTTTCAACTCTTTCATTCTGTGGATTTTAACACAATTTTCTCTCGCTTTAAGATCTTCCAATGCTTTTTCATCCATTCTTTTCCTCTTTCCAGTTCTTTTTCTTTTTTAAAGTTTGTAAAATTTTCTTCCAAATTAAATGTTTTTTTCTTCCAATTTTTCTATTTTTTCCTTTGCTTTACTCATGTCTTTCGTTACTTCCTCTAATGAGTGCTTAATGTCTCCTGGCTCCACCTTTATGTCCTGTTTAATATTTGTTCTCAAGGTTTTTATTTCTTTCTTCATATTATTCTCCAAGTCTGAGTTCATTTTATCATTCATTTTCCTTATTTCTTCCAAGATGGAGGGCATTTCCATGGATTGTCTCCTCTGTGGAGGTCCAGAAGGTTGTTTTTTTAGCAAATGTTGCCATTATTTTTCCTTAATTTGATTACTCAAGGCTCTTATTCAGGTAATTAATTAGTAATTAAATCATTAGTGTTTCTCATCTAAGGCAGAATTTTTCACACTGAATGGATCAACTTTCAAAAGAAAATCCAATTTTTCTTTCAAATTTTTGTTTACTAATCTTATCTTTGATTAGCAAATTAGTTGGAGTAAACAGCTCTACAATCACAGTATAATATCAAATTTTCTTCCTCAAATGAGAGGGGCTATAATGAGTAAATCTAGTTCAGGTGGTAGGTTGTGCACATTTCATTTTTTCCCTTTAAACTTCCATTGTTACATGAGTTCTCATATCTGTTCAGAGGGTTATAATTGCTGATATTTTATTTTAGCAAAACCAGCGACTTACGTCCACCTATACCTGTTTCTTTACTTCTTCAACTCTCTTATTTTAATAATAAGCATTGTAAAAAGAGCTGTGAAGTAAGAATATTAACAACTGCTCCACTGTTTCAGAGGGGAGATAAATAGACACAGCCAAAACAATTCCCACGTTGTGGTCCTCCAGCTCTTAACTCAAGAAGGATTTCTTTCCACAGATTTAGTTTGGGGCCCGTGTTGCCTTTCTATAGAATTTAAAGTTCTAGTAGGGTTGCTCTCACTACTTTCTTCTCTTTCTCCCTCTTGTTTCCCTCATCCTTCCACTTTTCCTCTTCTTTCCTCCTTCTTCTTCTCCTCTCCCCTCCAGAGAAAAGAAAAAATGTCACCTTTTTTGTTTCTTTTGGTAAAGTTGATAAAAAGAGCTGGCAAGCTGCATCTGTGCCTATAAGCCTTTCGGGCGAGGCTTGGCTTCCCCATGACTTCCTTGCTCCCACTTCCTTCTTCTTCTCCTCCTTTTACCTCATCTTCTCCTCCTTCTTCTCTTTCTCCTTCTCCTTTTCGGTTGGTCTTGTGGGAGACTATGTTGTGTCTCTGTGGGGTCCCTCGCATCCCCAATACCAAGGGAAACGGTCGCCTTGGTTGCTCCCTCTCTAAGAGGGGCAAGAAGCTCTCACTCGAGAAGTGTGTTCCGCGGAGCTCCGCCAATCTGCTCCCAATGCATCTGCTGCTGGCCAGAAGTCTGTCAAAAGTTCTACTTGTTTTAATATTCATGTTAAATTAGGTTTTGGAGACATTAAACACAATGAAATCAAATCACCATTATGATATTACTTGATTTGGAAAGAGAGTAGCAAAATACACAATATGTAACTTGCAATATAAAACAGGGCAATTCTTTCAAAGCTGCAGTGGCAATTGTCTAGTTTAGATGGTGCTTTAACCGAGTAATTCTCAACCTTTGGCCTACTTTGCCTCCCAGAAGCCCAAATCAGAATGGTCAAGGATTTCAGGAAATGAAAGACCAAGGAGTTAGAACCACAGGCTTAATTGACATTGATGTAGAACACCATGGCATGCCCTCCAACATTTCACAGATGAAAACCAGGACGCACATGGTCAAGCATCATCAGAGTATTGTCAATAGTGCAAAAATGATTAATAAAGAAGAACACACAAATGTGAAAAGCTTCAGCTGTTTGCTTTTACCTGTACCTACTGGAACGGGCAAGATTCCACCCCCACCTCTGCTCTTTCCTTGCTGAGTTAATTGAGTGTAAAGTACTTTTGCACATTTTATTTATTTATTTCCAGCATTTATATACTGCCTTTCTCCCACAGTGGGATTCATCTTGAACCAATGGAAAAAAGCTGAATACAAAGTGGGGAAGTAGGGGGACAAGAAATTGGGACTTTTAAAAGGCAGCTGAGAGGACAAAGGATTAATAAGGATATGGAGGAAGGGGGAATGCAATGGAATAACAATATGCTTTCTTCAGTGGAAGTGGAGCTAAGGCTTTCAGGAATGAAGGCCTGGTAATGTTTTGTTATCAGGGAGTTTGATGCCATCTGCCCTCCCCCTCAGACTCCCTTGTTTCTTCTGATTTTAGTTGAAATCCTCACCACAGTGGAAGAGAAATGGACTTTCCCAGTGATAGTGCATTGCTATGAATTGTCCCTTTGCTGCTTCACATTCATTTTAGAGTACTTTGTTTTGAGTGTGCAATAATCTTTGTTAAAGATCTGTTCCTGATGGAGATGAAAACAGCAAGGTGTGTGACTGTGTGTTTATAAATATGTAGATCAGCACAGACATCTGGATTTTTAATACTCTCTTTATAGTGGTAAGGACTGTGTTGAGGGCCTATACGTCAGATTCTGCCACTACACCATTGGGGTAGGACATTCTATAGCTCACATGTGTCACTGAAAATACGAATTGCCACTTACCTTCAGTGAAGCAAACACTTTATAAGGGCTAATCTACTGTTGAGTGCATATTCTAGATTCCTCTCTTTCTTTTGGAATTTTGATTTCTTTTGCATTAGTAAAACATTTATTATAGGATTCATAGATTTCTATCTGCAAAACCACTCATGAGCATGAAAAGGATTGAATACACATGCTTTCCTCTTCTAGTGTAAAAATAAAACAGATTTTTAGATGTGAAGTCGTAGGCTTTCATGGCCGGCATCCATAGTTTTTGTGGGTTTTTCAGGCTGTGTGGCCATGTTCTAGAAGAGTTTCTTTCTGATGTTTCGCCAGCATCTGTGGCTAGCAAAATGTTTTCTCTGAAGATGGTAGCCACAGATGCTGGCGAAATGTCAGAAAGAAACTCTTCTAGAACATGGCCACACAGCCCGAAAAACCCACAAAAACTACAGATTTTTAGACATTGTTTAGTTGCTCAAATGAATGTGTGTGTGTGTGATTACAATGCCAAAGTCACTGTGGTCTGCTTTTGATTTGAAATAGATCACAATTTTCTTTTATATTTGAATTGTAAGAACTGTGCTTTGTTTATCCTATACTTGGTGACAACAAGTGAACTTCCCATAGGCAACTGGTTGTCCTCTCTGTAAACAAAATATTGGACTAGATTTAGGCATTTGATCTGCTCCAGTATGGTTCTTCTTATGTTCAGAGGTATTCATTTTTAGCATTTGCCATATTTTGACTTGAGATCCTGAAGTACAAGATATCTCAAGACAAAATGAGGTAATGTTGCATTTAATATAAAACTAGCACAACAGTTTCTTCCATTGTGTCAGTTATTTTCCTTTAATTCAGGTATTACTTTAAGACAGATTCTGGCGGATCCTGGGTGGTCTCTTTTCTAAGCAGTGCAGCCTGTGTGTTTACAGCAGGTAAAGGGATTACAAAGCAATGTGTAGAAAATGAGGAGGAGGAAGGAGAATGTTGATTTACATAAGGTTGTGTGACGACTGTTCAAGTCCATCATTTCTCGTTAAATAGAAAATAGTTAAAGCAGAAAATAGATAACGTCTTTGAAACCTGGAGTGTTTGATGCACCACAGTCCAAAGAGCAGTGCATTAGCAAAAGCCTCAAAAAGCCAAATCCCATCACTCTGTGCCTCCCTGTCATCTTATTTATTTGTTTTAACCATCTAGGTGTACAGTAGGATGCTGAGACAGGCAGTATTCAAGTGGGTGGCTTTTTGTAACAAAATCTCTTGTTGCTGTAAGTGATTACATAGCTTATTTTTAGATGTGTATTTTGTTTGTGCTGTGAAGGAAAGGAAGAAGAGAAGAGAAGGAGAATGTTTGTTTAGAATCCAGGTTACCTCAGGTTGTCTATTTTCCCCCAAGCTAGGGAAAGTTGGCAGCACAGATTACTAATCTCTCCGAATCCTACAAATTTAGTCCAAGCATGTGAGTCCTTGGAGTTTTATGAGCCACTCTCCAGAATGCAGTCTTTCTGTCTGCAAGTAATTCTGCTGAAGTTGCAAGTACCTCAGTTATGTTAAACATGCACTTAACCAGAACTTCACTCTAGACGGACAGGAATGAGTGACTTGGGAGGCAACTATCCGGACTTTACTCCCATCCCCAAATCTAGAAAGAGTGAGATCATGGGTGGAAGGAGAGAAAAGAAAAGAAAAACACCATAGCCAAGTGCAAAGTTATCCAGTGGCTTGTCTTAGCTAATTGATGTTGTGGTGGGAAAGGGATGAATGCCAAGGATGGCTGAAGCCAGGATTAAAAACAAGTAAAGATGCCACATCAATAAAGCTTGGCAAGCTGATAATCTGGTTTTTTATAATTTATACTGGAGCCTTGTGTCTGTGGTGTCCCCCCCCCCCCAGCATATTTAAAGAAGTGTATGTCCATAGAAGATAAATCATTTTTGCATTTCTTGTTCCTCTCTTCCCTCGGTGGAATCTTTGGTGAGTGCCTACTGTGTTTGCTGACTCCACCAATATACTTGGCATCGCTCTTCTGTTTCCACCTACTCAGTGACCTCAAAGAGGACTTGTGAGGACAGAGGCAGATGGAAAATAGACTACTCATATCAACATTATTTGCATGTGTTTAGAGTCCTTCTGTTTGTAATGGTCCTCAGATTGGAGTTGCCAGGGTTTGAGAAGGCTAGTCAAGAGACTATCAAGAAGAAGGAAAACATAGCATCTTAAAAATGAACAGTTAATGCAACCTACCTATGGAACAGACTTGTTCAGCAAATACATTAGAGGAGCTTTCCTCAGCCTAATGCACCACGTTAGGGAACACTGAGTTAGGGATTGCTGAGAAAGTTTATGAAGCAGAGAACAAATTAAAATGTTGGTTTTAATACCTGTCTGTCATCAGTAATGGGCTGGATGAGAGAACACAAATTGAAAGTTAATCCAAATGCCGCTCCTTTTTGGGACAGCAAAAAGCTGCCCTTTGAACCGCTGTGGCAGCTCTTTTGCACCCTTTTGGCACAGCATGTATGCACACTGCGCCAAGAGGGCACCGTGATGCCATGCACCATGCGGTCAGGCACACAGCATCGGGGTGGAGTTGGGGCGGAGTTGGGGCAGCTGGCGTGTCCAAGCCCTGCTCCAGCTCCACCCCCAGGCCGGCCTAAAGTGCTGGTCTGCACGAAAGCTCATGCTGCCATCTTCTTTCTTTCAGTTATTCTTAAAGGTGCTACAAGATCTCTCTAGATCAGGGGTAGGCAACCTTTCCCCTTTAAGGGCCGAGGGACTTCAGCTCCTAGAAGCCTCAGCCATTTTGGCCAATAGTCCCATGTTGGCCAATAGTTCCTGAGATTCTGGGAGCTGAAGTCCCTTGGCCCTTAAAGGGGAAAGGTTGCCTACCCCTGCTCTAGATAGTGATTCTACAGACTAAAATGGCTATATTTATGAGATCAGAGGATAGGCATTCAGCCTGTTATATGGGGTTACACTCCCCCTGAAGAAACAAGGATCACAGTTTGGGTATACTGCTGGACTCAGCATTGAACCCGGAGCCTAGGCTTCTGCAAAATCCAGACGTGCTTTTGCACATATAAAGCTTCTGCACCAACTGCACTACTTTCTTAAGATGTCAAATCTGGCCATGGTGATATATATGTTAGGCCCGATTCATTCAGGGGCATTGCGTTTATACTACACATGCTCCTGTAGTGGCTGGAAGCCACTCTGAGGCCAGCTAACAGGGCCTGAAGCCACTGGAAAAAGGAGCGGTAAAAAGCCGCACCTGCAAGCAGCCCATTTGGAACGGCGGCAATGGCTGGCTTCAGGACTGCGGCATCCAGTTGCCACAGTTGCGTAGCTCCACTGGCTGCCAGTTTGTTTATGCCCTGTGAAGTGCTATATGGCTCAGGTTTAGGCTATCTGGCAGACCATATTTGCCTGCATGGCCTGCCTGGACCCTGAGAACTTCAGGAGAGGCCCTTCTTTCAGTCCTATCATCATCGCAAGCACAGTTGTTGGGGATACGACAGAAAGCCTTCTCAATGGCTGCCTCAAAACTCTGGAATTCCCTTCTGAGGGAGGCCAGAATGTTTTCCTCATTGCTGTCCTGTCAGCAGGTAAAATCCTTTTTATTCTGACAAGTTTTTAAAACATAAAGTTTATAAAGAAGGGTCTAAGGGTTCTGTATTGTTTTAAACTGAACCACTTTAAACAGCTAAAATATATGTCCTTTTAATTGCATTTCATATCTCTAAGGTTGAATAGTTGAATAATGCTGAAGAACACATCTATTTCAATAGCTGAAGTATACCCTGTAAATATAATGACAATAAGAACAGCAGCAGGAATAGCAACAATCTCCTGCTACTTTGGGTGTATTTCTGCACTATTTCAACTGGATTCAAATAATGAATCTTACTATCACTGCTGAGGCTGAGTTAATGGTAATTTAAGTACTGTTTCTGTTGCAAAAATGTTCCCCTTTTCATTGTACTTTTAACTTTGGTAACAAAACAGTTAGTTAAAATGGTCAGGAGTGTACTTGCACAGTTAAAACTACTGCAGCAACCGTACCTATTCCTGGAGATGTTAGATCTGACTGTGGTGACACATGCCTTGACTACATCCTGTTTGGATTACTTTATCACAGCCTGTGGGGATCTGCCTTTGGAAACTGTTCAGAAATGTCAGCGGGTCCAAAATGCTATGACCAGAGCTGGTTACAGGAAACATTCCCTTGATGAGATGACTTCCATGGCTACCAGTTCATTTCTGGTCAGAATTCAAATTAGCTATCTGTCCCCTTACATGACCCAGCCTAAGTCTTAAGATCCTCAGGGGATGGCTTTCTCATGGCCTCATCAATGTCACAGGCCCACTTGGGGAGAACATGGGAGAGACCCTTCTTGGTGGCTGCTCCAAAGCTTTGGGAGTCCCTCCCACAGGAGGCTAGGCTGGCCTCTTCTGTTGGCAGGTTACTGTTGTTATTTTGTGCCCTACAGTCATTTCTGACTAATGGCAACCCCAGCGTGAATCTACCAAGATGTTTCATGGCAAAATTTGTTCAGAGGAGGTTTGCTATTGCCTTTCCCTGAGGCTGAGGGAGTGTGACTTGCCAAAGATCACCCAGTAGATTGCCATGACCAAGTGGGAATTTGAATTCTGGTCTCCAGGGTCATATTCCATCACCCAAACCACTACACTGCACAGGTAAAGACTTCTTTCATTTAAACATTTTATGACTAAGGGTCATGAATGTGTGTGTGTGTGTGTCTGCTATAATGTGCTTTTTGTTTTTATCATTTTTTTTTAAAAAATTACACAGTTATAAATTATTGTTTTTAAAAACATGATATTTTATTTAATTGTTTTTAAAATTCTGTATCATCAGATTTTTAGTTGTACCTTGATTTAACATAAGCTACCTTGGAGTCATTCTCAGCACATAAGTATAAAAAATAATTTTGCTGCTCTTTCAACAAACCAACTTTTATTTTACATTTATCTAAAAGGTTGACCTTCATTCAAAAATTCAATGACCTATGAGTTGGGAATTTTAGCTTTGGGGTTAATAAATCTGCTCAGTCATTTTAATCTTTTTTTTTTTTAAACAACAACAACATTTCATTCCTTCAAGATGAGGTGAGTATGAAGCACTGTTTGGCATGAATTTGGAGTGCAAAATATGGACTGCTAAAGCTGGGTTGATGAAAGGCAGTATATAGGGCTTTTTTTTTAAAAAAAAAAAAGTGAAGCAAACTGTGAAATGTGTGTATTGTCTCAAGAATCCTCTGCTTGTTCATAAATGTCAGATAAAAACCTATAAAGTACAACAAGCAAATTGTGCTGGAGCAATGTTTGATTGCATTGTCCAGACTAGAAGTGGATAGACTTGCTAGGCGTCACTGTTTTATTTCCTCTGCCTATATTATTTTGCAAATGTAAAGGGAATAATCTTTAAAAATGATTGAAAAGAGAGTAGTTTTTGGCATGCAAATAATTTTGTCTTGTTTTGCATTAAAACATCTTTTCTTGTCTTATTATGGGTAATGATAGTGAGTAAGAAGGAAATGGCTTCATAGGTGATAAAGGACATTATAGAAGTCATGCTGTGAGTTAACTGTAAACTAAATTGTGTTCAAATCATCAGCCTAGGGGAATGGTCTCCTGCTGTGATTTCTCCTTTCACTGTTTTCCAATAAGATTTACAGTTGTGTTGCTGAAGAAAAACACTGAAATTGTTCCACTAATTATAAAGAGACAGTGCTTAAAATACTAAAATAGTTGAGTTGTTTTCCTTATACTTTATGAACAGTCCTCACATGGTTAGTCCTACCAATGGACGGAATGAGACAGTTTCTCAGGGGACTAATTCTGTGGGGCAGTGGTAGAAGCTCTCGCTTCAGTAGCCCATCCTGTGCCCCTGGCTACCTTCTTCTTGTGGAGAATAGAGCTATGTGTGCTCCGTTGCTGCCCAGAAGTGTGGTAGAAGATACTGCTGCATCTTCAAGGTTGCAGTAAGAAGTCAACCAGGTTGGGTTACATCAGGGGTAGGCAACCTAAGGCCCGGGGGCCGGATGCGGCCCCCCGAGGCCTTTGGACCGGCCCCAGGCCAGTCCTGCCGCCGCTGCCGCCATGATGATATTGATTATTGTTATTGCTTGTTCTTGGGGTTTTCTTGGCAAAATCTCCACAGGGGTTTTGCCATGGCTTTTCTGGGGCTGAGAGAGTGTGCATGCATATTTCTTTAATTTTTTAAAATTTTTAATTTTTTAAATTTATTTTTATTTATTTATTTATTTATTTATTTACTTTTGGTGCTTCGGCCCCCCAATTGTCTGAGGGACAGCAACCCGGCCCCCGGCTCAAAAAGGTTGCCTACCCCTGGGTTACATGGATTGGAACATCATCTTGTTCTTTGTTTCAGACAGCAGAATATATTGGGTTGCGATGAGTCTGTGAATTAAGATTCGGCTTAGTAGCCAGCTATCTTTTCAGCCACACTCTCTGACTTTTCTGACAATCTTGCAGTTTACTGTTTTATATATATATATATATATATATATATAGAGAGAGAGAGAGAGAGAGAGAGAGAGAGCAACATGTCTGCTTTATTCAGGAAATTTATATCTCACCTTTCCATCACACTGATATTCAAGGTGCTTCAAGATGATTTTAAAACATGTAGAGAATAAAACAGTACTATAACATATTTTGTATAGATTATTTAACTTTGCCGGTGATAAGTACCATCTAAATACCATCTTTATATGATTCTCTTTATAATCCTGGCATTTAGTGAAACTGTTTGTATCCTCCCACACCTTTTCCCAATTTTCTAAATCAATAGGGCTCCCCACATCCTGAGCCCATCGAATCATGGAATGTTTAACTGTCTCTTTTTCCAAGTCTCTATTCTTATAATACTTCGATATATGCCCTTTCTTTTATCCAAAAATATTTCATCTATTTCATTTTGTATGCTTGAAATTCCTTTATTTTTCTTATCTATCCTGTATCTTTCTAACATATATGTCACCAATGGGCGGATTGGGTCACCAATGGGCGGTATATAAATAAAATTTATTATTATTATTATTATTATTATTATTTCTCTTAACTGGCTATATAGGAACCAGTCATCCTGTATTGGACCTTTCAACTGTTCCCGTCTCTTAATAGATATTTCTATTCCTCCTTTCCAGTTAATCAAGTCTTTATATTTTATCCACGGGATTCCTTCCCTCTTAGATCTCCTACAAAAGGCCTCTTGCAAGGATATCCAACTCGGTATTTCAGTATAAAATTGTTTCTTAATTTGGGTCCACGTTTTCCATAATGCCTTTCTCACAAAATGGTGTAAAAATCCTTATTATCCTTCTGTTTATCATATATCATGTATGCATGGAAATGATATCTCATATTGGAGCTTTCCAGTTCCAATAATCTTTCATTTTTTAAATTCACCCATTCCTCCAACCAATTTAGACATGCAGCCCTGTAATATAATTTAAGATTCGGGAGTGCACACCCTCCTTTAACTTGCTCTTCTGTTAATAGTTTCCAGCCCAGGGGTAGGCAACCTTTCCCCTTTAAGGGCCGAGGGACTTCAGCTCCCAGAAGCCTCAGCCATGTTGGCCAATAGTCCCATGTTGGCCAATAGCTCCTGGGATTCTGGGAGCTGAAGTCCCTCGGCCCTTAAAGGGGAAAGGTTGCCTACCCCTGTTCCAGCCTATTCTAGCCTTCTTACAATGGAAATGGAGAGGTGTTTTTTGTTTTTGTTTTTAAAAAAAGAAGCTCCTCTGTGCTATATTCCCAAATTTTTCACACTATGACGGAGAGAGAGAGAGAGAGAGAGAGAGAGAGAGAAAGGGGCTGCATCCACACTGGAGAAATAATCCAGTTTTACACCACTTGAATTTCCATGATTCAATGCTATGGAATCTTGGGATTTGTAATTTGTTGTGGCACCTGAGCTCTCTGACAGAAAAGGCTAAATGTCTCACAAAACTACAAGTCTCAGAATGCCATAACATTGAGCCATAGCAGTTAGTGGTGTCAAACTGGATTATTTCTGCAGTACAAATGCAGCCAGAGAGAGAGAGAGAGAGAGAGAGAGAGAGAGAGAGAGAGAGAGAGAATACGTCCCCCTTTTTGTTCCCACCAAATTTACTGAGTTGGATAGGGTGTAAAAGGGGACATACATCCACTTCCCAGCATTGCTGTTTCTTGCCAACCAGCATCATGTGTCATGCAATGCATAGATGCACACTCAGTCTCTAAGTGATTTATATAAGATTTCAGAAGGAAACAGCGAATTCCTTTTCAATATGGCACAGTGGATTTTATTTTAGAATTATTCTGAAAATGTAACACATGTATTCACGAACCACATTTCAGTAGGATATATATATATATATATATATATATATATATATATGTGTGTGTGTGTGTGTTTAACGTTTGACTGCCTCAGCCTTCTGTAGAATCCCCTGCTGATTCAGGGGTCAGGATGTGTCCTTAAACTCCTATCTTTTTTTGTGGGGATTTCTTTCCAGACCTCTTGTAATCCAGAGAAACTGGCAATTAGTGACCTTCTGCATCAGTAGTTCCTTCTTCTGGGCATTAGACTTGATGTTATACATCTTGGCACTCGAAGATTTAGAGCATGGCCCTTGACCCCATCACTAGAGTATTGGCTCCAGCTGCCAAAGATATAAGGGCATAGTAATGGGGAAATGGCAGCCTAGGATCTTCTATGTGGATTACAGTAAACTTTGATGGCTCTAGTTCTCTTATTTACTTAACTGATGAGAAGCATATTGATGTAGATGGAGTGCAGCAATTTTAGCCTTGTTTAATACTTGGATACATATCTAAGTGTTTTAAATGCGGAGAGGTAGACCAAGAAAAGGGGAATTCCATATGGTGTATGTGTTATATCTGTGCCCAATTATGTGGTCAACCCAATTATGCGGTCAACCAAACTCAGCCCAGATGCTGGTATGTATTTATCAGATTCTAACCCTTAATTCAAGTCCATGAATTCATCCTACCTCTCTGTATTTTTCTCTTTCTCCTGTGTATGGTGGAACAGGGGGCAAGAATTGCACTTAGGGATAAGTTAATTCTTTTGGACTAAAGCTATACACAAAGTCTTTGGGGCTTCAGAGTAATTGGAAATAGGAGTTGACATGTCAAAAAAGCACTCACTTCAATTAACAACAGTAATATTCTAACATTAACACTGAATGACTTTGGGAGAAAGATAACAAGGCTTGACATGATAAGAAAGCATTTTATGCAGCTGTGTGACAAGGTTGAAAATTTATCACCAAAGATAAGTTAGTGGGTCAATTAAAAAATTGTAATTTTTTTTTTGAGGGAGTGACTTTTAACACTTCTGCTGCTTAATTGCAGTCAGCAGATTATTCTGGAGGGTTACTCCATTAGAAGATAGCACAATGGAAAAACAGGTGGTTTACATGGTTGTTGCAGTAATGCTGTTCTGTTTTGCTGTTCTACATAGATGGTAGAATGTGGTAGTTAATACACAAAGACTTATTCAATGTTTGGTGTTCTTAGCATTTGAAACATATATTTGCATTTATGAGGCCTATATACTTGCTCATTTTTAAAATAATAGGTGGCATTTTCATGATGTGAAATTTTGTGATCAATAATATAATCTGTGGTTCTAGATATTGCCCTAGAACTGCAGCATATACAAAATCCTTCTAAGAATCACCCACTGCAATTCTTAACTGTTGAATTTTTCATTCCCACCCCTGCTACCAAGTGGACATCTGCATTCTCCTCCACCTGGGCCTTTGGACTACTCTCCTGAATATTGCAGGATGTCTTTATATTGATGATCTATATTGCAGGATGCTTGGTGTATAACATACTGTAGTACCTGATCCTTGGTTATTATAGTGCCTAGATTTCTGTTCTACATAGGCTGATGCTCATAACTCCATTTTCCACAAGTGGTGATAGTGCTGTAAACAATTTGTGTTTCTTGATAAATTGTGGTTAAAAAGGTACACTCTTGGAATAGCTCTTACCTGATTTTACAAAAGCAGTCCTAATCAAGGAGAACCCTAAACTGTCTTTGATGAGGGGAATTGGTTGCCTGTGGGCCAGAGGTTACTCACGGGGCCATCTTGACCAGCTCATGTGGTACTCTCTTCACACATATTTTTGGGGAAAGCTTCCTTTGGCATCAAAACACAGCATTCTTGAGAGGTGGATTTTAGGAGGGATTAGCATCTCTGGGATGAAAGAATTAATTCTTCTGTATCGTGAAGTCCCTCCCCCAAGTAACTATTAAGCTTTTTTAAAAACAACAACAACAACAAACCACCCGTTGGCAGCATCTGGTCTCACTGTTGTCATGTAGTCCCTAGACTAGATAGTTATATGGAGGAATGAGGTCTGTGGGCCTGGATGTGTTCCTTATGGAAGTTTAAACTAGGAGTGGGGAATACATGGGCAGTGAACCCCCTTTTTCAGTCCTCACCACTACCTTCACTACTTCTGTAACTAGCTGCTGAATTGGCCATTAAAATTATGTAGCAGAACATCTCTAGGTTCTGGAACTCCTGTGAGACACTGTATGGTAAACCCACATGGCTTTGTAGGAGAACACTGTGTCAATGTATTTTACTGTAGCCACAGGACTTGTAGCCATACTGTGTCAGTAGAAGGAAGATCCATGACTGCCTCAGAATTTCAGTAACAATAAATGAGACAGTATGTTAGGGCCCTAATGTATTCTGGAAGGGGGAGAGTGGCTTTCCTACCCTGGGAAGTTGCCATATCTCCTTTAAGAACATGGAAGCCCAGACAAGAAGCCTTTATTTACTTATTTTTAAAAATCTAGAAAACAGAAAATGTTCCAAGGTAGAGTGTACTGTACAAAGATAAACTCCTACAGTATGATAAGATACAATAAAAATCAAGCCAGAAAACTGAGAGGAATAAAGCAAACCTTTCAGAGGAGTAATCCTTAGCAAATTAAAATTACCTAAATCTAAAATACAGCATTAATGCACTATTACAAAATCCCCTAAGATCCCCCTTGCATCATTAACTCCATCTTGCCTGGTTGCAATTTCAGATCACAAACTAGAGAGAATCCTAGAGACAGAAAATTTGTCCTTGAACTCACCACAGTTGTAAGAAATCATATTTGCATAATATTTGCAAATCATAAATCATACCCTGTAAGAAATCATATCTGCAAGACAATGTATGATTTGCAGGACAATATATATTTGCAAGACAAAGCTGCCTTGCCAAATTCAAGAGATTTTAAAGAGGGTGCAAACAAAATTTTATTTGTATGTCCTTTCATGCCCCCCCCCCCAACATGTTTATGTGATAGAAAACTTTTTCAGGATTCTCAGATATTATCTTCTGTCATCCCTTTGAAATTCCATTAAGAAAGCAACATATACTTTAATTCTATTTTAATGTTCACTTTTTGTTTTTTACTGTATTGTTCTTTTAATTTGTAATCTGCTTTGAATCTCAATTTTGGAAGAAAGGTGGAATACAAATAAATATAACAACAACAATGTAATTGCAGATAGGAACCTAGTCTGGAAGCATTGCTGGATGCCTGCAGCATAATGATGAAACCTATCAAGTGGCCCTATCATTTCAGTGTGGTGTAGTGGTTTGAGTTTTCGGCAACGACTTTGAAGATCAGGGTCCAAATCTCCCCTTAGCTGTGGAAACCCACTGGGTTACCCTGGGCAAGTCACACTCTCTGCTTCAGAGGAAGGCAAATGCAAACCTGCTTGAACAAATCTTGCCAAGAAAACTGCATGATAGGTTCACTTTAGAGTTACGATAAGTTGGAAATGACTTGATGGCACATAACAAATATTTCAAATGTGAATGATTTGCTACAAATACAGCAGACCAATCTTATTTTTTGTGTTAAATTAAGTAGTGTTTGAAACTCTTTCAGGTCCAGCAGTGGTCAATGACACAAACACTAGCACAGGTTGTCTTGATTACAGTGGGAGGAATCGTTGAACTGCATATAACCTAGATATTTACATGATATTTGCTAGACTGTTACAATAGTGATCTTGTCTGTAGCCTTTCACTTTTTCAAAGTGTACAGAATGGAAATTTCTCAACCACAGTGGGAACAAATTTAAGGTTGGGCTTCCAATGCTGCTGCCTAATTTAGGGTTTCACTTCCACTTCGGATAAGCTGTCTAAATTGCTTGCTTGTACCTATGTCCTCTTATTTTCTTAGCCCATGTTTCCTTTTCTAGCACTCTTAATACTGAAGCTAGTAATTCACCACTTCCCAGCTTCTTAGCTTTGGACAGAAGCCACAGTGTTTCCTTACAGTTCATCCAGTGGAAAGGTTCTGACATGAACAGAGTAAGTCTTCCAGGATTTAGTCAGCTAACCTTCACTTTCTCAAACAAGGAGAATCTTGTACAAGCATAGTCTCTCTCTCTCTCTCTCTCTCTTTAAAAAGATGTACCCAACTGTTGGGGGGCAATCAGCTCACAGTTGTAAACCGCTTAGACATCCCATAGCGTGATATGAAGCGGTATATAAATGAAGCTGCTTTGCTTTGCTTTGCTTTACACTTAATCTATCAAAACCAATATTTCTGATGTCAGTATATTTCCATGTAACTTTTGTTGACTTATTATCTGTTGATTACAATTGCCTTATATATACCAAAGGCTAAACAAAATCCTGTGATCCCTCTGGAAATGTTTATGGCATCGTAGTAGAGTTGCTGTCTTCTTGGAAATCCCTGATTTCAACTTAGTTTGCTTCTGAGTATGACACTAAACTATTTCAGGAGCTTTAGTAGTTTGATTCACAGAGAGTTGGAAAAAAGTCATATTAATCAGGACCAAGCTTTTACTAATTTATTTACCAAATGCTAATGATAGGGTCTCCATAAATAAATAAAAAATAATAATTGGAGGCACACACCACTACTAAAATGATTTCTCCTCCTAGTTGTGCCTATAATCATGCCTACTGAAGGCTATTTCTCAGTGTGTACTAGTCATGCTGAGAGAAGGCAGGCCAGCTCCATCGGGCCTAGCCTGAAAAGAAGAAGGCCCCCCCTCCATCCACCATCATCAGAAGGGAGAGAAGGAAGGCGGCTCCATCAGGCCTAGCCACAGTAAGAAGAAGGGCCCTTCCTCCAGTCCATCTGCCTTTGTCCAGGCTTCAGAGGGAGAGAAGATCTGCTGGACATATTCCCCTTCCCCACCACCATTCCCTCTTCCTTTTGTCTCTTGTCTTTTTAGATTGTAAACCTGAGGGCAGGGAAATGTCTAATTAATCCATTTGTAAGCCGCTATGATAGCCTTTTGGCTGAAGAGCGGGGTATAAATAAATACTTCATAATAATAATAATAATAATAATAATAATAATAATAATAATATACAGTTGGCCCTCTGTTTTTGCAGGAGATCCATTCTGGACACCCCCCCCACCCCATGAAAATGGAGATTTGCAAATAGTCAAGCCCCATAGGGGCTTTATTAGTCTTCTTGACATTATTTGAGATTAGAAGGGAATTTTCTATTGATATTATACATGGCAGGAACTAATATAGTCATGCCAATAAAATTTCTACCTTTCCCTATCGAGACTTTTATATCACGAAAAGACCTTAAAGGGTTTTCGTAGTTAATGCAGAACTATGGAAACATATAGCAAGTTTTGTACTTGCAGAGCAAAACATGAAGTATAAAGTCTTGCTTATTCTGTCCTTAAAATAAGTAATGGAACTTGCCTTTATTAAAAAAAACCTTATCTGTGGGATTCAATATAGTGCTGAAAGCAAAACCTAAATGTGTAATTTTTCCCCCCTGAAACTGTTTATAGGATCATGAACCTGATTACAGCAGGCCCTGTAAAAATATTTATATCTTTGTCTGAGCCATTCACTGTCACTGTTCTATAAAACATTGTAAAAGAATATCTGGGCAAGATAAAAACATCTCCTACTCATCAAATTCTCTCCAATTCCCCTATCTTCCCACCCACATGATTGCTAAGAAAACAGATTCTTTATTTTTTTTATGTGCTCTAAATTGTAAAATAGTAAAAATCTTTCCCAGGTTACATTCAGTTTCTCTATATTGTCACTGTTGTCCTAAAACTTATCTTTATGACAACTATGGCTGAAGTTAACAGCACAGTCATATGTGTATTTATACAGGAGTACCAGTGTGTTCAATAAACTTACACCCTTTTAAATGTATAGGACTGGATCCTTTGTCTTCTTTTTAACTTTGCAAGAGGGGTTATGTAAATAGTCATTTTATCTGATGTTTTCATAGTTGATGTGAAATATTCTCATTTCTTTCACAAATGAGTCTTTTCTTACAATGCTCTTTGTTAGCTAATGCATTCTTAGGCCGAGAGGTATTCTACTCTGCAGGTATACCACTTTCATACCTTCCAACATTTCACAGATGAGAACTTGGACATCTATGGGCAAGCAAAATGAGAGTGTGATCAAGATGTTATTAATGCAGAAGAATACACAAGCTAGAAGAGGCTGCATTAGTTTGCTTTTGCCAGAGCCTACTCCTGTCCTTACCTCCATGGACTTTGAACTCAGTTTGCAGCAAGTGAAATAAACTGAGGACAAAGGGGGAAACTGGGAGGAGAAGAGGTAAATTGGGACACTTTAAAAGCAGATGAAAAAGTGGGATAACGGATTAATTGAGACTGTTCCTGCCAAATTGGGACAATTGGAGGGTATGCACTCCGTGGAAAAATATGCCACTCTGAGAGAATAGGGGCAAATGAGAGACAAATATGATCTTAAGGTAGTTTGCCATCTATTTAAAGAGGTAAGTAAACAAATGGAGAAATGCCAGTACAAATTTGTTGTCCCTGAGCTGACTTAAAGGCAGATCTGTGGTAGATCCAAAATTTTCAGTGATAATTCGTATTTGTGTGCATTCTAGCACATGAGAAACCATCTTGAGTTATGATAAAGTCATTCCTTATGGTGAATCATGATTTATTTAAGGCTTGATATGCTGAAACATCAAAACGGATTTTCAAATGGAGTTACTGCCTTGGTAATTTAATCCATTGGTTTCAGGGATCATGTGTACAAATTTACTGCTGATGAGTGTTCTCTCTCTCTGACCTGTTTTAATCGTATTTCCCCTCAGTCATTTCTACAGACATTTAATGTCTTATAGCTTTTCTGTTACATACTCCCTCTATGTCTCAGATATGACTCCATGTCAGTACAGTGAAAGATGATGTATGTTTGGAAGAGAAGGTAATTAAGGGATTTACATTCAGAACTGTGTGCTGAAGTTTCTTCCTGTTCTGAGACAAGATACCTAAAGTATGTGAGTTATGGATTCCTGTATAATAACACAAGCCTTCCATTAAGAGCTCTGCAGTTGAAAACAGGGATACACTCTTGATGTTTTCAGAATGGAATAGAAATTGACCGTGATATTGCAGAGACACCCTTTAATTAAAAGTACCAAACTTTCCACTTCTCTCTTCCTGTTTAGCAATCTGTTTCTATAAGAAGCAGTAAAGGATTTCCATAAGACACAGTACAGAAGCTTCCATATATCACGTACTTTTAAAAATATAATGAAATCCACAAAGAAAGATACCTTTTTTGGGCCAACCAAAATGCACAAAATAGATCATGTAAGCTTTTGAAGCTCCATTGGCTTCTACAGGAGGCAAAATATGTTAAAAATTATACATGAGAGGAAAAGCTGCATTTTGTATCAGATGTTTATTCTGCTGTGGCTGAGTTCTTCTGGAGAGATCTCAGTGCAGGCAAAGGCCACTCCCCTTCTTGGCAACCTTCAGGGACAAAAGACAAGTTAACAAACTGGAATACTTTTTTTTTCAGTGACTTTTGGGTGAGCAGTAATAACTGGTGGACACCTATCGTTACTAAAACAAAAACATTTAAATAAAGCCTTAAGAACGGGCTTTCCAAAAACATCTGGAGGGCACCAAGTTGGAGAAGTCTATTATATGAGATGAGGGCAATGTTGCACAACAAAATGTTGCGCAAAATCAGCAATGTTATACAACAAATAGCCATGTGATTTTTTAATGTGTAACATTGCTGATTTTGCACAGCATTTTTGTTCCACAACATTACTGCTTTTTACAAAAGATATCCTCCCTAGAGCCCTCTCAGATCACAATCCTATTATTTTAAAATTTAAAAAATTTAAAAAGACCCTTTAATTGGTGACTTGATGACAAGTTATTACAGAACCCCAAAATACTGGACAAAGTGAAGCAGACATTAAAGTCGTATTTGAAGAGAATTCTGGGAAAGGAACAGACAAGTTAATAGTTTGGGAAGCCTCAAAAACAGTTATGAGGGGTTTTCTTATACAACAAAACTACAAATTAAAGAAGAAACAAAAGGAAAAGATACAGAACATCATGGATGAAATTAAGAAAAAACAGGAAGATCTACATCACCACCCCCGAAACCAAATTACTCAAAGAGATCAAATTTTACAGAAACAGATATCAATATGCCTAACAGAAGAGATGGAAAGAAAACTAAAGTATATCAAAGCACAATGCTTTCTGTATGCCAATAAACTTGGAAGATGGCTGGCACATAAGTTTTAAAAAAGGGGAAAAGAAAATAATTAAAATTCAAGAAAGCAAAAACATACAGATCAAAGCAAAATTAAGAAAGCATTTCAAAACTTTTATGCAAAGTTGTATAAAAAAAGAACCAATTTAAATAGGCAAGATACAGCAATATCTTAACAATATGGACATTATAAAAATAACTGAATCAACCCATAACAACAACAGAATTAGTAAATGCCATAAAAAAGAGTAAAATTCATAAAGCACCTGGGCCAGATGGACTCACTTCAACATAGTATAAACAATTGCAAAAAGAGTTACTACAACCTCTGAAGGAAGTGATGAACACTATAAAAGAAGGGAAAATTCCTCAAACATGGAAGTGGGTAATGCATCAATGTTTTGATTTTTTTTTTGATTTTTTTTATTAAGCATTTAAAAATAGTTACAGACTTACAAAAAGAAAAGTAAGAACACAAACAGCACATACAAGCTTAACATATCATGCAATAAATGAATCATAATAATAACAGTAAGAAAAAAGAAAAAAACAAAACAAAAAAACACCTACCTACAAACATTTACCCCTACATACTATGAAAGGTGTAATCTTATAATATCAAAAAAAAAAACATATTATTCAAACATTAAGAGAAACTGAAAAGCATGAGAAAAACTTCCTGAGTTTTGACTCAGTTGCTATTTCATTTTAGCATATGTACTTATCACCGAAGCTACAATACCGTGAGGTAAATACTTATAATTATCCTTCATTATATCATGTATAAGTATAAGCCTATAAATACCCACTTGCCTAAATAAAACAGCACGGTTGTCCCTTCACCGCCTATTTACACGAAGTGTATCAGCTAAGACTAAAATTAATATTCAGTCCTTTCATATTTACTTCTTTATCCTAATCCCTTTTTTCCAAATTATCGCCGAATACAAAGGAGACAACACAAATCTTAAATTCATACTGATAATGTCAACTTATCTCCATATTCATTAGTCTCTAGGAATTTCTTCACTGGTTCCCAAACTCTTTTTTGAATTGACCATGATTCCCCTCTCAGACATGATGTTAGCTTATCTGTCGCAATCAAATCAATCAATTTTGCTAACCATTCTTCTACTGTAGGGGTCCCTTCACATTTCCATTTGGCCGCGTAAACCATCCTTGCCGATGTTGTTATATAAAATATAAGCTTACCAAACTCCCTTTCCAACGTTACATCTTCTACCATTCCCAGTAAATAAAATTTGGGATCAATTCTGCCTCTTAATGGGATAATCTGGGTGGTTATCCTATGTATGTTTTTCCAATATTTTTTTGCATCTTTGCAGTTCCACCATGCATGAATAAAGGTCCCTTTTTCTTCCTTACACTTCCAACAGAGACCACTAAGACCTTTCTGCATCCTGGCCAGTTTAGCCGGCGTCAGATACCATCTGAACTGCATCTTATGGAAGTTTTCTCTTAGGTTATAGCAAAGTGAATACTTAATTCTTTGGGCCCAAGATTTTTCCCACTGTTCCAATGGTATTTTTTGTTTTATATCTATCACCCATTTTATCATGTTCTCCTTTACTGTCTCATCCTCTAATTCTAATTTTAATAACATCTCATAAAATTGTGATATTTTAACTTTCTTACCTCCTTCTATAATTCCTTCAAAGTCTTTATCCGCTTTTCCAATCCCAGTGGTGCTTATATCTGCTTTAAACCTCATTTTGAATTGTAAGTGCAAAAACCAACTACAACTGAGACCTCTTTCAGCTAATTCTTCTCTCGTCAACAATTCCATTTCCTCTTCACCTTTCCTCAGTTTTATTAAATCTTGATAGGTGGCCCATCTATTCTCACTCAATCTTTCTCTCGGGAAAAGTGCTTCATTTGAAGAGGCCCATAGTGGGATTTTTCTACATATCCTATCTTTATATTTATTCCATACGTTTATGAGTGCTCTGCGAACGAAATGGTTTAGAAAATCTTTATTCACTTTAAGTTTATTATAAAAGAGGTAGGCATGCAAACCATATCTTAGTTCTGCACCTTCTAAAGCCATTATCTTTTTATTATTTAAGAAAAACCAATCCGTTAACCACCAAAAACAGCAAGCCTCATAATAGATCTTTAGGTTAGGGACAGCTAAGCCGCCTCTTTCAATTTTATCGTAGAGAACTTTCATTTTAACCCTAGGCTTTTCCCCGCTCCACAAAAATTTAGACAGATCCCGATGCCATTCTTTAAAAGGTGCCTCGTTATGAATTATTGGCAAGTTCTGGAAAAGGAGTAAGATCTTTGGCAATACACACATCTTAATTACCGAAATCTTACCTAGTAAGGATAAATGTAAGTTACTCCATTTGTTTAAATCATTCTTAATATCTTGCCATTTTTTTTTTTGGTAATTTTTCCTATATAGGTCCACATTCTTTGATGTTAATGTTATACCTAAGTACTTAACTTCACTCTTTATCGAAAACCCTGTCATACTTACAATACTCTTTTTCTCTTCTTCAGAGAGATTTATGGGCAAAATACCAGTCTTATTCTTATTAACCCTCAGCCCAGACACTTTTGCGAAGGCCTCTAATTCTTTACAAGCCTCTTCAATTTTTTCTGGATTGGTCATAGTTAAAACCAAATCATCAGCATAGGCTTTTAGTTTCATCTCCATGCCTTTTATTTTTATGCCCTTAATATCAAGATTTCCCCTGATCTTATAAGTCAATATTTCTAATACAACCAAAAATAAAAGAGGGGATAAAGGGCAGCCTTGTCTGGTTCCCTTTTGGACCTCCAGGGGTCTGGATTTTTCCATATTCACAATGACTCTAGCCGTCTGTGTGTCATATATTTTCCAACCCAGTTAAGAAATCTATAGCCTACATTGATTTTATTTAAGCATTTTTTTAGAAAAAGCCAATCTACGTTGTCAAATGCTTTTTCGAAATCCATCAAAATCAGCGCCAATTTACGATTGATATCTCTTTGTTGGTATTCAATTATATTAAGAATGTGTCTAATATTGTCTTTAATGCTCCTTCCCGGCAGGAAACCATTTTGATCGTTTGAAATCCAATCTGGCAAGATCTTTTTTAGTCTTTCCGCTAATATTGTAGCGAAGATTTTATAGTCAGCGTTGAGCAGGGAGATTGGACGGTAATTTTTAATATCTGTGTTATCAGTACCTTCTTTATGTATAAGGCTAATATTTGCTTCGGCCCATGTGAGTGGACTACCACATTGTTCCAACTCTCTACAAACCTTTAACATATATGGGGCCACTTCATCTTTGAAGGTTTTGTAATACTCCGCTGGGAACCCGTCGGGTCCCGCAGCTTTTCCTACTTTGCTTTTTTGGATAGCGTCATAAACTTCCTGTAATGAGATTTCAGCATTAAGAACTTCTCTTTGCTTCTCATTCATCTCTTGAATATCGCATTTTTGTAAATAGCTCTCCATTTCTTCTTCAATCAAATCTCCCTTTTTATAAAGTTGACTATAGAATTTCCAGATGGTGTGCTTTAAATCTGTTTGGTTAACTATCTCCTTTCCATTCTCTTTCAACTTATTTATCACCTTTTTAGCCTTTTCCTGCCGAATTCTAGCTGCTAAAAATTTCCCTGGCTTATTAGCATTTTCAAATACATTCTGTTTTACATATCTCATTTTTTTTGCAATATCTTCTGTCAACCAGAGGGTCATTTTCTGTTCTAACCCCTTGATTTCGCGCAGTAATTTAGTACTTTTGGGGTTCTTTTTAAGTTGCAATTCTTTAACTTTTAATTGACCTTGAATTTCAGTTAGTTCTTTATTCCTTTTCTTTTTATATTCAGCCCCCTTTTTTATGAGAATACCACGAATCACCACTTTGGAGGTGTCCCAGATTAACTTTGAGGATGTGACCTGGTCCGTATTTTCCAAAAAAAAAGTATTTTAATTGAGTTTTAACCTCTGACCTTACCTCATCATTTTTTAATAATGCCTCATTCAGCCTCCAATGGTACTCCTTAAAGCCTACCTTAAATTCCAAGAGCAAAGGGGTATGGTCAGATTTAAACCTTGGTAGGGTCTCTATCTTCGATGCCCATGCGCATAGATTTTTAGATAATAAAAACATGTCAATACGTGACCAAGACCTATGCCTATCAGAAAAGTAGGTAAAGTCATTTAAAGTGCCATTTTTAACCCTCCATGCATCCACTAAATCGATTTGTTCCATCATATTAAAGAAGGCTATAGGTAGTTTCCCTTGATTGGATGTAGCTTCTTTAGAGGTTAATCTATCCTGCTTCGGGTCGATAACCCCATTGAAGTCCCCCATCATTATAACATTTTCCACGTTTAGCTCAGTTAACTTTTGCAGTAGGTAGTTATAAAATTTGCCTTTATTTTTATTCGGGGTGTATATACCAATAACCAACACAGTAAGGCCGGACCATGTAATTTCCACCATCACACACCGACCTTTAGAATCCGCCCATACTATCCCCGGATTAAATTCATCCTTCACGTATATAACTACCCCTCGTTTTCTACTCTTTGCTGCGGCCACAAATTCTTTACCTAGCCTAGTATTTTTTAATAGGGGGACATCCGCGACTTTAACCTTTGTCTCCTGAAGGCAAATTAAATCACAGTTCAGCTTATGCAAATAGTGAAAGACTTGTTTCCGTTTAATGGGGCCATTCAGGCCCTTCACATTCCATGAGATGGAACTATTATGCTTAATCCTCTGCGTCTTCGCTAATGAGTCCTTCATCTTCATCTACTTCTTCTCTGTCTTTTTCGGATTCAGTGTCAGTATCAATATTTCCTGTTTCAACAGCCACAGCTAAGCCCTTTTCTGATTTAGGGACATATACTTCTAATTCACTTATCTCTTCCTGGTCCTGGTCCTGCTTCTCCTTATTCCCATTTCCTAGCAAATTCTCAAGTGGCCCTTCCTCCAACAACGTTTTTCTTTCTCTAATAATAGTCTTCCTTTTTTTGCTAGTTCTAATCTCTCTTTCTCTTTCCACTTTCCCTTCTATTTGTTTCTCCTTTTTACCCTTGCTTTTGGGATCTTTCTTAAGGGTATCATCTCTATCCTCTTTAGGTTTCCTCTTACTTTCAAACCTTTCATCCACCTTGAATTCCCCCCTGTATTTCCTCCAAAACTCCTTTGCCTCATAGAGGGACCTCAACTCAACCTTGGTCATTTTAAACCAAAACGTAAGTCCCTCAGGAATCAACCATCTGTAAATAATATGGAATCTTTGGAGTTGAGTAGTTAAGAAAGTATATTCTTTTCTTCTCCTCATCACATTAGGGGCTACATCCTTGAAGATCTTAAGTTCTACGCCATTGACAGAGAGAGGAGACTGAGCTTGTAGGCTTAAAAGTTGATCCCGTACCTGCCTTCTAACGAAGTTCACTACAATATCCCTAGGTACGTTCCTTTGAGAGGCTACTTTCGAATTCAGACGGAAAACCTTGTCTACCTCAAGCTCATAAAGATGTTCCGGTTTACTCAAGTAACTTGCCAAAGGGGGTAACAAGATTTCCATCAAATTTTCCCCGTCTTGTTCCGGTAAGCCTCTCAATTTTACAGGTCTTTCTCTCTGCCTCGCATCATTTCTAATCCTCTCTTCCTCCATAAATCTAGGAAGTTCTCTAAGACCCTCGATTTTCTCTTCAAATTTTCCTTGTCTCTCTTCCACATTTCCTAATCTAGATTTTATCTTGCTGAATTCAAGAGACATTTTGTCTATCGCCCGCCTAACATCCTTCATTTCCGCCCTCAATTCCTCCTTTATTTCAGTTTTAAAGTCATTCATATCCTGCCGGAGGTCGTGAATTTCTTGACCTAGATCACTCCTCATAGCTTTAATCTCATCAAACAGCTTAATATATATATCACCTCCTCCTGTCTGTTCTAAAGAAGGTCTTCTCTGTTGTGAGGGTTGGGGCTTACTAGTTTGACTCCTCAAACTCATAGACATCCTGGCAATACGATATAATAGATATTTTACAGTAAGAGGAAAAACCTGTAATTCTTAAATGTCACTCCTAATTTCAATATAACCTCAGTAATCTAAGGTTTTATTCCCCAATTTAAATCCCAAACAGCAAGTAATGGATGACCAATTAGATAAGAATCTGGGCATAGAATCACCAACTACTTAATCAGGGGAAGGTTTCACCTACTTTGGGCTTACTAATATATGCAAGTGTAACTCTAAATGTCACTCTGTCTAAAACCTCTGTCCAACTCTATATATTCATCCATATACTATATTTCCAGGAACCAAGCATCAAGGTTTGCAAAAAAATAGATCTATTAACAATTAAATCATTCCTGGCATTCCTTACAAATAAAAAAGGATACTTCAATGATTTAATATTTTCCCCAAGGTCTGTGCCAAATATAAACTCTTCAGCAAAAAGTGTATCTCCAGCCGGAGGTGAGATTGTAAATCTACCAAAAATCTGATTAAATTTCCAGGTAGCACATTCTTATTTAATCCAGTCCCAGTGGGTCAGCACAAAAAAAGAGAAGAAGGGAGAGATGAAACTTGACCTGCCTTTAGTCTTCCCAAATCCAGATCAAAGTTCAGATCTCACTGGCGCAGGTGAAAAAGGCTATATTTATTCTCCCAATGGATATGCTATTTTGGGGGAGAGATTTGACCCCCACAGGGTCCTTCTTTTGGGTGTTGTGGGATGAAAGTGACAGAATCTTCCTTTAACAACAGCAGCTGAAGCCACCCGAGAGGGACCAAAATATCGCTCACCAACCGTTTTTATTTTCCCTGTGAGTCTTAAGTTAATCTGGCTCCGCGACTTCACCAAGTTCCCAGCTGGGACTCGGACTTCCAAAATGAACTTCAAATCCCAGAATCCTATTTACTCTCCTCACCAGAAGTCCGCTCCATTCCAGATGGGTGTGGTCTCCCTCTCCGCGTCTTTGCGTTTCCTCCTCACGAGTAACACGGGGGTCTCGTTCCTCCTCCGAGTCTCCCGGATCTTCTCAATCACAGTGCCACGAGGGGCCTCGCAACACCCCGGTCCTCAGCCAAACCAGAGAGCCCCAGAAAGGGAAAGAAAGGCCCCCCTGTTCACTCTTTTCCCCGGGATTCAGCAGATAGAAAGGAGCAAATCGTTGGTCGCACCGCCGACCGAATTTCTCATTGGGAGCCTTGGAGGTACCACTTCGCCTTTAGCATTCACCAAACTGTGCTTCCTTGCCAAAGGGTCGGGATAGTAATTAAATCCAGTAACTTACAGTCTCAGCTCCGCCTAGCAAACAAAATAACTAAACAAGATTTAAAATTGGCGGCGTTCCAAACCATAAACCTGGTAGCCTCGGCAGAATAGAAAATTGCAGTTCTTATGTTCTTTCTTCCCTTCTCACTCCATCTTTTATCCTTGGTCGCTGTGAGAGCTTCTAAACCAGCGCCAAGCTAAAAGGTTTTTTCTGCCATCAGCTCCCCCTTTACCAAGGGGAAAAGTTGACCACCGTATTTAATTATTTAGGTGTTAGGTGGTCAAATATTCTGCCGAGCAGGACGGAACCAACCGGGAGCACGTCCTATCGGTCCGCCATTACCAACGGAAGTCAATGTTTTGATTTTGAAAAATGCTGTTAATGCCTCTTTGCACAAAGTTGTTTATTTGTTATTGCATTTTTAGGTTGTCTGTTTTATTTCTAGAAGTCAAGTTAGTTTGCCTGTGGGTTGGATGATATTGTCATTAGTTCTTTCTAATTGCTTAACTCAGTTTTCAAGCCCTGTGTCTCCCTGCTAAAACACACATGATGCTAATTCCATTGACTCTGTAAAGATGCTGACTTGGCATCATGAGGCAGTCTGATGAAGTGATAAGTATTTCACACCCTGCCTTTTCATCTCTGAGAAAAGAATAGGATTTTTTAAAGAACAAAAATAAAAAAATCCCTTTCATACTGAAGTAAATGAATAAAATGAAACTTAAGTCTGGAAGACCTCATGCGATTTTTGGCAATTATGCTGGTATGACATCATATGATATTATATTGGTTTAATGTCTAGCAGTATGCAAAATGCAAAGCAGAATGTGTTAGAATCTCCATGCTATGGTTTAATATCTCCATCACTTGCTGTTTATATTGGGTTCCATTTTAAAAGACAGGTTATTATTATTATTTTGGTTTATGTTTAATTGTGTGTGTGTGGGGGGTAGATTTCTGGTATTGCACTGCATTGTTCTTTTTAAATTTGTGGGCTGCTTTGCAGTAATTACTGCATGTCTTACATTCAAATGCAGCATGACAGTAAGTATGTGGTTAATCTGAATTGTTTTTTTAACCAATTGTTTTGGCAAATAATTGGCTAAATTGTTTTTTTTTTTTTAAACTTTTGTGTCATCAGGTTTTCAGTTGTATCTTGTGTTAATCTTGTGGTACTTTGCCTTGAGTCCCAAATTGGGAGAAAGGAAGAGTATAAATCCCACAAATCACACTCAGTTTTACAGCACTAAAAATGTACATAAATAGAAATAATAAATTAATTACTTGGAGCGTGGGTAAGATTATCATGAACTTGTCATTTCTCACTTACACAGCTGACAGCAGGAAAGAGAAATCTTTTTGGGGGGGTTATGCCTTTTCTGAGGCCTCACAGAACCCCCCCAATTTGATTAGAGGATCCTGGGAGATATAGTCCCAAAATAAGAAGACTTCCAATGCCTGGTTACTATACTATCTGATTTTCAGGCTTGAGTATAGTTTATATGTAGTTCATGACTTTCAATTCCTTGTTGGGGCAATAATGGCATATTTTTGTTGTCATCAGAGTGAGGAAAATAGCAATTTCTGAGAGAATTTTATTTTGTTAGACAATTTCTGGAGTGCAGTGGGCAAACAAACTATCCTATGAATCTTGAAAAACACCACATAGGTCGACTGTACTGAAAACTTGCATTAGTAAGGAAGTACCATTGGCAGTGATATTTTTGGATACTGCATTGTCCAAACAATGAGTATGTGGAAATCCTTTAAAATTCTATTGGACTCAGGTCATAGAACCATTGTGAAATTTTTTACAGAGCTAAAAAATAAAATAAAATAATACAAGCTGCAAGTATATAAAGTTTATTTTTAAAGAATGCTTTGTTACTGTGTAAAATTGGAATGTATATTTAAAATTATATTGCGTATAAAAATTACTTCCCTTCCAGTTGCCAAAATGAAAGAACTACAAATGCTTGCATACTGTTGTACATGATTCCAATTTTTCATGAAAATAAAATTTAAAAAGCAGGGAGAAAAAGATGAAACCTAAGACTATGGATACTAAGCCAAAGTAATCAAGGATATGTGATTCAAATTACCTACCATCTCTCCTGTTTTCCAGCTCCTTCCCCCCCCCCCCAAGATGTTTCTGTTCTGATTTAGATGTTGTTTCGGAAAATGAAGGCAGGTTGCAACATAGGTCTGTGAGAGAAGACTTCAAAAAAACTGTTTTCAAAAACAACAACTGAGTCTTACCGAAACAGAGAAGTTGAAATTTTGAAAATGAGTAGTTTTGAAAACAGGTCACCACTTTCTTCCTTTTGAGTCACTAAATTCGGCTGTTTGGATGTCCTGATTGCTTCTAAAAATAATGCCCAGTTTCCAGCTACTGTTAGGGGATGGCATGTTAACTTAGGGTGGTTGCGGATAACCTTCTGTTCTGTATAAGCCTCTCTCTGACATTCTGGACCAGATAATGGTGAGTATAAGAACCTAATACATCAGGGATTGTTGAAAGTTCTGGCTGATAATGGGCATTCTTGTGAGGTTTTTGTGCCATTATGTTTAGACTGCTTATACAGTACTTGTTCTTAGCCACATATGTGATCCTGAGGAAAATTAAAATTTAAGTATGTTCCTTCTTGAAAAAAGGCTACTCTTCCTGTTCCAACTGCTGTTCAGCTCCATAATATGTTAAAGATGAATTGTGCCATTTACTGTTCTAATCTTTAATAAGGCCCAAATCTGGATCAGGCCCCAGGCATCTGCACTAATGGGGATTTAAATCTTACCCGCTCTGATTTTTATTTTTAAATTGATCCCTATAAGGGTCTAAAGGGAGATCCATTAACACCAAAGGAATTTTTCTTTTTAAAAAGTGAACTAAAGTGTGACTTTCAAAATAGAAAACAAATAGGGAAAGATGGAAGCCCCTTTGCCACCTGGTCCTAATCCAGATTGGTTCCGTGTGTGCTCAGTGGATAGTAGAGCAGAAAAGGATCTTAAATTGCATGATACATACTTAATATATTGTGTACTTTAACATGTAGAAGCAATTTTAAATCACTCCAGCCTATGGCTATTGTTATAAAGCCACATCACTGCAGACCACTTTTTTTTTTTTACCACAATACTGTATAGAGACCTTACAGAAAATCTTGGAGTCGTTGCATTCTTATTGTGAGTACTCCTTTTCAGCAGAAGCCAGACATGTGCTAAGGCAGACTTTATGACTTCTCTGACATGCCTGGAAAATATGGAGTAGCTAGGAAATGTACATTTTATGTTTTTACAATGTGGCCAAGATGCTACAGTTCTGTATACTGTTATTATGTGCAAATATTGTGGCTGCCATGTGATAAATGACTATCTGTATCATAGCCTTTCCCCCTTCAGGTTGATACTGCTGTGATAAAAATGCTTTGTGATTTTTACATGAATTACACCACGTGAACAGCTTGGCATATGTAATGCTCTGTTGTGGGTGTTATGTGAGAAGGACTAAACATACACTTTAGGATTGCTAGGTAACAAAGAACACTTTAGGGCTCATCCAGACTTATGGTCTGTGTCAATATAATACCACTCAATGATGCTAGTTGATATATCTTGTCACATCCACAACCAAATACTATCTTGACTTTTTAAAAAAATGGAAAAGTTCATCTGTAGTCATCTTGCTTGTGATGTGGGTTGTGATGTTAAATGTGGCTGTGTCCTATGCCTTTCAAATACCACAGATGCGTTTCCATTTTGTTTCAGTCCTCACAAGATCTCTTTCTGTTTCTTCCCCATCTTTCTAATTGTATTTTTTTAAAAATTCTGTAGCCAAAGTTCTAGTGTGATGAAGTTACTGCTGTACATGTTTCCCAAGAAGAAAATCAATCCACCCACCCCTTTCCCTCCACAGTCTCCTCCAGTTCTTCATTTCAAATAAGGAAGATGTCTCTGCCCCCCACCTCCCTGTTATTTTGCTCCAAAAAGCACAGGAATAGTACTGTTACATTTTACCAATTTTTTATGTTAAGTCTAGAAAGCTTTCTTTAAAAAATCTGTAGCATTTGAATACAAAAGCAGTAGGTTCCTGTGCTCAGAAAGATCAACTCCCAATGCACTAGTCAATCTGTGGAAAGCTTTCCCAATCTTACAGCTTCAATCCAAGTTTAATAAGTGACTGAAACATAGATGGTGATCTTTTCAAGCACGAGAGCCTATTGCTTTATTGCTGAAGCCCTAGCAAGAGTAAAAAAATTAAAAGCATTAAAAAGAGGTGTGGGGCCAGGAGAAGAAGGGAAACAGAAAAGAGGATGGAAACATCCTGAAAGGGAGGGGAATGTGAGATTTGACACACCTACTTCAGTGGGATATACCTACCCCAATTAATATTATTACCAAATGGTTCATTTAAAAAAGTTACAGTCCAGGCTAGCTATTCATGGATTGGAGCATCCATGGATGGCCTTGCTCCATTATCATCAGTGGTGGTGTGTGCGTGCAGCCAAGCCAATGTGGCCACATACATGTTGATGTCCACTGAAAATAATGAGACTTGAGGTCCCTCTTTTTCTGTATCTGTGAGGGGGGTCTGGAAGTGAACCCCTGTCATAGAGAGGGCCAACTGTAACTTCAATATTTCTTTGGAATACTAAAAAAAAAAGGAGGGGGAAATAGCCCCAAATATTCTGTGATTGGCAAAGTGTCAATTGGAAAGTTTTTAAAAAACAGGACATGCAACAACAAATACCACCACCTCCTGACACCTTATATTCTGTCTAGATGATTTCTGTCTACTTAGGAGATTGCTACACATGGCTTTGAAACTGCAACTATAGTAAAATAGCTCCTTTTGTGATAATTTATCACACAATGTCTCCTCTGACCTGTTGCTGCTGTGTCTGCCAAGTGTGGTTAGGACATTCTTTTTCATTCATGAGTAAACCTGTCAATAGCTCCCAATCACACAGCAGTCCCAGGACTCCTCAAGTGCGAAACATTGTTGCTGCGGCACTTGTAAGATTGGCAGTCTCCTCCTTCAGGTAACACACATAACAATTGAACTTTGAACAATTTGTATGTGATGTTCTCCATTGTAGGAATTGGTAATGTTCTGTCACGATTACCATGATTTATATCTGGTGAATTTTATGGCACCTGGCTTTAGTTTGAACTGGCATAAGTCTGACAAACATCCTAGATCCATGAAATATATGAGAAGAATTATGTTTCCTTTCCCTTAGTTAAGTATTCAAGTTAGTCCTATCATTTTTTTCAGTTGTGATCATTTTAATTTTTGGCAGGCTACAATCCTAGTGTTGGTTATGCTAGAGGATCTATCACATAAAATGTCAACCTATACAAATTGATGTAGTGTCCACACTTCAGTGTGCACCTTTCAACTGCTTTATTGGACATTCTCTTTCTTACAAATGTTAGAAATATTTTCATTCCCAGTTCTATTTCTTTTACATCCATATCCCAGAATATTTGTGTTGGATTGCTTCTCAATTTTCCCACCTTTATGTTTACACATGCCTCATCTGTTTCTTTGTCTCCTAATATGACTATTGGTAGAATGAGTTGCTCTGTATCATTTTATGTTAAGCATTTCCATTTTGCAAATTGTTGCTGTTGTTGTTTGCTTTCAAGTCATTTCCAAGTTATGACACTAAGGTGACCCTTTCATGTTTTTTTTTTTTTGCAAGATTTGTTCAGAGAGGGTTTGTCTTTTCCTTCATTTAAGGCTGAGAGAGTGTGACTTGCTCAAAGTCACCCACTGTGTTTCCATGGCTGAGCTGGAATTCAAACCCTGATCTTCAGAGTTGTAGTCCAGTGCTCAAACCACCATGATGGCTCTCATTTTTCAAATACTTTTACAAATTGCATGCACCTTCCAAGGTCTAATTTGCAAGGTTACCATATGCAGTGTTGCCATCTTAAAAGCTTTGTTTGCACAGAGACATTTTTATAGTGTTTTATGCTTACAAATCTTGCATTTTATGCTTACAAATCTTGCACACAGTATTTCTGGGTTATTTTTGTCCTTCAGTGATAGCTTGCAAATTTTCCTGAGAGGATACCTTTTTACCTACTTCAGGCTGTGCAAAAAAACAGTTCTATCATTTCCTTCCATCATGGCCAATTTTTCTGCACATTCCCAGAATGTATCTTTTTTAAAGAAAGGAGGAAATAAAAGAGAGCTTAGTATTCCAATATGGACCTTATCACACGCGGGCCACAAAGCGATAAGAAACCGAAATAAGAATAAATCCAGTACTATACCGAAATGAACCGAAAGAGACCCCACAATACGTAAATGGTTATCACACGCAATTCCAGTCGTTGTGCATTTATTGCGCTTCCAAGAAAGGGCATCCTGGACACGTATTTGCCGTTCACACACATGTGAGAAATTCCGGTACAGAACCCAGGAAATATGTTCTTGCACATGCGCAGAGAGGTGCCTCTCTGAGGACATCTTCCCATGGAGCGCAAGCCCCGCGCAGGTCCTTGCGCTCCATGGGAAAACGGCCTCAGAGAGGTGCCTCTCTGAGGACGTCTTCCCTGGAGCGCAAGCCCTCCTCTGAGAGGTGGAGAACGGCTTCCCTGGAGTGCAAGCCCCGCGTGGGGCTTGTGCTCCAGGGAAGCCGTCCTCAGAGAGGTGGAGGACGGCTTCCCTGGAGGGCAAGCCCAGCGCGGGGCTTGTGCTCCAGGGAAGCCGTCCTCAGAGAGGTGGAGGACGGCTTCCCTGGAGAGCAAGCCCCACGCAGGTCTAGCGCTGCAGGGAGGACCTCCTCAGGTCCTCCTTGGAGCGCAGGCGGGGGCGGGGAAATGCTCCACAATACGTATTGGGGAAATGCTCCCCAATACGTATTGCCTGTCCATATGCATTTTGGACTCACGGCAAATGCGAAATGATTCCGGTCGCGCACTTGTACTTCCTAAACAAACCGAAATTCAAAAGAACTCAATTGATTTCAGATTCGTTCGGGGTTCTGTATGGGTTCTTAGCGGTTCTGTGCGACGTCGTGTGAACACACGAAAAATCAACACGTATTAGGACGGGATTTCGTTTGGATCCTGTCTGCTTTGGACCCCGTGTGATAAGGTCCTATGTCTTGAAATTAAAAAGAAACCCACTTGAGGATGGTGCAACTGGTCTTAGGAAGTGCCAGAAAATAGTATGAGAGACCCTCTCCCTCTCTCTAGTTGTTGTTGTGTGCCTTAAAATCATTTCTGACTTATGGTGACCCAATGTGACCCTATTACAGTTTTTTCTGGGTTTGTCAGTGTGTGACTCACCCAAGGCCACCCAGTGGATTTCCATCACTGAGTAGGGAATGGAACCCTTATCTCCAGAGCCATAGTCCAATGCTCAAACCACTGTACCACACTGATGCTCTCTCTCTCTCTCCTCCCCCCTCTCTCTGCCTGTCTTTCTTTCTCTTTCTAACATCTACGTAACTCATGCCCTACATGAAAAAATACTGCATCCTTTAGCAGCTTCCCAACACATTGGTGCTGCCTGGAGGAACCTTTAATTTTTTCATTTAAATTGAACAAAAGTCTCTGTAGTGCCAATTAGTGGCAATAACTTTTCCTACATTTATTTTACCACTACCAAACTCAAATTGCACATAAGACCATATGGGACAGTCATATGAAGCAGTGGGAAGTGACTGCCTTAATGGTTAGATTAGCCCTGAGAAATCTGTGATAACCTTTGAAATCTCTTGTGCTTTAGAAACTGTGGAACATTGATGTTGGGGTGCTTGCAGTCAAGTCCCTGTTTTCTATCATCCTGTGTCTGTTATCTGATAACAGCATCATCTTGCATCTTGCCAGAATTTTCTTTCTCTTTCCAAATGTAACATACCTTCTTTTCAAAGGCTGGTTGTTGTTGGGGATGGGGGCTTGGAGATATTTTGGCTTGCTGGGCTTGCCCTGAGATATGCCAGCTTGTTTTTGGTGAGTTCGACATTGTTGTCCTTTTCACATCTCTCAAAGGAAGTGTCTGTTAGTACAGTCTGCACTTCAGTCATCTCTATTATACAAAGCTCTGGGAAGCCTTCAGTGCAAGCCAGTGGCCCTAATATCCGCTTCTTGCATACAAGGAGAGAAGAGTCCAGCCAGACCTGGCACTTCATATTTCTTTGTTTACAGAGATTTCTGTAGATAATGTCAGACCTTGTAGAATATTTAAGGCTGCTTATTTGAAGTTGTCTGTAAGATGTGAGAGGAAGGCCTATCAGCTGTGGCTTTACCATACAAGAGAAGTTAGTAGGTGCTCTCTTCTTAAGGGTGAGTAGTGGAACAGGGCTGCCAGGTTTAGAGTTTCAGGCATAGTGGTTTTGAAGCCTCTTCTTCAAGACATAAGAGACCTTCCCCCCACTTTATGGCCATGGTGATTGGGGGTAGGAGAGCAAGATGTAGACCACACATGAAAAAAATTAGTGTAGGCCTTCAGGCAGGGTGTATGAGTACAAAGGAGACACAGGGAGGTCAGGGACACTGGATATTATATCACCATAGCTATTCAATGGCAGACTGTATGCATACAGGAGGAAGGTAGTCATGCAGGCAAGGCTTAGAAGAGGGCTCAGTAGAGCTTCAGGCGAGGTGAGGCAAGATGGAGCTTCAGGCAAGGTAGAGTGAACGTCAGCTGAGGAGAGGCAAAACAAAACTTCAGGTGAAGTGAGGCGAGGCTTCAGACGAGGTGAGGAAAGACTGAGCTTCAGGCAATGCAAGGTTCCAGGAGTCTGTAGAACAAGTACTCTTGCTTAAAAAATTCTCAGACTGGGGAGCCAAACCTTGAGGCATGAATTATATAAGTTCTAACAAGAGCCCTATTGGTTCACTGTAAGAACACGTTCCACACATAGAGGCATGGAGTTGCAGTGCAGCAAAAGTCAGACCAACAGCTGCTCATTCTGCTTTTGAGTATCCCAGAGAGAACCTGGACTCTGCTAGCACATATTAGGGATTGAATTTATTTGCTTCTTATCTCTGATTCTGGGACCTAGAAGCGAGATCCATTTGGCTTGTTGTGTCCTAACCTATATTCATAGCAATATACCTTGAAATGATTTGGTGAAAAAAAGACATCCTCAAATCTGTATTTGTAGACTGCAAGGTATATCAGGCCAGACTGTTCTGATGAGTGGGTAGCTAATAAGAACTAGACTAGTCTGTTCATAGATAGTTAAGATGTTTGCATTTCCTACCAGGCTTTTAGTGTGTCTTAATCTTGCTATCAATTTAAAAAAATTACAGGTTGGGTCTCTCTTATATATATTATATTCCAAAATGCAACATATTCCAAAAATTGAAAGGGATACCTTTGCTTTCTGACAGGTCAGTGTATACAAATTTTGTTTCATGCACAAAATTATTAAAAATATTATATAAAATTATCTTCAGGCTATATAAAATTACCTTCAGGCTATGTGTAGGCTGAACCAATGTGTATAGGAAACATAAATGAATGTTGTGTTTAGACTTCGTTCCCATATTCAATATATCTCATTATGTACGTATATTTAAATACAGGTATTCCAAAATCCAAACAACAACTGAAATCCAAAACACTTCTGGTCCCAAGCATTTACAATAAGGGAGACTCACCTGTCCTTTATTTTATAATACTCCCTACTTTTAATTGTATTGAAAATGTATTCAAATACCACTGTTTTAAACTGCTTTGGACACTCTTATTATGGCTGAAAGCCACTATAATTATGATTCTGAAATAAATAAAAGATGTATTCCACCATCCATTGTATACTTATGAATGGAGCATGGATTTGGCCCCACAAATAGAATCTGTGGGGTGGAATTTAGTTTGGATTGATCTGGAATTAAAATGTGGGGGTTTGCATCTGTTCCTTAGACTTCAAATTGCACTACAAATCTTTTAGATTCAGTTCTAGAAACATTTCTATAAATGAAATATAAATATAAAAGACATTCAGAAGATCTTTGAAGTTTGCTACCCTCCTGATAATCAAGCAGTATCTGTTTTCATTACAATTGCACTGATAGAAATATATACAATTACCGAGAAGCCGTGGATTGGGGCCGAGGTACCTGCACTCCTCTGCCTCAATGCACCCCTTTTTGGGCCCTGGAAGGAGCGCTAAAATAGCGCTTCCTCCGCAAGGCACCAAAGGTGTGCCGCAAGAGGCGTTGGGCGCCTCTTCGGCGCTTCTTCCATTGCAGTGTGTCCGGACGCTGCAGCGGAAGGACGTCATCAGAGCGCCTGTCGTGTGGAGCAATGGGCGCTCTGATGACGTGTTTGGGAAGGGTTTGGGGCGCCCAGCGTGAGGCTGTCCCTCCCCTTCCTTACCTCCAAGATGGCGCAAAGCGCCGTCTGCAAAGAGGGTTTGTACAGTGATACATCTGGTACTTGGCATTTTACCAAATCTGGCTGCAGATATTTGGAAAAAGGTAAAGTTGACTTTATCAAGGCCTAATTCTGCTTATGTTCATTTATGACTCATTCAAAGAAGGGATATATATCTGAGAATTAAAGCCCGTTCACACAACTATATTTTATGTGAAACAGTCAACCTTCCCTGAAATTACTTTGTAACATAGATGAGTGATGTTGTTGGTAAACATTGTAAAAAGTAACACTGGAAGCTGTAACTCACTGTGTTCAGTTCTACACCTTTCTGGAAAAATGGTGACTTGGAACACCGAAACAATAGTTCCACAGAGTTATGTCCTTAGGGGGAAGAAAAATAGTAGGAGTGCCATCAAAACAATAATTCCATCTAGTGTGCATGGTATGTTAGCTGTAATTTTTGTAAAACATACCACATTGGTTGCGACTGATTCCAATTCATGTTAGAAACTATTTTGCTGAGAAAAATAATGGCCTAAATCTCTGTTCTTGGGAAATCACTTAGGCTGCAATCTTGCTTACTCAAAGGTTAATGTCCTTGAAATAAATGGAATTTACTTCCAAATACACCTGCTTAAAATTATAGTATCAGGGGAAAACAGCACTGTCAAACTGATGATAGATAGCATTAAATCAGACAGTGTTTTCCCCAAGATGTCTAGTTTTCCTGGTACATGCTCCAGCTATGTTAAGCTCATTCACACTGACTCATACTGCAGGCTTCCAAAACTGTGTGTTTTGTAATTGGAGGAGACAGCTATAAACCTGGCTTTGCTGAGATGGCTACTGTCCCACTTTAGGATTTAGGTTCGATTTAAGATTTTGTTTCAGTAAAATGTCTGCTCTTCCTTTTTAACTATGATGTGTAACCACTTTTAGAACGTTTGGTGGCTCAGAGGCTAACATAAACTCAGTTCTCAGTCCCATCCTGACTGTTTTTCCTTAGCTGGATGCTAAAGCATGAGTTGTTATCTTAAAGTGATAAAATCTTTAAAACCAGAACCTTTAAAAATAATTAAAAGACAACATGTGAATGGATTTAGATATAGCTTGGTTTAGACATACTGTATATACTAATGTATTTGTCAACCTCATGTATAAGTCTAGTGCAGTTTTTGTGGTCAATATTATGGATTTTCATAGGACGTATAGATAAGTTGAGGATAAAACTTAGGGACTGCTATCATTTTCCTGACCTGGCATTCATAAAGGCCTTTCACCAATTTACTCATATAGGAGGGCAATGTCTCTCTCTCTCTCTCTCTCTCTCTCTCTCTCTCTCTCACACACACTTTTTTTTTTAATAACAGTTAAGATACAATATTAACTCTTATAAAAAAGGAATCTTTTCCTTCTCTGAATAGAGTGGTGAAAGGTGAGAGCTTAGTCCATCCCAGGACTAAAAGAAGCACCAACCCTCTCTACTCCACTGTGGCACTGTTTCTGGACTTTTTGTATATAGGGGTAGAAAAATAACAGTGATGTTGTTTCTTTAGCAGTTCCCCTCAAAGGAGTGCCGAGAGAGTAGAGGGGGTTAGTGCTTCTTTTAGGTTCTCCTGCAATGAAGCTTTTGCCAGTCTACTCAGGGAAGGGGGTGGTTCTTTTTTTTTTTTTTTTTTTAAATAAAAGTTAAGAGAGCCAGCATGGTGTAGTGGTTTGAACATTGAACTGTGACTCCAGAGATGAGGGTTCAACCATAAAAACTCACTGGATGACCTTGGTCAAGTCACACACTCTCAGCCTCAGAGGATGGCAATGGTAAACTCCCTCTGAAGAAACTTGCTAAGAAAACCCCATAATAGGATTGCCTTAGGGTCGCCATAAGTCTGAAATATCTTGAAAGCACACAACAGCAACAAAGGTACAATACTTAATATTGATCTATGGATAAATTGACCCAGGTTTTTTACTTAATTTTTTGACTAAAATTTTCTAAAATTATGCACAAGTATATACAGTATATGCTAAAACAGAAAATCTGGTGTTCAAGTTGGCAAATGTTGAAACAGGATACTATGCACCAGTGGCATCACTAGGGTTGGTGTCACCCATTGTGGTAACTCATGGTGTCACCCCCCTATTGACCTCCCACTTCACACCATAGACAACCAGCAAAATTAAAATTATATCTTCAAATTAGAGTATCATGCGTATAACCTAAATGATATCGGTAGTGATGATTTTGTTAAAATGTGATGTTTTTAAATAAAATTTTAAAAGAATATTTTTTAAATTTCATTTTTAAATTTAAATTTAAAATTTTGAAATTTGAAATTTGAATTTCAAAAATTCTGAGGCCTCTCTTTTCTCTCTCCACTGAACTTCACCCCACTCCCACCATCTCTTAAATTTTTTTAAAGGGAAGCAGATGAATACCACAGCCCATTTCTGCCAAAAGGTAGGTGTTTGAGGAGTAGTGGTGTCGCCCCCCCCCTTAAGGTGTCACCTGGTGTGGTCTGCATCCCCTTGTGACATCCCTGTTATGTGCTGCTGCAGTTGGTAAGCTTTTTAACCTTGCTCATAACAATTTGTTCTCAATCAGCAGTAATCTTTTTTTGCAGTTTTTATAATTTTCTTAAATATTTTGCCTTGTTTTACGCCTGAATTTGTGATACAGAAGAAGCACAAATGCCGCATAAAGGAAAACAGTAACAATGAAAACAAAACAATAGTGTAAAATATCTCTGCATGTCAAAATCATATGTATTCTATTCTATTCTAAAAATGTATTCTATGTCAAAATCATTATGCTCAGAGGTGGGCATAACATAACATAATAGCGCCTAAAGTTTTGTAGGTTTGGTTAAGGTTAAGATCTTATGACAAGATGCTTATGACAAGACACTTCTAAAATCTGTTTGGGTGAAAGGTAGAAGGAGATTCTCTTCATTTTTAAAAAAATCTTTATTTGTCTGAGGGGGGAGGGGGAGATGAGGAGACAGATATATAAGATCAGATAATATCAGTCCTTGCGTTTCTCTTCTCTGCAACACAAAATTGTAAAAAACTTAGAAATTTGTTAACACAGTATCATGGATTTCATTGTGAGAAGGAGCAGACAGAAAAAGGCAATCCTATCATGGTAGGAGTTGAGTATGAATGAGGGATTTCTTTTAGCCATCTCTTTTCTTCTGCCTTTGTCCTGTGTACTGATTTGTGTTGTAAACAACAAAGATATGGGAGTGCAACAGCAGTGATGGCTAGTGGCTGCCATGTCAGAGGGCCAGTGCATCCACTCTGGATTTGTGTCCATACTTTAAAGTGACAGGCTCCAGCATCTTGGCTAAGCACCTTTACACCTCAGACTAAATCACAAAGTGAATTCAACCTTCCCACTGATGTAGAATCTTCTCCCTACCAGTCACTGTGCAAGAGGAAATACCTATCTGAACAGGCATTCAGTAGCTCTCCATAAGGTTGGCCCTCTTATCCATGGCTTCTGCATCCATGGATTCAACCTTCCACAGGTTGGAAATATTCCATCCCCCCAATTCCAAAAAGCAAGTGTGTGCGTTGGGAGAGGTAACAACAATCTACTTTCCCACTGTCTGTAATGGGACTTGAGCATCCATGGATTTGGGCATCCATGGTGTGGTCCTGGAACCAACCCCAGTGGATACTAAGGGGCCATTGCATTTTCTGAACAGTAAAAATTTCTGTGGCTCTATCTTCCTTTGTGTAAATATCTGTGCTGTTTTCTTGCAATGTGGAAAATCCCATTCCTTAGGAGAAGTTGAATGCTGTCAACACTAGAAGCTGCCACTTAAGTATTAAGCCCTGCTCCCCCTGTTGGTGTGGTGGCCATAGTTATGGCAGAATGAAAACAAACTAAGATTTAACATGCTTTTTAAACTAAGAATTCATTTGGTTCAACTTTGAACTGCTGTACAGTGTGGTTCCCTGCACATTTTTGTTAAAGGTTAAAAAAACTGTTTAGAGGAGTTTAATGGGTGTGCATCAGTCTGGAGCATCAAGTTGATTAATGGAGTTCATTTCTGCAGTGAATTCTTTAATTGCTCCTTATTTACCAGAGGGAGGGGGCAGGGTATAATTTTAATTAAGGCAGCTGTCTGGAGTATTCATTCACCTTGTGAATTCAGATCTTGTTGAGATACATTTCACATGTACATATCTTGCTCCTCTTCTGAACCTTCTCCAAACAGAGGCATCATCTTGGAAGCATGTAATTATAATTTGCATAGGAGTGTAAGTACAGTTGCAGTTGCTGCCTGTTTTTAAAGAAACCAATCAAATTGCATGCTGGAATGTAAATTTCACTTTTTGCCATGATCTCTTACTGCTTTCAAGATAAATAAGTAAGTACATGGAGATGGAAGTCAGTATTTTGCATTTCTTGTCATTTATCCTCCTGCTTTCTGTGTTTTCATCAGCACACCTGCAAACATACTCTTGCAGCCTTTTTCTTGAACAGAGTCAGAAAGCAAAAGTCTCCTTCACAAACTGAAGAGAATAGATTTTCCACAAGATTGAAAGTGGTATGATAAAGGATTAATTGTGTGTGATGTGCACTATATCATTAACACCCTACTGACTGGAAAACATTTTTGCAGTGTTTTCCAAAACCTTTGTCCAGAGACACAAAGCGTGTGTGTGTGTGTGTGAGAGAGAGATGGACAGTGATAGCTCTTATCATATTGCATTTAACTCTCTTGAAAATAACAGTCTTGTGATGCCTTAAAGACTAGCACAAGGGCTTGTTAATGCAAAGCACGTGTAACCTTTTCTGGATCTTGAGATCAAACTAATTACAATGTGAGATTTTTTTAAAGTGCAAGGGGTGTATTGAGTTTTCTGTCACTGAGATGCACCATAACTATATCTTTAACTTGCTCATGATAGCTAGGAAATTTAGACAAGTGTTCACTGTTTTGCAATGTTTGGCTTTAAACAGTCAATAAAATTGGAGGTGCATCAGATACTTTAGTAGGTGTTTAGAGAACAGTTGCTCTTTTTCCGGTTGGAGAGGAAAAATGCTGGCTGGAAAATTGCGGAAGCTCGTTCTTTTTCTCTTTCTTTGTTTTTCTTTTTGGTCTGTGTTGTAATAAATTTCAGAGTAGGCAGGAATAATAACCTGAAAAGATGAGATCTGAAATTCAAAGGAATAAAGACTTTTGAATACTGTAGCCATCATCAACACATGTAAATGTTGGTTGTGAAACACTGATCTGGCCACTGTGGGGCAAGACCTGCAGAAGTCATTTATAAATGCAAGCAAATGTATCTTAGGAACATAAGGCATTTCCACAACTGCAATGTAAAATCACTGCAAATGAGTATGAAATTGTTGGAATTGTCAAACAAGTGATGTGCAGTAATTTATAGTGTTTACCTATCTCTCTTTAATGAGGTACAAATTCACATGCTTGGTCAAAGAATAGCCAATTATGGCACATTATCAAATAGGACTGAAGCAAAGATAATTGTAAGATTTGGAACCTGATCTACTTCAGGTACATTCAGAACAAACATTTGGATTTCTGTATTTATTTATTTATTTATTTATTTATTTATTTATTTATTTTTGCTGTAGAATCCACAGGTGTTAACTGATCTAACATTTAAACTGACATCCCAACACTTTTAAAAGAAAAAAAAATGCTAGTTTTGTTCCATTTACATGCAACATGATGCATTTTTTTTTTTTTTTAAAGAGGATCTTAGGGTCACTCAAGCATTTATTTCACTCAAATCATCAGCATCAAGACAGGTGATGATAGATAAGATTCCAAGAGGTGGCAAATGCTACAGAAAGATCTGGTCCTGTTAAAGAAGCAATACGGACAGGATCTAAGGTGGAAAGACATGAGAGGTAATCATAGTATTAGAATTGTGTGGAAGTACTTCTACTAGTATTTGCCATTTGAAATAGTGGCAACTAGTGGCTCCCATGCCAATTGGACAGTGCTTTACCCTGAACTTTAAAAGGATCCAGAGTGCTGAACTTATTATGGGGCAAGAGTCCATAACATTGGATATCTAATTTAACGTTAATACTAAAATCCAGAGCAGATTGACTGCCTTGATGATACGGAAATCAGGTGAATGCTAAATCTGCCACTTGTAGGGTTTGTGGCAGCTCAGTTTCTTCACCCAGTCCAGGCTTGTTAGAATGTCCTGGATCATAGAATCACAGAGTTGGAAGTGACCACTAGCGCCATCCAGTCCAGCCCCCAGCCATATAGGAATACACAATCAAAACACTTCCTATATAGCTGGTTAACCCCAGGTTTTCTGTTTGGGTCTGGGAATGGAACATCAGTTGACCTGTAGTCTTAAACGTGGAAGGAACTTCAATCGGCCCTCCGTTTTCATGGGGATCCATACCGGACCTCTCCGCAAAAATGGAGATTTGGCAATATTCAAGCCCCATAGGCTTGAATGGGGTGCGCCCCCACAGGCACGTGCTTTATTGATTTTCACAGAGGTCACCCCTCCGTGAATATGCAAAACCATGGACTTCAACTGTATAGAATAATAAAATCTTATCTTCTAGATCTGGAGTGGATCCAAATTCCTACTTCTTATAGTTCTAAGCCTCTAAACATAATACTTATGGCTCTGACTCCACTCACCATCACTCTTAACTTGCTGGTAATCACTTCACTGACTTTCCTGTGGGTCAATGGCCCTTCATAGGAAACAGGTTTCCCCTCTTGCAATAGAATATACTGCATGATGATGTTCCATCCCCATTTCATGTCTGCTTCAGCCAAGAGAAAGGAAGCATTTGGACTTAAAACTGTTTTGGAAAGGCTGAGAAGGATGCACACTTTTGAAGCAGGCCTGCCTTAATTATTGTCTTTGATTGTAGTTTCACATTGACCCAATAAATGCTAATGACACCAGGTTCCTGCAATCCTATTAGTTTGCTGTTTCTGTTACTTTCTCCCTAAGGGGTGAAACCCAAGAGTTGCTTTCAACAAAAGGCATTGGTGGATGGAGGGAAATGAAGGGAAGGACAAGCAGATAACAGCCACATGTAATCAGCATTTTATTACCATCCTCAGGAAGATGGGATAGTTTTGTTTTTTAAAAAAAGAAAAGAAAAGAAAGTAGACTGGAGCAAGGAAAGTTAATTATGGTGAGGTATTTGACAGGAAATTACCAAATACAGACAGACAGAAGAAACACACTTTTAAAACAGGCTAGGAAATCTCCAGTTACTCCATGCTATGTATTCAAAATCCCCAAAGCAAGTGCTGAAAATAGTACTTTAAACAAAAGCTATCTTATCTGATAAAGACAGAGCACAAAGGGAAATTTATATATTAGGCCAACAGTCTTCAAATAAACTGATCATCTTGATAATACCATGGATTTAATTGTGGGGAAAAAAAATAAATTTTCATTTCAATGACCTGATGATGAAGTAAGCCCTCTTATAAACTGACTAGGTTTATTTTAAACACACACACACACACACACACACACACACACTTTTCTGTTCTTGTAAACATTCTTTATCTCTGTTTTGCAGAAATTGTAAAGGTAGACTTATGGATGTAGGCTGTAGCTGATAAATATGTGCATATTTTAAAAGCTGCTATGCAGAACTGATATGATTCATTTCATCTGCTAGCATATGTAAATAGAGCAGTGGGTTTTCCATGTTGGAGGTGAATCTGAACAGGAAAAAGCAACATTTTTAAGGGAGAGTGCAAATCTTCCATGGCTTAGAGTTTCACCAGATTTATCATGCTGTTATCCTTTCATTGTTAGCTTTACAGTGCCCTGCTCTTTAACAGTCATCGTGCCTGTCTTGTTATCCTTCTGTAAAACAGAGAAACGCCCTTTTCCATATTACCCATTTATGAGGGAGAAAGAAAAAGCTGAAAGACTTACATTTCCCACTGGTCTATTCTTCTGAATTGCTTACAAAGCTAGAAAGAACAGCACCAAGAGACAGACACAGTGAGGAGGGCAGATAGCCTGTAAAAATCATAGTGGTGTCAGTAAAGGTTGAGTGATGTCTACATCCCATTCTCTTTCCACTGCCACTAAAATTGCTTGAGTATCTCTCTGTGTGCCTTCAAATTGCCTGTTGACTTACAATGACCTCATGAATGTCATAGTTTTTTTTGTTTTGTTAAAAAGGAATACTCAGAGATAGTTTTGCCAGTTCCTTCCTCTGAAACATAGCCTACAGCATGTGGTATTCACTGGTGGTCTACAATTCAAGTATTATAGTATCTCTATACACTAGCTTGTATATATATACCAGTTTAGCTTTGGAGAAAATAACTCATTTCAGAATCTACATCAGTGCCCCCCAAACTTTTTCATGTTTCTACCTCCTTTCCTCTTTGATGGCAACCCTAGTGCCCCCCATGCCTATTGATATTTAGTTTACTGTTTCACTCCAGATTCAAAACAACCAGTCTTGCTCACTGCTCCTTTTGCACCTGGTCACCCTGGAAGCAGCACCTGAACAGCTGTTTGAGCAGTGACTGGGAAGCCTCTCACCCATGCCAAATTTGCAGCAAAGGCTGGTGCAGGTGAGAAGTTGCTTGGTCTCTGCTCTCAAGGTAACCAGGTACAAAGGGACAAGCTTGTCCCTGGTGAGGAAAGACTCTCAATCCTTCTTCACTGGGGCAGAGAGGAGTGCACCTAGTGTGTGTGTAGTGGTTTTACAGAGGCGATATGATCTGGACTGGAGACTGACATAACAGAAAAGGGAAAGGTTTTAACTACAGGAACCACTCCAATGTGAAAGACACTCCAAGAATGACCCCGGATTCTCTTTCCCCTCCTTTCGTAGAGAGCTTCAAGTTGTCCCTTCCCCCCAACATTACTTCCTCTGCTACCTCTTCTCACTGCCTGTCCAAGAAAAGAAAGCAGGAGCAGCCCCACAGCTCGAATTTGCAGGCCAAGTTATGGCAAAACTCACAAAACCTAAACAAGTTTCAAATTTGAGAGCTCCTTTTTGCTGTGCCTTCATCCCCACTATCATGTGCTCTAACTCCTCACTCTAGTCAGTCCGTCTGGACGTTATCACACGCGGGTCTCAAAGCGGCAAGAAAGCGGTATGGAATCAATCCAGAACTATACTGGTATAGACCCCACAAGACGGAAATGGCTATCAGACGCAACTAGCATCATTGCACAATTAACGATACCGCGATAGATGCACTCCTGGGGACCGTATCTGCCGTTCACACACAAGTGAGAAGATCCCCTCCAGAACCCAGCAAGGATGTTCTTGCACATGCGCAGAAACAGGACAGCCGCAGCTGTCACTTGCCGTGGCTGTCACACATACACACCCCTTTCCAAGCCTGGAAGCCTGGTTGCTTTCCTTGGGATGAGGCCAGGCTTGGAGGGCTCCTCCAACCCTGGCCTCGTCCCAAGGGAAGCCTGGTTGCTTTCCTTGGGATGAGGCCGGGGTCCGAGCCCGGCCTCATCCCAAGGAAAGCAACCAGGCTTCCAGGCTTGGGAAGGGGTGTGTGTGTGTGTGTGTGTGTGTGACAGCTGGCTGTCACACACGCACGCACACCCCTTCCCAAGAGAGAGCCGCTCTGAACAGACGTCCTCAGAGCAGCTCTCTTTCTCAGCTTGGGTTGGGAAGGGACACACACCCCTTCCGAGCGGCTCTCTTTCTCGGCTTGGGTTGGGAAGGGACACACCCCGCTTCCGAAGCCTGCGTGGGGCCTGGGCTCCACGATACGTATCTCGTGATCAGACATACGGCAAAAGCAGCATCATTGCAGTATCATTCCGGTCGCGCAATTGCAATTCCCTAAGAAACCGGCATTCAAAAGAACGGGGATGATGCAGCATTGGGACGGGGTTGGGACGGGGTTGTGTGCGACGTCGTGTGAACACACGGGAAAAAGAACCACAATGGGATGGGATTGGGTGAAGATTTTTTCTGCTTTAGGCCCTGTGTGATAACGTCCCAAGTCTCAAAATGGCATCACTCTAAGGACCTTATCACACGTGGGCCACAAAGCGATAATAAAGTGAAATAAGAATAAATTCAGTAACAAACTGAAAGAAACCCCACAATACGCAAATGGCTATTACACGCCATTACCTTCATCGTGCTTTTAAGGAAAGCACTCCCGGGAACCGTATTTGCCGTTCACACACAAGTGAGAAAATCCTGTACATAACCAAGCAATGATGTTCTTGCACATGTGCAATACAGCCGCGGTTGTCACTTGCCGAGGCTGTCACCCCTTCCCAAGCCGGCTCTCTGAGGATGTCCTCCTTGGAGCGCCGGCCCCGCGCAGGGTCGGCGCTCCGAGGAGGTCCGCCCCGGAGAGCTGGCTCTCTGAGGACGTCCTCCTTGGAGCGCGGACCCTGCGCGGGGCCTGCGCTCCAAGGAGGACGTCCTCAGAGAGCCGGCTCTCCGGGGAGGACCTCCTCGAAGCGCCGACCCTGCGTGGGGCCTCGCTCCAAGGAGGACCTCCTCAGAGAGCCGGCTCTCCGGGGAGGACCTCCTCGGAGCGCGGACCCTGCGCGGGGCCTCGCTCCAAGGAGGACCTCCCCAGAGAGCCGGCTCTCCGGGGAGGACCTCCTCAGAGCGTGGACCCTGCGCGGGGCCTCACTCCAAGGACGACCTCCTCAGAGAGCCGGCTCTCCGGGGAGGACCTCCTCAGAGCGCGGACCCTGCGCGGGGACTCGCTCCAAGGAAGACCTCCTCAGAGAGCTGGCTCTCCGGGCAGGACCTCCTCGGAGCGCCGACCCTGCGCGGGGCCTGCGCTCCAAGGAGGATGTTCTCAGAGAGCCAGCTCTCCGGGGAGGACCTCCTCGGAGCGCTGACCCTGCGCGGGGCCTCGCTCCAAGGAGGACGTCCTCAGAGAGCCGGCTCTCCGGGGAGGACCTCCTCGGAGGGCGGACCCTGCGCGGGGCCTCGCTCCAAGGAGGACCTCCTCAGAGAGCTGGCTCTCCCGGGAGGACCTCCTCGGAGTGCAGGCGGGTAAATGCTCCCCAATACGTATTGGGGAAATGCTCCCCAATACGTATTGGGTTTTCATACCTATGGCAAAAGCGAAATGATTCCCGTCGCGCAATTGCAATTCCTGAAGAAACCAAAATTCAAAAGATCTCGGTTCTTTCCGCATTCTGTCGGGGTTCTGTTGGGGTTCCGTGGACACACGGAAAAATAATACGTATTAGGTTGGGATTTCGTTTGGATTCTGTCTGGATTGGGCCCCGTGTGATAAGGTCCTAAGTCACAGAAGCAAAGCCATGTGTCAAAGCCTTGCAAGAGTTTCCCAACTGCCATCACCACTACTAGCGAAAGGTGCAACTAAGGAAATGAGCTCACATGTGCAGATGAAGAACAGGAGACATCACCACATGAAACCTTCAGCAAGGCTGCATGGTGGTTTTAAGGGACCCTGAAAAGAGAAGTTTCATACAACCATCATTTTACCATGTTCCTAAAGGCCCCTGGTTCCCCTTGTCTTTCTTGCATGCTGATATTTTGACTGAAGGCATCCCCTGCCACCCCTTTTCCCTCACTGAAACTTTCCACTGCCCAAAGTGGGGAGCAATACTACTCACTTTGGGAATACTTGGTCTACATACTATGAGAACATTGTCATTTGTATTATGACCTATGATAGTAGTGGTCAATCTTTTCGACGGCCACTGATTTGAATCCAAAGGATATTACCCTAATGCACAGTACATAGAAGATTGCAGTAAGCAGACTTAAACCAAGTCAGTTCATTTGTCAATTTTCCAGGAATGATCAAATACATTTTGCAGCCTGAGGCAGAGGACATGATGGTGATCTTCTCAATTCCACTATTTGAATACCACAGTTTGAATTTTATTGTCATACTAGAGACAGAGCAGTCATGTGGAGCATTTTGGGTTAAGGGGATTGCAGTGCAGTGTGCAAGGAACACCCGTCTCTGTCCTCCAACAGAAGGGAATTGGCCAGGGGGCTATTGCCTCTGCACTATCCCCATCTCTGCTGTGTGAGGTGACTGGCTCACTTTGACTCATGGTCAGCTATCTCTGACTGCAAGAGTTTTTTTTCAGGATGATCGACCTCTCACAGCTTTTACTGGCATCAGTGTGACTTCATAGGTTAGGCTTTTCTTCCTTCCCCCATATCTCCCAAAGCTTCTACTGTGGTGAATACTATGTCATCCACACTGACAATTTCCCAGAACATGCATATGAAGCAATATAAAACCCAGGCAGCTAAGGAGCGAGGCCTGTGGAAAGAGTTCTGCTCGCACAGCAGAAATGGCTTTCCCTAATGTGACATACTTCCCTTGCTTTGAGACAGGGGGATTTAGAGGCACAAGGGATTTTGAAATGAATGCTATCAAAGTTAATATTATAAATGCCCCAGTCATAGCTATGAATCAGTAATACATCATTATGCTGCCTTGCTCTTCTGGGAAATGTCAAATGATATTTTTTCTGGATTACTGATCTGACTGAAGATGCAGTCCACCAAGCCCTGCCTCTGCACATCCACTGTGTGTTTCAGTGGCACCCATACAGGGCTCCCCACCTAGGAAGGCCTTGGTCAAATGAAAAGATACTGTCCTTTTGGCCTCTTTATCCACTTCCTCCAGCTTACTGCATGTACCAATTCTGAAAGATATGCAAGGCACACATTTATTATATGTTAACTGAAAGGCAAAATCTAGGAGACAAAGGGCTACATTCTTCCTTGGATAATTGACAAACCCCCATTCCCTCCTTTTCTGAGTGGAAAGATTCCATGCTCATGGATCTTTATGTCAAACCTGTAGTAAATTAACAATCCTATTTTCCCTCTGTCCCCTTTCCCCCTAAATCCCAAGGCATATCCAATTCTGATTACTTATCACAAGAAATGGCCTTTTCACTACTTCCAGAAACTGTTTGAGATCCAGCTGAAACAAACCTGTTAGATGAATAAGTTCCATAAGTGGCAGAGTCACCTCTAATACTGCTCCAGGAGTGCTGTTGGTGGTGGCTGTTCTTAATTCTTCCTAGGAGAGTCTTTGGATATGTAGAAGCTAAATGGAAGAGGATGTTGGTTTCTTTGGCAATGCTGTATGTATATATAACACGTGGGAAAATATGGACTTTAACCCTAACCGTCCCTATCTGACTCCAACTGTCACCAACCAACTTATTTTATCATCTCCAGCCTTCAGTTTGTTTGGCTGTCACCAGCTCTCTCTCCCTTTCGCTGTTGCTCAGCTGGCCCAACTCTACATTCTCTCCACACTTGGTTTACAGTAAATCACATAAATTATATGCTGGACATAATTAGAATAGTAATTTTAAAAAATACAATTGCCAATGTCATATTGCCCTTATACTAATCTATCATGCAGTCACACTTGGAATATTTTATGTAGTTCTGGTTGCTGCATCTGAAAAAAGAAAAAGGATGCAGAAAAGTCAACAAGTATGGTCAGGATATCTAAGTAAGGAGCGAGGCAGACCAGCAAAAAACTGTGGCTTTGGGGTGGTGTGGGGGCATGGCATATACACAGCACATGCCCTGAAGCCACCTCCAAGCCAGCATTATGCCGTCCTGCTGACCCAACAGCAGGCAATGTCCCAGTGTTCCAGTGGCAGGGCATTTACATGCATTGCACCATAGAAACGGCGAAAATCTGTCATCACAGCAGAAAGGGTACCTGTACCCAGTATATTGCTAGTGGCATAGTTAAAGCATCTAGAATATGGTACAATGCACAAGAGTTGAAGTACCTTCAGGTCAACATAGTGAAAGGTTAGGATTTCATGGCACGTGTCTCAGGAAATGTTCAATGCCTTTTGGGAAATTTTTCTAAATTAAATATATGGTGATTGAAATATGAGTACTAAAGATGGACCCTGTGATGACCCCAGCCATTTTGAGGAAGGGAAAAAGGTGTTTCCTCTTTTGAATTAAAGGAAACTGAAAGTCGAAGAGAAAAAATAACATGTAGGGGATTTTAACCTCCGACATGCATATTTCCAATATTTCTACATGCATATTTCCAGCATAGTCACCTATAAAAAATGCATACTAACCACAGGTAACTGTTTAAGGCTTGGGTGTTATAGTCAATAATCAGAAGCAGCAGCAGCAGCAGCAGCAGAGGGCCTTTGCAGACTGTCAGAAATAGTGCACATTAAATTGAGGCACTGCCCTGTCTCAGTGCTCGGGAATCATGGGAATTGTATTTTTTTCTGGGACATTGAGCCTTCTCTGTCAGAGAGCTCTGGTGCCACAATAAATTACAGTTCCCATGATTCCCTAGCATTGAGCCAGGGCAGTGCCTCAATTTAATGTGCACTATTTCTGGCAGTCTGCAAAGGCCCAAAGTCTGGAAAGGAGTAGTTTATTGGACTATAACTCCCAGAACATCCAAGTCAGCATTGCCACTGGCCAATAGCATCACTAAAGGGTTGCGGACTGCATTGAGTGACACTCCCGGATATGTGTGTCACCCAGTGGGGTGGTATATCTGGAGGGAATGATATGGCTACTGGGTGAGTGACAAAGGGCACTCTCCCACTTGTCCAGCAGCTGCACTGGAACCTAAATGTGCCCTCTGGAGGCTGCAGCACCCCACCTGCTGGTAGTGGCTGCTGCTGGGGAGGTACAGTGCCTTCAGGGACCAGTGTGATTGCAGCCATACTGGACCCTGAAGGCCTTTCCAGGGTGTATGGACAGGGGGGAGGGAGGACAAGGCTGGTCGCCCCCCACCAGTTGACACCAGCCTCAAGGATTCCACTGGCCATGCTAGTTGGGGATTGTAGGAGTTGTAGTCCAAAAATATTTATTTCCATCACCCTAAGAGGTAGTTTGGTGAGCATGTGAGACAGTTTTTCTCTGCAGGAGCACCTCAAGTTTGTAACTCTCTTCCAAAGGAAATCAATATGTAAATGGCTATGTCTTTGAATTCTACCACCAAGGGAAGTTAGTACTGCCAGGACTGAGTTGTTTCATATGGCCTTTTGTTCTTAAAATCAGCTCTGGCTATTGGAACTATTTGAATTATGCGCTTTGGAGAGCTTGATTTTTTTATAAAAATATTTTGATCTATTAAAAAATGTTTTTGTCCTTATCTGTTGTTCATTGCTTGAGAAGGTGGTAGAATAATGTAAATAAATAAATAAACGGTAAAGTTTCCAGATTATTTAACTCAGACTTACGTCACCTTCTTAGCCTGATCTGAATATGCACAAGCTTGGAAATTCACCTTTCCAACCTGTGTGTGTAATCCTCTGGGAACATGTTCTAAGTTCAAGGGCTCAAGAAATGTTACTTCGGAATGTATGGGAATGATGAGCACACATCTGCTTGCATCTATAAACAGAACAGGAGGCGGGCTGGTTTTAAATTACCACCCGTCTGCTGTGAAACCTTCCTAGTAATCCTATAAAACTGTCAGGGGCTGATGGGTTCTTGAGGGTTATGGCAATTTTCAGCACCCTGCTATCAAATGTCAAAAGAATGTGAGGATTTGGTTGCTACATAAATATTCCAAACTTATTTTTTTTCATATTATTTATTTATTTTGTATAAGAAAAAAGGGGAAGCCAAGAGCAATATATAGGCACCTGCACAAGAAACAGTCATGGAAAGTACACTTGTCCCTTCACATTCATTGGGGTTACGGGTACAGGACTCATGCGAATGTGGAAAAAACGCAAATATCAAAAACACTATGTTTTTACCTGAGAGAACACTTCACTAGGAATCTCTAGGTCCTCCAGTGCAACTCTGGAGTCAACATCTGCCAGACACTGACCATAGAATTGAGTTGGAGGAGCTACAAATGCCTAGTGGAGTGTTCTCTTTAAAAATATCTAGGTCTTTTGGTTAAAGTTGATCATAGAGTTGCACTTGAGGACCTAGATATTCTTAGAGAGAACATATTAATAAAATCCGTTAATAATTTGATCTGCAAAAGTCAAAGCCACAAATGTAGAGGGATGAGTGTAATTCCATTCTCCCCACCCCCAACATTATTTAAATAGCATTATTTAAATTGTGTCCTTACCTTACAGGAAAAACAGAAGAAAAAAAGTATTTTTCTTTGGTGGGAGTGTGATACTTTTTCTAAAGATTAGAAAACATTTGTTTGGTCTGAACCTCCTTGTGTTTTGTCTAGACTCCTGTAAGCCGTGATACTGTGATTGGTTGATTCATACCTCACTGAGTATACTGAACAAGTGGTAAAGCAGAGAAAATTTTATCTTATTTGTTTTAAATGTAAGTGTGTATAGCCACCACTTTGGTGCCTACACCATTCAGCAAGGATAACAATAATTCAATCTGTAAAATACAATAAAAGCTCAACAATTATATAATATAATATAGTTTCCTAGCATTATTGTTTTTTCTAGTGAGTTGTGCCTTCTCACGCTCCTCTTCCTCCTATTTTCACTCCTTCTTCTTCTATGTCCAACCCTGCTTTTCTTACAATACATTCTGCACATAAGTTGAACAGTTAGGGTGATAAAATGCAGCCTTGTCTGACCCCTTTGCCAATTGGGAAGAATTCTGTTTCTCCATGTTCTGTTTTGACCATAGTTTTTTGTCCTGAGTACAGATTTCCCATCAGGACTCTCAGATTTGTTGGCACTCCCATGTCCTTAAGGGTGTTTCACAGCTTTTCACAATCTATTCAGTAAACAGCTGATTTTCTTTTGGAATTCTCTGGTAGCTCCATTAACCATCTTATGTTTGCAGTGTGGTCCCTAGTACCTCTTAATTTGCAGAACTCCTCTTGGTCCTCTGGGATTTCTCTCTTCATGTATGGTTGCAGTCTGTTATCTTTTCACACTATCTTTATCTTTAAGTTTTGCTTCTCTTCTTTCCTTTATTGTTTGTAGTGTCTTATCTGTCATCCATGGTTTTTTCTCTTTCTTTTTGTCTACTGAGAGTGTCTGTCTGCATTCTTCTTTTATTATGTTCTTGGCTTCACACCATGGTTCTTCTTGTTCTTGGTCTGTTATGCTTAATAGTGCAAATCTGTTCCTTATATTGTTAATAAATTCTGATGAGATGTTGTTTTTCTTTTGGAATTCGCTGTCATATTTTGGTAAGATGACTGGTTTTGTTTTCTTCTTGAGTTTTACTCTTATTTTTGATATGAATAATTTGTGATCTGTGCCACAGTCAGCGCCTAGTCTAGTCTTGGCCACTAGTATGGAACTTCACCATCTTTTACTTCTGATTATATAATTATATAATATAGATTATATAATCTATGCCACTGTATTTAATGGGATTTGAGCATCCACAGATTTTGGTATCCACAGGAGGATCTAGAACCAAGCCCAGTGAATAAGAAGGGCTCACTGTAATTTAATTTAATAGGATAATGAGAATAGAGGAAGGAAACCCATTATGATGGTTGAGTGTTATTATGTCATGAAAACAACAAAATAAAAATAAAAATAAATAAAGGGGAGAAGGTTATGTTTGCAGAATGAGAACGTAATTTATCAAAATTCATGAAATATTTAGGGTTTTCTGTTAATAAGCCCCACCCGAAAAGGTAGTTTTGTTCATCTGTTAATGAAAACAAAATCCACAGTTGAATAATACCTTCATTAGCATCAACCAACATGCATCAAAAATGTACTTAAAACCAAACACACCGTTGTTGCATTTTCTTTGGTCCTAATAAAGGTATTCCCTAACTAAGGGTTATCTCATTTTCTCAGTCACAGGGGTAGGCCATGGCAAACCCCCTTTGAATACATCTTGTCAAGAAAACCCCAGGGATAGGTTCATCTCAGGGTCACCATATGTCAGAAATGACTAAGAGGCACACAGCAAAATCACATTTATATTATGTAGCCACTTGTTCCAAACTGGAATTTAAAATGGTTTTGTACTAGTCTTGTAGCTTAAAGTGAAAGATGTTGTGTCATGTAAGTGTTCCATTAGTAATTTCTGATATCAGAATTGCTGAGGTGCCTGGGATGCAAACCTAATATATGAGGGTGGAAGAAGTTTGTTTTTTTAAAATTATTTATTTAATGTCATGGGGATGGAGGGTTCTGATCTAGGAAAGGAAAGTCATCATCTTTCAGGAGATGACAGTGAAGTTGAGTGGGATTGTTGGTGATAACTAAAGGAAGAGGAGAACTTCCCTATGCAAAGCAACAGGCCATAGCAGAAACATTGTAAGTTGCTCATTCATAAAGAGTAGGGGTAAACTTGCACAAGACAATTGCACCTAGATAATAGTGCCTTTGGTTGGGGCTTATCATATGATATCAGCCTTCTCCTGTTTCTTTCTCCTGTGACAGACTGTTTTAAATGATTTTTTTTCTATTAACACACATACACAAAATCCATCAATGCCCCCCCCCTTCCTGCTTCTGTTGTGCTATGTTTACCTGTGTGAAAGTTCAGTTGTGCTTTTATGCTAATTTGGGGTGGTCTGTTGGTGGGTGGTCAGTGAGCATGCTTTCAGATTGTGTGATGATGCAGTGATCATGGGAGAAGGAGGAGAAGGGATGGACATTTCAATTTGATCTCCTTTCAATTGGCAAAGTACCATCAAGAAACTTTTAAACTTTTTTTCTCTAGAGAAAAAAAAATTGCCAAAAGACCACTCTCCAACTCCCTCAGCTGGTGCTTGTCAAAGAAACCAAAAAGAAGTCAAAATTTTGCTCACCGCCCCCCTCCCTGCCTCCTTTTGCACCATCATTTGGGAGTCTCTCGGTCAAGAGTCTCTCTATCCCTGTAACACTATGGTGTGCTAACACTCTCAACCTGTCTCTCTCAATCTCCCTTTCTTTCTCACAAAAATACACACACACAAAAACATACACCTGGAAATGTAAGAAGAAAAGGCAAAAGAGTTTTACAGCATTTTTTAAAAGCATTTATTTTGTTAACCCTCTGCCTCTTCCATCAGACATACTAATGGCAGCCACATGAAAGCCAGGGATAGATCAGATAGAAAAGATCAGTAGCTCCTGACTTTCCTCTGCAAGTGATTAGTTAAGTTTGGAAAGTCTGATTTTTCCCAATGAGGAAGCTTCCTGCAAGGGGAAAAAAACCTTTTAAAAAGTAAGACTATTTCTATTTATTTTTGGGGAAGGTACCTCTCTCTCTATGTGTGCATCTGTGCCCAACAGTGAAAAGGGGCAGGGAGGAGGTAGTGCTGTTGTATGTGATAAGGTTTTGGCATGAATGGAAGGGCTAATCCCAGAATGTTTCTGGAAGTGCACAAGAAAAGAGAGAAATCTGGATGGAATATCTGTTTTACAGATGCTGTTGTAGCAGGAGAAGAGGTCCTTAGAGATACATAGACATTTTACCCACATGTTGCAGTTTATAAATATAGTAAAGTTGTATAGAGAGAGAGGTGTCTGTGCAGTGTGTTCTATTTATATATAGCAGCTTTGAAAGGAGTGCAAATAAAGAAATGAACACTGGTACAAACAAGCTTTGTGAAGGAACTATTAAGCGAAGCTGGATGTCATGCATTAGCCTTGTAAATGTGCTTATATTTCAGCTGTGCTAGTGCTGGTATTCACTAACTTCAGCCTTCAGGAGTCCAGGTCTTTTCTCTTTAGCCATATGATCCCTTTTTGCCCCCCCCACCCGCCTCTTTCAATTACTACATTGCTTGCCTAGAGACAATGGCAAGGAATTGGGTTTTATGCATGCCATGCCATTGGTGTGTGTGTGTGTGTGTGTGTATGTACATGCATATGAATATATCAGGGCAACTAGACATCCTCCTTTTCTAGGACATGTCCTCCATTTTAACATTCTATCCAGGAGAAATTCCAAAATGTCCTCCATTTTGACCACGACTAAGAAGCATTAATTTATATTTATATCAGTGTTTTTGGCTCTTATTTTGTAATGCCCTATGTTTTTCTTGAATGTCCTACATTTTGTGGTGCCTTGTCTTCCTTTGCATTTAGGACATCTGGTTGCCCTGTCTGTATACACAAAGATCCTTATGTGCATCTCCAGTTTAGTTCTTCATGGAGATGAAGTAAGTGTCAGGCTTCTCTGCCATCTAGCATTTAGAAGCACTGGAGCAGGGGTGAGGTGTTGCTAGAATAGGATTGCCAGATGATGAGCATCCCAGGCCATAGATAGACCCAGTGGTTATGTCACAGCAGATTCCAGTAATGTCACAAGAACAGACACCCCCCCATGATGTCACAGGGGGCAGATCCTCAGAATGTCATTAAGTATTATAGATTAAGCACCAATCACAGTGGTTTATGGCGTTCTTTTCAAATATACATACACATGCAAAGCAAATATTTTCCTGGCTGGAAACTGAAATACAAATTTTTGCTAAGAAGAATCTAGCCTCTTTCTTTGGATCTGCTTCACAGATGCACACACCAGAACCTCATGATCTAGGCTTGGGGTGTGATGATACTCCAACCAGAGGGAAAAAAGAGATTCAAGCCTAGATCCCCAAGTAAGGAGGAGACAGATTCAGATGAAGAGCATTCGAGGGCCAAAATCTGAGACCAAGGGGTGTGTCCTTTGGGTATCATAGGGTGTGCACACAGGTGATAGCATTAAACAGGATACATTAGGCTTTAACTGCTGTTTCCTGGAGATGCAATTCAAATAATAAAACTAACTAAAAAAGATGAAATTTGGTTGAGAATTATAAACTTTGTATTGGAAACATAATTCCAATGTTTATTTGGTTGGAAATTGTAAACTTTGCATTGGAAACATAATTCCACCTCTGTTTTCAATACCTTTGCAAGCACTACATTTCAGAAGATATGGAACTTGTAGTTCAACCAGTGTTTTCCAAGTTTTGTTTTGAACAGAAAAGTCTACAGCAGGGGTCGGCAACCTACGGCCCGTGGGCCGCACCCGGCCGCTGACTCCCGCATTGCGGCTGCCATTTTGTTTGCCAAAATGGCAGCTGCGACACGTGCGGAGGCAATGTGCAGAGCGGCGGCTTGTGGGGGCTGCACGCACCGCCATTTCCGCCCCCCCGGCCCGGTGGAAGACCTGGGGACCAGCGAACGGCCCCAGGTACGTAAACCTTGCCGACCCCTGGTCTACAGTAGCTGTTCCAAAAGGTCACAGAACACACAGTCATGATAGGCAGACAAGATTTCCTTAAATAAGCTTTTTCTTTGCTTACCTCTTAGGTTGAGAGTGTGTGATTTGCCCAAGGTCACCCAGTGCGTTTCCATAGGTGAGTGGGGTTTTGGACCTTGGGGTCCCAGAGTTCTAACCCAGCACTCAGACACTATACCACACTGGCTAGAGATAGATTAGACAGATAGACAGATATTTTGCAAATTGATGTATTCACCTTGAGATTCTTTCCCTTTGCCCTGAAAATCAGAGGACCCAGGCCCTAAGATCTGCAAATAATACTCCAGGCCATGAGACAAGGCAATGCTATTCTGGATGGCAACTCCCATCAGCTCTAGCCAGCATAGGCAGTGGGGAAGAATGTTGAGAGTTTTATTCCAGCAACTGCTGGAGCACTGCATGATTCCTATCCTTGTGCTAGAAACTCATTTGTCACACTACATTATTTTCCTAAGGTCCTACCCCCTTTAAATGCTGTGTCAAAGATAAGAAGTGATTAATGTCTTCATTCTGCATATATCAGGAGAAAAAAATGTAAAACTGTGTTACTCAGAATGTTGGTCTGTGGACTGGTGGCAGTCCCTGAGCCTTTGGCTGCTAGTGCCTGGTGAGTTTCCAGGACAGAAAGAAACAATAATAGCCAATTGGCACAAAGTGGTTCCAGTCCTTGGCACATTGGAAAAAATAATAATTGCCCATCCCTTACATTAGATAGCCTGAGAAACACTGAGATAGATGATTTGCATACAAACAAAAATAAATGTATATTTCAGATCATATGAATACATTTTCATCTAATACCAAATGTATTTGTGCAATAGAAGCTATGTACAAATTTTTATTAGGGCAAATACAAGAGGTGCTTTAACTTCAAAGCAGCTGTTTGCCTCCATGGTTTCCACCTGGACATAAGATTGTGAACAACATCCTTCCTACATAAAGAAAAGGAAATGGTTTCTCCTCAGAACTTTGTGTGGCTGATCATGTTCCACATTCTCTGCCTTCGGCATGCAGAAGCATTCCTGATTATAAATCACTGTAGCTTTCTTCATAAGAAACCTTAAGGTGAATCTTCTATGTGCTCCAACTCTTTCTTTACCACTATCCTGTATCTTTTGATGGGGAATCCTGAAATAAAGCCATTATTCATGCCTTAAAATTTGTCACATGGGTGCTTACTATGTCTGCAGGAATTGTAAAGTCAAGAGACAGATGAGCATGCAGTTTGATTTCCCCATGGCATTAGAACAGGGATGGGACATCTTTGGTCCTCCAGGTGTTGTTGGACTACAGTACCCACCATTCCTAACATAGCAATAGCAAGTGACTGGGTCTGATGGGCATTGGAATCACAAATTCTGTATCCCCACCTTAGAAGATACTAGAACAGAAGGATTTTTTAAAATGTGACTTTGGAGCTTATCACACTGCTTAAAAAAGTGTCTTCTCCCGAATTCAATTCTAATTATAGAATTAACCTGACTCCAGGCTTGGTCCCAGGAGCGCTCCAGCAGCTATTTTCTTAAGTTGAAAAACTCCCAATTTATAAAAGGGTGCTGGGCGCCCCTGGGACCCAGGCTGGACCCAAGCTATATTCGGGCATCAGATTTGGCAGCAAAATCCCTGCGATAGTATCTGGATGCAGCCCGAATTACAATTGAATGTGGGAGAGGTAAGACACTTTTTTAAAAGCGGTGCGATAAGCTCCTTTTTCTGGAGAATCAACAAAGAAATAATTGGTAATAGTGCCTATAAATTGAATACAGGCTGAGTCTTTCTTTTCTGAAATGCTTAGGACCAGAAATGTTTAGTATACTGTATTTTTATTTTATTTTTTTATTTTGGAATACCTGTATTCCCATATAATTGAGACATTCTGGAGATGGGATCCTAATTCTAAACACAAAATTTGTTTATGCTTCATATACATCTTATACACATAGACTGAAGGTAATTTTAAATAACATTTTAAATAGTTTTGTGCATGAAACAATGTTTGTGTACATTGAACCATCAGAAAGCAAATATGACACTACCTCAGCCACTTATGAAAAGGTTTTGGTTTTTTTGAGAATTTTGGATTTTGGAATTCCAGATAAGGGAGACTCAAACTGTATAGAGAGCATATTGGCATATAGGAAAGTGAATTTGGCAATATAGAGAACATCCAAGGATTTCTGATTTGTCCTGGAAGTGTACAATTGTCCCTCTGTATCCACAGATTCAACAATCCACACCTTGACAATATCCTCCCTCCCCTGCAATAATAATAATAATAATAATAATAATAATAATAATAAATCCCCAAAAGCAAACCTTGATTTTGCCATTTTATAATAAGGGACACCATTTTACAATGCAATTGTATATAAAGGGACTTGAGCATCCATGGATTTTGGTATGCACGGTGGATCCTGGAACCAAACTCCAGTGGGGACCAAGGACCCACTGTATTTAAAAATTGCTTTATCATATGTTCAGACCCAATAGATGTCCAGCTTTCTGTTTGGTTATAGATGTATGTCCATAATTGTACCAGACACAATGATGTGTAATGTCTTTTCTTCTTCTGAATATACAGGAATATAATGGAAAATGCATTTCCATTAATAGTACCTGACTACAAAATAGGCTTCCCACCCTTTTTTTCAGTGTCTGGATTGTGCGTACTTACGTTCCTCATCCTATAAGGATTTAGAAGACTTGGTAGGAAAAGGGGATCAAATATTTGAGAGTTACAGTTATGAAGAGTAATAGTTTACTATTTCAAAACAATTATGGAAAAGTCTGGAAAGATATTAAGAGAGACTTTAAAAAATAAGGAAACTTAAATATCTCCCTTTTGGCAAGAATTGCTGCGGTAAAAACAAATGTTTTTCTAAGGGCCTTTATAGACTGCCAGAAATAATGCAGCTTGAGGCCACTTTAACTGTCCTGGCTCAGAGCTAGGGAATCATGGGAATTGTAGTTTTTTTCTGGGACATTGAGCCTTCTCTGTCAGAGAGCTCAGGCGCCACAATAAACTACAGTTCCCATAATTCCTTAGCACTGAGCCAAGTCAGTTAAAGTGGCCTCAAGCTGCATTATTTCTGGCAGTCTGTAAAGGCCCTAAGAGAATTATCTGTTCTCCCCCTCCCAATGATTCCCATTGTAAGAAATGGCATTTCTTTTGTGCAATGGAAAAAAGAAATTTCTAGATTTGTTTGGCAGGCAAGGAGACCCAGAATAAATGTTAAAACAATGTATGGCACTAAAGAAAGTGAACACTTCAGGATCCCTAATATTAAATTATATTATGAGGCCTGTTGCTCTGTATGGTTGAAGAAATGGATATTGCTAGAGATGAGAAACTCCTGGAACTTTAAGGTCATGATTTAAGATTTGGATTGCGTGGTTTTCTTTGGTATGGTAAAGTTAAGATGCATCCTGGATTTAAAAAGCATTACATCAGAAAGGCTCCTTCATTAGTTTGGTACAAATATAAGCACAGCCTTCTCCCTAAAATAATATTAGCTACCACACCACAGGAAGCTTTCTAAAGAAAATGATGGATTAAAAATGTGAGATAGCTGTTCTATAAGGACATTTTGCATTGTGCCGGGAAGGTGCTTGGAAGTTTAAATTAAGAAAAATGCTTCTGGAAGAAGGTAAGATCTTACTTCGTTTGCTTATATGCAACTTAAAGACAGATTTAATCAAGACAAGAGGATTTAAAAGATTTCAGCTGTCTCTTTCCTTTGCAAGCTCATTAGGAAAGTCAATATACATTTAGCTGTCAGCACCTCTAATCATGGAAGGTGAAAACTTTGCCAGAGTCCCATGTAGTGGAAGGCTGAGTGAATGAGACAGACAGTGTCTGCGTATGTAAACTTTTACATCATATTCTTATTACTAATAGTGATTACTGTGAGGGAGTCTGAGCAACTGAAATCTTAGCAAGGGAAGAAAAGCAAACATATGAATCAGGGCCATTTGAAGGGGGTGTACATGGGATTATTGCTTTGGGTTTTATCTTGGGGATACTAGGTCACACATGGAAGGGGCCACATCAGCACAGAGACACTGGCATTGTTTTGTTATTGCCAAGCCATTTCTCACAGAATCCCACTAATGTGAGCTCCATAAACCTAGTGGGAAAAATCACAAAGCATATTCTATTAGAAGCAGTGTCATTGTGTCATGAAAGCATAAGAAATACTCTGATATTGTTTTTATCACTGTAGATATGTCCTTACTTTATTTCCTCCAGGGGACCCAAGATGGTGCTTCTCTTATACTAATGTCACTTACATTTCAATACTGCTTTATAGTGCTAAGCACTCTTTAAGCAGTTTACAGTATGTTAGCCAATTGCCCCAACAAGTTGGGTACTCATTTTACTGACGTATGAAAGGATGAAAATATGCCCCAAGCATCTTCCATGAGTGATGACCAACAACCGCTGTTGGTCTTTCCCAAAAATTTAGTTGCAATTTGTGTAGTTACTAGACATTGTTCTCACCACCTTCCAGCAACGACAAGTAATTTGGTTTTCTACTAGGTGTGCAAAGGGCCAGTGAGAAAGGGGATGGCTGAATGCTGCTGCGTTCCAGTTGCAGTGCCCAGTAGGGATGTAAATAATACTTGCAAATTTTCTCATCCTTAATGAGAAGGGATGTCCTGACACATCAAGACACGTTAATGAAAAAACCCAACAACAATCAACTGTCATTTGTTTGTTTTTAAACAATATTTATTTTAGGTAAAACTTTTTGTGCAGTTTTCTTTTCTGCAGAATGAACTATTTTCTGCATTTAATTTTGTTATGCACAAAACCCAGTTTTTTTAAAAAAATAAACCCCCATTTTTTTCATGTGAATGAATTTTTCTGCAAAACTAGAAATGCAAGATGTCATCCAAAAATTTGTAAAAACACTTTTAGTCTCATCTGGTAGGAAGAAAACTTGAATTGTGACTTTTATTATTTTATTATTGTGTGTATTTTAGATTGTATGCCTTTGACAGGTTTTTATTCTATTTTATACTTGATTTTATTTTTGTACAGCACTGTATATTGACAGCGCTTTAGAAATAAACTATCATCATCATCATCATCTTGCGTGGCAGAAGGAAATAAGTGAAGAGCTACACCCCTAGTGTCCAGTTCCCTCATTTCTGCCATTAGGTCCCAGTGGAAGGTCCATTGGAGAGTATGCTGGATTGACACATGATGGGAAGGGAAGATTTCCTCCTTTTTTTCCTGCACAGTAGAAATTTCAGACCCCCCTTCATATCAGTTTTTTATTTTGCAATGTTGTTGAACTATTATGAAATCTTCCTGTTCAACATAGTGAATGGCCTTGCCTCTTCTATATCAAGAGATTTGAACACTCTGCGCTCCTTCTCAAATTAATCCATGTATGCTTTGTAGAAGGCTTAAGTATGCTCATCTGTCAGGGCATAATTTCCTTTTCACCCTTAGCCGTGGTCTCATAGCATTGCATTGCCTTTTTAACATCATTCATTTAAATTACATTTAAGCCGTTTTAGTGCTTTTTCTATTCCTTTGGAATTGAAACATTCAACTTGCAGAGAATTCTAACTTTAAAACAACTTGGTTTACTACAAGGTAGAGATGCAGAATGTTCTTTTAAAAAAGATATTTGAGGCTTGTTTCACCTGGTTTTTATTTCCGAATGTTATGTTCACAACAGGTGGTCTCCCACTACAGTGGGGGATTTCACTGTTTCATATTTGCAAGGCATCACATAAAATTTACAGTCAATATTAAAAGCCAGTCTTTCTTAACTACTTGAAACTCCTTTATTGCACAGATTTACTCCTTAAAAATGGTTGATCTGCCTGCAAAAAGCTGTCTCGCATATTCCTGATAGTGTCAAATCAGCCTACACAGAATGGGCTATGTGCCCTTCCTGATCACATGGTCTAAGGGGGCAGAGCTAGAAGGCAGTAGCTCTGTATAACTGCTGCCCCAATCTTTTGAGCTCAATCAGCAGCATGGGTCTGTAGAATCATCTCATAAGAATTATTATTATTATTATTATTATTATTATTAAGAATTGAGCAAGAATTGAGCAGGATCTCTGTTAACAGGAAAAGTCAATAGGCATTTTACGTGGGTGTTTGATGGGGGAGTCCCTGAGTTCTGTTTCAGTGCCTACTTCAGATTACTGAATATGAATAGTGAGGGAGCTGCTGCAGTCACCTGTAAAATAGCTGTGGCGTGTTTGTCTTCTTGCCAGAGGATGTGAATAGATGTACCTGCACCTGCAGCAAGTGCAATTTGGTTGCAGGACCAGCAACTTGAAAGCCCTTTATCCACTCTTCAGTATATTAGGGAGCATGAGGTTTTCTTGGGCAGAGTGGAGTAGACTGCCCTGGGTGAGGAACACACAAGGGGTGTCTGTGTTTTCATTTGCTTCCCCCAGACTATGGAATGACCTGGTGTAAAAGATATGACAGCTGAAAATGCTGACTGGATTGAGAACAGCCTTAAAGACCTATCTCTTCCAGCAGGCCCACCCAGTCAGTTTTAAATCCTGACTTTTTAATTTGTATATGTGCAGTTATGAGAGTATTTCAATGGTTTTATAGTATTGAATTTTAACTGTGGGTTTATGTATTTTTATGTGATTCAAACTACAGGAAATGAGATTCCACCTGAACATTACGAAAAACTTTCTGATAGTGCAATCTGGTAGACTGTGGAACACACTCCCTCAGAGTGTGGTGAAGTCTCCTTCTTTGGAGGTTTTTAAACAGTGGCTGGATGGCCATCGGTTGGGAGTGCCTTGATTATGTATTCCTGCATGGTAAGGAGCTGGACTGAAAGGTTCTTGTGGGCTCTTCTACCTCTGTGATTCTATGAACAGGTTTCCAGCTTCTTCAGTTATGTTAAATGGTGATTTCATACTCTTGCTTATCACTTGGTGACTTCTCTGTGGAAAAGTCATCACAGATAAAACCCCACAGATAGAGCTTGCTTTCATAGAGTCACTGAGGTATTGTGTATGTGTGAATTATCCCAAGTTGAAATAAAAAGTTATGTCCATAAGTAGTAGTCAGTATGTTTAGGATTAGACATACTTACTTGTTATTTCAAATATATTTGCTTTGATGAAGTGCTAATTTCTATTTTATCTATTCATTCATTTATTTAAAATCTATATCCTTTTCTCTTTGTACAGATCTGTCCAAGAAAGCTCACAGAGATAAAAGACAACCAGTGAAACTAGAATCAGCAAGTGAAGTAGTAAATAAACAATCAGTATCAGAACAAGCAAGAAAATGGGAATTTGTCATCATTTTGGATTCACTGGTGAGGCTTCATTTTCTGTTCATTCCCATTTTCTTGGAAAATATTTAATGTATGTAAAGCAGGATATTTGGGGGATGACATTTTGTTGTTGTTAACTGCCTTTGCGTTGAACTCGACCCATGGCGACCCTATGGATGAGACATCTCCAGCTCCCTCGTCCTCTACTATTCTGCCCAGCTCCTGCAAACTCATATTCATGGTCTCTTTAATAAAGTCCATCCATCTAGCATGTGGCCTTCCTCTCTTTCTACTTCCCTCCACCTTTCCTAACATTGTCTTTTCCAACGATTCATGCCTTCTCATGATGTGTCCAAAGTATGACAGTATAAGGGCCTTTACAGACTGCCAGAAATAGTGCAGCTTGAGGCCACTTTAACTGTCCTGGCTCAGTGCTAAGGAAACATGGGAACTGTAGTTTATTGTGGCACCAGAACTCTCTGACATAGAAGGCTCAATGTCCCAGAAAAAAATACAGTTCCCATGATTCCCTAGCACAGAGCCAGGACAGTTAAAGTGGCCTCAAGCTGCACTATTTCTGGCAGTCTATAAAGGCCCTAAGTCTTGTCATCTTGGCTTCTAGGGATATTTCTGACTTGATCTGCTCTAGGACTCATTTGTTTGTACTTTTAGCTATCCATGGGATCCTCAGCACTCTCCTCCAGCACCACATCTCAAATGAGTTGATTTTCCTCCTATCTTCCTTCTTGACTGTCCAGCTCTCACATCCATACATGGTAATAGGGAATGCAATGGCTTGTATGATTCTGACTTTTGTGCTGAATTGTATGTCTTTGCATTTTAGGATATTTTCTAATTCTTTCATAGCCAACCTCCCCATTCTTAATCTTCTTCTGATTTCCTGGCTGCAGTCCCCATTCCTATAAATGTTTGATTGCAGGTATGAGAACTCTTTTACTATTTCTGTTTCCTCATTGTCTAGTTTGAATGTGTGTAAGTTCTCTGTGGTCATTATTTTTGTTTTCTTTATTTTCAACATTAAGCCTGCCTTTGCAATTTCTTCTTTGATCTTCCTTACTAGGTGTTCCAGGTCTGTGAGGTTTTCTGCTTGTACTATGGTGTTATCTGCATATCTCAGATTGTTGATATTTCTTCCTCCTATTTTCACTCCTTCCTCTTCCATGTCCAATCCTGCTTTCCTTACCATATGTTCTGCATATAAGTTGAACAGGTAAAGTGAAAGAATTTGGGAACCATTCTGTTTTTCTGTGTTCTGTCCTGACAGTAGCTTCTTGTCCTGAGTACAGATTCCTCCTTAGGACTATCAGATTTGTTGGCACTCCCATGTCTTTAAGGGTGTTCCATAGCCTTTCATGATCTATGCAGTCAAAAGCTTTCCTGAACCCTGCTTGGACCTGTAGGATTTATCTCTCCATGAATGGTTGGAGCCTATGTTGCAGAATTTTGAGCATGATTTTGCTTCCATGGGAGATTAGTGCTATGGTCCTATAGTTGCTGCAATCTCTTGTGTCTTCTTTTTTGTGGATGGGGATATATATTGATCGGTTCCAATCTGTTGGCCATCGTTTTGTTTTCCATATCTGTTGACATATGTGGGTTAGCACTAGAGTTGACTCTGTCAGTGTGGATTGCAACAGTTCTATTGGTATATCATCTGTTCCTGGAGCTTTGCTCTTCTGCTTGTGGAGAGTGCTTTATGTGTTTGAGTCATAGTGCAATCCTTTGTGTACCTATGCAGGAGTAATAATAATAATAATAATAATAATTTTTATTTCTATACCGCCCTATGGCGAACCAATCTAGGCAGTTTACAACAATTAAAAGAACAACAAAGATAAAACAGTATATTCCCTCCCCCCCTTAAAACATGATTAAATCAGATATCAATTAAAACAATAACAGTTGAGTTAAATGAGACTTACTTTTGGATAGGCATATATAGATTTGTAATCCTGGTCCTTGTTCTGATTCAGAAACTGCTGCAGTATGAATGATGTTGTGATTAGTACCTGTCCTGTTATATCTGGATACCTGGGCTTGCTTAGAGGGCATTTTGGAGCAATTAGTAATAACTGATAACACAGCAGCATATGCTTTGTGGGAAGAAAGGGCTGGGGAAAGCAAGTGTGGCTCATGAAAGAGTAAAGCTGTATTAAACAGACAGACAAAAAGGTGCCATTCTGAAAGTTAGTTGTCTGAAGACCCACAGAAACATGAAACAGGGTTGTATAATTTTCTTGTTTGATCAGGGAATCATATTTTCCTAATGGACCTTTCATACCAAATTGGACAGGAAATTTTCACCAATACTATAGCTTAATATTGAAAAGGCTTATATACCCTAAAGACACTGGAATCTGATCTTGGAGGCTAAGCAGGGTCAGGTTAGTATTTGGAAGGGAAACCACTAACAAATGCCAGGTGCTGTAGGCTATTTTTCAGAGGAGGCAAACCATTTCTGAGTATTTCTTGGAAATTTTGCAAAATTCATGGGGTCCCTGTAAGTTGACAAGTGAGTTGAAGGCACTTGTGTGCCTTCAAGTTGTTTCCAACTTATGGTGACCCTAAGGTGAACCTATCACTGGGTTTTCTTGGCAAAATTTGTTCAGAGGAGGTTTGCCTTTGTTTTCCTCTGAGGCTCAGAGTCTGTGACATGACCATCACCCAGTGGGTTTCCATGGTAGCGAAGGGATTTGAACCCTGTTCTCTAGTGTCCTAGTCCAATGCACAAACCATGCTAGTTCTCTGAAGGCACATGCATGCGCACACACACACACACACACACACACACACTATTTAAAAACTGGCTGCATGAAGTTCAGAAGGTACTCTGTTGTTGTTGTTTATAAAATGTATTTATATCCTGCCTTTCCCTCGAAACCAGGACCCAAGGTGGATTTCATGTTAAAACAAATGCATTATAATAAAAATATACTGAAGGTTAGCTTTAATATTCACTTAAATTATTAGTAACACTAAAAACAATTTGAAACATGCAAATACCGTAAAAATAATAAAAGCAGTTTATAAACAGTAAAATTAAAATGGTACAGCACTATAGAAAAAGTCTTTTGAAGAAAACATTCAGTTTTCAAAATACTATCTAAATAAAAAAGGCTTTGCCTGCCACTGGAAGTACAGCAAGGAGGGTCTGCTGTAGTCTTCCTTGGAAGAGAGTTCCAGAGTCTAGGAGCCTTGTCTTCCAGTCTCACCAGAGACACATGTGAAGGTAGTGGAACTCACAGAAGTGCCTCTTCTGAAGATGTTGCAGGCTCAAGCAGGCTCTCATGGGTCAATATAATCTGTCAGACAGCCTGGATCTAAGCTGTAAAGGGATTTATAGGTCATAAGCTGTGCTGTGAATTGTGCCTGGAAGCAGAATGGTAGTCAGTTATGTTATTACATCAAGAGACTTGTATGCTCCCTGTAACCAGACCCAGGTCACAATCTTGCTGCAGTTCTTTATTTTAAGTGAAGTTCTCAAACAGTCTTCACAGGCAACCTCATGTAAATTAATCTTACAGTAGCTCAAACAGCATGTAATCAGCACATGGGTCACTGTAACCAGACCTGACATCTCCAGGAATGGGCACAATTGGCATGCTAGCTTTAAGTGTGCAAGCATCTCTGGCCCCTTCCTCAAGGCTGAATCCAGGAGTATCCCCCGACTGTGAACCTGCATCTTAAGGGGCATTGTGATTTAATCTAGCAGAGAATGAATCCTTCTCCTCTGCTCTACCTTTCAGCCAACCAACAAGACCTTTGGGTCAGTCTACACTGTGAAAATTCTTCTGGAAAAAAGCGAGTAGAATGTGATCTGGCCATATGCAATTCGAACGTATTCATCCCTTTTAGGGAGGAGGAGTGAAAAAGTCCCCAAACTCTGGAGAAGAAGCTTTCACACTTTTTACTGAAGGATGCACATTATTGATTGTGTGTACATCCTCTTTTCTTTGAATGCCTTTGCATGGCAGATGGGTGGGGAGATGGGCATTACTGCTAACAGATCTTTTTTGTTTTAGGTCATTAGCTGGCATTTTACAGGATTTTTATTTTTTTTAAAAAAATTTATTAAACACATATAAAATGTATAATACAAACAAAACATACAAAACACTACCACACAATACAACATATCTCACTAACTACAAAACAGTAGTACACTCATACACATCAAACATAACTAACATACATTTTAAAATCTATACCTATAATGATAACTTAAAAATAGTGGGTTTTTTTCATATAAACATTAATCTTTAGGTCTAATGAATATATATTACAAGTTTGTCATCTCAATGAATCTTCCAACAGAGTGTCTCTTCAGATCACATATTTAGAATCTTTCCTTTCCTTTTAATTTATATCTCTGTCTTCTATCATTTTATTTACACATAACCATTCATCTTTTTGCTCTTTACCTCTTAATTTTGCTGTTAAGCTATCCATAATGGCGGCTTCTCTAAGTTTAACCAACCACTCCTCTTTAATCGGAATTCTGTTCGTCTTCCAGTATTGTGCATATAAAATTCTTGCAGTTGTAAACATATATAGTAATTTTTTGGTGTGGTGTTTCCTGGTATTTTCATCTAACTTATTTAACATATTCAATAAAATAATTCTAGGGTCAAGTTTTATATTTATCTTAAGTATTTCATTTATATTATTTATTATCATTGTCCAGTAGTGCTTAGCCTCTTGGCAACACCACCACATGTGTATGTAATCTCCACCTTGTTTCTGGCATTTCCAGCAGTTTTTTGGTTTCCTGATTTGTATAGTTTATTAAGTTTCGCTGGGGTCATATGCCATTGGTAAAACATTTTGTAATAGTTTTCTCTATAATTTTGGCATAAGGTGAATTTGTTAGTTATTTTCCATGAATATTCCCAACTGTCTAAATCAATTGTTGTCCCAATATTTTGGGCCCATTTTATCATTGTGTGTTTTATTTTCTCGTTCTCTAGATCTCTTTCTTTCAGTAGTTTATAATATTTTGATATATGATTTCCTTCTTCCCCATATATTATTCTATCAATTTCATTCATTTCGTCACTGAATTTCTTAAATGTCTTTAAATCATCTTTAAATTGTGCACGAAGTTGATTATATAGGAACCAGTTTATTTTTATATCCTCTTCCTGAAGTTGTTCCATTGTTCTAAATTGAGGTATTTGATCTAATTCTATATTTAAAATATCTTTATAATGTAGCCATTTCTCATCTTTATTTTTTGATCTATAGTATAGAGCTTCTTGAGAGGAAATCCATAGAGGTGTGAATATATAGAATTGTTTTTTTATTTTTTGCCATACTCTTAAGAGAGCTTTCCTAATCAGATGTCCCTCGAAATCTCTATTAGCTTTAAATTTATCATACCACAGATATGCATGGTATCCAAAGCGTAAATTGCAACCTTCAAGAATAAGTAGTTTTTCATTCTCTAATGTTATCCAGTCCTCTAACCAACTTACACAGGACGAATAATAATAAAGCTTTAAATTTGGGAGCGCGAATCCTCCATTATCTTTGTCATCAGTTAGTATCTTCCATTTGATTCGAGCTTTTTTCCCTTCCCATAAAAATTTGATAATTCTCTTTGCCAATTTAAGAAACAATTTTCGTTGGCCAAAATTGGAAGGTTTTGAAAAAGGAACAAAAATTTCGGAAGAATATTAATTTTGATAACCGAGATCCTGCCAGAGAATGAAAGTTTTAGCTTTCCCCATCTTACAAGGTCTTTTTTGATTTCAGTCCACATTTTTCCATAATTGTTTTGGAAGAGGTCAATATTTCTTCTAGTCAAGGTTATGCCTAAATATTTAGCCTTTTTTTGTATTATGAAATTTGTTACATTCTTTAGTTCTGTTTCTTCCTGAGATGTCATGTTTTTAGTCAATATGATTGTTTTCTCTTCATTAATTTTGAAACCTGAGAGGTTTCCATATTCTTCTATTGTCTTCTTCAGATGCTCTATACTGTTGATTGGATTTTCTAGAAAACAAATTAAATCGTCTGCGTAAGCCTTCAACTTAAAATGTTCTTTTTTTATCTTTATCCCGTTTATCTCTTTATCCTCTCTTATTTTGTGAATTAATACTTCTACCACTATAAGGAAAAGCAATGGCGAGAGTGGGCACCCTTGTCTGGTACCCTTTTCAATTCTAATTGTGTCAGTTTTTTCATCATTTACTATTATTCTGGCTTTTTGATCCCTATATATTTCGTTTATCCAAGAGATAAACCGTTCCCCTGTATTCATTGTTATCAGTGTTTCCTTCAGAAAAGTCCAGTTGACTCTGTCGAAGGCTTTTCCCGCGTCAATCATTATCATTGCGAGTTTCTTCTCATTGTTAAATTCATAATATTCTAGTATATCAATAACTGTCCTAATATTATTCCTTATATGACGATTCGGTAAAAAGCCATTTTGGTCTTCATGAATAATATCTTTTAATATTTTTTTCAATCTCTCGGAAATAATAATAGTAAATATTTTATAATCTGTATTTATCAGTGAAATGGGCTGATAATTTTTAATCTCTCTATTGTCATGGTTTTCTTTTGGTATTACTATAATATTGGCCTCTTTCCAAGATTCTGGGATGCCCTCATTATGTATATTGTTCAGTACCTTATATAAAGGTAAGGCATTTTACAGGATTTTTAAATTATGTTTTTCAGACTGGAACTGAAACACACACACACTGCCCACACTCTGAAGGCAAAAAGCTTTTAAATGGTTAAAGCTCCCTTGGAGGAAACAAGCAAATGTTTGCAGTAGTATTGGGAAGGAGGGGGCTGGAGCTCTGCATTCCTCCTCCCTTCCCCCAGTTATTAACTCCTTCTCTTTCACCCCGCTGCCTCAGAGACTGGCCTTGGTTCTTCTGGATTTCAAGGGAGGGTTTAAGAAGAGATTAATTAAGCTCCTGTTTTCAGGAAACTTTACAGCATACAATAACCAAAGGTATCCAAATAGTAGGTGATTAAAAAAAGTACAGTGATAACCTGAAGGAGGGGGAGAGATACATAAAAAGAGAAGTGGAAGTGTGTTTGTTTGCATCCTTTGACTGACAGCCAAAATAATAATAATAATGGTGCTGCGTGTGGACAACAGAAATCACATACATATGAATAGGCAGGAATTAGCTCAGAAAAAGTATAGGGAATAGGAGCTGATTCGAAGGTGCAAAAATTCACAACAATTCACATAAAACACACACACATAGACTTGGCCTTTTGTCTTGTCTGGATGAAAACCAATTTGTTTGCCTTCATCCAATCCATTGCTTGATAACAGTGAGGCAGCTGTTTAGAAACAAACCAGCTTCCTTGGAGTTCATTGTAAAGGAGAAATAGAGCTTGGTGTTATTGGCATATAAGTGGCTCTAAACCCCAAATCTCCAGATAAACAGCCCCAGACTACAGAGCAAGATCAAGAAGACTAGAAAGCTTGAACTTTTCCCCATGACTTCTTGCTTGGGAAAAGCTTCTCCATTACTTTGTGATAACCCTAAGTGCAGAGTCAGAGCTTGGACAAGTAATCTTTTTAGACTATAACTTCCAGAATCCCCAGTCAGCATGGCCACTTTCCAAACTCTGGCCACATCTATTTGAACAAGGCAAATGGGGGGCTGAATTATTGAACTAACAAGCCAGGGGTTGTGTGTGTGTGTGTGTGTGTGTGTGTGTAGGTTATAAACTATTACAGTCAGCCTTCTGTATCCATGGATTTTGCATCCACAGAGTCAGCCATCCACAGCTTGAAAATAGATTTTTTTAAACTCCCCAAAAGCAAACATTGAGTTGGTCATTTTATATAAGGCACATCATTTTACTACACTTTAATGGGACTTGAGCATCCACAGATTTTGGTACCCATGATGGGATCCTGGAACTAAACCCCAGTGGATACTAAGGGCCCACTGTGCTCATGTTTTAAATCCCCCAAGGCTTTATTTTAAACAGTGGAGGGAAACAGAACTAAACAATGGGAAATATCAATGGCATGTTATTATACCTGGTTACTATTGCAAAATTGATTCTCCCATAGATATGCTATTTTTGGGTGTGGAGACATTTTAAGTCTGCATTATAGGCAATGTTCATTTATCCAAGAAATGAGGGAGAAAAACCAGCATTTTGTGAGCCCTCCTTCATAGGAAGGCTTCAGTGCCTCAACCTGTGCTTGCTTATCCCGGCAGTAAATTGTTTCCTGGCTGTTGTTTTGATGATGAGTTATCATTAGCCTCTTATCTCCTGCTGAAGAGCCTGTAGTTGATCAACTTTGCCAATACCGGAATGATGATGATGATCAGTCAGACTGAGTATGTCAAGCTTCTAAAAAGAAGTAGGAACTGCACAAACATTAATGAAAAATGGTTTATTAAAGCCCATTTTCATAGAAGATAGGAATTTAGCATATCAGATAGAAAGAATCCTTTTCCGATTTTCACTTTTAACATGTTTGGGATATGAAAATACATTACATTTTGTTCTTCTCAAATCAATAAAAAAATGATGTGTAAATTAATTTTAGAGAGAGTGAGTATTGTCATTTATCACATGGGCACAGCAGATGTTCAGGCAATGAGAGGATAAAAATGGAAAACGGAAGGGAGCGGGGCATGAAAATCTCAAATTTCATTTATCTCCCTGGTTGCTTTTCATTGACCTGAGTTTCACCTTTAAAATGTGTAGGTAGTTTTGATTGTGGTTTTCCTCTGGGTGCCCCCATAGATGTCATATGCAACTTGAAGTGTGGGACTTTTAGTTACAAAGATATGTTTTTCGAACACCACCCAGAAATGATTGCAACTTCTAATGATTCTCATTTTAAATTACATTCATGCTTGAGATTAAAATTAGTTAAACCATACATGCATTTGAATTGAGATTGCAATAGACAGGATGCTTCACATCACAGTGTGTGTGGGAAGGGAGAGAGTTGTATGCTTAACTTTTTTCATTCCTATGGAAATGTGCATGCCCTGGGATTTTTGGCAGAACCTTATCTATGGCATTAGCTTTCTGTGTGCACTGAAGTTTTAAAACATTTTAATATAATAGAACATCTAATGAAATCCTCCACTTCATAGTTATCATACCAAGAGATGCATCTGATGATTCTTCTGATCATGTGGTTTAGGTTAAAAGCAAAATTGATGCTGCATTGAAGGTTGAATGAATAATGGCAAAACCTCTTAATTGAATATTAGGTTGAATAAAGTCAGGACTGTATGTGTGTATTTGTGGAGACAATGTCTCAAGGAAAATGTCCAATGTGGGATGATATACACAAGTGACCAAACATGAAAGGGTCACTGGCAGCCATAATGACACAGCACTTTCCACCAGGTGCTGTGTCATAGGAAGTGACATCGGCTGATGGTCACAAGGTGCTGGAAAGCACCGAAATGGCTGCAAAACTGCCAAGTCACCATGGACGAGTGACAGGTGTCCAGAGGAAGAGGCAAAGCCAGAAGGACACATGGAGCCCTGGGTATATAAGAGAGTTGCTTCTGGACACATGTGTTGGTGGATTTGTGGGTTGATGGTGGTTGATGGAGTTTGGAGTTGTTGCTGTATATAGCCTTGTACATAGAGGAATCAAGATTAAAGCTTCATCTGAGAGATGTCTGTCTGTAGAGTCTCTTTACTCTTTCTGGAAGGGGGAAGGTGCTCCTTCAGCTCACAAGCTACTGCCTGCATCTGCGAAGGTGGTGACACTGGTGCTGCACGCTGACGTGGATCATCATGTACTGCGTACAACGCTAACAGTATTTTTGTGACATCTTTTTATTCTAACCAGGTCTGTGTATTTGTTCCCTCCTCCATCAACTTATCTAACATCAGAGTATTTTTAAAGGGGGTGAGGGAGAAATCATTGATATGTGTTTAAACCAGATCATGAGCACCAGATCCCAGTCATGTAAGACATCCATTAAAATAAGATCAAGATTTCCCTGGATGAAATATAACACTAAACTCGAGATGAGAAGCATGCAGCCCTCCAAATGTTGCACTTCAGCTCTCATATTTCCTCCCCATTGGCTATACTAGCTAGGGTTTCTAGGAGTGCAGCCCCTAAACACCTGGAGGGGTGCAGATTCCCCATTCCTAAACTGTGTTTTGGGGCACATGCATAGTGACACAGGCTCATAAGACTCCCCCCTTCTCTCATTAGAACAGACTGGCAGATCCATTTCTCCTTTTAAATTATATATATATATATATATATATATATATATAGCAAAAGCAGCTTCATTTATATACCGCTTCATATCACGCTATGGGATGTCTAAGCAGTTTACAACTGTAAGCTCATTGCCCCCCAACAGTTGGGTACTCATTTTAGCGACCTTGGAAGAATTCAGGCCTGAGTCTAGCCTGAGCCCTGGCTAGTATTGAACTCGCAATGTATGTATGTATGTATATTACAGTCCCCCTGTATCTGTGGTAGATATGTTCCCAGACTTATCATTTACAGTGGGCACATGGTGTCTGCTGAGGTTTGGTTCCAGGACCCTCTGTGGATAGCAAAATCCATGGATGCTCAGGTCCCAAAATATACAATAGTAAAATGGTATCCCTTATATAAAATAGCAAAATCAAGGTTTGCTATTTGAAATGTTTATATATTTGGAATATTTTCAAGTCATGGATAGTGGAATCTGTGGATAAAGAATCTGTGGATGTCAAGGGCCAACTGTATAAATGAAACCACCGATAATAGCGAACTGCCTAGAGAGCAGTTGTGCTTACCAACCTCCCAATTCTTAGAGAGAACTTTCCCTAATACCATGGATAAAAGGGTACACCTAAATTCAAGAACATTGGTTTGTTTGAAAAATGGCTTCAGATCCAAAAACGAATGTGGACAATACTTTGGCTTTATAACCAAAACTAACCACAGTTTTCCAAGTGCACAGAGCATGAGTACAATCCTAAAATAGGGGATTTTACTTTCATGACTGAAAAAGGGATACTTTACTTTAATTAGTAAAAAAAAAAGGGATGATAACATAGGCCAGTAAGCCATATATTAGTTCTACATGGTGGCTACTACCCAACATGGTTGTTGTTTTTGTTTTTGTTTTTTGTTTTGTTAAAAAAACTTTTTTACATAGTACAGAAGTAACTGAATTTATTTATTTCCAAAGGTGAAAAAATGTGTAAATCCCTCAATTTGAAACTGAATACATTTTTTAAAAATAACATTATTGCTTTCTAGATAGCAGGTGGCCTACCTCCTCCTTCTCCTCCTCTGGTTACCCAGGGAATTACCACCCCTTTGATAGCAAGATAATGAATATGCAACTCTTTAGCTGACCTGCTTAGGAAAGGGCAAGAATCAGAATGATTCTACTTATCCACCTCTATTTAGGGCAGTCCTCTTAAGTTTCCTCTTTTGATTGACTTTGCTCTGATCCTTTGAACAGTAAGGAAACCTGTGCAAAACTAAACGCAGCTTAATATTTAAACAACTATTTTAATATTTAACTTTGCATTTTAAAAGGGCAAGCTTATTTTTTGGTCCTCTTAATGGTTTGAACTATGAATACGTGATGGCCAAATAGGATAAATGGAATTTTTATCAACATCTGTAAAATGAGTCACTTTGAATCTTCCTGGTGGGTGTGTTTTATAATGACAGATATAGAATTTGGAATCATTTCAAAATAAACATGTTAAAAAGTGAAGGACATCAATGTGAAATTAATTTAGTTCATAGATCACAATAATTTTACATATCCGATCATCTTCATATTTCTTTTGCATACACTCAAGTGTTAGATTTCATTAAAAAGAGATATTCCTGTGTATATTGTCTCTTCCATATAATAAACATCTTGAACTTTTAATGCTACAACATTTAGAGGCAGTAGGGATGAAATGCTCAAACATTAGCTTTTGAAGGACTTAACATGTTCTCCCCAGTAGATCTTTTTTAAGAATGAAATTTTCAAATAGTTATTAAACTGTAATGGCCAGAATCCTGTTAGTTGCAACTGGAGTAGACCAGCTGAATCAATGTAACTTACATAAATGTTGATTTATTACATTACCACTGATTCAGTAGATCTACTCTAGCTGGGGCTGGTAATTGATGGTGCAGTGGTTAAATACCGGTACTGCAGCCAAAACATTGTGAGTTTGATCCTGCAGGGCTCCAGGTTGACTCAGCCTTCCATCCTTTTGTAGGTCAGTAAAATCATTACCCAGCTTGTGGAGGGCAATTGGCTAATACATTGTAAACTGCTTAGAAAGTGCTTAGTGCTATAAAGTGGTATAGAAATGTAAGTGCTATTGCTATTGCTTTTGAAGTTAAGCCTGCATATTTTTCAGAGAATGGCCCTTAAATGAAGAGGACATGATTAGAATCACTTTTTTAGAATATGCAAATGTGGATTACCCAAAGAACTATTTGAATATTGCTGAAGTATTTGGAGCTAAGTAAGAAGTGCATAGCAAACTGATAATGTAGCAGGCGAATTTATCCTAAACATCTCCAAGAAAGGTCTCAACTAAGGAACATTGCATTGATAATAAAACTGGCTTACCTGAACAAGATTAAAATTTTAAACAGGTGGCATCCTGATGTTATCAGAAGGATTTAGCTGCTTAACTCATTGACTGGGTTCATCCTGGGTCCATCCCTGCTCGCAGGGGTGCTCAGTGTGCCTCTTTCTGAAGTCAGGAGTTTTCTGGCTTAAGGAAATGGCTGCCAGAGCGTCCCTGTAAGTGGGGATGGACCCGGGTTGTACTTTTGGTGGCTAAATCTTTCTGATAACATCAGGATGCTGCTTGTTTAAAATTTTAAGCCAGCTCAAGCCAGTTTTATTACAGTGAGATAAAGTCCTTAACTAAAGAAACAGTATATATTGATGAGCAGGGATGTTTGGGTTTTTTGTTTTTGCTTCTGTTCCTTCTTCAGCCTCAGTATTTTCTTGCATATGCAGAAACTAAATAATTTTGCTTTATTTTTTTTTTGCTATCCCTGCAAAAAAGTAAGCTTTCTGAGTGTTGAATACTTTTCAGTCAGATAGTAATAGTCAGAACTCACAAGGGTGTAATTATAATTTTAATTTAGGTCTTGTAATGACATAAATTGAAAAACTTCAGAAGTTGGAGACCTGCATGATCATCTGGCTGTGAAAGCCTTGGGGCCTAAATAAGGTTTTGTTTTCAGTACTTTTTTGTTGTAAAGGCAAGGGGGATTTTATAGCTAGATTCACAGATGTTAGAGCTTTCTGTTGACTATGTCAAGCCTGGTTGATGTGTGCATATGAGGCTGATGTGGAAAAGGAGGGGATAATTGAATTAGCATGGGCTCAATCCAGTTTTAAGTAAAGCACTTTAAGGCCCCACTGGTGCCAATGGATACAGCTTAAATTTCTCTTATTGAAATTCATGGGATTTCAGCATACTTTAACTTTGGATAATATTCACCTCAAGCTTGATCCAAAAATATGTATCTGGTATCTTAAAAGACTTTGAAGTTAACTAGTTATATTTCTAAATTATGCCTTGTATGCACCAGTGTATTATCCTGCTTCGATCCCGGCACCAGCCGATTCCAAGACTGAGGCCGGGGGGGGGGGGGGGGGGGAAGGAGGGCTCCTTCTCCCCCCGGCCTCAGTCTTTCAATGGGCTGGCGCCGGGATCGCTTCTATCCCGGCACCAGCCGATTCCAAGACTGAGGAGTGAGAAGGGGAATTGCTGCTTAACTGTGGGGGGAAGCAGACGGGCGGCACGGGGCCGCCCCAGGAAGCTGCACCACGGGGCTGAGGTATCCGTACACCTCGGACCCACGGCGCAGCTTCGCCGCCCCTGGAAGGAGCGCTAAAATAGCGCTCCTTCCACAAATCGCCGAAAGTGTGCCACAAAAGGCTGCCGACACACATTTGGCGACTCTTCCGCTGCAGTGTGTACGGACGCTGCAGCGGGAGGTCATCCTCGGAGCGCCGGCCGTGCAGAGGGCCGGCTGCTCTGAGGATGTTTTGGGAAAGGGGTTGGGGCGCCCAGCGTGTGGCTGCCCCTCCCCTTCCTTGCTCTGAAGACGGCGCTTTGCGCCGTCTGCTTAGCCCCTGTGTTACCTGTAATCCAGTACTAATTTCTGGGCCATCAAAGGGTATGGCCTACAATATCATAAGCTTCCCACCAAAACACCAGCTGGAGTTACAGCCAAAGGCACAGCTTTGTTCCTGGTTCCTATGTGGAGAAGCCAAGGAGAACAACAAAGCTAGGTTTACTCACCTGATTAGTAGAGAGCAAGTTGAACTGTGATTTGGGTTTCAGTTGGTTCTCCAAGTGCTGACTGAGGAGCTTTCCTTCTTCCCTCCTGAGGGCAAGTGAAGATGGACAAAGCCATACTTACACCACACATACTTGGGGAGCCAACTGAGTTCTAATTTCAGGAGTCAGCCAGCTCTCCAAAAGCTGGCTAAGTGGCTTTGCTCCCCAATTACCTTCCCCACTGGCAAAATTAGTGAGGAGTTCAGCAGAGCTCACTCAGTTGACAACTCTGAGATAGAGACTTCCATGGGCCACATCAAGCCTGTGGGCCAAAGATATTAACTGTGACTTAGAGGAACAAGCCAACCTCAAATAATGGCTAGTTTTCCAGGGTTAGTTCTTTCGTTAATCTTACCTACAATTCTGAAATGTGATTTAGTGATAAGCATGTTTAATTGAAAATGAGAAATGGACTGGATGGACCTCTGATCTGCTCTTGCAGGGCTCTACTTATGTTCATATCATGTAGAATATCTCTAAATAAAAGATATATATCACTGGCTTTTGTCCTTAAATCTTTGGTATTATAATTAAATTGATATCCCAATCTGTAGCCAATCTGTTCTCAGAGTATCTCACAACAATAAAATCAGTGCACTGTTAACCAACAGTAATAACCCTTAATGGTTAAATATAATTGAAATCAATATAAAATATCTGCAACTCTACTCTTCACCAGTTTTGTGACAATATTTGTGAAATATTAGGCACAAAAAATGAATATAGCATTGATTTATCTGCTCCACTAAATGCTGGTTTAAGCTAAGAAGGAGCAAAAGTATTCAGTATAGTTAAAGATTTGTAATTTCAAACCTGGAAAGAAGTGGGTTGTTTTTCTCTGTTAAATATCTCTGTTTTAAAGTCTGTTGTTAGTTCAGTCTTTGCTCAGTTCTCTTGCTTAGAACACAGAGCAAAGGCTGTTCTTTGCTATGTGAAAGCCAGATCAAGTATTTTCTGCTAGCTGTTTTATGTTCAGACTACAGGCATTCTTTGACCCTAGTTACTAGTGTATAAGAGATTGGGGAGGCTGGACAGGGTAAATAAATCTACCGTATTTTTCGCCATATAAGGCGCTCCGGCATATTAGGCGCACCCAATTTTAAAGGAGGAAAATCCAAGAAAAAAGGATTCCTCCCTTTAGCCGGAGGCCGGTCGTTCAATGGGCTGGTGCTGGGATCGGAGAACTTCTCCGATCCCAGCACCAGCCCATTGAACTGAGGTTGCGGGGGGAAGGAGGGCTCCTTCCCCCCGCGACCTCAGTCTTTGAATGGGCTGGTGCTGGGATCGAAGCGATCCCGGCGCCAGCCCATTGAAAGACTGAGGTTGCGGGGAGAAGGAGCCCTCCTTCCCCCCCGGCCTCAGTCTTGGAATGGGCTGGTGCCGGGATCGAAGCGATCCCAGCACCAGCCCATTGAAAGACTGAGGCCAGGGGGAGAAGGAGCCCTCCTTCCCCCCCCCCCCCGGCCTCAGTCTTGGAATGGGCTGGTGCCGGGATCGAAGCGATCCCGGCACCAGCCCATTGAAAGACTGAGGCCGGGGGGAGAAGGAGCCCTCCTTCCCTCCCCAGCCTCAGTCTTTCAATGGGCTGGTGCCGGGATCGAAGTGCCGATTCCAAGACTGAGGCCGGGGGGGGGGGGGGGGGAAGGAGGGCTCCTTCTCCCCCCGGCCTCAGTCTTTCAATGGGCTGGTGCCGGGATCGCTTCGATCCTGGCACCAGCCGATTCCAAGACTGAGGCCGGGGGGGGAAGGAGGGCTCCTTCTCCCCCCGGCCTCAGTCTTTCAATGGGCTAGTGCCGGGATCGCTTCGATCCCGGCACCAGCCGATTCCAAGACTGAGGCCGGGGGGGGGGGAAGGAGGGCTCCTTCTCCCCCCGGCCTCAGTCTTTCAATGGGCTGGCGCCGGGATCGCTTCGATCCCGGCACCAGCCGATTCCAAGACTGAGGCCGGGGGGGAAGGAGGGCTCCTTCTCCCCCCGGCCTCAGTCTTTCAATGGGCTGGCGCCGGGATCGCTTCGATCCCGGCACCAGCCGATTCCAAGACTGAGGCCGGGGGGGGGGGGGGGGAAGGAGGGCTCCTTCTCCCCCCGGCCTCAGTCTTTCAATGGGCTGGCGCCGGGATCGTTTCGATCCCGGCACCAGCCGATTCCAAGACTGAGGCCGGGGGGGGGGGGGAAGGGGGGCTCCTTCTCCCCCCGGCCTCAGTCTTTCAATCGGCTGGCGCCGGGATCGCTTCGATCCCGGCACCAGCCGATTCCAAGACTGAGGCCGGGGGGGAAGGAGGGCTCCTTCTCCCCCCGGCCTCAGTCTTTCAATCGGCTGGCGCCGGGATCGCTTCGATCCCGGCACCAGCCGATTCCAAGACTGAGGCCGCGGGGAGAAGGAGCCCTCCTTCTCCCCGTGGCCTCAGTCTTTCAATGGGCTGGCGCCGGGATCGCTTCGATCCCAGCACCAGTCCATTCAAAGACTGAGGTCGCGGGGGGAAGGAGGGCTCCTTCTCCCCGCGGCCTCGGCCCTTCGCCCTATAGGGCGCACTCACTTCCCCACGCACATTTAGGGGAAGAAAAAGTGCGTGTTATAGGGCGAAAAATATGGTAGTTATTCTAGAATAATTTATAAGGTAGGTAGGTATAGATCACTCAGTAGGCAAGACTACATAGTAGCTGACCTATAATAAATTCTTACAAAATTTGAATTTGGTGATCACTACAGTTTTGCGTGGTCCAAATTTATTTTTGTGGGCCTTATTGCAGCATACCTCATTTTATCCCTAACTGAAAGAAAGAAACTGGTAGCATGAGCTTTCATAGACTTATGTCTACAAATGTTCATGCTACCAGCTTCTTTCTTTCAGTCTCAAAGATGCTAGAAGATCCCTTTGCACACTGATTTTCCAGACTAACACATCTATGTCTTTGAACTCCTTTTATCCCAGCACAATAGTGTCACTTAATGTGTTTGACTAAGGGGGGTTGCAGACTGCCAGAAATAGTGTGAATTCAGTCCACTTTTAGGGTTAGGGTTAGTGCTAGGGAATCATGGGAACTGTTATTTTTCTGAGACATTGAGCCTTCTCTGTCAGACAACTCTGATGCCACAATAAAATACAGTTCCCATGGTTCCCTAACTCTAACCCTAACCCTAAAAGTGGACTGAATTCACACTATTTCTGGCAGTCTGCAACCCCCCTAAGATTCTACATTGGGGAGACATAGCTACAATGTCTCTTGATGCTACACTCCAAAATCCTATCTTTGAGGCCTTGAAGCTCAACCTGCACCACAGTCATTATTAAGGTACTGGGGAGTGAGGTGGTGAGTAATGCTATGTCCAGACCACTCCCATTGATAGGGTGTGCTGAGTCAGGCAGCTGTAAAGGTTCTTCTCTGGTCCTGTTGGGATCCTGTCACAGCTTTTCAGTGTGCCCCATGACTAATATAAACCAGGACACATCATTACTCATTGTTCTCCTCTCTAGTGCTTGGAAATGGCTGTGGTGGTGGTGATAGTGGGAGGCTGCAAGGCTTAAAAGATAATATTTTGGGGGGTACATTTAGTTGTTGCAATTGTACAGTGACTATAAATATGAATTGGAATAATTATAAAGTTATAGGTTTACAACATTAAAATTACTGATCAGGATGCCAGCCACATATGGTTATAGTTCCTATTGAGTCCTAAGAACAAAGATAGGGTAAAAATATTTTTCTTCTTGGGACTGCAGTCAGGCACACAGAATTTTAAAACTGCTCATCTAAATATGGACCACAGAATAGACCTTTGATGCCCATGTTTATATGAGCTAGGATCTAAATTGGTTGCTTCTGGGGATGGATTTGTTTCTGTCAGCCCTCCACTCTGTGTGCCAATAAAAGTCTGCACAAGTCTGGAAGACCTTCTGGAGATAGCATTTGGGTCATACCATGGGCAGAGGCACTGCAGTGGTTAGGAGAAGAAATTCTGTTGATCTAGGAGTCATTGGCACTGAGCTGATATTACATAAATCACACATATGGATCTTGCACTACCTATTCATAGATGACCACTCAAGGCACTAGTTATAGTTATGCAGCCTGCCCTTGTCCAAACACCTACTGCATTAGTATCTAAATAATTTTAGCGCCAAAGTGAAAGCCATTGTCATTGTTAAGCTGAATGAATGATTGAATTTTTTTGTAGATTAGTTGGGATTTAATGTTTATTTAAAGAGTGAAATGACAGAAATATAATGTGCTTGCTTTCACTGGTACAAACAAATCAGGAGGAATGTCTCCTGTATCCCTGTTATATATGCCTGTTTATATGTATATATATATTATCTATGCATATGTGTCTGTATACAATGTGTGTGTCTGTGTAGTATACAGGTAATGTGTGTTGTATTTTTAAAGGAACATTTATGCATATCACATCTAGTACCTCCAAGAACATTTGCCAGAACCGAAGAAGAAGACTTTCAATAATACTGTTCAAGACCACATGGAGCTTTTATCAGTGCATACCAAGGAGAGGTTTTTAGATATGATGATACAGACAAATCCCACGGCCTTCCCCAGGACCTGCCAAGGCCTGTTGGCTTCTCCTAGCCCCATCCTGGGACCCAGTGGCTTCTCCTCTGCCCTTCCTGGGGGTATGTAGGACATCTCTGGCTGTGCATGCCAGAAGTCCCGCTCCGGAGGACCCGCTCCCATAAGCCCCCCCCCCCCATGACTTGACCGCACCTGGTGACACCAACGCTAGGGGCGTCACTGCCAAGCCCCACTGTCCTCCTCTGCTCTGCTTACTTCCTGCAAATCCAGTCCTGTGACCTTCCTAATTGAGTCTAGCCATATGGTGTGCGGTCTTCCTCTTTCTACTTCCCTCTACTTTTCCTAGCAACATTGTCTTTTCTAATGAGTCATGCCTTCTCATGATGTGCCCAAAGTATGACAGCCTCAATTTGATCATCATGGCTTCCAAGGAGATTTCAGGCTTCATCTGTTCAAGGACCCATTTGTTTGTCATTTTGGCTATCTTCATCACTCTTCTCCAGCATTACATCTCAAATGAGTTGATAATTTTCCTATCTGCTTTCTTCACTATGCAACTTTCCCATCCGTATTACAAGGAGCAGATAGATAAATAGGTAGAGTTTTATATATATTTTTAACTTTTAATATGTAATGTTTTAAACTTTTTAAAATTGCTGCATTGTTTTTTAAACTTTATATTTTAATGCTACATATTGTTTTAACTTGGACTGTTTTACATTTTGTTAACCACCTTGATACCATATCCCGGGAGGAAGGTGAGATATAAATAAATAAAATAATAATAATAGACAGTCAGGTGTCAATACTGTTTTCCCAAAGTGTAATCTTTGTTTTCTCTACCTCTCTTTCCCCCCCATTCCAGCTGTTAATTATATTCTCCCCGCTGTAATTTATAGTAATTGGGAATCTTTGGGGTAAATTGTAGTAACTGTTTTAAATTAGATGTTTGTTCAATAAATTTTTAAGGGTTGGGAGGGCTGGGGCTGAGAGCTGATTTTATTGTATTGTATTTTTATGTTGGAAGCCACCTCAATTGCTATGCAGAGGGGCGGGGTATAAATAAATTTTATTAATTAATTAATTAATGAATTAATGGAATCTTAGTCTTTCCATATTTCAGTACTAAAGTCGTCACCTCCATTTTCACAGGGGATCCGTTCCAGACTCCCCCACGAAAATGGAAATTTGCATATATTCAAAGCCCATTAATTATAATGGGCACTTGCTCCCATGCACGGCTGTGCGCACACACCATTTTAATCCCTCCCCGCCTTGCCGTCACAAAAAGCAAGATTGCAGACTCCAAGTCTGCAAATCAGAAGGGACGATTTTATATAAATTTGCAATATTTGGGCCTGACAAATTTTAAGCAGGCCTGATTTTCATTCTGTTTTATGTTTCCAGATGAATGAATCATCAAATAGTGGCAGGTTCTGAATGTTCTTTTTTTCTCTTCTCTGTGCACCCTACAACCTGAAAAAACATCCTGGTCCTTTAAACAAATTAACAGATTTATTATGACATAAGCGTTAATGGATGTATGAAGGGTTGTCCTCAGTTGGCAGTAGAAGCAAGGTGTATAGCAGCCTTTGTCAGCCTTGGACCTCCACCATCCCCAAGCAAAATGGCTAATGATGATGGGAGCTGAAGTCTAATAACACCTGAAAGGCAAAAACAAAACATGCTGAAATGGGTAGGGGTGTGTGAGAGAGAGAGTGAATGGATGGAGGGGTCCAATTATAGATTCTTGAGGAATTTGGTCCTTATAAACTCTTATCAGATCAGTTTATCAGACCTGATCTCTGCCTTCTGGAGACATGCAAGTTTGAATACATGTGGGTTGTAATTGATTGTTTTGTATCCCGAATGTCCTAGTATAGTTTTTGGTCTCTGGGCTGCTATACAACATTTTCCCAGTGCACTTACAAAGACTTAGATCAACATGCTGGAAATATTTTAGCCACATCTCTTTACTTGAGACTGTATGTTTGCTACACTAATAGGAGGGGAGGGAGGGAGTGACATCAATGCTATATGAATGGGAAATTGTTCCCATACCAGGTTACATAATCTTTTGATGTACAAAATTTGTCAGCAGTGCTGACATACAAGTGAGCCAAACACTAGAACGGTGGGCAAAGTACAACTTCCCAGATGTTGTTGAACTGTAACTTTATGTTGACTGGGCCGACTAAGGCTACTGGGAGCCATAGACCAACAATAGCTGAAGGGCACACAATTCCAATGTATGTCCCAGAGAAAAGCCATGGCATAGCTACACATGTGATATGACAGAATTGCAGTATGTTGATGACAGAATTACAATACATTACTGCTTATTTAAAGTTGGGATGTGCAGATTTAGCATTTTACACACATTCAGATTATAAAACTAACTATGCTAAATTGTTTCTGAAAAAAGTTTGCTAGTTTCTTTCTGGAATGGAGAATTGTTTCACTCGGTTATTATGAAGAATCTGTACAATGGCCTGCAACAGTATTGACATTAGATAGTCAATATGTACATAGTTGGAATGAAAAATTGGATATTTTAATTATCAGTTAACCACAGTTCAGTGCACAACTTGGAAAAATTCCTTTTTTGGACTACCACTAACTGAATTCACCTTCTGAGATACTCTGGAAGATATGTAAAATCCAACATGTTAGTTCCCCCAAACTCTAGTTTAGTGTGCTGTTCAAACTACAGGCTGAAGTAATCTTGTTTTGTATAGAACAAGCCCAAGACCTGTTCACATAGTGCTAAACCATTGCTTAGTCATATTCTGAACATAGCTATATTAACACTAACCATGTTCTCTGTATTTTAAACACATGTGCTGTAATGATTTTTGGTGTTTTAAATAGAATTGCAACATGTCTGTCCAGCCTATACAAGAGAGGTTAGTATTGATCCAGCTGGTGAAAAGATCATGAAGTAGTTGGTGATTCTGGTAAAGGAATGCCACCGTGCTATCTTTGAATTGGCATTATGTGTCCTGCTAAAGTACCTTCTTCTCTAACCTTAACTTTGTGTTAAGAACAAGCACATTTTCTCTTTGCACGTACTATTAAAAACAGTATTGAAGAATGCATAAAACTCCCGAGAGAAAATGGGCAAGCAACTGGTCGAAAACAGGAAGTTTATTAAAGGTCTTTTTCTGACTGAGGATGAAATAGGACTCTGGGGAAACTTTCTTCAGCTCTGGTCTGTGGGGACCACCATTGCAGGATTTTTATGGGATTTATATTTGATATGATCTGGAGCACTAAATTTTGTATTATTTTATTTTATTTTTTTTGCTTTATACGTTTTGGGACCTGTTGTCCCTTCTGGAGGTCCTGATGCTCTCCCTCCTCCCCCATAGCACAAGGAGAAATAGAAATTATTTTGCTATATTTGTGTTTTCTAACAAGATTTTGTTATGGTTAGACATTCCCCAAATGAAGAGGGGATACTGGGGTACCTTTGCAAATTGCTAATCCCTCATATTTGGCTGTCTGCTATTTTCAGGACATACTGAACACATGTTCTGGTACTGTTAAAAGGCCTGGCAGGAGTCGGGAGTTGACTGAAAGCTCTCAGTTCCACTGAAGTGGGTGGCCAAAGAGCAGGAGCTGAACAGCTGCTGTAAGCCTACTGATCTTTCCCATTTTTTTAAAAAAATATTATTAGGTTGCACATGGTCTGGAACAAAAACGGTGCTGTAGTTTTTATAGAGGCAGTTGCTAAGTTTCATAGCCCCATTTTGTGAATATTCTAAAATGCTCACCAAGTCATAGACTCGTTCACCCCTATCATTCACTATAGTGCTTTAAAGTAGGATTTTATCTTTTCAGTGCTTTGTCTGAATTTTTCCTCCTCTAAGTGTGTAGTGATCTGAGTGTTGGATTATGACTCTGGAGACCAGGATTCAAATCCTCACTTGACCCTGGAAAGTCACTAGGTGATCTTGGGCAATTCACATTCTCTCAGCCTCAGAGGAAGACAACAGCACCCCTCTCTGAATAAATCTTTCCAAGAAAACCTTGTGATGGGTTCACATTAGGGTAACTATAAGTTGAAAAGACAGGCACATAATAGCAAAGTGTTACTTAGATCAACTGTAAAAAGCTTGCTATAGGAAGAATTCATTCTTGTTGACTTTCCCCAAGACCTTACAGAGTTGGAAACTGAAGTGACTGCCTTAAGTGCTAAATTTCTGACTGACATGTTGAAATGGGTCTTAAAAAAGGACCTTGATACATTGGATTCAACAGCAGTATTATCTACACAGCAGAACTCCTAACCAGGTGCCAGGGACATCTGATCAACATTCCCCATGCCAAGATGTCAGTCCAGATTCACCTTTAAAGAACTTTCCAGGCTGATTCCATTGGTTCTTCTGAGCAGGAAAAGGCATAACAGGGTTTTCTGCAGCAAGGGAAGATGATAGTGAGCAAAGAACAATCAGTGTTAGCACAGTGAGCAAAGAAAAATGTGTGTGAGGATCTTTAGGGGAGAAAATGAAGAACTTCACAGATTGCACTTTTCATGCTGGCAAAGGGGAGATAAAAGACTCTACACGTCCTTTCAGTGAAGAAAGAAGATGGCTCTCATGGTCCTGTGGAAGGAAATGTTTGTACATCCCAGGTGTGGCCATAATGTGAAGGATAAATTGACTACTTCCAAAAGGGTAGCTTGCAGTCAAAACTGTCCCCAAAACATAAGAGAATGAGTGAAAGACTGATACCCTTACTTTGTCATACACTTCTTATAGAAATAGATGTTCTTGGATTTCTGTTTTTTCTTGATAGAGTTGTTTTTACCCCACCATACTGACAGCAGCAATACAGACTTCTAATCAGTTATATTAGGGGGTTGGACTGGATGGGCCTTGTGGTCTCTTCCAACTCTATGATTCTATGATATAAGCTATTTTCTCTGAAGTATGAAACCCTGCAAGTATGTCAGCGTCCCAAGGTATTGGTGAATTCCTATGTCATGGCTCTTGTCTTAGGAGCTTATTGCACTGCTTTTTAAACCTACTTACCTCTTCTGACTTAAATTTTAATTTGGGAGGCACCCTGATACTAATGCAGTGATTTTGCCACCGAATCCCCACCCAGAGCCATCCCGGGTCCATCTCTGTTCCCAGGAGTGCTCAGCATGCCTCTTTTCTAAACGGAGAGGTTTCCGGCTTAAGAAAATGGCCACCAGAGCACTCCTGGGAGCAGGGCTGGACCTGGGTGGCACATTCAGCAGTAAAATCCCTGTAATAGTATCAAGAGGCCATCTGAATTAAAATTTAAGTTGGAAGCGGTAAGCCGGTTTAAAAAGCGGTACAATAAGCTCCTTTGTAAAAATGATGACTTTGCTGGACTCTCGTCATGCCACAACAACAACTCTGCAAGTGCTTTGGAACTGGATAGACAAAGACATGCCACTAATAACATGCATGAATCTTGACTGACTCTTAAGATGATGTGAATTAGATACTGTTATTACACTATACATATTTAAAATCTTTAGGTTATAAAAATCGGTAGTGTAATAGAAGATTGTGTGATCCTCTGGAACCTAGAGCAACTTATGGAGTTATCCAGATAGAAGTAATGTTACTATCAGCTGTTGTATTTATTGGTATAGTTCTGTTTTTATTTTTCATTTTTTAATAACCAGGCAATGTTTCAGTTGTCCTGGAGCATTTAGTAACAATTTCCAGCACCAGTGTACTCATCATTACTAGCACATTTAAAAAATGCAAAATGCACCACAACCATAATTTCACTGTCGTGAGTTTAGTAATCTTTACAGTAATCTGTGAGGCAGGGCAGTATGTTACTTGTACCAATGCAGTGTGTTACTTGCCAGCTCTCAGGGTGTGGGAGCACTTACTGCTGGGTTATTAGCCAGATGACAGGCTACCTGCTGTTTGCCATTTCTTCCCCCCTTTCACTAGAGTATGTACACAAGTCATACCTCTTCTTACCACTGTACATGCTTCTCTTCTGCTATCTCTCTATGAAGCTAGCAACTGTGGCTTTCCAGGTGTTTTCTAATAGCTACTTTCATCATCCCTTACAATTGGCTATTCTGGTTAGGGCTAATACAAGTTGTAGGCCAAGGACATTTGAATAATTACAGTTGGCCAGTGCTGTGTGGATCTAAGAAATGGACTGCAGCATTCTCCCAGTTGTATCAGTAAAGGGCAGCAATAAAATTTAATTTAAATGCTTAAAAAAAATTCACTCTCAGGAGTGGATGTGTTATTTACAAATTTCCAATAGTAGGCTGCGGGATGCGGTGGCTTAATGGTTAACTTGCTAATTCTGATGACTGGAAGATTAGAAGGTTGACAGTTCGAGACCCAAGTGCTGTATGATCGGGTGAACTCCTGTCACTAGTCCCAGCTTCTGCTAACCTAGCAGTTCAAAAGCATGCAAATGCAAGTAGATTATCTTCAGTGGGAAGGTAACAGCATCTTCAGTGGGAAGATAACAGCATTTGGGCCAGTCATGCTGGCCACATGACCACCAGAGTAGTCCTCGGACAACACTGGTTGTTCATCTTAGTAATAGAGATGAGCACCACTCCCTGCAGTTGGTTATGATTAGACATTCATGTCAAGGGACTACCTTTATCTTTTAATAGTAGGCTGTAGTGAATTTTACAGTATATTAATAATAATAATACGATTAATAATAATACGATTTATTTCTATACCGCCCCTCTGGCGAACCAATCGAGGCGGTGCACAACAGAAAATTACAACAAATGTCCTGTCCTAATTATCAATATCAGTTAGATGTTGTGGAACCATTGCTATCAGCCCTGTCCCAGAAATACATGGCCTATTTGTGTTGATTGGTTGAAAATGAAGATACAGGTTATAACAATGATCTAGGTTGCAGTGGTGTGTTTGATCAGGTTGGAACGTGCTGGTTGCTTACATATCACAGACCAGCCTTCCCTGACGTCCAGACAGGTTGAACTAGTACTGCAGTAGTACACCCTTACCTATGGATTCACTTTCTGTGGTTTCAGTTACCCATGGTCAGCCATGACCTAAAAGTATTACATACACACACACACCATCTTCAGTTTCACTCTCTGCAGTTTATGGAGATTATCACACTGCCTTTCCTCCCAGCCTCGGTGCAGGCTGAAACTTTAAAAAACTTCTTAAAAATGGGTGTTATCACACACCTCCGTGCCCAGTCCAGAGGCATCCCTTACCAATTTTGGCATCCCGTGCTCAATCCTGTACGTCTCCTGCATTTTTTGAAAGAATGTGATTCCCATTCCTGTTCTTTCAAAAAATGTTGGAGAAGTATGGATCAAGTACAGGATGCCAAGATCAGTCAGTATGGGATGCCTCTGGACTGGGCATGAAGGTGTGTAATAACACCCATTTTCAAAAAGTTTCAGCCTGCCTGAAGCTGGGAGGAAAAGCAGTGCAATAATCTCCTCTTATACTGGCCTAATGGCTGTAATAAATTTTGTTGTTGTTGTAATCTCCTCTGTTACCTGCAGTGAAAAATAAACATGGTGAAAATATTATTAGTGTTTGTTACTATCTCTGGTTTCAGGCATCTACCGAGGGACTTGGAATGTTTCCCCCATAGATAAGGGGGGACTACTGTACCATAATCTTCCAGCCACAATTGCTGCTTGAGATATTGGGAGATGTCCAGCACATGTGGAGGCCTCCAAGTTGTGAAGCACAACTCAGTCTCATACCCAGTCAACCAAGGTTTATTTATTTTTTAGCTGATTTCCTTCAAAGCAGCTGTATTTTACCAGATGTGAAAGATTTGGAAATGGTGTTTTTGTTTTTTGAAGTCTCACAAGTCTTTCTACTTTAGGAAAGGCTTGCCATCTGTATTCCTGAAGAAAAGGCTATTCATTTCTCTCTTCCTTACCTTTCACTGTATGTGTGTGCACGCTTGAGGGGAGAGGGTGTGTCTGTATGCGTATATAGATGTTTGTGTGGGCACAAAATGTTCAGAAAACAATGTTGATAAATCTGAGGAAGGTCTTCCTTTTTAGTTGAGGCTTGTAGCATGTGGTTAGATCCAATCATGTTCTATACCCAAATATTCCCATCCTTTATTCTCATCCTTCTATGAATTGCAGAGATTAGCTCTCCTCATGTGGAACAGTTTAAAAATGCAAGCAATGACAATAGGAAATGTCAAACTGTAATGGAATAAGTGCAGTAAAATTACAGACAGCAAATGTTCATTAATAAATTAGAAACATATACTTCTTCTAATAGCATGGTTCTCTGATGTAAAAGTGATTGTGTTCTCCAAGTAACTTCTATCAATTATATATTCCCCCCCCCCATTTGTAAGTGGCTAAGGTAAGAAAAGAGCAAACCAAAACCACCCCCTTCTTGCTTAAAAAATGTATTTCATATTTAATAATGTTACTGCTCAAAGGAAGGTTATTATCTGAGACTTTCTATGAGCTGTCCTGCCAAATAAGGCAGTATGCATGCTTACAAAAGAGAGGACCTTTCAGTGATGGCATCCCTTCTGAGAAATGTCCTACACCAGGGGTAGGCAACCTAAGGCCCAGGGGCCGGATGCGGCCCCCCAAGGCCTTTGGACCGGCCCCAGGCCGGTCCTGCCGCCGCCACCGCCGCCCGCCATGATGATATTGATTATTGTTGTTATTATTTGTTCTTGGAGTTTTCTTGGCAAAATCTCCACAGGGGTTTTGCCGTGGCTTTTCTGGGGCTGAGAGAGTGTGCATGCATATTTTTAAATTGTTTTTTAAAAATTTATTTATTTATTTATTTATTTTTGGGTGCTTCGGCCCCCCAATTGTCTGAGGGACAGCAACCCGGCCCCCGGCTCAAAAAGGTTGCCTACCCCTGTCCTACACAGAGAAACCTCTTTAGTGTTAAATGAACACCTTTCACAGACATTTTAGGAATTGCTTGAATTCTTTTCAGATCTTAGCACTGTTTATCATTGCTGCTCTTTTCAGCTTTGAACATACTATATGCCTCATTTCCCCCCTTATTGCTGGTTTCAGTCCAGTTTAATAATGTGCATTTAAAACTGCCATTACATGGATTTTCCCCCTCCTTTTTAATTTGCCTGTATGCATTTCTTAGGTTACAGGACAGACCAAAATTGGAATAAGTAAATCTGAGAGATGTGGATATGAAAACCATCCATGCTATTAAATACTGTAATATGTGCATCTTAAATGTAAAGTCTGCATTCACAGTACACCAATCTATATACTATGTGCAGCAATAATGCTTAAAAAAATGACCCAAAAGAACTTTTATGCTGGGTTAGATGGTCATAGTTAGTTCCCTATACTGCAATTTCTGTAGAAAACATCAGGTTATGAAACGATGATCCTTCAGAAACTGACGGAAAATCACTCCTATCATGCTTGTCACTAGCTATGCTGGTTCTGAGCATTGAGACTTGGGCTCCAAGGCCACATGAAGTCTCTGACCTTCCATTCCTGCCCTAAAGTATGGCCTTCATACATGCACATGTGTATGCATTTGACCATTCAGATACTTGAGTCTGGGAACCTAGAACATGGGGCTGTGCCCCACCACAGTCATAATGTGTAAAACTGCCCCTACTTTTCCCATCTCTTAAAAATCCTGTTGCCTTACAAATGTAGTTATGTGCCATAAGTTTCTCTATAAAATTAGTTTGAACTCTGCAGGGGATTTTCCTTGCACCACGTCAAATGTTTGGCACTGGATGAGCCACCCTCCTGGTTAATCTTCTTGTTTCATTTCAAGACCAGAGTCCCAGTTCCCAGTCACTGCAGTGTGTTTTCAATTTTAGCACTCTTCAGAGCTGCTGAAAAGGAACGGCCACCCAGTTCTTTGAAGGAGCAGCTGTGTTGCCCTCGACAGGCCAGTCAATAGCCTGGGAGTAGCAGCGTCTGTTCTCATTTATCTGCATTGAATATGGGTGGCCACAGATCTCTCCCTTTTTGGGGGTGGCAGCTATTGTCCTTGTCCAGCTTTGCTATCTGAAATAGTTTTGTTTGGCTTCCTCTTTCTGCTGAGTCAAACACATTTGGAAAAAAGGAGTGCAAAACAGCACACAGGGGCTGGGCCCTTCTCCACACTCTCTCTCCCTTCAGGGGCTACTTCTGTAGGAAGTTTTGGCCAGCACCTTCCACAATCCCATAACCATTGGCTGATGGGAGTTGCAGGCCAAACATCAGTTGTGCCAATGGTATCCCACTCCAGCTTCAATATGTGGACAAAACTATTAGGCACTGTACTGTATAATTCTTGTCTGAGAAACAGATCCACTGGCCTCTTCCATTCCAACAGTATACTTTCGTTCTGCTGTTGACATTTCTGAAGCAGTCTCAATGATACAAATAAATGTAGGTTGGCTATTTGTCTGCAGAAGGAGCTTTCAAGTTCATACCAAACTATGTTTTTGTTTGCTTCTAGTGAAGTAGTGATTACTGTCACTAGAATACGTGGGATGTTTTTGAGATGTAAATGTAATAAATAAATACTATAAAATGAGAAATCCAGCCCAATTTAAAGGGAAATTTAAGTTCAATCTTCAGAGGCTGCCATTTGCTTTCCAATTCAAAGTGCTCATTTTGATCTTTAAAGTCCTAAATTGTGGAGAGGGGGATTATGGGCCCTGGGGGGAACATACAATCTGTTGATACCTCCACGGAAGCCCCTAAAGAGCCTTCCCATAGCCTCCTCAACTGTCCACCCCTACCCTAAATGGATTGTCAGTGGGATAGCTGAAGGACTGCCATTTCACATTTGTAACTACCTGTGCTTTCAGATCAGTGTTTTATCTTGCCAAATTATGCTTTACTGATGGCATTAAGGCCTCTGCCCTTATTAGGGCTTCGGCAGACGGCTTAAAAAGACGGCAGACGGCAGACAGCAGACGGCAGGGAAGAGGAGGGGCAGCCGCACGATCAGCGCCCCTTCCTCCTCCCGAGGTTGCCCTCGGAGCCGCCGGCCCTCCGCACGGCCAGCGCTCCGAGGGCAACCTCCCGCCGCAGCATTGACACGCTGCGGCAGAAAAGTCAGTAAAAGTGCGCCGCAAGCTTTTGCGGCGCACTTTCACTGACTTGTGAAAGGAGCGTTATTTTAGCGCTACTTTCAAGGACGGGGAAGGTGCGCCGCAGGATCGAGGCATGGGGATGCCTCGGTCCCGCGGCGCACCTTCCCAGGGCGGCCCCGTGCCGCCAGTCTGCTTCCCCCCTTAGTTTATCAGCCTCTGTATCCTGAGTTGTCTAAAGTACCAAAGTGAGCATGTAAGACTGACCCCTTTTGCTGAGGATGGAACTATGGAATCATGGCTGTGTAATACTCTCTCAGAGTGGGGTGGGAGACCCACAATTGTATTCAACTGTTAAGTTTCTAAATATGGTTGTTATTGTGTGCCTTTGAGTCATTTCTGATTTATGGTAAATCTATCATGGGATTTTCTTGGCAAGATAGTTCACAGGAGGTTTGTCTTTTCCTTCTTCTGAGGCTGAGAGAGTGTGAGTTGCAAGAAACTCAGGGATTTCTATAGTTGAGCAGGGATTTGTACCTTGGGAGTTGTCCAAACAAGCCAAAAGGTCTGTGTTTTCCCGTAGCATCATGATGTAGGCTAAAACCCCAGGGGCAGGATGTGGCTCGATCCAGCCAGACCAAATGAAGATCCTGGAGTTTCCTAGAAACTCCAAGTCAAAACTGGGCTGTTTACGCTGCCCTCCAGCACTCCTTACCTTACCTTGTTGGTCATTGCTTTCACTCAGAAGCCCCCACCCCATCACCGTGTCTGAAACAGAAATGTGATGCCTGGCTGCATCCACTGGCCAAGCACCTCATTTCTGCATCAGATGTAGCAACACTGGGGCTTCTGAGTGAAAGTGACAGTGAGGCAAGGTAAGGAGTGTGCACTGGTTCTGGGTCCTGGATTGGTGCAGGGATGGATGTGTGAACACGCACCCATCCCCACGTCAACTCAGGACCAACCTGGGTCAGCACCGGGCCAGGAAAGCACAGGCTTGGACCGAGCTTTCCTGGCCTGTGTGCTTATTTCCCTGGTTCCAAAGTCGTAGTCCAACACTCAAACCTCAACACAACACGGCCTCTCTTTTAAATATGTCTATGGTAGGTTTTATCCTGCTCCACTACCTCACAGTATCCAAGAGGTTTGAGGACCCTTACAACAAAAGTTGTTACAATGAGCAAAATTAAAATAAGGGCCTCATGGTATTGTTTGCATGGTAATGTCCTATCATAAGTCATTAGCTCTTCTTTTCTCACAGTCAACTTGTTCTCTCTCTTTTTTAAATGAACCCCTTATTATATGATTGAATGGTGTTAAAGGATTGTTATCTCAGGATAACTGAGTACATAAGCATTCCTTCCCAAGTGGCAATGTAACTGCAATGTTTTGTGGAAGTGAGGTTTTAAGGAAATATATGATTGACTGGTCAGCTTTTATTTCTGAATTTATGCCCTTGTTTTTCTTGGCTCTCTTGTTTCATGTGAACATTTTTCCTACTGGCAATATTTAGAAGGAACAGAAATTTGTGGAGCATAATGGATGAGGTACAAATCAGACACAAATGTTGACCTTGAAAGTGTTGTGCTGCGCAGAGGTGTGAGAGAACCTGGTAATGATCCAGCTTACTAAAGCTATGCAACTTGCATTTTGTTTGCCAAAATGTGGTTTACTGGTAACATTCAGCTTTATCCCTTGAATGTTGTTCTTTATAGACACTGCAAATGTTCTGATATTTGTAGGCTTCCAGTTGTATCAGTATTTACTATCTGTGTGCACAATGGAGTAAGTAAAGCATGCAAAATACAAGACTTCAGATACTTTTTATTACTCAAGTGTTATTACTCATGGAGCTCTTGGGTTTGGTGTATCATGGGATTTATGGTTTAATTAGAAGTGAGAAAACCCATGATCCTCCAGCTAGAGAACTACAGATCCCACCTTTTCTGATATTGTCATGCTGGCTGGGGCTGATTGGCTAGGGCCCAGGTTCCTCCCTCTTCCTTAAATAGTATTGACATTTATGTTCATCTTTACTCTTGATTTTACACTGCATCATTATTTTCTTAAACATGAAAAATGGTTTGCATGAAAAGGCCAACCTAGATGCTTTGATATGAAAAGTTTAAAATACCAGAGAAATGCCTATATTGTATGATTATATCATCTTGCTGTAAGTGTGATGGGATAATTTTTAGAGTAAACTTAAAACTGATTTATTTATAATTGTAATGAAAATTTAGGGGTAGCCTTCTGAACTATGTGGAACTGATCTAGATCCCCTATCCCATACTTCAAGAGTCAGTGTCTGTGCAGTGAAAAGTACACTTGCAATATGTAATTGTACATTTTGTTTGGCCCAATAAAGGTATCACTGTTTGGATGTTATTAGATTTGCTATATGGCCAACATGGCTACCTCTGGATGTTTAGTGAAAAGTACAGTTAGCTTTGTAAATAATATTTCTGGTGTGGGTGGCATATATTTGGGCTAGGTTTGCAGCATTTATTTATTTATTTATCTATGGAATTTATAAGGCACCCTGTGACCAAAGTTTATATTTGAATTAAGCCCACAGTTCTTCAAAAGCAAAAAGTAAATGTGTGGGTGATGGTTGCTTTCAACAGTGCAGTCTCAGTTACATTGTATTTCTGAGTAGCCAGAACAATAGCACTTAATGTTTTTCATAAACAATCCGACTTCCAGGAAGCAAACAATGTTTATATTACATTTTCTCTGAGGGAAGGCGGAATTTTCAGTTGAATTAAAGTCTAAGGTATCTCTGCCACATAGGTTGAAAACTTCTGAGGTATGCTGAAAGAGTTTGAAGAACTAGAAAGTTGAAGGTTAAACAGCTGAGAGGCATTTGAAAGGAAGCTAAAAAGGAGATTTAAAAAGTGGAAGACAGGAACTTGAGGAAAATGCAGGTGAAAAGAAAGAGCAGAGTAAGGAGGTAGTATAGACCTGCCTGGGCCCAAACATCCTCATCACAAGTCCACCACCTATTGAGTCAATGCATATGGACCAGGGTGAGGGCCTTTACTGTATGGCACCTCATTATTTTCTAAGTCAGGCAACCTTTTTGAGCTGGGGGCTGGGTTGCTGTCCCTCAGACAATTGGGGGGCCGAAGCACCAAAAATAAATAAATAAATAAATTTAAAAAAATTAAAATTAATATTTTTTAAACATTTAAAAAAATGCATGCACACTCGCTCAGCCCCAGAAAAGCCATGGCAAAACCCCTGTGGAGATTTTGCCAAGAAATCCCCAAGAAGAATTAATAACAACAATAATCAATATTGTCATGGCGGGTGGCAGCGGCAGTGGCGGCGGCAGCAGGACCGGCCTGGGGCCAGTCCAAAGGCCTCGGGGGGGCCACATTTGGCCCCCGGGCCTTAGGTTGCCTACCCCTGTTCTAAGTCCTTAGAGAAAGATCATAAAGTAGATGCAAGCTAAGCTTCTCTAAGCCCTGCTTAGAGAAGCTTACCTTGCACCTACTGTATGATCTTTGCAAGCATCTTTTTTATTTTCCCACTACTTTGAAATGTTTCAGTATAGTTTAGATACTGGAATGATTTTATTCCTTCCTCAGATGAGTTTTGATACTGATGCTCACTGATACTGGTTTTATATTGATTGCTTTTGGTTTCTGGTTTTAGGCACTATATGGAATGTTTTTACTTTATTTGACTATATTTTTGTACCTTTTATTTTAAAGCCAGAAGAAACTGCCTTTTGAGAACCACCCACAGGACTTGGTTTATTGAGTACTGTAGTTGGGAAACCTATAATCTATGTTGATACAGGAAGGGCTGTCCGGTTCTTTGTTGTAAAGTTAGCATTAGTAGTCTAGTGAAAGTAGCTTGTTAGACATTATTCTGCATTTTAAAAGTGCTGTGTTAGTAACACATTGTTTGTTAACCTTTTAAGGATTTTTTTAAATGTTTTCTTAGAAAGTAGAAAAATAGCCCCAAATAGCTAAATTCTGCCAAAGTTTGCTCCCAGCCCTAATGTCTTAGAAGTAATGAATAAATATTATTTGGGACACTGAAAAAACCCAACACACTATCAGTGTTATGCAATACTTGCCGTACAGTACCTCTATGCTCTGGCCAAGAAAGAGGACAGATAAAACACAGGACCTGGAGGTGATTGGGATATGAAGAAAGAATAAAAATGGTCTGGGTCAAAAGGACAAAACGAAAAGTAATGGAACCTGGAGGATTCAGGTGCAAATCCCTTTCATGCCATAGAGCTCTCTTAGGAGCTTATCGCCCTGCTTTCTTTTAAATAACTTTATTGTATAAAACATGAATAAACAATCTACAATCAATAGTTCAAGCACATAGTTAACATTACATACCAACTTACAGTCTTACCATCTTACCATTTTACACATCCTTTTCCCTCAAATTACACCTTTCTCTTCCTCTCATTACTTCCTCCTTCTTCTCTCCTTCCGTCCACCTCCCCTCTCCTCCTCTTTCCAATTTCCTCTCCTCTCACCTTCCCCTTACATCTCTCTTTCTTATACTCCAGGGGTAGGCAACCTAAGGCCCTAGGCCGGTCCTGCTGCCGCCGCTGCTGCCGCCGCTGCTACTGCCCTCCATGATGATATTGATAATTGTTGATATTACTTGTTCTTGGGGTTTTCTTGGCAAAATCTCCACAGGGGTTTTGCCATGGCTTTTCTGGGAGTGTGCATGCATATTTTTTAAAATTTATTTTTGGAGCTTCGCCCCCCAAAAAAATTGTCTGAGGGACAGCAAACCAGCTCCCGGCTCAAAAAGATTTCCTACCCCTGTTATACTCCATTCTTCTACTCATTCAACCCTTCTATCCACATATACCTTCTACCTACCTTCATCCTTTCTTCTACCTTCTATAACCTCTTTAATCATCTTCACTTCTCTCTTTCACACATAACTCCCTCACAACCGATTTCTTTCTATTACTGAAATCCTTTCATAACCTTCTTAGTGCCAAACTAATAATCAATATTTAATAATCTATAATCTGAAATCTTAATACCGAATTTAATGTTTTAAATCTTCTTTACCACTATCTTTTCTCCCTATCACTTATATTACAATATCATTCTTATACCTTCACCTGAATCCAATAGGCTTACTTATGTATTCACCATATCAAACTACTGTAACCTCTCTTACAAACTTATCCTTCTTTACTCTTTGTCATTTCCATTTTCACCCTTTTTTCCTTACTATCGTCTCATTTATCCCAATTTTAATTTCTTATATTTACTTTTCTTATTTTTCACTATATTATTTTATTTTATTTTTCTAACAGACTCAGTATTGCTACATCTCTCCATTGTTCTCTCATATATTTTATAACCAATTCCCAATCTTTATAAAAGTTTCTTAATGAACCATCTTTCAGTAATAGGGTTAATTTATCACGTTCTATCATATCATACAATTTCCACATACAGTCTTCTTTCGTGGGTATCTCCTTTCCCCCCCACTTTTGGGCATATGCAATTCTGGCCATAGTCAATAGATAAAATAATACCTTCCCATTCTTTTTTTCCATTTTATCCTCTATTATTCCTAATAATAAGATTTCGGGTTTCAGTTCTTTTTTTGTTTCTAGAATCTCATTGATTATTTTTCTAATCATTTCCCAATATTTTATAGCCTTTTTACATTTCCACCAGCAGTGAAACAGGGTTCCAGGTGATTCCTTACATTTCCAGCATTCATTAACTTTCCTATACATCTTAGCTATCTTGTCTGGGGAAAGGTACCATCTATAAAACATCTTGTACCAGTTTTCTCTTAGTCCTTGTGACACTGTATATTTTAATCCTTTCTTCCACATTTTTTCCCATTGAGTCAATTGTATTGAATGTCCTATATCTTTGGCCCATTTGATCATTACATCTTTTACAACTTCTTCTTCCATTTGCATTTGTAATTTTTTTTAATATAGTAATCCTATTACCTTCTTATTTTTCTCCATCAAAATTTCTTCTAATTCCGTTTTTTTCCCTCTGCTATACCTTGGTTTTTTATGTCTAGTATTGCTTTCTCATATATTTGTCTATATTGAAACCAACCGAGATTGGATCCTTTATTTTCCAGAGTTTCTTGACTCACTATTTTCATTTTCCCTCCTTGCCTGTCTATCAAGTCTTTATACGTTACCCATCTATCGTCCCTATCCATCTCTTTTCTATAAAACGCTTCCTGTGGGGAAAACCACATGGGTGTTTTGTCCATTATCCTATCTTTATATTTTTTTCAGGTTTTCCTTATAATGTGATTATTAAAGGCCTGATTCATCCTCTCTTTGTCATATGCTAGATAAGTGTGCAGACAAAATTTTATTCCTTCTTCTAACTCAAGAGATTTTTTATTCTCTAATTTCAACCAATCTTTTACTCAATCCAGACCACAAACTTCAAAGTATATGCTTAGGTCTGGCAATGCCAGACCTCCCCTCTCTTGTGCATTTTGTAATACCTTAAATCTAACTCTCGGTTTTTTCCCCTGCCAAATAAATTTTGAAATGTCTCTGTGCCAATACATGAAAGGTTCTTTACTATTAATTATGGGTAACATTTGAAACATAAATAACATTTTGGGTAATATTGACATTTTAATTATTGATATTCTTCCTAATAAAGAGAATTTCAACCTACTCCAATTTGTCAAATCTTTTTTGATTTCCTTCCACAGTCTAATATAGTTATATATTTTTTCCATTTCCACGTCTCCCGAACCAATTCCACACATTTTATTATCCATTTTAAATCGCTCAACTAATTGCCTATACGTAAACCAATTACAGTTGATCCCTTGCCTTATTAATTTCTCTTATGCTTTAAGAGTATTAATACCATGTATCTTATTAATAATGTCCTCATAACGAATCCATCTATCAAAAGTGTAGACTTCCTTTTTTAGCAAAGCTTCGGCAGGCGAAGCCCAAAGAGGGGTTTCTGGGCCCCATTTAAACCTATATTTTCTCCATACCCTCAACAACGATTTGTGAATAAAATGGTTATTGAAATTTTTATCAGCATTAATTTTATTTTAGAACAGGTAGGTGTGGAATCCAAAACACAAATTGAATCCTTCAAGCGCTAAGACTCGTGGATTGTCTAATTTAATCCAGTCCTGTAACTACTCTAGAACACAAGCATCAAAATACCGTTTTAAATTAGGAAGCACCAACCCTTCTCTGTCAGTGGAGTCCTGAAGTATCTTTAATTTCACTCTTGGCTTCTTTTTTTACCATATGAAATCAAGAATATCTTTATGCCATTTTTGAAATAGGACATTATTCGTAATAATTCAGATATTTTGAAAATAAAACATCATTTTTGGGAGTACTGCCATTTTTATCACCGCAATTCGACCTAACCAAGATAGATTTAAATTCTTCCATCTTCTCAAATTTCCTTTAATTTCATTCCATATTTTAATATAATTATTTTGAAACAAGTCCGTATTCTTGGATGTTAACGTAATACCTAAATATTTCACAATTTTCCTTCTTTGAAATCCGGTTTGTTTTTCAATTACTTCTACCTCATTTTCAGCAAAATGCAATAATAACATCGATGTTTTATTTCTGTTTACTTGCTATCCTGCTACTTCCCCATACTGCTTTAAGATTTGTATTAACTGCACCCTACACTTAATGGGATTAGCTATCGTCAAAACCACATCATCTGCATAAGCCCTTACTTTATATATTTCATTTTTTATTCTAAATCCTTCAATAAAATTCTCATTTCTAATCTTAATCAAAAGAATCTCCAGAGTTAAAATAAACGGGGAGGGGGGAATGGGCAACCTTGTCGAACCCCCTTAAAAATGTAAAGTGGCGACGTTTTCTCCCCGTTTATTAAGATATAGGCTTCTTGCTTCACATATATTTTAGTAATCCAATTTAAGAAATTCTCCCCAACATCAATTTTTTCCAAGACCCCAAACATGAAATCCCATCTTATATTATCAAATGCTTTCTCCGTGTCCAGAAAAATCATAGCCAATTTTTTATTCAAATCTTTTTCATGAATTTCGAGTAAATTTAACACATTTCTAATATTATCTTTTATTTTTTCTGTTTGGAAGAAAGCCATTTTGATCAGAATGTATCCAATTACCCAAACATTTCTTTAATCTTTCTGCTAATATTGCAGCAAATAATTTATAATCCGAGTTCAAAAGTGAAATTGGTCTATAACAATTCAGGTCTAAGCGATCTTTATTTTCTTTGGGAATTAATGATTTATTCACTTGATTCCATGTTTGTGGAATTGGGTCCTTAAGAATTTCATTCATTGTCTCAACCAATGGGGTGACTAATTGAATTTTATAATATTTATTTATAAATCCATCAGGACCTGGAGCTTTTCCAGTTTTGGACTTTTTTTATAGCCTCAACTAGTTCTTCCCGAGTAATTGGTTTATTTAACTCTAATTTTTGCTCTATCGATAAGGTCATTATTTTCTGTGTTTCTAAATATTCCTTAATTCCTATCTTTGATCCGGCAGTTTGTTTATAGACTTCTGTAAAGTGTTTTATGAAAATATTTTGAATTTGAATCTTATTTGTCAAAATTTTACTCTCATCCTTTATTTTAGCAATTAATCTTTTAGATTTCTCTCTCTTCAAATCAAATGCTAATAATCTACCTGGTTTATTTGGTCCTTCAAAGTATTTATGTTTCACAAATTTCATTCCTCCCCCCCCCCCCCATTTCTTCCATCATTAATATGGATAACTGTTTCTGAGCATATTTAATTTCATTCAGTGCTTCCAATTTTGTTGGATCTTTTTTCAACATTTTCCCCCACTTAACTAATACTTCTTTCAATTTATTCTCTTTCTGTGAAGTCGTAGGCTTTCATGGCCGGCATCCATAGTTTTTTGTGGGTTTTTTGGGCTGTTCTAGAAGAGTTTCTTTCTGACATTTCACCAGCATCTGTGGTTGGCATCTTCAGAGAATACTGGAATGGAAGAGAGTGGCTCTCTATATACTGTGAGACCCTGGTTAGGGAGGAGTGATTCCCATGTAAACTGTGTATTGTTCTGTGTTGAATAGGTATTGTTCTGTTGTTAATGGCATGGCTTCAGGGTTTACATGGGAATCACTCTTCCCTACCCAGGGTCTCACAGTATATATAGACCCACTCTCTTCCATTCCAGTATTCTCTGAAGATGCCAGCCACAGATGCTGGCGAAAAATCAGAAAGAAACTCTTCTAGAACATGGCCACACAGCCCGAAAAACCCACAAAAAAACTATTCTCTTTCTCTTTCTCTTTCTTTTTCCATTCACTAGTTTTTTGTATTAAATAGCCCCTTATGACTGCTTTAGAAGCGTCCCAAACAATATACATCGGAGTAGCTTTATACATATTTTCCTTAAAATAATTTAGTTTCAGTTTTCTCATCTCTAAAAGTACTTTTTTTCTCCTTGAGGATGTTTAAATTTAATCTCCAATTATATTGTTTTGTCCCAAATTTCAACTCCAAGACTACTGGATTATGATCTGACCAAACCTTTGGAAGAGTATTAATTTTATAAAATGTTGATGTTATATTTGTAGAGATCCAAATCATATCAAGTCGAGACCAGGATCGATGTCTGTTAGAATAAAATGTGAACTCTTTAGTATTCTCATATTTAAATCTCCAAGTGTCCTGTAAAAGCCAATAAATCAGTCATTTCAAAAAATCTTTCGGTAATTTCCCTTGGTCTTTCTTAACTGTTTTATCGGAAATCCTGTCTAGTTTCGGATCTACCACCCGGTTCCAATTGCCCAGCATAATTATAGTATCATGCTCTAACAAAATCAATCTTTCTCTTAGTTTTTTTTAATATATAAAATCTGCCTTTATTTTCCAATGGGCCATAGACACTGACTAATAGAATTTTTTGGGTATTATAGACCATCTCTACAATAAAAAAATGTCCCACTGAATCACTGAAGATTTTTTTAACTTCATATTTGGCCTTAACGTATATTACCATGCCTTTTTTCTTGAATTGAGAAGCTGCTACAAATTCCTGACTGAGTCTAACACATCTTAGATGTTTAGAATCCCTTTTTCTAATTCTTGTTTCTTGTAAACAACACACATCTAAGTTTAATTTTTGTAAGTAGTGAAAAATCTTTTTCCTTTTATGTGGTGTGTTCATACCCTGGACATTCTATGTCCCTATTTTCAAAAGATCGCCTGGACCCATTCTGAATCAATAAAGTATATCAGACAATTAATCAATAAACTAAGGACTTAGTCAAAACTAGTTGTAATGCAGTGAACTAAGACCTTAATCAATTATCAAAATATTCCTCCACCTCTAAACTTTCAGTAACCAATGTTTCTTCTATTTGATTTTCCTCTCTACAGTCCAGTTCTTGCAATAATTCTTCACAAGTCACAAGGCTCGAGTTCGGCTCCTCTTCTTCATGTTTCTCTAATAATTCCCCTTCTTCGTCACTACGCCACTACCTCTTACTATTAAACATTTTGCAGCTGCGGTACCTAACTGTACTTCTTCCTGCTCTTGATCGCCTAATTCAGGATTATCGGCACGTCCATCAGAAGATTTCTTCCCCTCACAAACTTGTTTTATAAAATGTCTTACCTGACCAGGGGAATTAACTCTAACCCTTTTCTTTTTCCACCACCAAAAAACCAAACCTTCTGGGATTTCCTAATGATAGAATTTTTTCTCTTCTGAGAAAGGCAGTTAAATGCATGTACTCTCTTCTCTTCCGCAGCAATCTTATAGGTATATCTTTCAATACCTTCAATTCCTGGTCATCGTACTTAAAAGGGGATTCATTATGTTTATTCAAAAAGAAATCTCGTGTTTGTTTCCTCAAAAAATGGACAGCCACATCTTGAGGTAAGCCTTTTTGTTTTGCTACCTGGGAATTCACATGGTACAATTTGTCTATTTCAAATTCAAAATTTTGAAGATTTCTATCTAAAAATTTGGCAATTCTAGGTAACAATTTTTCCATCAAATTTTCATTTTTTTTCTTCCACCAGTCTTCTTATTTTCACTACTTTCTCTCTCATCTTCTGTTCCCAAATTGCTCTTTCGTCAAGTTCCTCTTCCTTCTTATTTTCCAATTTTGCCACATTCATTTCAATGTCATTTTTGAATTCCAAAATTTCCACTCTTCGTTTGGTGGCTTGCATATCAACCATCAGTCTGTCAATTGTTCTGTTAATTTCTTTCAAATCTGCACGGATCTCCTGTTTTATTTCCCTCTTAAAATCACTCACTTGCTGTGTGAAATTCAAAGAAAGTGCTTCTATCTTATCCAAAATAATCTGATTCAAATCTAAATTTTTGGATTTTTCAATTGAGGGCCTTTTTTGAGCTTGGGATTGCGAATTTAGTTTTTGGGCTTGACCACGAGATGTCATTCTGTCAGCTTGCATTGTACTCAATGGATTCAGTATAACCAATTTAAACAATTCAAGTGAAGGTAATTTAAAATATATAATATACTCTATAGCAATATAGTATGCTCTATAACTCTATAACTATGTAATCAATGTATATTCACTCAGTTACACCCCACCCAAATCTCCACACTATCCTCCCTTCTTTTTGTTAATTTATAATATCATCAGCCAACCTTCTTATTTATCACCTTATTCTCCAATTCTTCACATAAACCAAAATCATCAAGTCGTTACAACTGTAGTCCCCAGCCCAGATCAACCCCAATCTAGTCACATAAATTTTCAACTTGACAAAATAGGACTCAGCTCACTCCTAAAAAACTTATCTCTTATCAAAGTCCACACAAAACAAATGTTTACTTGGATAATACTTTGAGTCTGAGGTAATTATATCTTCTTCTCTTCTTCTGGTACTTAGCAAGGATTAAACTACAACCCCCATCATCCTCCATGGGGATTCCTTACTAATCTTCAACCGGGGACAGTCTATATTCCAATCTCTATAGTCCTATTTCCAGTCGATCCTCCACATCACCTCTAGGAACAGTCTCTCTCTTCCTCTTTTCGGTGTCACTTCTTTCTTCCTCCTCTGCTGCACCAACCAATCAATTCCTCCTCTTCTCCATCTCTCCCAACTCCTCCCAAATCTCCGCCTGTCCTCCTCCTCAGCTTTCCCCTCGATGACTCCCACATCTGGGCCGATACACACCAGTCCTCCCCAGGCAGCCACAGAAATGACTCACGAGGACTCAACAGTGAAGAAAAAAAAAAAGGAAAAATATCAAAGCTCGCCGCATGCCACTCACCGCTCACCTTCAAGGACAAGGACAGGAGTAGAAGGGCAAGCAGGTAAAAACAATCCTTTAACTCCCTAAGTCCTGGGCAGTCCCAACAAGAAATAACCACACGACAAAAAGGCACACCAAAACAAAAACAAAACAAAAACTGCTGGCGTACTTTAAATCAGCCTTAAGTCAGAAAACAGAATCACCATAAAGCAATATCAGTCTGTGATGCAATCTCCTCTTCTTCTCTCGATGTTCATTCAACACTCATAAAAATTTAGATAAATGTTAGTGAAAGCCTCTATTTTAGATACTTATGCTGCAAATGCTGCAAATACTCTCAACAATGGCATACCGCTTCCAATTTATAATCCAAATCAGTCTATGTTCAACTCACAACTCAAGTCTGTCAAACTCATGTAACTTCCCTTTCTTAGATTATATCCTTTTAGTTATTAAGATAGGTTCACTCTGCAACAACACACCCTCATTACACAACAATTTTTTTTTCTTCATAAAAATAAAAATTGGTGGCGTCCTTGTGTGAAACAGACTTCACTTCAGTCTCTTGCGGCTGCGGATTGCTCTTCAGTCCCTCCGTGTCTGCCAAGGCAGCTCAAGACCTTCACTTCTTCCAGTCTAAGGCTGCCCACCAGCAAAAACGCGGATCATGGACCTCCAATGAGCCCCCTCTGATCCTCCTATACCTAGGAGGAAATTTCCAATCTTTCAGACAGAATTTCACTGTCCTCAGATCACAACGCCACAAGACCTGAGATTGTCTCCGGAGCTAGTCCTGGAGACTGTCTCAACAGGATGCCATTACTAACCAGAAGGTTTTAATCTCTTCTCAGGCATTTAGAGAACCAAGAGAATTGTAACTCTGCATATTTAGTGCACAACTAATTCTAAATGAATCATCATTTTTTTTAAAAAGCCCAAATGTAACACTTTACGTTACAGCATATAATGGGATGTTTTGTGCTCCCTGTATATTGGATGGCACAAGGGGCATTCTTTTTCCTGAAATGGCAGCCAGCCTCAAGCCATTGAAACAATGGTTTTAAATTCTGTTGCTTACATCCATCTATCACTGTTGTTGTTGTTGTTGTTGTTGTTGTGTCTCCAAGTTGTTTCCAACTTAAGAGAACCGTTAGGTGAACTTATCATGGGATTTTCTTGGCAAGATTTGGTCAGAGGAGATTTGCCATTGCCTTCCCTCGAGGCTGAGAGCATGTAACTTGCCCAAGATCCCCCAATGGGTTTCATGGCAGAGCAGGGAATCAAACCCTGATCTCTTGAGTCCAACACTGAAACCACTGTGCCATGCTAACTCTCCCCATCCATCACTGCTTCTTGTAAATTCCATATGATCTCCATAGGATTGTGGTGTGGGCTCTATGGGCTTTCCCAACAAGCGATATGAAACAAAGGCTCTTTTTGCTTACAAAAGAGGGTCCTTTTGCTGACACAGACCTGTTTGGCTGTGGTAAAAACAGTTAAATATTTACCACTATGGATGCAAGAAATCTCATTCAAAGCACAGTTAAATTGAATCACCTGACTTCAAAATAGCTGGGATTAAATTGGTTTAAACTTCAAGTACTTTAGTTTTAATGGCCTGTGGATTACGTGAAATGTTTCCACCAAATTCTGGCTTGCACTGTCCATGCATCAGAATGATATTTTAATAAAAAGATATTGTTAAATGAGATAGACTGGCTTGTTCTACTTTAGCCTTAAGGAAGAGGATCACATTTTAATATCCCTCTGCAATGGAAGAATGTCTTCCAGCAGCTAGACATTAGTTTGGGAAGTAGTTTTGCTCCATGTGGTGCTAGTTTTTCTTTTTTAATCTGTAGAGTTTGTATGACGAGGAAGCAGCATTCAAAAATATCTTCCCTCTGCAATCTGGATTAGCAACTAGGTATTCACTCTTGTCACTTAATTCTCAGAACAGAGCTGGATACCACCTGTTCTCGAACAAATTACAGACCTCTTCTTGTACATATGTGATGTACAGCAGCAGTTTATTCAGCAGCCTTCACTCTACATGTGTTGGACTAAAACTCCTATCATCCCCTGCTGCATGGCCAGGGGGGATTCTCACTTAGGCAAGACTTTTATATGGTTTTATGTTTAGCAGCCTAAAAGTGAAATAAGTGTTTAGAATAAACTCTATGCTGGCTTCTGGAGCACATGTAAAACTATCTCTTTAGTTTAGTTGATGTCTTGTGATCCTAATTTGTTTGCATTAAAATTTAGAAATCTGCACATTCTATAAAGAGGGAAGTGGGAGAGATAAGATTTATGTCTGGGCTTTTGATTGAATGTTTTTTGAGGCAACTCCTGGTAACCTGTAATAATATACAAATTATTCTTTGTTTCTGGATTCTCTTGCTCTCTTTCAGCATGAACTTAGTGAAAATCACTAGCAGGGATGGCTGTCTACTATAAATTACTACCACTCCTGCTAATGCTAAGTATACTATGTCCAACTGGTTCTGTTTCTTTAGGACAAACAATTGCATAACTTTTGCCTAATTTATTCAGCACAGAAGTACTAGCTTGCAGAATTTTTGCACCAATGAAAAAAAGATAGGTTCTTTTATTATTATTTTTACAGAACAATAAATCAAAATCTATGCCCTGGATGCCTTAACATTTTAGAATGAATATTTATTTAAGCTATTTTTGTAAGCAAAATATAGAAACTACAACAAGCTCAGAGGTTTAGAGGTTATCATAGAGAAATAAGGTGCTATTTATAGAAAGTGTTTGTGGCTTATTTGGCAGACAGAACTATTATTGGAAGATGTGGGGAGCTATTATTGGGAGGTGTGTGCATGTGGGGGGGGGGAGAGTAATCTTAGGCCTTCTGAATATCACATCTTGTCTCCTCCCATTAGGCATGTTGAATTTTGTAACTCATCAGGTTCTACATTCTTTCTGTATGGCTTTTACAGTAAATTGCTGATGTGTTTTTGAAATGTGCTGAATTATTGACTTTGATACCACACAGTGACTATCTTGAGCCAGTGTTTACAGAATAGGGTGACTAATGCAAGGAGTTACGTCATGAGAGATGGCAAAACAAACTCAAGGGAAAGTCTTGCATGTCTTGAGTTGTTTGGCTGGCATTACTAAAAATTAATGCTAAAGGGCTGGTGATGATTTGTGGCATTAGAACGTCTATAGTGTATATTCAAGTTGAAACAAATAAGCAAACAAACAAAAGTAGCCATATGTTCATTTCACCTTGCACTCATTGGCCTGTTTATCTTAGGACGTTATCACACGGGGCCAAATCCACACAAAATCCACACAAAATCTCGACTGAAACCGGATTATTGGCCCGTGTTTTCACACGACATCACACAGAAACTGGACAGAAAGTGGACAGAAATGAGATCTTTTGAAATTCGGTTCTTTGGAGGAAATGCAAATGCGCAATTAAGATAATTTCGCAATTAAGGTAAAATCGCTGTAATGTGAAAAGCAAATGCGCATTTGGAAGGGGGATTTGGAAGAGGGTCACATTTGGAAGAGGGTCGGCGCTCTGAGGAGGTCCCCCTTGGAAAGTCGACTCTCCAAGGAGGTCCTCCTTGGAGCGCCGGCCCTACACAGTGCTGGCTATCCAAGGAGGACCTCCTCGGAGAGCTGGCTTTCCAAGGGGGACCTCCTCGGAGAGCCGGCTTTCCAAGGAGGACCTCCTCGGAGCGCCGATCCGACGCAGGGCCGGCGCTCCAAGGAGGACCTCCTCAGAGAACGCTGCGGCGGGAGGTCCTCCTCAGAACGCCAGCCGTGCGGAGGGCCGGCTGCTCCGAGGATGACCTGGGGAAGGGGTGACAGCCGTGGCAAGTGACAGCTGTGGCTGTAGTGCGCATGTGCTAGAAGATCATTTCTAGTACATGTACGGGATTTTCGCACTTGTGTGTGAACGTTAAATGCAGTTTCAGGGGGAGCTTTCCTTAATTGCGCGATTAAGGTAATTACGTGTGAAAACCATTTGCGGAATCAAGATTTATTTTTGGTTTATTTTCGGAATTTGTCATTTCCGGTTTATTATCGCTTTGTGGGCCACGTGTGATAATGTCCTTAGTTTCTTCTAAGAGCTTTGATTTAGTGGTTACAGAGCACTTTCCACCCTCTCCTTCTCAGTTCATCTCAGGGCCTACTAAAATGAATGCTGGCTGCTAAGGGGCCGGGGGGGGGGGGGCTGTGCTATTTGTCCCAAAACTATCCTGGTTATGTTTTCAAGGGGTTCTGCAGGCAAGCCATATACTCAACAATTACATTGTTCTTTGGGCATTATGCATCTTCCTATTTCTCTTCATTTTGGAGGATGGACAGCACAGACTAGTGTTATTTTCCCATGTTTCTTCTCCCTCCTTTCCTGTAATAGTTTGCCTTAGACCAAGAATGGCTAGATGTTATTTGACTTCAGATCCCATCATTTCTAGCCAGTATAGCCAATGGTAAGGGATGGCAAGAACTGTACTCCAACAATGTGTGGTGGGCCACATGTTTCCCAAACCTGCTTTAGAATGTGAGGCTAGAATGTGCTATCTTGCATATCATCCAGATGCTTGAGTCCATTAGCACCAAACCATATTTTCTTCCTCGTGAGTTGTGAATATTTGATTTATATTTGTCACTTGAGCATGCCATGTGATGATCCCAACCTGGATTATAGAACATTACCTTGCATGTTCAATATTAAAAGAATACTTTATAAACATATCATAAAAATTATGCTGGCAGAACAATTTGATTTGACAGCACCCACTGCCAGGGCATATGGACCTCAGCAAATAGACCACTATGCCAGGTGCTGTCATTAGGTCTTGGTTTGTAGCAGCTAACATAAAAAAAAGCTCCTTCCTCAACATGTACAATGAGATTGGGCAACTGCAACAGATACTTACAGCCTGTAGCTCTCATTGTCCCAGCACAGTCAATCGTCAATGTGAATTGCATTCCCTGGAGAACTATAGTTGTTCACCCTTGAATAGATGATAGAAAAATGTATCTTTTCAATTTTAAGATTTCCAACATCATTTAGTGACAGTTGCTATTTACTGGGAGGCTAACATCAAGTACAGGTTGAGTATCCCTTATCTGAAATGCTTGGGACCAGAAGTATTTTGGATTTTGGATTTTTCTGCAGATTTTGGAATAACTGTATTTGCATATATGTACATAATGGGGGTATTTTGGAGATGAGACCCAAATCTAAAAACAAAATTAATTTATCTTTCATGTTCACTTTATACACATAGCCGGAATGTAATTTTATACAATATTTTTTAATAATGTTGTGCATGGAACAAAGTTTGTGTATATTGAACCATCAGAAAGAAAGGTGTCACTTTTTTAGCCACCTGTGAAAAATGTTTTCGTTTTTGGAGGATTTTGGAATTCCAGATAAGGGACCCTCAACCTATAAATAAGTCCTGACCATTTTTCTTGTTCTCTGCCTCTTTCACTTAAAACTTAAAATAGTACTAAGGACTAACAGTGAAGCTGGTAGGACCCTGGAAAAGTGAGAACAAGGACATGGAAGTCTGGAGAGTCCCAGGGAGTTCAAAAGCAAATATGGCCAAACCTCTCTAGGCACATGACTTTTAAGCATCTTTTGCCAGGGCCCATTTGGAAGCAATAGAATAGACTCACAGGCAGAACTGAAGGAGGAATGTGGGAGTAATGGTCAAGTGCTACCAAAGGAGGAAATAAAAGGTTAACAAAAAATTGCAGTGTATTGAGGATTCAGGTTTCCACTACAAGGTTCTTTGTGTATGCTTAAACTATTTTGGAAGCTTGCAAAGTCAAATATTTTGTCACAATCCCTGTTATAGCCAATAAAGTCTTGGATAAAGTAAGGCTGCATCTGAAGAACAGTTCCCACAATGTAAGCAGGATATGCAAAAGTATTTTGGGTGTGAGGAAGAAAAGAGTGAGGTTTGCATATTCACTGCTGGCAAAATAACCCCCCCTTTTTTTCTTTCTTTCCTGTTGCTAAAAACTTTGGGACATGTTTTTGTATACCAGGATTCAGGACAACTGGAAAAGTTATTTTGAAAAATAAAATAATACTAATGAGGAAGAGGAGGTTAGTATACTACTTCCTTGAATAATTATTGCTTAATTTTACCTACTGCTTATTTACAGTAATTATTTGTAGTAACCTGGAGAAGGTAGCATGGTGTGTCCTATTGTCTCCTGGTTAGAAAACCTGGAGTTTTTAAAAGTGTTTTCAGATGGCTTACCATAATAGTGCTGGGTAGGACTCTGCTGCTCTTTTCCCCCATTCATCAAAAGAAAGGGTATCAAATCAGACACAAACTAATGGCTTTTCATGCTCTCATTTTCTTGCCAATACCTGTCAGCTCCAATAGTACAGTGATAATATTGACATGAGTCAAGGGAACTGCTGGAGATGGGAAAAGCAATAGCTTTCTTTCCACTTGTTGAACATTTTCAGCCTCTTTACAATTTGGAAACAGTAAGTCATAACATGCTGTGGAGCATGAAACTCTCTGTGCAGTGCTTATTCAATTGCGATAAAATAAAATGGTTCAGGTGATGCCATTTCTGCAGGACCCAGCTGTGTGGGTAGATCATTGATTTGCAGAGAACTCTTCTTCAGCTCTATAACAGCTTGAATTCTTTGCTACTCTTTCTGTTCATTTATGAGTGTATTACTTTCCTGTCTCTTTTTTTGTCCATGGTACCAAAGGCAGGGCTTATGGTCTTCCCTCATTTGACCTTCACAATAGCCCCATGAAGTTAGTTAAATTGTGAGCAAACACCTGACCTGATGCAAGTCAGTGGTCCTCTGGGGTGAATTGGGATTTGATTCCACTATTTCCAGGACTTCCCTGTAGCCAGATAGTTGCTATACCTACGCACATGATACTCCCTGACCCATTTCTATTCTAGTTATTGTATGTTAGGGTCCAGCAGAGCAAATCTCAGACCTTACCCACAAAGGCTGAGGTTAAATGGTGGAAAATGGAGTTGCCTCTTAATTTATATGTATATAATTTACAAATTTATTTATTAAAAGAAAAATTATGTCCTGCATTTTAATGAAAAAGACACCTTCAAAACTGCTAACAATTCAATAGAAACAATCAAAACAGGTGCAAAAAGTCTAGGTAGCAGTATATTCAATAGCAGCATATATAATACCCTAGCTAATAAAATGCATTATAGCAACAGCAGTGGAAGAAAATAAAATTAAAACAGCATCAATTACAGAATGCAGTGTCTTAGTGGTTAAGATGCCAATTCTGATGACTGTAAGATCGGAAGGTTGGCAGTTTGAGGCCTGAGTGCTGCATGATGGGGTGAGCTCCTGTCACTAGTCCCTGCTTCTGCCAACCTAGCAGTTCAAAAGCATGCAAATACAAGTAGATAAATAGGTACCACTTCTTAGTGAGAAGGTAACAGCATTTGGTGCAGACATGCTGGTCACATGACCACCAGAGTAGACCTTGGACAATGCTGGCTCTTTGGCTTAGTAACAGAGATGAGCACCACCCCTACAGTCAGTTACGACTAAACATTCATGTCAAGGGACTACCTTTACCTTTACCTTTAATTACAGGATATTTATTATCTAATTTTAAGTGGTTGTTTTTAATGCTAGAAATCCATTAGCAATTTGGCTAACACATTGCAAACTGCTTAGAGAGTGCCCAGCCAGATAGTTGCTATACTTATGCACATGATGCCCCCTAACCCATTTCTATTCTAGTTATTGTATGTTTGTTAAGAGTCCAGCAAAGCGAATCTGAGACCTTACCCAGCAAAGACTGGGGTAAGTGGTGGAAAATGGAGTATAGAAATATATAGAGTGTATAGAGTATATAAAGCAGTATAGAAATGTAAGTGCTGTTGCTATATATAGGCATCTACAAAGATGATCCATTACTAACCTGGCTATTCAAATAAACAGTATATCTCAATGGATCAAAATGAAGATCCACTCACTAGTTTTGGGAACCTTTCCCACAAGCACTCCCACAAGCACTTCTATATTTTTTACTCCATACATTTATGAACAATGTTGTCCAAACTTGATATGTGATGATAGACTGAAATCCAAAAACATCTGCAAAAGTTTGGGATCAATCAGCAAGCATCAGCTTTTTTTCAGAAAATTTCTAGTTTTGGTCCATTTTAGTTGAAACGTGATATGAATAAATATTTTAAGTATTTTAGGTGCTGGTGGTCAAACTTTTGTTGTCAGTAAGCAAAACCAGTATCAACACAGGCGATGTATGGATATATTTCCTATTAGAGTTATAAAAGAGAACCCAGTCAGCTAATTTTGGAAGTGTAGGTAGCAGATCTCATCTGATCTTGGAAGCTAAGTAGAGCAACCCTGGTTAGTACTCAGATGGGTAACTGCCAACAAATACCAGGTGCTATAGGCTACATTTGTGGCTCAAGTGGTTAAGACTCTGTTGATTGCAAGATTGCCAGGTTGGCAGTTTGAGGCCTGGGTGCTGCATGATGGGGTGAGCTCCTGTCCCTAGTCCCAGCTTCTGCCAGCCTAGCAGTTTGAAAGCATGCAAATGCAAGTAGATAAATAGGTACCACTTCAGTTGGAAGGTAAACAGCTGACAACACTGGCTCTTCGGCTTAGTAATGGAGATGAGCACCGCTCTGTACAGTCAGACACGACTTGACAACCTTGTCAATGGGAAATACTTTTACCTTTACCTTTAGGCTACATTTTAGAGAAAGAAATGGCCAGAACCACCTTTGAGTATTCCTTGCCTAAGTAAACCCTATGAAAGTCATGAGATCACCAAAAATTGACAGGCAACATGAAGGCACATACAGACAACAGCAATGGCCAAAAAACCAGACCATAATTGTCAATGCTAGTAGCTCAGAGAGGAGTCTTGGCTTAGCAGAGGAGGGTCCATAGAAGAAATGGGATGCACATCTCAAGCTCTCTTCAGAGCTATATAAAAAGCCTTCTTCAGGGAATATATAAAATTATAAAAATGACAACACATAAATATATAATATCACAATGTACACTATAACAGTACCTTAAATCATAAGAATATTTTGTATGTTCTGTGGTTTGAGTGTTGGACTATGATTCTGGAGACCAGGGTTTGATCCACAGCTTGGCTATGAAACCAACTGCATTACTTTTATCCCAGGTCTTATGGGGAGTGTCATGTTTTATACCAAAATGTTAGAGAGTAAAGTAAATGTCTTGAGAGTGCCTTTCAGTTTATGCTGTTGCAGAGTGATGATGTTTGTTAGCGTGGTTATGCAGCGCATGATGATCTACGTCAATGTGCATCACCAGGATCACGATCTTCTCAAATGCAGGCAGTAGCTTGTCAGCTGGAGAAGTACCCCTCCCCTTCCAGACAGAGTAAAGAGACTCTACAGACAAGACGTCTCTCCAATGAGGCTTTAATCTTAGTTCCTCTATGTACAAGGCTATACATAACAACAACCAACCACCAACTCAGCAACCACACATGTGTCCAGAGGCAACTCCCTTATATAGCCAGGGTTCCATGTGATCTTCTGGCCCTGCCTCTTCCTGTGGACACCTGTCACTCAACCAGAGTGACTCTGCAGTTTTGCAGCAGTTGTCTGTGCTTTCCAGCACCAGGTGACCATCTGCATGATGTCACTTCCCATGACACAGCATGATTTAGCATGGGTCAGCATCAGTCAAATGCTGTGTCATCATGGCTGCTGGTGTTCCCCACATTGTACATTTTGTCCTGGGACTCCTTCCTAACAGTGTTGATGTCTCAAGTAATCATTGTTAGGCAGGTCTACATAGATGCAGCAAGTGGTAGGGATGTTAGACTCTAGTAGAGCTGAGTAGTTACAGAAGAATTAGAATGAGAAGAAGTGTAGTAACAAAGTCTTAAATGCTCCAGGGTCACCCAGAGGAGACAAATAAGAGGTCATGAAGAGCAATGCTGAGGAAGAAGAAAGACAAGCTGTATATCTTATAGCTGTTCCAAGGGTTCAGGATTTCATTTAAGCCTGCTAGGAAATTTATAACTGTGTGACCTTGACAGTCAGATGGCTACTTGCTTGGCATTTAGTATTTAAGCCAGCTTCTCTTTCTGCTTGCCCTGGCATTATTGTATAAAGAAAAGAGATCTCCTCAGCATCCACCTGCTGTAGCTGAAGTGGGGGCTTGCCATCCAGAGAGTCTACTTCACTTGCATTTGTTCTTGATCATCCCTGCTTTGAGGAGAGGTTGTTCTCTGGAGCTGTCTGCCATTCCTGTTGAATGGTGTTGGATTTCTCATATATCAGAGGGTGAGTTAAGAAAGCAGGGCCCTTCTGATTGCTGTACCTCTGTTAACTATGGACTGTAAGAGCAGCGCAGATGAAGAGGGAGTGGGTGAAAATGGTCTTTTCCCCTGTTCCACAGATGAAAGGTTCTGCTGCATCAGTTGGCTTCCATAAGTGGAGGGACACAATTAGGATCCACTCTGTGTAAATAGTCTGCATCACCAAGACAGTTTTCCAGGAACAAACTGAATTTATGTGCATCGTCAGAAAGAGATCCCTGGCTGATATTTGTCCCCATGTTGACCTTTAATTTTTTCCAGGCACTATTAAACAGATGATGAGCAGCTTCAAAAATGATTCTGAGCGGACTCTCAGCTACTGAGAATCAAAAGTTATGGTTGTAAGCACTTCACAGAATACAAACTGCTCTTAGATTTTTGTATTTCCAGGCCTGTAACCTTCCCCCAGATAGAGTCTTTTTCAGTCATGTTTCAGAAAACAAGCTAGACAAAGCAGTGCTCTTCAACCATAATATCCCAAATGCTAAATTAAGGTGCAGTGATATCCATTAGACTACCAGCATACCACATCCCTACCACTGGAAGGCCTGATGTAGATAATTAATTAAGTGTGAGGAACTCAGGACATTTTTGTACCTTTACCCTGAAACCAATTTGCACAATTTGCAGGCTGAAAAGAATTAACATCCTGAAATGAAATCACAATGAACTCATTGTTGTGCAGTCAGCTTTTATACAAAATCCAGGATCTGCTCTTGAAACTCGGAATGTTGTAGTCATGCTCACATGATTAGCTCCACTGACATTACAAACCCTAAGGGGAAGACTTATCGTGATAGTTAGAATGCAGAAATCAAACCCTTTTTAAAAAAAAAAGAAAAAAGGAGGCGGAGATATCTCAGTTTTGTTTATGACTGCTTTCTTCTGGCCCTTCCCTACCATGTGTCCAATTTGTGATAATGTTAGAGGGAGTTGGCAGCTCTACAGGAGCATTTACAATTACATGAATATACCAGAGCTGACCACATTCCCGTGATCTCATTCAGCAGCATGAGATCATTAATATGAGGTCAACAAGCTATCGTTCTGTGTAGGCCGTTCCCAAGAGTATCTAAACCATACAAACAGTGATGTAACCCCCAATGCCAAGTATATATGTAATCGCTCCTCATGTTTTGATGTGGTGAAGCTATGGAACTGAGAGGCCTTCATTCTTTCCCCACTCTAAACTAACTGAAAGCCATAACACAATTCTGCTGGAAACAAGTACTGTATTTTGCTTTATTCATTTACTGACTCTTATGCTGCAAAAAACAGTTGTTAAATTTGTTTTGGACAGGAAAGGCTGATGGTGTCAAAACCTATTTTTCTTTTAAAAACAACTTTTCTGATATAAATTTTCTTCCTTATAGTTAGTAATTTCAAACCACTGGGAGTGTTGATTGGGGGGGGGGGGGCATTCCTGGTTGCAGAGTGCCTAATGCATATCTGCTGCCTGTATACCTTTCCTGTCTGTCCAGGGAGAGAATTGGATCTGATTGTATTTGTAAATTACAAGTATTCTCATACAGCTGTAAAGAAATATACATGGCTAATAACCCTCTCATCTGTTTAGACATTTCTCAAAAGATGTTTCCTAAACTCCATTCTGCCAAGACATATGTGCTGTGCAGCTTATGGAGCAATGTAAGATGCATGCCAGACCTTTCCCCTATTTTCTTCTCCATATGCTCTGCATGCTTATAATGGAATGGCTAAGACAGGATTTTAAATCATACCTGTGGAATTAAAGCATCACGCATACTAAAGATATGCAGTGATAATGCAAAACAAAACAAAACCATTTCCAGGTTCCTCCATGTGGGATGGTTTTAAGGGTTGCGCTTCTGCTGAAAGGCTGACACCCTTGTGGTGGCTGTCTCACAAGGGTCCTTTAGATTTACTATTCTTCTTCAGCACTTCTTCATGCTTTCTGGCTGGCAACAGTGATGATGAGAAAGAGGGACAGTGGATACCTGTGCCTGCTTGCTCTTGGTCTCTGCTTGTCAAGCAAATAGGTAGTAGTAGTGGTGTCTCTGTTCTTGATGTTACCCAGAGCCAGGGGCAGCACCTGGATTATTTCTGCAGTGTGGTTTCAGCCCAAGTCTCAACAGAAAGGGAAATAAATCATATAATTTTTTGACTCTCTTCTTTCTCCAGTACTTTCTTCTGTTCCTATAAGTCATCCCTGTATGATTTTAAGAGCTTGCAGGCAGTGAGTTGCACTGTAGAGTGTCTTGCCCCAAAGGCTCTCAGAAAGCTAGATCTGGCATTGATTCCTCCAGACTCCTGGTTTGAAAGAAATACATTTTAATTTTTATACTATTCATTTATGAATGAATATACTCAACAGTGAGTTAATGCTCCCAGATATAATTGTGTATTTCCAACAGAATTAAACAAATTAAATTGCATGTACACAGGCAAAACCCAAGAAGTGTGCATGTTCACAGTGTAATGTGAATGCATAAAACATAAATATATAGGCATGTGGTTCACTAGGAAATCTTGATGGTAATTGACTGTCCTAGAAATCATTTCATATTAATCACTGGCTTAACAGCACACATTAATAGTCACAAAATAAACTTAAAATAAAATAAACTGGAGAATTTTCAGTCTTGTCACCCACCTATGGGGATGACCTATGAAAATAGATCTGGCAACCCTGCATGCCCTGGTTTTTTATTTGTTTACTTTTTGGAGGGTGATGTTGTTGTTGTCATGGGCCTGCATGCTGGACAGTATTTTTCACCCAAATAAAGTATTGTGATGAATGCACTGATATACGTTAGCTCCAGAATAGAGTGTATTTTTGGTGTATGTTTGGAGTGGTCGAAGGGTATGGTGTCCACTTCCAGTGGTTTATTCATTCCTTCATAGGCATAGGCATATAAACAATTCAGGTCCTGCAATGGATGTAATATTGTAGAATCATAGATTTGGAAGAGACCACAAGGGCCATCCAGTGCAACCCCTTGCCATGCAGGAACTGTCAATCAAAGCATACCTGATAGATGACCATCCAGCCTCTGTTTAAAGACCTCCAAAGAAGGAGACTCTACCACTCTCCAAGGGAGAGTGTTCCACTGTTGAACAGCCCTGACTGTCAGGAAGTGCCTCCTAATGTTGAGGTGCAATCTCTTTTCCTATAGTTTGCATCCATCTCTGGAGCAGCAGAAAACAAGCCTTCCCCCTTCTTTATATGACACCACTTCATATCATCTCTTCTCCAGGTTAAACATACCCAGTTCCCTAAGTCGTTCCTCATAGGGCATGGTTTCCAGAACCTTCATCATTTTAGTCACCCTCCTTTGGACACTCTCTAGTTTCTCAACATCCTTTTTGAATTGTGGTGCCGAGAACTGGACACAGTATTCCAGGTACTTCCCTTGATCTAGACACTATACTCCTATTGATGCATCCTAAAATCGCATTGGCCTTTTTAGCTCCACATCACACTGTTGACTCATGTTCAACTTGTGGTCTACTAGGACTCCTAGTTCCTTTTCACGTGTAGTTGCATTAAACCAAGTGTCCCCCTTCCTGTATCTATGCATTTCATTTTTCCACCCAAAGTGCAGTATCTTACATTTCTCTGTATTGAAATTCATTTTGTTAGCTTTGGTCCAGCTTTCTAATCTATTAAGGTTATTTTGAATTTTCATCCTGTCCCCTGGGGTATTAGTTAATCCTCCTAATTTGATGTCATCTGCAAATTTGTTAAGTATGCCCCCTATTCTTTCATCCAAGTCATTGATAAAGATGTTTGAAGAGAACATTGTTTAAGTAGTTTAGATATATGGCTTTGGGTGGCCCAATACTTATTGTGGGGTACATAGCTTCAGTTCTTTATTCATTTTTGTGTACATTGGATATCATTAGCTTTTTAAAAAACTGTTTTCTGTTTCAACAAATTGAAACTCGACTGCATAATTTGTGGTATCCAAGCCAGTGTACTGGAGAAGTTAATGACTGTGCAAAGCACTCTGGTTTTTGTATACCCCTTCCATACCCCCAGCTGTTTTCTGGTGCTACTTGAAGCAGATTGTTGAAAAGCCTTACCCTGGAAGAGTTTTAACAATTATTTATTATGCATATGGCATATCGTAATGGCTAATGTTTTCATTCTCCTCTGTACAGATCTTGCTAAAAATGTTCAGCTTTATTCTTAGCATATTCTTATATATATATTGCCTTGTCTTCTGGAGTAAAAGACAGAGCAACACATTTGTCAGTCCTCCTGTTTGAGGTGTGATGTCGGGAGAATTGATTAATGATATCTCTATAAACTGCTTATTATCAATGCATACATGTACCAAGTTATATACTCTGAACTCAGAGGATGCATTTTAAGTTTAACCATGCTGCTGTAAGCAGAGGAAATGACTTGTATCTGCACGTATCTCTGCATGTATCTGATATCTTTTTGAGTCAGGAATCTTGGAGCCCATGTGGAGGACTTACATGTGTAACAAAGAAGGATAGAAACATATAGCCCAGTATTGTAAACTCTCACTGCTCCCTAGAGTTTCAAGATGGATTTTTTTCTTAGTCCCATCTGTAGATTCCTGGTAGTTTCTGGTAGTCTTCCATCAAAGTATTAACATGGTCTCACTGAATGCCCATGAATAAAATTTGCAGAAGTGAAAATTGCAGCATGAAAATTTCTTTAAAAACAAACAAAGAACAAAGCTTGTATGGTTTACTGTACAGAAAGCTGATTTTGAAATAAGTTGGGAACTGATGTAGCTTGAAAATCAAGAATCACTCTTCTTGTGGAGACCATTTGAAAAGCTGGTACTTTGGTTGTGGGGTTAGCCAAACCACAAATTCAAGGGCTTGGCTTCTTAAATTTTGTTTGAGTCTCTGTGCAAGAATATAAACATTGCGGAGACAGAGATGTAGAAACATTTTTTCACCCTGAAAAGCTGTTTAAAGGACACAACCAGCAACAAGAACTTACATAAAAGTTCTCTCTCCATATAAGGGCTAAAAAGTGTGCTAACTCATTAAAATATACACACTAAAGCACATATGTATTACCACTGAATAGGGAGTCTCTACAGTAGCCTTCTCCAACTTGTTTCCTGGTTGATATCTCAGTTTAACGGGGCAATAATTATTGGGATCCTCTTTTTCCCCACTTTTTGAAGCTGGGGACAACGTTTGCCCTCCTCCAGTCTTCTGGGACTTACATTGGTCCATGGAATAAGTGGGACATCTGCTCACGTAGTTCTCTAGGGCTAACCTTTTGACTGACAGCTATAGGTATCAGTTTGTGAGAATCACTGTGTGTTATTTGGGAGTTTTCCCATTATCTAGATAGAATTGTTACCTGCACATGAGGTGGGGCTTGCTGTCAGTTTGTGCCGCTCTGTCATGTTGACTTATCTGCCAAGATCTGTGCCTATGAAAACAAGGACGGGGGCCATGCAGCTACCTGTATGTTTTTGGACTGCAACTCTCACCATGCTGCACCATTAGCAGGCTACTGGCCAATAACATCTGTAGCTCACACCTCAAGCCCCTGTATTGAGGGCTTAACTGGCTTAAGGTGAGAATGTTCCCTGCACCTAGTTTTACACCACAGTGGCATAACAAAAGTTATATAAAAGAGCATATGTTTTATAAATAAATAAATAAATAATAAACTTTATTATTATATCCCGCCTTTTGCATGTGTAATCAAGGCGGCTAACATCATTAAAAACAATTTAGCTAAAATATACCTTATAATAAACAATAATGGCGATCAAACCCTTCCTTTAAAAAAAAATAACTACAATATTAAGATAAAAGCATACAATTAAAACTGCCAGATTCATCCTGTGTGTGTTGCTCCTGCTATTATATTTTAAATAGGTGAGATTGGAATGAAGATAGTCCTTGTCTGAATTTAAATACGCTAAAGGCACCAGATCCTGTCTGGTCTTGGAAGCTAAGCAGGGTCAACCCTGGTTAGTGCTTGGATGGGAGACTACCAACAAATACCAGGTGCTGTAGGCTGTATTTTAAAACTACTGCATATTCCTTGCCTAAGAAAGCCCAATTAAATTCATGGGGTCATCATAAGTCGATAGGCAACAGACACATACACTTATACACACAGTCCCTGTCTGTCTCAGGTTGATGACTAGCTGACTGAGTTCAGAGATAAAGGCTTAGCAGTATATGTGATATACACCAGGAAAGCATGGCATAAAAATGTGGTACTGTGATGCTAAGAAGACATTCACTGTATTTACTCGACTGTAAGTCGACCTCTTGTATAAGTCGAGAGCAGGTTTTGGGACCAAAATTATAGATTTTGATATGACCCATGGATAAGTTGAGGATAAAACTTAGGGGCACCTAATGAAGGCTATAAAGGACAAAGCAAAGGAAAACAATGCCAAAGAACGTACAAAATTCCAGCAGGCATAACTGTTCATGCTCAAACGAAAGGCTGGATGGATGAGAACATAGAGGGGTTCAGTGCTTCCAGGGCAGATGACACTCCTGCCTTTTGCCAGAGTATGGTTCCTTTTAAAATGCGAGTTAAAGTACAGTACCTACATTGACCCATGAATAAGTCAATTCAGTTTTTTGGGGTCAATTTTTTGACCTAAATTTCTATACTTATACATGAGTATATACATTACTTCAGCAGGTAGCCTGGTATACCACGGGAAACCCAGCTTTCTTTCAATGTGATACACCACTAACTGAACTTTTTATTTATTTATTTGGAATATTTATACCCCGCTCTTCAGCCAGAAAGGCTCTCAGAATAGCTTACAAATTGTTAATTAGATAGTTCCCTGCCCTCAGGCTTACAATCTAAAAAAGAAAGAAAGACATGACACACAAGGAAACTAGTTGTTGTTGTTGTTGAAACAGAAAACAGTAAAAAAAAAATCACACACACACGTGCGTGCGCGCGTGCGCGCACACACACACACACACACACACAGAAACTATAGTTCCATACTGGACACAGTATGGTGGAAGGCAGTTTTCTACCACAGATATTGGCACTATTCAAAACAAGAAGCCATGCCTCCTCAATTACTACTTCAGTGGGGGGAAGTGATAGGAAAACCAACTACAAATGTAAAATTTGCTTTCAATTGCAGCATTCAAGCTCTGGTTGTTTGTAGGGCACAAGGCATAACGAATGGTCCTTCACTGGGGAATATTTTCCTCAGGAGAGACTATTTTGTCATTGGGATAAAAAAATTACTCAGTTGTACCATTAATGCTAGGTCTTCTTGGAAATAAATTAGAACAATTGTTTTCTTTCAACTTTATATCAGTTTTCTAAGTTATATCAATTTTCTAAGGAGAGATTTCAGCTTGGAATGACCTTGATGGTATTTTTAGGGCACAGAAATTATGTTAGTTTCTTCTTCATCTTCTTCTTCTTCTTCTTCTTCTTCTTCTTCTTCTTCTTCTTTTTGCAGAAAAGTCTGTTGGCTACTCAAAACAAATGCTCAGTCTCATGTGAACTTCCCACCTCGTCTCAAAGTGTTAAGTATTCTTCAATGTGCATGTGCCTTCCGGTCACCTGTCAACTCAGGGTGACCCCATGAATTTCATAGGGTTTTCTTAGGTAAAGAATACATAGAGGTGATTTGCCATAGTCTTCCTCTGGAATATAGCCTATAGTGCCTGGTATTCCTTGTCGCTCTCTTATCCAAATACTAACTAGGGGCCTTTGCAGACTGCCAGAAATAGTGCACATTAAATTGAGGCACTGCCCTGGCTCAGTGCTAGGGAATCATGGGAACTGTAATTTATTGTGGCACCAGAGCTCTCTGACAGAGAAGGCTCAATGTCCCAGAAAAAAAATACAATTCCCATGACTCCCTAGCACTGAGCCAGGGCAGTGCCTCAATTTAATGTGCACTATTTCTGGCAGTCTGCAAAGGCCCTAGGTCTGACCCTGCTTAGCTTCCAAAATTGGACAGAATCTGGTGCCTTCACAGTATTTAGGATTACCCATAATTTAACATCCCCAGTCACTCCTGAAATACAGTGCCATTCTCATGGGGTTACCAGATACCCCAGAAGGCACTCAATGCAAGTTTAAAAAAAAAATCTTATGGGTGAAGGGTAAAATTGTGTTTTGCAACTTAGCATTCATTGTTAAAACATCAAACATAAAAATGATAAAAGTTAAGTTTTCAGTGCTAAGTTAAAATTAGGCTCCGAAAGGTTAGATGTATCCATTGGTACAGTTATTTTTAGAAGCCTGTTCAAGAGCTTTTTCTTGTTCTCTGAACAAGTCTCTCCACACTCAAGATTATCCTTTGTTCAATGATTAATTCACTCATACAACCTAGTTGTGCTTAGTTAATTACACAAGCTACAATTCTTCTTTAATCAAATCAGAATAGAAGTATTTCAGGACTCTGATGATCTCAAATTTGTACTACTCTAAAAGGAAAAATAATTATAGAAGAATAACCAGATTCTTGTAGAACAGAAATGCCCTTATGATAGAGTGTTCTCCTTTGACTGTGACTTTGCTGTTACTTATTCCCAGTGGTTGTTTTTTTTTTTTTTTTTTTTTTTTGCTGTTTTATAAACTGTAAAGACATTTATTGGCTTCTGTATTTATTGGCTATGAGTAAACTATTGTTTGTGTATACCTGAATGTTTGAATTTTGCTTGTAAAATATAAGAATTTCATGTATTTCTATAGCCGATAAATCCTATGCCTTATACTGAGTAATACTGACAGTTATACTGAATAAGCTATATATGTTTACTTAACAAATGTTTAAGCATAGTGTGGTACAAAAAGTACAGCAGCCTTTGTTAAATTGTCAGTCCTGCTCACAAAGCAGCATAACATCTTATAAACTCAGATGTAAGACTTAAGGCTTTGTAGTCTACAACAATCTGTGTTTCCTTCTAGGAATTGAGTCTGTAGACTGACCTTTGAATTCAGCTAGGCAATTGCTTTAACATGTATTGAATGCTTTACTGCATTCATAACCTTGTTAGAAATTTGCCAAAACCTTGGAAATTTTCTGTGACCTTGTTGACCCCCAAATTCCCATTTTCTTTCTAGTCTGAGTGTAACTTGAAAAATATATCAGCTATCTGAATGTCCTGAGAGATTTACTTCTAGATTTAAAATAAATGGTATTCCTGAACTGTAAATGAAGGATAACTGATGGCACATGTCTTTTAAAATGTTTTAAGTGCTTGTTTGTGTACACAATTAGGCTAAAATACACATTTATTTCCACACTTGCATGTGTGCCTTCTTGTGACTCTGATAGAGACTTATGCATGCAAACCTAAGGCCATGAGAGAGTATACTTTGTGTTTTGTGCACCTCCTTGACTCTTTGAGAGGGACTCCTTTTTAAAAGTTATCGCCATAGGTAAAAATTTAAGGACAAAATTAGTACTTGGAGGAGTGTTTGTTGATCCTTTTGCTTCACACAATTGTTCGGTTAATCCCTCTAGTTGCTTTTACAAGCCAGTGGAAGAGATATGCATATTTGTATCTTGCATCCCATGATAAAGCTCTAGGAAGGAAAAGCAATTTATTTTTTTCAGAAAATTTTCTGAAGAAGAAAAAGAGTAAATAACTCCCTCATCCCATGTGCATTTTCCACTCACACTGCAGCCTCAGCAGCTGCTACTGTGTAACTCAAAATCTCTCCCAAAGAATTGCAGAACTTCACAGGATATGTTGGTTCTACTGAGATATCCTGCCTAGTTCAATCTGTTTGGATCTACTTCAGTCCCTCATTCCTGTTGAAAGAGAAGGTGAACCTGAAGGGACATATGATGCATGCCCTGGTAAAAACCAGTCAGTAGAAACTAGATATTTTTCCACTGACGTTGACCTGCCCTTAATGGAGGAAAGGGGCCATATGGCCTCACAGACATGGTCATTTATTCGCTGGTGCAAAAAATAGAGCTTCAGAGTAGCTAAAAATGTCTTTGAGCCCGTTTCTGGTTTTCTTTTTTGTGGGAAAGTTGTTCTGTGAATGACCTTCCCTTTCTCCTCCTGCTGCACCTCCTTCCATTTGTGACCTGATTTTCTCTCCAAAAGTAATCCCAAAGTGGGAAATAACATCATGCATAAACAAATGCAGTACTATCAAATGGAATATCAAAAGGCAAAAATAAAAATTTTGCAATAAATCTATAAGCAAACTTCTAAACCAAAAACTAAACCTGAGGGCATGAGGCCTACTAATTTGTCCTGACTGCAACTGTTGAATGGTAAATTTACAGAGGTAAATCCCATTCATTCAGTGATATCCACTAAGTGGGACTAAAGTGTGCTCATTCCCATGTTAATGAAATACAACTTTCATGAACAAGGAGATAATATTTTAAGTGTTGTAAGTCATCTTTTTTTTTCCGGGGGGGGGGGAATACAGGATATAAATAAAAATGAAGATAACAACCACAGCAAGAACAGCAATGTTTTACTTACAGATATAGTGATCTCTGATGGTAGCAGAAAAGAAGGCGAAGAGAGAAGAAAGATTATGAAATACTGAGACATAAAAACTGAGAGCCAGCACCACTGGAAAAAGAAAACGGCTGTTTTGATAAATGATAAAGCATCTGAATGAAATTGCCATAGGTGGAATGACAATAGCACAGTTAAAAGGAATGAAATTATTTGGAACATGCCACATTATACAGCAATACCTCACTGATTCCTAGAATTTTGGATAGTATCTGAATCATTGATGTTCCAAAACTTTCAGTAATATTTGGCAGATTGCAAAACAGAAGTGGAGGAGGATATAATTGATATTTAATCAAGGTAAACAGTTATGTCCTACTCCATCAGGCACAATGTTATACCATTTGGGAGGCCCATTATTAGAAACAGATATGTCTTATAACCAGCAATATCTGAGAAAAACTAGACCCAGCAAATTGGTATAATACCGTATATACTCAGCTATAAGTTGACCTCGTATATAAGTCAAGGGCAGGTTTTGGGGCTGAAATGATCAATTTTGATATGACCCATGGATAAGTCATGGGCAAACTTCAGGATATGTTACAAAGCATCTAAAGGATGAACCAGAAAAACAATGCCAAGAACTTTAAAAAACTGAGTAGGCATAACTATTTATGCTCTCACTAAAGGCTGACATTACTGCCACAAGGACTTGTGAAATTTATAGATATAAATAAATCAGATCTGTCTTAAAACAGCTCTGTGTATTCACCAGTTGTTAGGTTTCACTGTCTATATATGCTGCTAACTATGAGAGCACTGTCTAACCCCTGAATTTCATACAGGTGATTTCATACAGGAAGTGTTTCCATGTACAGTGCTCATAATATGTGACATGTCTCTATGTTTGAAATGATAGGAGGTTGCATCTTTATGTTTTTAAAGAATACATTGGTCCTATCTGATGTCCATTTGAGCAGACAAAAAGCTTTAAGAGTGGCCTAAATTACATTTCATCTGATCAAGCCTCTTGTTCACTAGAAGGTTAAGTTAAATAGCTACTTTTGTCCTTTCAAAGGAGGGGGAGAAATGTCTGTCATTTACTCAGATGCTGATTAGTGGAGTTGGGCAGCTTTGTTGCAATCTGCTAACCTTGTTTACTAAACAAAATTGGCATCTTAAACCTTATTGTATGATTTCATTGTGTTCTGTGCCAACTTATGAATGTTTTCTTTTTTTGAAAATAAAACATTTATGGTAAAAGATATAAAAGATCTATGGCAGGAGTCCATATTTGACTATTCTTGCAGAGCTTTGCTTTCAAAACCTATGGTCCAACGTGAAGACTCTTCTTCCTTTTCAGTACTTTCTTGGGAGCTGCCTATCTTCTATATGTTTAGCAAAGAAAGAATAATTTATTTTCTTCATTGAGACAAAGGCTCCCAGTAGGATACTGGAGGAAGGTGTGGAGGAAGGGGCCTTTCTTTATACTCTGGAGAGAGTGAGTGCCTTTCTAGGATAAAGAAGATGATAGTCGATTCTCTACACACAGCTCTATGGCAGGCAGAGGGATGTGTATGTGCATGGGCTGACCCATGACACTTCTTGCCTTTGTTCTATTACAGAAGCTGGCTGATATGTCACTTGATGGGGTGGTACCCTTCATCACACCTGAGGTAGCACATTCGCTTAGTGAGCTCAAAACAGGCCATATGGCATACACTGCTGTGCTCTTCAACAGAGGGGAACTCCCAAAGAAGCCAAGATGAACAGTCCAAGGCTGCTATTGGCACCCAGCATCTGCCACCTGAGGCAGTTGCTTTCATCTGTCTAATGGTAGAGCTGGCCATAGTGGATGTGTTGAATGAGATCATCTTTACCCATGTGGAGCTGTACATGCATGGGGTACAATAGCAGTCCCATGAACAGTAAATCTAAAACTGCTGTTTACCACATTGATGTGAATTCAACAAGACAAATACATTTAGATTTCCAAGCATTTTGCAACAAAATGTAGTGTAGGATTTACTTTGATGCTAGATAATGATACAAAACAGAATGTTCGGTATAGTCATGGAACCATGTGTATCATAAGTTCTTGACAAAAGGACAATTGAGGATACAGTCAGCAGTTATATACCGTAACTAGCATTACAGTATATATGATTTGCAGGACTAAAATATTTTTATCTTATGATCTGTTAATTCAGGTAGCCTAGACTGTACTACAGACAACATTGTTCTCACTGCTTTTTCAAGACTCTTGTTCCACAAAACCACAACAACTACATCACCTTATGCTCTGACTGTCTTCTTACCATGTGTCACCTTCATTATCTTTTCTTATTGTAGTTGAATGTTAAAACTGGATAGTTTAGTAACGAGAAAGTGCAAGCCACTATTTTCTCAGCCTCCACATGTTCTAATGTGGAACAGCCTTGTAGAGCTGTTGTGAGACCTGTTGAGATAATATGTGTGAAATTTCTTTGAATGCTGTAAATTGGTGGAAAGGAGATCTTTTCATGCTGAGGTTCGCATTCTCCAATGACCAGAGGTAAGCACCAGCAGTAGACAGGACCCAGTCCCCCTCCCTCCTCCCCTCATGCACACAACTGTCTCTTACATCTTCCCTAACTCTTGCACTTTTTCTCAGTTTTCATATGCACCAAAACCACAACATACATACACGCACAAGACATATATTCTCCAGTATGAAGACCCTCCCACAGACAAATCCAAGTACCACAAAGAGAGGAGGGAAGGACATTTAAATTGTATGGAAAGGTATAACCATTCTCCATCTGGCTGAAATCTTCCTCTATTGCTCCCTTTGCTGTACTGTTTGGAAAACCCCCCAAAAGATCCTATTGGCTTCAGTGGTTGTAGGGCTGGAGAAGGAAGGTGCAAGGACTATGGATGAGAAGGAAGGACCCATGGGTTGTACAGAGCCCGCAGTTATTGATTCCCCACTAGTTCTCTATTGTACACTATTGTATTCTTATTAGTTGTATACATGATGGATATTATTATATTCACTTCCATGTCAATGATCACCAGAAAGGTTTCTTCTGTATTAACTTAATCCATTGTTGTCTTGTTTACTTCTTTCTTTTTTCACACTAACAAGAGTATTTCCAAAATGCTGTTTCTAGCCTTATTTTAATTTCTGTAATTATAAAGCAACTCGCTATTATGTTAGCTTGCTTCTTCCTGTTTTGCTTCCTACATTCTTCTTTTTTTACCTCTTTGATGTCCTCAGTTTGGTTCTTTGTGATTTGCTTTTACAGAATTCTTTATAATAATTGCCATTCTTTTTCCATTATTCTTAATTCTCCTGGCTTGCCTCCCATTTCCTTTCCTTTCTCCTTGCTTCAGCTGTATCTGAGTTCTAGACACATCAGATAGTATTGTGTTTTGATGACAAGTAAGGTTGGGAATTATATTGCACTGTTTCCTTTTTCTCTCCCCCCACCACCCACCTCTATAGCAATAAATGAAAATATCCCGAGGGAGGAGAAGTTGTGAAGGGAAGGGGACAGACTAGACTTCCAAACAGTTTCCTTTTCCTGACAAAGGCAGATCATGTTTCCTTCCTAAGGAACATGGCTGTGAAGTCACAGATTTGTTTTCAAGCCTGGTCTTCCTGAAAATGCTTGAGTCAAAGTCTGCCTGCAAAGAATGACTCAGAGGAACATCAACATAAGAAAGGTAAGGGAACACATTAAAAGTTTCCCTCCTCTTCCTTGGGCTGCATGAAGCAGAGAGGTCATTTTGGAGTGAGGGAGCAGGGAAGGGAGAGAATTGTGATGCCAATATCACCTTGGACATTAAAAGGTATTGGCAAAATATCAGTGTTTGTATCATTTTCAAATAGGGCTTATTATTGTTTTTTGTCCTGGAGGTATCCTCAGTGACTCTTTCTTATAATTAGATGTTCTTCTTTGCCTTCTGGCCATCTTTGACTTATGGTGACCCCAAGACAAACCTATCATGTCTTTTGGGGGGAGGCAAGATTTATTCAGAGAATAAATTCCGTTGCCTTCCTCTAAGGTTGAGAAAGTGTGACTTACCCAAGGCCACCCAGTAGGTTTTCATGGCTGAGTGAGAATTTGAACTCTGCTCTCCTAGATTCCTAATCCAACATTTAAAGTGCCATGCCACATGACATCATTAGGTGTGGATAGCATAAATCCTTTTGTAGACCAGAGGTGACTTGTAGCTCTTCAGATGTTGTTGGACTTCATCTTCCATTCATTGTGGGATGGAATAGGATGAGGTGAAATGGTTTGCATCAGGACACCAGAAGCTTTGCTCTAGAACAGGGGTAGGCAACCTAAGGCCCAGGGGCCGGATGCGCCCCCCCGAGGCCTTTGGACCAGCGCCAGGCCGGTCCTGCCGCTGCCGCCGCCGCCCCCTGCCACTGCCCACCATGATGATATTGATTATTGTTGTTATTACTTGTTCTTGGGGTTTTCTTGGCAAAATCTCCACAGGGGTTTTGCCATGGCTTTTCTGGGGCTGAGAGAGTGTGCATGCATATTTTTTTATATTTATTTATTTATTTATTTATTTATTTATTTATTTATTTATGGTGCTTCAGCCCCCCAATTGTCTGAGGGACAACAACCCGGCCCTTGGCTCAAAAAGTTTGCCTACCCCTGCTCTAGAAGGAAGTACTCATTTCCATCTGAAAGCTTTGTTTTGTAGTAAGGGATAAAAACAGCCCATATAGAAAGAGTCCATATAGAATGTTACTGTAGTCTAGCCTGAGTGTTGTTAAATTATGGGTAATTGTGGGCAGGACTGTTTTTTTTTCTTCCAAAGAAACAACACCGGTCCAAAACACACTGCAGAAATAATCCAGTTTGGGACTGCTTTAAATGCCCTAGCTCAAGGTTAGGGAGTTCTGGGAACTGTAGTTTGACATTAAGCCTTCTCTGTCAGAGAGCTCTGGTGCCACAATAAACTACAGTTCCCAGGATTCCCTAGCACTGAACCAGGACAGTAAAAGTGGTCTCAAACTGTATTATTTCTGTAGTGTGTTTTGGACCACAATTGATGAGCCTTCCTAAGATGGGAAGAGTGTTCTTAGTTACATAAATATTAAACAACAGTGCTAGATCTGGGGAATTATTGGGTTGTGACTTAGTTTTTCAGGGAGATACACAAATCTATTGAAGAGAAGAAGATGCCAAGACCTGTTCAACAATACCCCCTGCCCCCTACTGTAATTTTGTTTTATCTAGAATAGGTATCCTCTTGCTTGTACGCCCAGATTCCATCAGTGACCTGAGACAGTGGTTGTTAACTTCTACCACCTCTTTAGGATCTGATGTGACCAGAAGGTAGAACTGAGCATTACCAACATAATGATGACTTGGGAACCCAAATCAACTATGTAGATATTAAACATCACAGCAAATAATAAAGGGACAGTATGGAACAGTAGATTCCTTAGTGCCACAGAGACAGGCTTTCAAGGCAAGACCAAAACCATGTCCATTGACCATAGTTATTGAAAGCCACTGAGAAGTCCAGGAGATGTAACAGGATGAGACTATCCCACCAGGGCATGTAATAGGATGAGACTATTGCTCTCTCTCTTTCAGCACAGATCATCCATTCTTCCCAGGTCTTAAGGACACTCCTTGGGCCTGCCACCAAATTTCTCCACTTCATTTTCATGGATGATGCTCTTTTTTTGCTGCTACTAGCAGTGTGAAAAGAGCAACCTGTATCAGGATGGCTTTGCAAGGGATGGAGAGAAGCATCTTTTTATGCTGAAGAATGAGGTGTAGAGAAGCCTCCTGATATTCTCCCAGTGAAGAAAAAGTGCACACATACTCATGTTTCTTAGTTGCTAATCCAGCATCCCATTCAGCTGCCAAGGTTGCACTAGAGCTGAACCTATGGCACGTGTGCCAGAGATGGCACCCAAGGCCATTTTCCCTGGCACACGGAGTGGGGAAGAGGAGGAAAAGGTGCGTGCCTGTTCCTCGTCCTCCCAGCTGTCCCAGGCTTGAGGCAGCTGAAAGCCCAGGAAGGTGCGGGAGGAGGAGGAAGAACAACACCTGTTCCTCCTCCTCCCAGGAATTCATTTGTCTCTGGAGAGGCAGCTGAAGGTCTAGGAAGGTGCATAGGGAAGTCCTGTTCCCCCTCCCCCTGGCGCTGGAAGACTGTTTAAGTTTGGGCACTTGGTGCCTAAAAGGTTTGCCATCACTGCACTAGATGGACTCCAATAGGATCAGCTATGCAACCAAGTTAGAAAATGCTTCAAATTATCACTTCCTATCTTAAACATATTGGCTATATAGAGAGTATATAGTCTTATTGTTAGCACTGAAGATCAGTGGTCAATAGTAACATGATTAGTACTATTCATCTGAAAGATCAAGCTAGATACATCACCATGGGCAACATTCTTGTATTTTTGTTTTGCAACCGACATTTACAATTATTACCTTTTATATTTTCTTCTACTTGCTGTGCCATAGGATATTCATATTTTCTACTGTTAACATTGGGAATCTGTGGGATGTTGCCTTTTTGTAGCAACAGGGTCTTTTGAGGACAGAGTAGTTCTCCAGGAATTAAGTGTAATAGTTTCCCAGTAACAATCAACAAATAAAAATTTATTGCTAGAGAAGGCAGCCGTATTTGCTCTTTGAACTTCTGTCATGGTTTTTAGGGGAAGTTGTAAGGCTTCTGGATGTAACTTCCCTGTCTAAGGATCTTCTGTTCATCTGAGGTCAATATGAAAAAAATGCTATATCGCTCAAGTCAAGGCATTGGAACAACAACTTGCTTGTCCTAGAATGTTCATCAAGTGTTATGAGAATTACCCCCGGCAGTACAGGTAAACATTTTTTTTCTTAAGGACTTCAGAGTTTCTAAACAATGTCTGACAGATCATGAGCCAGACAACAGAGTACTTATCTGTGAGTTTTCTTGAAACTCAAACCTAGTTTTCATTGCATTATTGCATTCAGGAGGATGATTTGAAGGTCTCTGAGAGCACAGTTTGGAAGCATTATTTTTTAAATTGAAAAGCCAGCATGGCAAGTGGCTGGGGGAGTCTTGGAACTGTAGTCTCAAAAGTTACTTGCCGGAGAGTCAGCCTAGATGTCACAGCTTCCATCTTTTGGGTCTCTACTTGGGATTGTTAATGTGGAACTGCATTCATATGAAAAAGTTTGATCTAAGGAAGTCCTAGATTCTGACTGTTTGTTTATTTTTATTTTTACATTCAGCCTGTTCAGCATATATGATTTTTTTTCAGTGGCTGCAAGACTTGAAATCAGGGGTGGTGATCACACACTGCTCTGGAAGTTGTTTACACTGCAGCTCCTGAATTCTTCACAATTGGCTATTTGGGCTATGATTAATGAGACTTGCAGTCCATCAGCATCTGGAGGTCTGCATGAACACAATTCCAGTTCTGATTTTTCTGACCAAGATCAAGGCGATAGTGATGATGACAGTATCTGTGGCTGGATAGTTTAAGCTTTTCCTTTTCCCCTGCTGTGCTTGCTACTGAGATATTGCATCCCAGTAATTTCTTTTTCTTCTTGTGAGATGAAATATAAGGTCATGTATCTGCATACATTCAACCTAGATAATGAGGAAATCAAAAACAGTTAAAGATTTTTCATACCTTGGATCAAAAATTGATTAGAACAGACTGCAGCAAGAAATAAGAAGACTAGGGATGGGAAGGGCAGCTATGAAAGAACTAGACAAGATCTTAAAGTGTAAAGCTATACAACTGAATACTAAAGTTAGAGTTGTCCTAGCCATTGTATTGCCAATTATATTGTATGGATATGAGAGCTGGACAGTGAAGAAACCAGATGGGAAGATAACTCATTTGAGATGTAGTGCTGGAGAAGAGTGCTAAGGATACTGTGGATGGCCAAAAAGACTAACAGTTGGCTTCTTGGAAGCCAAGAAGATGAAACTGAGGCTATTGTACTTTGGCCACATCTTGAGAAGACATGAATGATTAGAAAAGACAATAATGGCAGGAAAAGTAGAATGTGGTAGAAATACCACATGCCAGATGGCTAGACTCAATCAGAGAGGTCATGAGTCTGAACTTGCAGGACCTGAGCAGACCAGTAGAGAAGAGGGGGACATGGAGATGTCTCATTTACAGGGTTGCCATGATTCAGAGTTGACTCGAAGGCAGCTAACAGCAACATTTATAGATTTCTGCCTGTTTGGTGTGGGTGCATATTTGTCTTTTGCCTCCTTAGGTCAGGGGTATGCTAGAGCAGCACACACTGCTTTCTGTCAGCCCACATCCTTCACCCAAAGAGCCTGTGAAGCAGGTGCAAAAAACATCAGTCAGGGAAAAGCCTCAACTGATGTGCCGTTGGAACAGGTGCATGAGGCTTCCTTGTTTGGCCATGTGACAGCCCCTTGTCTGTGTGTCATCTACTGATCTTTGTGGCTTTTTTTTTCAATTCAAAGAAAATCCCTGCTTGACCTTAAAATAAATGCAGTACAGTGCTGATACCAAGCAGGTTGTTGTCCAACCCCATTACTCTAAGGGCCTTTGCAGACTGCCAGAAATAGTGCAAATTGAGTCCACTTTAAGGGTTAGGGTTAGTGCTAGGGAATCATGGGGATTGTTTTTTTTTCTGAGACATTGAGCCTTCTCTGTCAGAGAGCTCTGGTGCCACAATAAAATACAGTTCCCATGATTCCCTAACCCTAACCCTTAAAGTGGACTCAATTTGCACTATTTCTAGCAGTCTGCAAAGACCCTAAGTTTTGGTGATGTGTGGCGGATGGCAGAAAGAAGGTTGGAATAATTTGGAATGACCTGCTACAATCAAATCTGCCGTGGTTCAGTTGCACTGAAAAGACAAAATCACTTTGCACATTTTGTAGTGGGAAGATACAATGGTAGGGAGAAATGTTATTTATTTTGAAGGTATCAGCTGCTGTTTAGCTGTGGCCAATGCACTGTACTTAGCTTTGAATGTGCTCTTGAATACCAAGACTTTTCCATGAAAATATTTGGATAGTTCTGTGTTCTGAGCTCGGAAAACAGAACTCAGCCTCATCAGTCTCTCCCTTCACTTTCCACCTTGCTATATTAGGAAAGAGAAAGGGTAGAAAATTAGAGGGGGGAGGAATGGGTCAGAATTGAGGGTGGCACCACAAGACTGAAGAGCCAGACTAACTTCTTTACCTTTGAAATTGATTTATTTACTTACTTATTTCATCAGTGCCCTGGCTTTTTTCCAATATGGGACGCAAGGTATCTCACAAAATTGAGTTAAATCAAAATACATTTAAAATTATGGTTAGTATCAAAATTAAAAAAATATACAAACACATAATATTATTATTACCCATTTAAACCTATTACTACCTTCAATAAGTAATATTTTTAAACTTAAAAAGATGATGATGGTGTAAGCAAATACAACATACCCCAATTAAAATACGTTTTTGCATCAAACTGTTAACATACAAAGGCCTGGATAAACAAAAAGGTCTTCCTCTGCCAGCAGAAAGAGTTCAGAGAGGAGGCCAAAATCAGAGCGATGGCTTCCTGTGGGAAAGAGTTCCACAGTCTGGGAGCAGCAACCAAGAAGGCTCTCTCCTGTGTCCTCATCAGGTATATGTATGATAGATAGAGAGAGAGAACTCCTCTGATGTTCTTAAAACTTTGGGTGCATCTATACTGTAGAAATAATGCAGTTTGACACCACTTTAAGGACTGTAGCTCCATCCTATGGAATCCTGGGATTTTGTGGTTTTACAAGGTCTTTAGCCTTCTCTGTCAAATCATGCTGATGCCTCACAAAACTACAAATTCCAGAAATCTGTAGGATGCTGTTAAAGTGGTGTCAAAATGCATTATCTCTACAGAGCAGATACACCCTCTGAAAGGCTCATATTGGGATATATGTATGGTCTTTGTGCTCTGCAGCTTTCCCTGTGTTAGACTTGTATATCGTTGGAAGAGTGCTGCTTCTCATGTTTGTTTTTGTTTTGGTTATAAATTAATGCAGCCCTCTTCTTGGACTTTGACAAGAATTCTTTAAGCAATATTTTTGGATAGCTAGTGAACATGAACAAGTGTCAGATTTTAGGCTGTATGCTCTTTCAGTAAGGATGGTCCTCTTTGTAAAGTGTAAACACTCTGTAACATAAATCATCCTACTGAGGTTCATGAGTGTTCCCAAACCAACCCTGATTAGATTGCATGGACACCAGCACCTAACATTGCTTAAGGAAAATTACTTGTAAGGATTATATGAGCAAATAGAATGTACTTTTAGTGAATGTGTTTAATTTTCAATTTTAGAATTAAGGGCAAAAATGTGTGTGCCTCATTATATTTCCTGGAGTGGTGATTTGGGCCCTTTTGTGGGAGGAAACTAGATTAACTGAACCGTTGCTCTGGATTATGGACTCATTTCTCCAGTTCTGTACTTTAATGTGTAGATTTGTGTCTGCCTTTCTATATCACAAAGAACATTTTGTGATAGAAAGTGGATTCTGGTTACACTAACATAAGACTAACTTCTATGGTTCTAGTAACTTCATATATGTGTGTCGATGTCTGGAATTAAGTAGTACTTGGTGCAGGACAGAAAATATGTGGATGGTCATTCAGGGGTCACTGAGTGATAGGCCTGTCTTGCTGCTTCACTGAACAACTTGACTATCTCAGTTGCTCATGTTCTCCATATGGAGGGGGAAAGGAAGAACAAGATGGCTCACTCATGGAGAAAGACTCAAAGGGAAGAAAAAATATTTTCCAGGATTAATAACGTTAGTCAAAACATGAAAGAAAAGGTGAAAAAATGTGGAACGGAAGGAGTGAGCTGACAAGTGTAACCTCTGTTTTTCTCATGAGTCCCTTTCTTTGAAACCAAAGCTGCCTTTAATGTACACCATGTGTCATTGGGGTGTTCCGCTTCCTTTCAGGATAGGAAATTTAGCTTTGCCTTTTCAGCATCTCTGATGTCCTGCGGGTGAGTAGATTCATATTCTTTTTAGATGTACCCCAAGAGTTCAGAGGGCACATAGGGGTTGAAACATGACTTATTTTTTCTATGACTGCCATCAAAGGTATGGAAGCACAAGACTTGGTTTGTTCATTTTAACAGCTAAGTTTGTTCATTTTAACAGTTAAGCATTTGGGTCTGTGAGATTAGAAATGGAAACAGGGGGAAGAGTTCTTGCCTGCTGTGCCTGTTACCTCCTCCTGAGTGTATGTACCTCTGTTTTGCTGCTTCTACCTGTATAACATTGCCCACCTGCTGCTGCCATTTTGAACACAGTGTGTTTGAGCCCTTCAAGGTCACCTTGATGCTTGTTTGTATAAGTCAACAGTTGTTTAACTCAAGGTGATGATGGTTGACAGGTTGTACCAACAAGGTGAAGTAGCAAGAAACAGGATGAGGAACGTCGTTGACTTAGGTTTGAATCAAAGATCTGAAATGGCATGATTTCAGCTTGTTTTTGGTGAAAGCTGACCTTAACATTAGGCAGAATGGAAGCAGCCACTTCAGGCAAGAGATGCTAAGGAAGAGCAGGAAGAGATAGTGAGATACTGGATGTTAAATTTGCATTTGCTCTATGGAGCATTTTCTTTGTTCTGAAACCTGCTGCTGTCAGATACAGGTAGGGTGCAATTCCACCCTCAATGTTGAAGTTAAGTTTGAAAGCACATAACAACAAATCTAACTTTTTAACTTACATTTTTAAATATGTTTTTAACATTTTAAAATAATGTTTATAATTTGCACAGTTTTAAATTTAGATTGGTTTTATTGTATCTCTGGATGGTGGAATGTAGGAAATCAACTAAATAAATTAAATAAAGTTTTAGGGTGCTAGAATCTGTGGAAGGCAAGCACTAATTTCTAGGAAGAAGTAGGGAGCAATTCATTCTACAGATGTTTTAGAGATGTTAACTCCTAGGATTCCCAGCCAGCAGGACCAGTGGGAAAGGATTTGTGAGTGGGAAGATGTTTCAACATCATAGTCTTGACTTCTGCCAAATTTTAAGTTTGTTGAATGTTTTGTAACAGAAGATTTACCTTGAATTTGTGAGGTGATAGCTCATTGCTGATTTAGGAATAGTGTCTATAGTCCAGTGCCACTCTATTCTGCTTTGGTCAGGCCTCACCTGGAATACTGTGTCCAGTTCTGGGCACCACAATTCAAAAAGGATGTGGAGAAACTGGAGCGTGTCCAAAGGAGGGCAACTAAAATGGTGAAGGGTCTTGAAACCAAGCCCTATGAGGAACGACTTAGGGAGCTGGGGATGTTTAGCCTGGAGAAGAGGTTAAGAGGTGATATGATAGCCTTGTTTAAATATTTAAAGAGATGTCATGTTGAGGAGGGAACAAGCTTGTTTTCTGCTGCTCCAGAAACTAGGACCCGGAACAATGGGTGCAAGCTCCAGGAAAAGAGATTCCACCTCAACATTAGGGGGAACTTCCTGACAGTAAGGGCAGTTCGACAGTGGAACACAATCCCTCGGAGAATGGTGGAGTCTCCTTCCTTGGAGGTCTTTAAGCAGAGGCTGGATGGCCATCTGTCGGGGATGCTTTGATTGGGAGATCCTGCATGGCAGGGGGTTGGACTGGATGGCCCTTGTGGTCTCTTCCAACTCTATGATTCTATGATTCTATGATGATCCACTCCCACCCCCTTTATCCACAGATTCTTTATCTATATAGTGGGCACTTGGTTTCTGCTGGGATTTGGTTCCAGAACCTCCCCCCCCCCCCCGATACCAAAATCCATGAATGCTCAAGTCTCAAATGGCAAAAACAAGGCTTGCTTTGAGAATATATATTATTTTTGCATATTTTCAAGCTATGGATGGTTGAATCCATGGATAAAAAAAAATCCATGGATACAGAGGGCCAAATGTAGATTCAAGCATCCAGAGTATGAAAATGTGTTTGTTTGTTTTTTAATTTCAAAAATGTAATGCAGATTTTGCCATTTTATATAAGGGACACAATTTTACTATGCCATTGTATATAATGTGATTTGAGCATCCATGGATTTTAGTATCCATAGAGTGTGTATGTATATGTGTCCTGAAACCAAACCACAGCAGATACCAAGGGCCCAGTGTACTTTGTTTTAATATCATGCCCCTCTGTGTCACTGTCAGAGAATTCAGAGATGCCTTGTTTGCTTTTTTTCCACAATGCTAATATTGGGTTAGGGAACCTATGGAAGTATATAAAAAGGGCTCGTGTAGCATGTAGAGATATACATTGGTTGTATTAGGCAGCCCTAGTGCTGGATGGCAATGCTGTGCAACTGAATGTATAACACAATACACAACTCAGTCTGCATCCACATGTATCACTGAATGCACAACCCAATGCACATTGTTATGAACAGTGGGATTTCACACACAATTCCACTATTGCAATGTTGAAGTGAATGCAAACATTTTGCATTGGACAAAAATGTCCAATCACTTCCACAGGGGAATTTATCAACATGTAAGACAACATTGGGATCTGGGTTTAGAGTCCCAAATCTTTCCGCAAAATAGAAGGCTGCACACACAGAACTGTGGACAAAGATCTCTACATACTGTGCTATAAGCTGGTGCTAGGCTGGGGGCATGGATGTTAGGTAGAATAAGTTCAGAAGTGGAGACTGAGCTCAAACATTACATTAGCGGTACTGTACTGTGCTAATGTGGAACTGCATTCCTCTGTAATGCAGAAATGGGTGACATACATCCTGTAGGCTGTACCTTCCTGTTTCTGGCCTCTGGAGATCTTGGACATGCCCATGAATTGCTGGGGAGAATTGGAGGAGGAGGAAATGAGGATCAAAATGTAGGAGTGACTTTGGTCACTTTTGTTGTAAAAAAATTGTGAGAAAAAATTATTTTAGATGAGGTTGTGACCCACAGTTTGCTTGGGGTGTGTGTAAAAACTGGGCTTTGAACTCAGCAAAGTTTCCTAATGCTGGTCTGAGAAGAAAACAAAGCAGTACCCTCTGTACTCCAGGATTCAGACTATTAAACGTGTTGCCATTAAACAATAAACGCTGTGTAATTTTATCTATTTAAATTAAAAAAATATATCCCAGCACAGTATCCAAGGTGGTTTACAACACTTGAAAATAAAGTGCAGCTAAAATATTAATGCAAAACTTAAAAAAATAAAATAAACAAATGATTCTATTTAAGAACGCACATAGTCTATAAAGTTTGTGTAAAACATAATGAAAAGGATAAAAGCATGTCACAGTGCAAGATGGTTATAGAATGGAAAGTAGTTTTGGGGTCTGTCTGAATGTTAAAATATAGACTTGTTTGGACATAGTATCCAAATTCCAACATTTAAATGATAAAAAAGTAAAGGAACAAAACCTGAAAATCTCTGTTTGATTGTCTTCACTATTGAGAACTTGGCTTAAAATTGGGCCATAAGATAGCTAAATGTCTCTCCCCCCCCCCCCCCCCTTTGGTTATTTTTTCCCCTTGGGGCTGCTTTGTTGTCTGAAAAGGTTCTCTTGTGGAGTGTTACTTTCACTCATTTTGAATGCATGAAGTAAGTGAGAAGCATCACTAAGGAAATATGCATCCTTATTTTCTTTCCCAAACCCTCAGCATGTTTACCTTCTTAGTATTTGGCAGAGAGCCTAGGTCATATGGGAGCAAGGGAACTGAAGTCCAGTTTAAACATGGTAGAACAAAAAGTGCAGGGTGTAGTGATGATGCTCAGCAGTTCTTTAAGTACAACCCACATATATATTACTAAGCAAAATTGCCTAGAATGTGAGATTATTTGCTAGATACGAGGTGTAGTGTTGAAGAAAGTGCAAGTAGAACATGGAAAAGTAACATTTTTAGATTACAACATCCAAATCCCCCCTCTCACAAACAGCAGCAGTTACAAACACAGTAATCTGTTAAAATGCTAGGCACAGATGCAGGCGAAACATCAGGAATAAATTCTGCTAGAACACGCATGGTCTCATAGTCCGAAAAACCCACAAAAAAAATACAGTAACTTTCCCCAGCTTTGTTGTAAGCATTTAAAGATCCTGGCTTCTGTTATAAGGATGTTCAAAGATGTTCTTCAGAGCAGGGATAGAAATAATATTATTCTTGTTACTATATGTAGAAACCTTGAAATTAGTCATTTTCTCCTGCTTGGGCTGTGGAGTAATGAACTCTCAATAGACCATCTTAATATCTTTCTGAGGACAAGTAATTTAGCATGTGAGAATGAAACATTTCTGTAGTTTTCTACTCGCTTATGAGTTGGCAGAGCTTTCCCCTATAAGCCAAGATGACTAAACTGAGAATGTCATACTTTGGCCATATCATGAGGTTGCATGACTCCTAGAAAAGACGATAATGCTTGGTAAGGTGGAAGGCAGTAGGAAAATAATAATAATAATAATAATAATAATAATAATAATAATAATAAATAATAATAATAATAATATTTATTTATATCCCGCCCCTCTGCAGAGCAATCGGGGTGGCTTACAACATTAAAATTTCCATAGAGATATATGGAAGACTGCATTCCAGATGGATAAACTCAATTGAGGAAGCCACAGCTCTGAGTCTGTAAGACCTGAGCAGTGCGGTGGATGATATGATCATAGAATCATAGAGTTGGAAGAGACCACAAGGGCCATCCTTTCCAACTCCCTGCCATGCAGGAACTCAAAGCATCCCCGACAGATGGCCATCCAGCCTCTGTTTAAAGACTCCAAAGAAGGAGCCTCCACCACACTTCGAGGGAGTGTGTTCCATTGTCAAATAGCTCTCACTGTCAGGAAGTGCCTCCTAATGTTGAGGTGCAATCTCTTTTCATGTAGCTTGCATCTGTTAGTACGAGTCCTGTTGCTGGAACAGTAGAACACAAGCTAGCTCCCTCCTCAATATGACATCCCTTCAAATATTTAAACATGGCTATCATATCACCTCTTAACCATCCCTTCTCCAGGCTAAACATACCTAGTTCCCTATGTCGTTCCTCATAGGGCATGGTTTCCAGACCCTTCACCATTTTAGTCACCCTCCTCTGGACACGCTCCAGTTTTTCAACATCCTTTTTGAATTGTGGTGCCCAGAAGTGGACACAGTATTCCAGGCAGGGCCTGACCAAGGCAGAATACAGTGGCAATATTATTTCCCTTGATCTAGATACTATACTTCTATTAATGCAGCCTAAAATTGCATTGGCCTTTTTAGCTGCAGCATCACATTTTTGACTCATGTTCAACTTGTGGTGTACTTGGACTTCTAGGTCCCTTTCATATGTAGTCTCGTTAAGCCAGGTGTCCCCCATCTTATATCTATGCATTTCATTTTTTATTTTTATTTTTTGCTCTAAGAGCAGTACCTTCCATTTCCTTGTGTTGAAATTCATTTTGTTAGCATTGGCCCAGCTTTCTAATCTATTAAGGTTATTTTGAATTTTCATCCTGTCCTCTGGGGTATTAGCTATTCCTCCTAATTTGGTGTCATCTGCAAATTTGAGAAGCATGCCCCCTATTCTTTCATCCAAGTCATTAATAAAGATGTTGAAAAGCACTGGGCCCAGGACAGAACCCTGTGGCATCCCACTGGTCACTTCTCTCCAGCATGAAGAGGAGCCATTGTTGAGTACCCTTTGGGTTTGGTCAGTCAACCAGTTACTAATCCACCTAACAGTTGTATTGTCTAGCCCACATTTTACTATCTTGTTTGCAAGAATATTGTACGGGACCTTATCAAAAGCCTTACTGAAATCAAGATATGCTGTGTCTACCGCATTATCTTCATCTAGCAAGCTGGGAATTTTATTTAAAAAAAGAGAGATCAGATTAGTCTGGCATGACTTGTTTTTGAGAGACCCATGTTGACTTTTAGTGATTATGGCATCCCCTTCTAAATGTTTAATGAACTGTTCTAGAATCTTTCCTGGTATTGATGTCAGACTAACTGGGCGATAGTTGTTGGTATCCTCTCCTCCCCTTTTTTTTTTGAAGATGGGGATAATGTTTGCCCTCCTCCAGTCTGCTGGGACTTCTCCTGTTCTGCAGGAGTTTTTAAAGATTGTTGCCAGTGGCTCTGAGATTACATTTGCCAGTTCTTTTAATATCCTTGGATGTAGTTCATTTGGTCCTGGAGACTTAAATTCATTTAGGTTAGCCAGGTATTCCTGTACTTCCTCTTTACTTATTCTGTGCTGCATTTCTCCTATTGTGTCATCTGCTCCATTTTCCTCGGGTTGAACGCCCTTTTTCTTTTTGTGAGAAGACTAAGGCAAAGAAGGTGTTGAGTAGTTCTGCTTTTTCTCTGTCCCCTGTTAGAATTATTCCATCTTCTCTGCGCAGTGGCCCTACCATTTCCTCCTTCTTTCTTTTGCTATGGACATACCCCCAAAGCCCTTTTTATTGTCCTTAATCCCTCTAGCAAGCCTGAGTTCATTCTGTGCTTTGGCTTTCCTGACTTCACTCCTACATGTGCTAGCTATTTGTTTGAATTCCTCTTTAGTGATTTTGCCCATTTTCCATTTCTTATACATCTCCCATTAAAACTTAGTTCAGTTGAAAGTTCTTTAGTCATCCAACCCAGTTTCTTGAGACATCTCCCATTTTTTCTTCTCATTGGAACAGTTTGAGATTGTGCCTTCAGTATCTCCCTTTTGAGAAACTCCCAACCATCCATAACTCCCTTCTCCTTTAGTATTCCTGACCAAGGGATCACTACCATTATTTCCCTAAGTTTACTGAAATCAGCTCTCCTAAAGTCTAGAATGAGTGTTTGACTATGCCTAGCTTCTCCTTTCCATTGTATAAGAAACTCCAGGAGAATATGATCACTCCCACCTAAGGATCCTACCACTTGCACCCCATTTACCAGGTCATCCCTGTTGGTTAGGATCAGATCTAAAATAGCTGATCCCCTTGTAGCCTCTTCCACCTTTTGGACAAAGAAATTGTCTTCTAGGCAAGTGAGGAATTTGCTAGACCTTGAAGTATTGGCTGAGTTTGACTTCCAGCAAATATCAGGATAGTTGAGGTCACCCATCACTTTCCTTTCTGAGTATGTGGTCATCTGTTCTAGAAAGGCATAATCCAATTCCTCAGTCTGACTTGGGGGTCGGTAATAGACTTCCACAATAACATCACTGTTATTTCCTTCCCCTTTAATTTTTATCCAGATGCTCTCCACCTGATTTCCAGGATTTAAATCCTGGATCTCTTCACAAGTATAAACATCCCTGACATATAATACTATTCCTCCTCCTTTCCTATTTGGCCTATTTCTCTTAAAAAGGTTTTACCCCTCTATTCCTACATTCCAATCATGAAACTCATTCCACTAGGTTTCAGTGATGCCTATTATATCGTATTTGCTTTGTTGTGCTAGGAGTTCAAGTTCATCTTGTTTATTTCCCATGCTCTGTGCATTAGTGTAGAGACGTCTAATAGCATGGGTCCTCCCCACTTGCTGCCTGTGTGAGGTTTTTTGCCTCCCACTGTTGGGCCCTTGCATCATTTGCCTTGTTCCCTCTATAACACTTTGACTATTATCTCCAGCCCATGATGTACTCCTGCCTTCCAAGATACCTTCCAAGATACTGTCTCCCTTCCCCACATGCCTTAGTTTAAAGCCCTCCTGATCAAATGTTTGAGACTATTGGCAAAAATGTTTCTGCCAACTGGTGTGAGATGCAGCCCATCTCTTGCTAGAAGTCCACCCTCATGGAACCGCAGCACATGATCCAAGAATCCAAATCGTTCTTGGCAGCACCATCTACAGAGCCAGTTATTTTCATCTGCTATCTTCCTCTCCCTTCCCGGACCATGCCCTTCAAATGGGAGAAGAGATGAGATAACAACCTGTGCATCCAGCTCTTTCAGCTTCCTACCCAAAGCCTCATAATCCCTTCTGATATTCTGAAGACTGTGCCTTGCAGTATCATTGGTTCTCACGTGGACCAAGAGGAAGGGGTAATGGTCACTGTCACATCACAGATTTTTGCCCCAGGGAGACAACACACCTCCCGGGACATCTTGTCAGTCCCACAAACCACTGCTTCTGTACTTCTCAACAAGGAGTCCCCCACCGCCACCACATGCCTCCTTTGAGGCTTAGCAGTGGCTGTTCCCCACAGTGATACTCTTAGGGTCCCCTGCACTGTCCCTGAGGACTGTCCCTTCTGCTCTTCCTCTTCATCCTTGATAAGGGAGAGAGCTTCAAATTGATTCTGTAGCTGCAAGATTCCAGAACGATCCCTGGTTTCCCTGCTTCTGTGTGTGATGTTCCTCCAGCTGTCTACCTTCTGTGTGCACGAAGTGACCTCCTCCTCAACAACTTCCTCTGTGTGGTCCTTGTCCAAGACCGTTCATTCCACTCTGTCTATGAAAACTTCTTGTTCCCTAATATGCTGAAGAGTAGCTACCTGGGCCTTCAGTTGCTTGACTTTCTCTTCCAGGTGCAGGTGAAGTTCTCCACATCTCTTGGCAAGAAGACAAACATCCCACAAGTGTTGCAGGTGACTGCAGCAACTCCCTCAGTGTCCATATTGAGAAATCTTAAGTAAGCACTGAAACAGGACTGTGAGCTTGTCCCCCAAAATGTCCCCTGGTAAAGACCCACGTAAAGGGCCTCGGTTCTCTTGTCCTTTTCACCAGGCCTTGTCAGGAAGCTCAATCAGCTCTAACTCTATAGAGAGCACCTGTATGCTACCTTATTCTGGAGGCAATTCTCTGACTCTCTTCCTCTGAGCAAAAACAACAACAAAACCCCCTCAAAGCCCCACTCAAAATGGCTGCCCAGAAACTGCTTTCCTTCTCCTTCCTAGCAGGAACTGATTTGGAGGTCTTTCATTCATAGGGTCAAGATAAGTTGAAGTGAACTTGATGGCAGTTAACAAAAACAACAACAGTGAGATGGCAAGATACTTTCCATTAGTCTTGCCAAGAACTTTTGCCTTTGTGAAAGTTATTTTTGTGTAATTTTTGCAAATTTGATAGGTAAACTGCAATGGCTGCTGCTTCATTGTATAAACTTTTAAAAGTGAGAAACATCTGATGGCTTGTTTGCATCTGTTCAATCAATCTGCCAACCTTTCTGTGATTGTGATGCATGTATGCAGTGGTGTAATAGAACCAGGGCTTACAGGGTCAAAGCTATGGGACTTTTTGATGAGCAAGGACTATGACCTCATCTTTCACCACGTCTGGACTGTCCTGTTTTCTCTGAGCTTAGCAGCAGTCCCCTCATTAGGTGGAGTGGAAATGGATTTTCCCAACAACAATGTATTGTGAACTACTTTCCCTGTTGTAATCAATAGTATTTTGGGGTGGCCTAGTTGTGCGTTGGCAATATCCTTCAGCCTCTGCTTCTGGTATAAACATCTAGAAATTGTTTTGGATCAATCCAGCTCCCTACATGATGGACTCTCCTTAGGAGTGTTGCTAAGGAATGGTTCCTGCTGAGGGACTGCACTTCAGCATTTACATCCCCAAGTTTGTGTGTTTTCCACAACAAAGAAAAAAATACTAATTCTGTGCAGTGAAATTTTGCACAAATAGTGAAAACGTAGGAGTTTATCGCATAGCTTTTAAAACCGTCTCACCTCTCTCGACTTAAATTTTATTTTGACTGGCATCCTGTTATTATTGCAGTGATTTTGCTGCTGAATCCGCTGCCCAGGTCCATCCTGTGTCCATCCCCACTCCCAGGAGCACTCTGGAGGCCATTTTATTAAGCTGGAAAATTCCTCGTTTCAAAAAGAGGCACAATGAGTGCCCCTGGGAGCGGGGATGGACCCGGGTGGCAGATTCAGCAGCAAAAATTCTGCAATAGTATCAGGATGCCAGCCAAATTTGGGAGAGGTAAGACAATTTAAAAAATCATGCGATAAGCTCCTTAAACAAAATACAATGGTTTGTCTAATTCTCATACTGAATATGAGAAACAGTACATGTGACCATTTGTAGAATTTTTCTGGAGGCAATTGGTTCTTATCTAGGAAAAAAATATATAGATGAGGAAAAGTTGGCTCAAAGCACCACCCCACGGGGTGGAATGTTCCTGCTCAGGATTTCTGCCATACTGCAGAATTAAAGTAGTTTGGGACCACTTTAACTGTCAAGGCTCTATCCTGTGGAATGCTGGAATGTGTAATTTGGCACCAAACCTCTCTGACAGAGAATACTAAATATCTCACAAAACTACAAATCCTAGAATTCCATAGCACTGAGCCATGACAGTTAAAAAGGTATCAAACAACATTAATTCTACAATGTATATACAGCCCGGGCTTCAGTAATACAGAGGCCTGTATCCTAACTGGGATAGGCCCATGGATGAGTTGTTGAATGTGTGACTCAGTATGTAGATAAGTCCCCTTGATTAATGGGGATAACCTAGATGGTATTAACAGCAGGATTCAGGCCTCTGGTTTTGTTTGTTGTTGTTTAATGCAAGATTCCTGTTGCCAAAAGAAAGAAAGAAAAAGAAAGAAAGAAAGAAAGAAAGAAAGAAAGAAAGAAAGAAAGAAAGTGTATTTAAAGAAGAATATCCACCAGGTTCAGTTTCTCTTACATGATTCCACAGTGGCTATAGAAATCTGCACATGCTGGAATTATCCCTTTAGTGTCAAAGAAATACTGAACAATTCTACCCATTGCTGTAGATGACTGATCAGATAGATGTGATATCCAGGAGTGCTTACTATCAGCCTCATCTGATACAGCAGCTGTGGCCCTTCTTAGAGTTGGGAGACCTAAAGATGATAGTGCATGAGCTGGAAACCACAGTACTTTTGCAATGCACTGTACATTGGGCTACTTCCATAGCAAGTTCAGAAACAGCAGCCAGATTGAGTGGTCATATCACACTAATCTTAAAATCATTCCACTGGCTGCCAATCAGTTGCTGTGCAAAGTACAAAGTATTGGTTATTACCTTTAAAGCCCTACATGGTTTGAATGCAGGTTACCTGTGGGATCATCTCCTACCATATAATCCATCCCATACATGCAGGTCCTCTGGCAGACATTTACTGCAGTCAGCCATAAGTTGGCAACTGTCAGCCAGAAGACTTTTACTTCAGTCACCTCTAGACTGTGAAATGACCGAGATATTCAGAAGAGACCTAGAGAGACTGGTCTTTGAAATTCAGACAGCATATTCAGCTGTCAAATCTTTCCAAGACCAGTCTCTTCTGGCAAGCTTATCCAAATGACTTTTAAATTGTGAATTTTAAATGTGGTTTTGTTTTAATTTGTGTACATCTTATTTGTCCATTTAAATTGATGTGTGTTTTACTGGATGTTGTGTATTTGTTAATTACTGTTGTTCCCTGCCTCAATCCATTGGGAGATGTGGGTAAGAAATACTACTACTACTAATAATAATAATTGCAATGAAGGAAGCATTTGGCCAGGTGAAGGCATTACATCTATCATGGTGCTCTGAAGCTATACCCAGTCAACATGCTCACTGATGCAACACACACATTATTTTTCTTGACTAGGCCAGATTTATGGAATTGAAAGGGCCATGAGTAGTGCAGATGGTACCAGCCCTCTGTAGGTACACAGTGTTATGGGGCATGGATCCTAGGCAGTATCTTCTTTGGCAGTTTGACAGATGGATGAGATTGCACCTGGCCTATACAACCCCAAATTTCCTGAGTAAAATTATCCAGTTGCAGTCATTAATATTAGTCAGAAGGTGGGATGCATATCCTGCTAGCCTGTTTTCAAAGAGATGGCAATGTTAGCCTCTTTTATCATAAAAAGGAGAGGGGGATGCTTGAATTCAACAGCACTTTTAAATCTAGCCCATTTTTTTAGCATGAAATCTTTTGTAGATTTCAATCTGTAGCTAATGCAAAAATAAATCAATTAATCTTAAAGGTGCAGCTAGATTCCCCAACACACCACTTTGCTTTCCAGTCAGCCACATAGGACGTTATCACACGTGGGCCAGAAAGCGAAAATAAAGTGGAAATGAGGCATTCCGAAAATAAACGGGAAATAAACAATAATTCCGCAAACGTCATTACCTTAATTGCAAATTTACAGTAATCGCATTAAACGTCCACACACAAGCGAAAAAAGCCCGTAAATGTACTAGAAATGAGCCTCTTGCACATGCGCAGATAGAGGAATGCTCGCTGGAACCATGGCAACAGCAGGGAAATGCTCCCAAATGTGCATTTGGTTATCACATTACGGTAAATTCGAAATTACCTTAATTGCACATTTGCATTTCCTCCAAAGAACCGAATTTCAAAAGATCTCATTTCTGTCCACTTTCTGTCCACTTTCTGTCCAGTTTCTGAACGACGTCGTGTGGAAACACGGGCCACTAATCTGGTTTTGGTCGAGATTTTGTGTGGATTTGGCCCCATGTGATAACGTCCATAGTCTAGGTGTAGGTCCAGTTTGGTTCTTGTGTGTTCCATCCAAATATAATTTGCATTTGACAAGTAGGCAAGTGTAAAATTTGCCTGGTGTAGGAAGCCAGGCTGCCTGGAACACACATCACAAAGTTTTGTCTGCATCAGAACAGCTGTTCCATCTTTCAAGTATTAACTGAGATGTGAATAAAATCCTCTTTTTAAGAGTAAAAGTAAATGATATCCAAATAAAGTTAAAAAGTTTGCCCATATTATCTTTGGCTGTAGCTCATGGCTATACCTCATGATTGTGAAGGTAACAAGAGAAGGAGGAGGATGTTTCTGCATCTAAAAGGCTAAAAGGTTCAGTGTAGCTATTTTTTGTTTTGTGTCTTTAGCTTAAGATCTCAGTAACATTTTGGAATGTTTTGTTTAAAGAACAGGATTTAACTTGATGTTCTAGTCCTTTGCTCCGAATGGCATTTTTTAAAAGATGTGATTGCCATAATTTAAATTAATAAGAAAATAATGTTCCCAAAGTTTCTTTCAAGCTAAACTTCAGCTCTTAAGGAAATATCCAAGCTGGCTTCAGTAAAAATCTAGGAAAAACTGGCAGATGCTTAGTTGGCTGCTTCATTCAATGGGAATGATCTGCCCACAGAGCAGAATTTGGTACCAGTCCAAGACATTTTACTGCCTGATGCAAACCAAACCAAACCAAACCAACCCCCCCCCCCCCAAAAAAAAACAACAACACAAGATGGTGCTCACTCCTCAGTCAGTGGGCATACCTTGACTGGATTGGCACATAAATCTTACTTCAGTACTGGCAGTGGGACAGTGTCTTCCACTTCAGCTCATATGGCAGCCTAATTTAGGGTCCTAATATTTATACAGTTCTGTTTTCCATCAGATGGTACCAGTTGGAGAATTTATGAGGAACAGTTGGGAAGCAGTTACTGCTGCTCACCCCAAAGAATCTGGTTCCCGAGGAGCCCTGGTGGCACAGTGGTTAAATGCCTGTACTGCAGCCACTCACTCATAAACCATAAGGGTGCAAGTTCAATACCAGCCAGGGCTCAGGCTTGACTCAGGCATGCATCCTTCCAAGGTTGCTAAAATGAGTACCCAGCTGTTGGGGGGCAATGAGCTTACAGTTGTAAACTGCTTAGACCCTGCATAGTGTGGTATGAAGCGGTATATAAATGAAGCTGCTTTGCTTTGCTTGCTTTACTGTCCTTCATCTTAGGGGAACTGGCTGCTGATGTGAGAGTGGTGGGAGTAATGGAGATATGTTTCCTACTGGACATTTGTTGATGAGATGAGCAGAGCATCTTGGCTTGAAAGGCTGGATGTATTTTAGTGTTTCCACCCCAGGAATGGATTATTGCAGTGAAGATAGCAGAGTTGTGAACAAGATGAAGTCTTGAATTCTGTGCTGGAAGAAAGGCAGATATAAATTCAATGTTGTGTACTGGCGGCCTTTGACTCAGAAACCCCAAACTTCAGTGTAAAACAGCAAGCTTTATTCAAAAGCCAAAGCAGTTCACAGTAAGGTACTTGAAATATGTTAGGACTAAGAAAATTCAGTCACACTTATAATAAAAGTGCACAACAATGCAAACTTTTTTTGTGGGCTCATTTGTCAGAACAGCAAAATATTTATTTTCTCATATTGCCAAGTTGTTTTCTCATGTACCAGGCATTCCACAGAACTGACCTTGGCCATTCCTGCTGCCTATTACCTCCTCTTCACATCTGCTCATTAGTCATCCCCAGGGGAAATAACCATTCCCTTCCACCTGGCACCACCAGTATAACATTTCCCATCATCCAGTAACATGAAACAAAACAGGCAAGCCTAAATGACTAACAAGCATGGCAGGAACTTTAAGGGACTCAAATACCTTACATTAAATGAATAAACAGACAAACAAGTTAGTGTTCCATGAGTATGTGGAAACTGTTTTTAACAGACAGATAGATAAAACTTAATCCATGTCTATTGGATGAATAGATCATAATGTGTGGTTCTTTTATATATGAATAAATTAATTTGTATTTACTTCTATTTATGAATCCAATAACTGCCATTGTTCTCATTTCAGTCTTTTCTGGGTGTGTGTAACTGAGCTACAAATAAGTCTTAAAGAGGAGAGGTTAATTTATAGTATGTACAAAAAAGCTGGGCTTAAATACCTTAAAAGTACCAGATCCAATCTGATATTGGAAGCTAAATAGGGTCATTCCTGGTTAGTACTTGGGTGAGAAACCACCAAGGAATACCAGATTCTATAGGCTATATTTTAGAGGAAGGAATTGCTAAAAACCACCTCTGGGTATTCCTTGCCTCAAAAAGCCTATGAAATTCATAGGGTCACCATAAGTTGTCAAGCAAGTTGAAGGTGTATACACAAATTTTTATTTGTTGTCTGAAATAATATTTATTTCAAAATACAAATAAAATGCAAATAGAATCCTTATATGTCATAGACAATATTATTAATGACCTAAATTCATTAAGGTAGGAGAGGATACAACAGTTTGCTTTTGCCTGAGCCTATTGAGAAGGTAAAGATTCAATCCTTTCTTCTCTCTTCCTCCCTGCTGACTTGAATACAAACTACTTTTAGAATTTGACCTCAGTTTGTAGCAACTTAAATAATCTGAGGACAATATGGGAAAGTGGGAGGAGGAGAAATAAAACTGGGACATTTTAAAAGCAGCTGAAAAAGTGGGACTACAGAGGATTGTGTCTGGCCCTGCTAAATTGAGACAGTTGGTAGGTGTGATAATTCATCTTGAACCTTCTTTTATTGGCACTGCTGCATTTTTATTTGGCTTCATAGTTCTGAGCGAAAGCTACCTCCACTGAATCCTGTTAATTGTAGCAGTCTGTATGATTGTACTGACAGACTACTAGGCTTAATGTCATGAGCTGGACACCTCAATCAGTTGAATTAAATGGCAGTCCTGATAAATTATGTTGAAGATTAGAAGTGCAAAAGTACAAGGGAAATGGCTTTGAGAATTAACTACAGCCTAGGGAACAAAAGAGCACAAAACATAGTTCAAGGGGTGCTATTTGGCTAGTAATGTTCTTCATTGTGAAAGTAATTTGTTGTTTTCAAAGCCAATACTGAAATCAGAGGATAGCTGGCACAACTCTAATTCTGTTGTTTATTGCAACTGGATTCATTTGTTAGAGATTTTCTTAGTACAAGAACTTATTAACTGTCTTACTTTACCCAGAATTCCAAGAGATTTCATTCCTTGCTCTAACATGTGAACAAGCCAATTTTATAGCTAACTAGATTTACTTCATAGCAATTTCCCAATGGATGAAAGTACTATTAGGCATTCCTGAAAGCTTAAAGGTTCAACCCAGAGTAAATTATTACAATTTAGTTGTCAGCTGTAGTGTGCTGTTACCCAGAAATGCTAATATGCTTTTGACTGTAGCAGCTCAGCTATGAACATCTGCAACACTTGTAACATAAATGGTGAAAAACAAAATAAGTGGTGGCTGAGTACATCTATTGAACATTTTTCTTTTCAGTTGGAAGCCACCTGAAGACTCTGGTTAGATGAATAATAGCTTAACCTCCATATGGTTTCCGTTCTTTTGGGGCGATAGCATACAGAAAGAAAGTCTACTTTTAGCTCTGGCTTCTGCTTGCCTCTTTGCTAGTGCGTCTGAGGAAGCTTCCTGTCTGCTTGCTGATAGGAAATGTTAGTAAAACAGACGGGTTGAGTGACATTTCTCATGCACTGGAAACATTTGCAAACTGGCACAGAGATCCATTTTTTTGGCAGTACTTCACATAAAGGGATTATTTATGACACACAGAAAATCTATCATCAGTGCTCACATCTTTAAAAAGCAAGCCAATGTTTTGTGTCTTGTTCATAGCCATATCCTATATATGCAGTGATGTCTAGACTTTTTCTCATTTCCAGTGTATGTATGTAATAGTCAGTTTCCTGCAGTGCCATTTCTCCTTTCTCTCTCTCACCCCCACACCCCAGTTTTGCCACAGGGTTGGACAATACCAAGAAAGAGAACGAGGAGGTGGCTATACAGATATAAGCATGTCTCTGTGCATGTATCAGTGATTCCTACTGAATTCCTCTCATCAGCAAGTAACCACCCCAGACGTGCACAGGGATCTTGTAACACCTTTGAGACTAACTGGGTGGAAGAAGCTGTAGCATAAGCTTTCATAAAGTTGGTCTACTTAAGTCTCTGCATCTGAAGTAGACCAGCCTCTCCTGAATTTAACTAATTTGCACTGCAGCCATGTTTTATCACAGTTTTTGCAGCAGAATCCGACTTCAGAGTAGATCCCCACTGCAGTATGAATTGGGAAATGCGCTCCAGTGGCCATTTTCCCAAGTCGGAACTTTCCGACTTGGAAAAATGGCCACCAGAGCACATTACCTGCCCCCCCCCCATGTCTTCCCTGAAGTACCCCATCATGGCCTATGATGTTGGATGTGGGCACCTGGCCACTTGGGTGTAAATGGGCACTCCCAGGTAAGAAGTGGGGACAGGATAGTATGGGTTTGGCCCATGCTATCCTGCCTGTCTCCTCTGGCCCTGTGTTACCCATTTGTGCATGCAAGGTTGAGGGGTGGTGGTAGGAATGCAGCGTGACTTTGTCAAACCTCAGTGTCTGGCAATGTGGAATAATTATTATTCATCTCATCTGAAGATACTCATTATTTTCAGTAAACTAAGAGAGGTTTGTAATCAAGGTTAGTAAGAGGTTAGCATTCCACAATTTGGAATGAGGACCAATGTACCACAAGCATAATAAACTGCTGACAATTCTGCAAACGTGTGCTTAACAGATTTAGTAATTTTACCAGAAATTTTGTTCTACATTAACAGCGGAAATGGCAACAGCTTTGTTGAGGTTGTGTTCTTCCACCTTAGGATAAATTAAATACTGCAGAGGTGTAAGTGAGCTTTTTATGCATAGTCATATCTTTATGATATCTTCCTTTTCTGCATTCCTTTTTTATGAAATAGAAAACAGAAGTTAAGTTATACTTATTCTCGGCTGCTGCTTTGTCAGTTAACCCATATCTGTAAAGTACAATTTTGTAGTCTAAGGCCTGAATCCTATTAGTCCTACCAGAGTTGTTTGTTGTGTGCCTCCAAGTCATTTCTGACTTATAGTGACCCTAAGATAAATCTATGATGAGGTTTTCTTGGCAAGATTTTTTCAGAGGGAGGTTGCCTTTACCTTCCTCTTAGGTAAGAGTGTGACTTGCCCAAGGGTTTCCTTGGCTGAGTGAGGATGGAAACCCTGGTCCAGCCGCTATACAAATTTTTGAAGCTAAAATTATCTCAGTTTTATTATATGGAGCACAAATCTGTACCTATAATAACTTTGTTAACTTTGAGATAACACAGACAAAATTTCTAAGAGGTATTTTTTCAGTACCATGCTCTGTGCCAAATGCAGTAATGCGCCTTGAGGTGGGCTTGATCACTATCAAAGCATGATCTTGGATCCTGATAATTAATTTCTGGCTTAAACTTACTTTTGCCTCATGCGGGCTGGCTCCTTTGGTTCTACGAGATAATTTTCTTTCCTCCTGGAAAATGATGATTAACAGCATCCTGAGCAATTGTGGATTTTCACAAACTACCCTGATACAAATGGACCACAAAAGGGCAAAATCAGCCTTTAGACAACGAATCTGGGATATAGAACTACAGAATCATCAGGAACATCCCAGTTTTAGGAGGCTTGGAAATTACCTTTGCTAGGTCATTTGACCAAACTAACAGTACCCAAATTTAGGGCAGCTTTCACAGCAGCCCGCTGCAACGTTCTTCCCTCTGCAGTTTTGGAAGGAAAATACCAGAAGATCCCTTATGAGAACCAGACATGCTTATGCTCTGATACCTTAGTTGAATCACTCCAGCATATTATACTATATTGCCCTTTCTATCAAGGTGTGCACTCCTCTTTAATTTATCCAATCTTACAAAAATTCCCGGGGCAAACAGCCAATCACTATTTATCATTACTACTCGAGGATGTAGATCCACAAATAACTGAGAACATGGCCCAATTTTGTGCTGTAGTCATTGCTAAACGCAAACAAATGATCAAGGACCATAACTACTTTTAAATGAGGGAAACGAGATGTTAAAAGATCCCTTCCTTTATGTTGGTGTGTAATGTTTCCTGTTTACATGTACATTTGTTTTAATTTGATTTTATTTAGATTTATCAGTTTTGTAAGTGTGATTTTATTGGCTAATATTTATATAATTTTGTGATATTTTGGTCAAAGACCATAAATAAATTCTGATTCTGAAACATTGGTCTCCAGTGTCATAGTTCAGCACTCAAACCACTACAGCATGGGTGTTCACTGTAGTTGGGCCTAACAGTAGGACATAGGCTGTGTAGACCTGTTTATTATATCTCTTGGAGTTTGCTTAGGCAGACATTATGCAGATTATCAGTAAAAGACTCTATGCCCTTACTGGTACACAGCTAATTTCATAAATAATGGTACTCTATAGCAGGGACCAGCAACCTACGGCCCGGGGGCCAGTTAAGGCCCTGGCCCCCGGACTTACCGGCCCCGTCCGAAGACTGCCGCCGTCGCTGCCGCCGCGCGCCACCCCCGCCACCGCGCGCCGCTGCCGGGGAGCGTTTTCGGGCGCGCTTGTTGCGGCCGCCATTTTGGAAGCCAAAATAGCGGTCGCGACGCGTTTGCGCATGCGCAATACTTTTGCGCATGCGCAAACGCGTCACGGCCGCCATTTTGGCTTCCAAAATGGCACCGCGCATGCGCCATGGCAGCTGTGGCGGTGCGCGCTACGATGGCGGCCGCGGCGGCAGCGTGCACGGGGGGTCGCGCACGCAGGAGGAGGGTGTGCGCGCGCATATGCGCGCGCGCGCCGCCATTTCCCCCCCCTTGGCCCAGCCGGCCCAGGTCTCAAAAAGGTTGCCTGTCCCTGCTCTATAGGATGGGGTCTGTGCAAGCTGTTTGGATCTACTTGTAGGTTGATTTGCAGTAAATTGTCAATAATAATAATAATAATAATAATAATAATAATAATTTCTATCCCGCCCCTCTGCCGAAGCAATCAGGGCAGCTTACAACAATAAAATTGCTCTTTGCAATGTACAACCCCAGAAAAAACAAAACAAAACAAAAACAAAAAACCCACCCACCCCTTAAAATAATATTAAATATCAAACATTTTAAAACAATAAAAGAACAGCCAACAATAACAATTACAGAGTCCTAATAGCAGGCAGGCTACAGTTATAAATGTAGCAGAGGGTAGAGATAGAGTGGGTCAAGGGTTGAACATCCCATTGTTTAAAAGTAAGCACAACAAAAGGCTGCTTTCTTATATTATGCGGTTAGAATCCCTGATCTCACTGAACTTATCTGACCATTCCAATCTATATTGCTTGTGGATTGCAATGGGCAATTGGTTCCCATTCCGTGGGCTACCAATGTCTGTCTCAGTCTGCCCCACAACTGCTATTTTGTACCTGCCTCATGATTCACATGGAAAAGCAACTAGGTGGATCCCCAAGCCTAATATTTCTTCACGTTTATTCCAGAGAGGTCTGCCCCAATTTGAGATTTATCTTTGTCTATATATTACCATTGTTTGCCTTGTGCTGTTTAAGGATTTAAATATCTTCAGAATGCTGAATTTCTTAAAAAAAACAAACAGATTGTCTTTGTCAGATCAGTTTATGTCCTGTAGTGTTGTTTTTTGGTGTGTGTTGAATTTCTTAGTGTTAATTCTCACCTATTTCTCAAAGAATTTCACCAGCTGTGCTTAATGGGCACAGCACAGTCTAGGTCTGTGGACTAGCTGGAAAAACAGTAGATTTGTGAGTCTCCAGTTAGCACCACTGAGATGAACCTAGACTCAGCAGTCCTGGTGCCTTAATATTCTTGGATACCAAAACTCCAGGAGCCTTCTACCCCCTTTCTCTCATTACCTCATATCTACACAGAGAGAAATTGAATGACCATTACAGATAGAACAATCTGTCCTGGACATTGCTCAAGCTTGAATCATGGTAAGCAATCATTAGGTTTTGCTAGCTTTGCAAAGACTCTGACAGGCTCAGACTTTCTGCTCAGCAAGTAACCAGGCTTAATGCTGTGCAATTTGGCTTGGGAGGTCTTCACCTTCCTCACCATGCATTTCCACTTTTATGTGTTTGCTTGTTCCCTCTGTTGTGCCTTTTTGACTGTTTTCACAGTTTTATGAGTTATGAGGGGAACAACACTAGCCCACTGCATATAAAGCAATTATTATTCATCTCATCTGAAATTAAATCATACAAACCATTGCAATTCTGGCAAAAATTGGTTGTGCACTGATTGCAGGATTTGGTTGGACCATTATTTGGCTTAAACTGATTTAGAAGTCACCCATTTTGACTCAAGTTGAATCCAAAATTGCATCTACACTGTATAAATAATGCACTTTGACACCACTTTTAAGTGCTGTAGATCCATCCTATGCTATCTTGGGATTTGTAGTTTTACATGGTTTTTAACCTTCTCTGATGAAGGATGTTCATGCCTCACAAAATGCCAAATCCCAGGATTCTGTAGGATGAAGCCATGACACTTAAATTGGTATCAAACTGCATTATTTATACAGGGTAGATATACCCCAAATTTCAAGTTAGAAATGTTTGTGTTTCTCATGATAGGAATCAAGAAATGACTTTTACCATATATACTCGACTATAAATTGACCTGATGTATAAATTGAGGGCAAGTTTTGGGGCCAAAATTATAGTTTTTGATATGACTCATGGATATGTCGAGGGTAAAATGTAGGGGCATGTAGCAAAGGATCTAAAGGATGAAGCATAGTAAAACAATGCCTAAGAACTTACAAAATTCCAGCAGATAGCACTTTCGGCTCACTCTTAAGGCTGGATGGATGAGAGAGTAGAGGGGATCAGTACATCCAGGAGAGATTATATTCTTGCCTTTTTACCAGGGGATGGTTCCTTCTTTTATATAAGAGTTAAGATGCAGTACTTACATTGACCTGTGGATAAGTCAACTGAGGGCCTTTACAGACTGCCAGAAATAGTGCAATTGAGTCCACTTTAACTGCCCTGACTCAGTGCTAGGGAATCATGGAAACTGTAGTTTATTGTGGCACCAGAGCTCTTTGACAGAGAAGTCTCAATTCTTAGAAAAAATACAATTCCCATGATTCCCTAGCACTGAGCCAGGGCAGTTAAAGTGGACTCAATTTGCACTATTTCTGGCAGTCTGCAAAGGCCCTCAGATTATTTTTTTTTGGGGGGGGGGAGGGGATGTCAATTTTTTGACCTAAATTTCTAGACTTATACATGAGTATATCCAGTAGCTTTTCTCTATTTTTCTTATATTTTTCAGAATTGGATTAGATCTGTAGGCATAGTACTTCTTTATTACAAAATTATGCCCACCAGATGCCATAAAAGTAAGTGCAAATGTTTTGTGCTGCATTCTTTTAAATTCTATTTTTGTTTAAAATTCAGCCTACATTGCATTATTGGATTTATTTTTATATGTCAGTTGCCTCTTCTGAGAGGCTCAAGCCTGCTAGGATTTGGGAAATTCAGAGGAAGAGAGTTTTGTGTAAGGTTAACTTTATAGTTGGGACTTTTACTCCAAAGTATGAGAGAGCTGATCTTTCTAGGATTTTTTTCAGCAATAATTATGAAAATAACATCCAAAACAAAGGTGGCTATACTTAAGAAACCTGCAAAATTACAGAATCAGTGCAGAATTATTAGTAGAAAGGGAACATTCAGACTGTCAGTGTAGGAAAAGTGATTTGGCTCCCATTACCCTTTCCATGGGCTAGTTCTTGCTGATGTTGTTGTTTGGCAATTGTTATGAAAATGGCAGATGCCATACAGGATAGATGCACCTATTCTTCTGATTTTTTTCAATCTTTCTGTATTACTGGGCAGAAAGACTGAAAAAATTCTGAAATATATGTGCAAAGGCATGGGAGTTATGTATATATGCACATGAATGAATGAATGAATGGGAAATAGCTTGAGATTTCTCTGGGTTTGGCTCAGTTGGCACCAAAGCCAGAGAAAGTATAAAAGGACAGGGATGAATGATGAAGTAGAACATGCAGTTGCAGAGACAGAAGATCCTGAATATCCAGAATTTTTCAGGAAAACACCTAATGATATATCTCTTAAATCCTAGAGATTAAATTCTTTTAGCATTTCCCATCCTTGGAGAGAAAGTTAACAAAAGGCACTTACTACTGCATCAGTCCTGTATATTGGTATACCTGCCTCAATGCACAGGAATTGGAAAACCATGGTAAAACCATTCATTGTGATTAGAAGATGGAATGGTCACTCACAAAACTATCCTACCTTCTTTTTCCTCAACTGGCATTTTCTTTGGAGTATTTGGAAAGAGAGTGTAGATTTGCCAGTATTCCTGCAAATCCAAAATGCTAACAATTTAGGTATGTTCACATTTGCATTTTTCCCCTGCTTCAGAGGAGTGTCATTTCTTTTCAGTCAGTTTCCTGAATAGCCAAGATTAAATTCATCCATATCTTATGTTATAACAGCTGAATTAATATAAAACCCCCTTTTTGTGGGTCCCTGCCATGGCCCTGGACTGGAGAAGCCCAACCACTATGGATTCAAGGCAAGCACATTGTTTCAACCTGCTGTGAGTTGAAGAAGCAGAGGTGGTGGAGGAGAGATGCTGCAGCCCCTTCAAAAAACTCCGCCCTCCAGCCCACAACACCGGCTGTGAGTTGAAGAAGCAGAGGTGGAGGAGGAGAGACGCTGCAGCCCCTTCAAAAACCCCTGCCCTCCAGCCCACAACACCGGCTGTGAGTTGAAGAAGCAGAGGTGGAGGAGGAGAGACGCTGCAGCCCCTTCAAAAAACCCCGCCCTCCAGCCCACAACACCGGCTGTGAGTTGAAGAAGCAGAGGTGGAGGAGGAGAGACGCTGCAGCCCCTTCAAAAACCCCTGCCCTCCAGCCCACAACACCGGCTGTGAGTCCTCCAGCCCACAACACCGGCACCCTTGGAGCTCTATCTGAGTGGCTTGAGCCGCCGCACCTATGAGGCAGCCGGGAGGGGCACCGGCGGACTTAAAACCCACCCATTTCCATGTCCCGCCGGCACCACATGGCATGCGGCAGCGCTCTATGGCCGTGAAGGACTATTTTGTTTTTTGTTTTTGTTTTTTCCATCTTGCAGCCCTTGGAGGACCACAATGACAAGAAATTTATGTATTTTAAATTGTATATTTTTATTATTGTTATTTAATTTGTTCTGTATGTTTTGGGGGGAAGGGTGGGTGGGCGAAGGAGGGATGGGATTCAATCTGATTTATTGTTTTGAAGTTTTGTATTGTTGTACGCCGCCCCAATTGCTTGGCAGAGGGGCGGGATATAAATAAAAAAATATTATTATTATTATTATTATTATTATTATTAGCACATCACATAGGCACCTGAAAGCTCACATCTGCACCTACATCAAAAGGGCCAGGCCTAGGAGCTACAAAGCAGGGCATTCACACCTAGGAAATTTATGAGTATCCAGTCAGGGTGTATCCGGCTGAAGATGAGATAACTTTAACATCCCATCTCCTCTCCTTGGAAATTCTTTACTTCAAAGAGTAGTAATCCAGAATCCTTTGATATACAATAACAACTCTTTGCCTCAGGCTAGATTTAAGGATATAAAAGATCCCCCAAATCTCAGTCATATTGGGTCTGGTTAGATTTCATGATGACACTGCGCCACTGTGAACTCTGACTTGGGTCCCAGCTCTTTCTGTTGTCCTTTCCTTTTCATAACGGTTGAATCTATCCATCTTCAGCCATTGTTGGAGTAGTCTCCTACAGGTAATCATCATCATTAGAAAGCCTTCTGTTTCCTCTCCAAGCTAACTACTTTATTCCTGAGTTCTTGTGTATATGATTGAATGATAGCGTGTCTTTGTATGTTTGAATCCCCAAATAAATTACAGTTCACTGGAAAGCTTTGTCTCTATCAGTCTATTCCTTAGCCACCCCTGTAAACATAGGATAAAAGATCTCATTGAAGACGTGGACTTTAGTAATTCAAGTCCTTCTTACACTTAAGAACACTCCTAATATTGGTTCTTCAGGTATAAGATATGTCACCTATTTAATTGTTTTTCTTTGTCTGGCATTTTTCAAGACAAGTCACATGTATAATACCAGTTTCCAAAGGAGTAGCTATATTAGTGCATTCCAACAAAACCAACAAAGATCCCTGTGGCATGGTAAAGACTGATAAATGTAAAGGTATACTTCAGTTAACGAAGTGCATGTGTTCCTAGGCATTACTTCTTTAACAAAAACAAAAACTGGTACCAGAGGCAGAAATACCATAGAAAGAATAGAGATAGGTTCCTATGCTATAAAAAAGAACAGCAGTTCAATATGTTTTAGCAATTTTTTTATCTAAACTAACAATGTGCACAGGGGAAATGAAACCATCAGGTCTGACAAGTGTTGCATAACTAAACAAAAATGTTGTGAATCTTCTGGACACTGGTTCAAAGCGTCTCCTAAAATGCATCCTCGAATTTAGGGAGGCTAGTATGTTCCCTTCCTTGGTGTTCTTCCATCAGCTGGCAAAGATTTTTCTATTATTATTCTGACAGCCTTTTGAGAATTGAAGACTTAAAAGAAAGGGCTTCTATTAGGGTGCTGTATTGCTTTTAACTGCACTATTTTGAAATACCTTTTCATTCATTTTACATTTCTTAATGTTGGTAGTTTAATTATAGTTTAATATTACACCTTGCATTCTTTTCCTAAATTGTATCTGTTTTAATTTGCAAGCTACCTGAGTCCCAGTCTGGGAGAAAAGCAGGAGGATGATGATGATGGTGATGATGATGTGTCTTGTGGGAGTGGTGTCATGATGAGATTTGCTTGTTGAATGTGACAGCATGATAAAAGAGTGAAAGTAAGATGCAGACATGTGGACTATAAGATAACAGTGTATTCTGCACAAATGATTTGGATTGGGGGAAAGAGTGAACAAAGCTAGTGAGACAGAAAAAAAGAACAGATGAAAACGTGACTAGCTCTACCCACATACGATTCCTGGGAAATCTTAATTTATGATGTAAATTAAATACTCCTGAACACTTTTGAGACAAGGTGAACAATAAGGGGACATGTGGAACAGCTTCATGAGTGTAAGGTTATGGCTCATGCAAGGTTTCCTGATAATTTTTAAAAATGAACCCAGTCTTGTGGTTTATGTTGTCCATCTCTGTTTCAACTGTTGCTTAGTTTCCATGAAACAACACCAGCTACTTACCATTTGGCTTTAGCATGTTTCCATGTAGATTTAGGTGAATTGGATTATGAGGAATTTTCTTCTTATTGTACAGGTTTAATGGTCTCTTGTAATGCACATGTGTATGACGTATCTCTGTCCTGAGCCACTTTTGTATCTGCAGCTCTCTTTCTATTTGTGGGTTGCAGTTTACTATTCTTAACACTGATGTCATATTACTTTCCTTTCTCTCACTCCTCACCTTGATCAAATGATCTTTGCATAAGAAAATCTTATATTTAATGGAAAGTTTTGTTTTTGTTTTTTGCTTTCCTTCACTGCTTTTCAGTCTATGGGCTGTATTGCAGTAAGAAGGAGACACACCATCATTACATTACTTCATAAGAACTTTGCTACACTGAAGTATTAATATATGCACTTTTAATAAGATATGTGTTAAATGCTCATGTATTGTTGATGTATATAATGTGTCTGCTTGCCTGGCATAAGTATTCTCCTGTGGATTGTGTTAACTGATATTGACAGGTCATGTGATTTTGGGGGGCTTGACACAGCAGGAGGGAGCAGATATGTGTCTTCTGCATTAACACAATCAACATCCGTTCAACAGGAGGCCAGCCAGGCCTTTCCCTAGGAAACATATGCCAAAACTATTATCAAAGGCTACATTATGGCCAGCAGCAAACTGGACAGGATGCTAATGGGGAAGGACTTGTTCAGGGAAGGCCCTGAGAGGAACCCGTGCTTTCAAAGCATAGTGGTGAATAAAAATTATATTTCCATGACTGGGACAAGATTTTGGAGTAGTCAGCAACATTAGAATTGTGATCTTTGTGTTGCTTTAGGATTCTGTAGCTTGCTTTGTTTATTTTGGCTGCTGCTTAACAGAAAGTGTGCCAGAAGTACAGGAAAAAAAACATCTGAGATGTTTATAAAAAGCACTGAATGCCCTGGACAGCTCATTATTTCTCTTTGAGGAAGAAATCTGTGATGCACATTAGGATATCTGTCACCATGTGTAATGAAGCTCTGCCATGTCATACTCAGGAGCTGTCATTCCATGCTATTTGATGGGTTTTATTTTAAATGTACTGTTCACAGTAGATATTATTGATGAAAAGAAAAAGAACTTGCATTTTACTGTTCCTGTGCTATAATAAGAACCAGAGGTAAGATAGTTTAAATGGTTAATTGTTGTCACATAAAATAAGCATTTCAAACCATGTCAGAAATAACAAAAGAGGGTTTGAAACTAGTTGACTATGTTATTTCTTTCCAGTCTGCTCTTTAAAAAATGTTAGAGAATTGAAATGTAATTTTTCAAAAAGTATTTAGCAATGATGTGCAACTTACCATTAAAATACATTTATTTACCCAAGGATAGGAAGGTAGCCTTTTTTTTAAGTATCCATAGAAGACCCTGACAGCTACAGGCCCATCAGATTAATTCTGGTGTAAGGGATGGTTAAAGCTAGATCTATAAAAGCTTGTGAGAGAGAGCCAGCATAGCTACTGTAAAAGTAAGTCTTGTTTACCAATCTTTGATGTGTCAGTGAATATGCTAAGGTGTATTTTCAATCATGGTGCTATTCCCATTCTTGAAACTTTCTGTTTCCGCAGTCTTTTCTCCCCTACTATGAAAGCAATACATAGTCATGATATGGGGTGCAGTCCTGTTTGTTGTGTGTTGGAGTGGGATGAAGAAATGTGATATTCCATTTCCCTCACTATACTGCCTGAAACATTCCTCATGCACCTTATTGCAGTCAGACTATTCACCTGAAGGTAATCCTCCCTCTTCCTGGGGCTTGTTTACATTACTTATAAACCCTGAATTCCAGTCCCCAGGTTCACTGCATGCTGTTTACATGATGTAGGCCCCAAACCCTGAATTGGCTTTGGGCTGTTAACACAACGGCCTGAACTGGTTCAGGGTTTTCACCCTGTTGTTCCATATTGAAAAGACTTAACATTTGTTCCAGGTTTTCCAGAAAACCCAGAGTAATATGTGATGACAACAGGGAGGTTTCCGTTGCTTTGAGGTCTGGATGAGCACCTCATTTTCATCTCAGAGTGCCGTGTGCCTGCGGTGGTGCTGGATGGCTCCCAAGGACCGCATGAGAAGGCAGCCACTGGTCGTTTGCTGAAAAACCTGAACAGATAAAGGGGTAATTTAGGGGTGATTTAGGGCTGGAATACTCTGGGAACAGCCCACAGTATTTTGTCAAATGTATATGAGCCCCTGGTGGAAGCATTCAGTAACAAATGCTTACCTGCACTGGTGCTGTTCTTGTTTCCACATGTTGGGCACCAAGGGTGGAGTGGGTCACTGAATGCTTTGTCAGAGTTATTCCTCTAAAGTGAATCTCTGTCTGTGGTACATAATGCAAAAGTAGCTGTTCATAGGAATGGCGCCATGGGACTTATACCTTATATAAATAGTTTTTGGGACCATAGAGCATTTAAAACAGGGACTCATAACAGTTTTTGTGCAATTAATCTCTTTGGCAGTCTGATGAGATATGTAGACCTCTTTCCAATAACATGTGATCTAGCAACATGGCTAATGCCGTATTTTCCGGCACATAAGACGACTGAACATATAAGACGACCCCCAACTTTTCCAGTTAAAATATAGAGTTTGGGATATACTTGCCGTATAAGACTACCCCTCTTCCAATGCACACCAAATAAACAAATTTAAAAATCAGATTTTATTTCAATATGGTAATTTTAATTCAAATGCTTATGATATGCAGGTACTTAGCAGGAAAACTGTCACTTATAAACACAACAAACTACAGCTCCCATGTTCCCTAGCATTTATTTCTGCAGTATGTTTTGGACCTTACTTTTTAAAAAATAGTCCAGATTTAAATGCTGCTTTAAAAATTATTTCCATCTCCCAACTATGAGATGGCTGGGGGGAAATGAGACAGTGTTGGGGGAAAGGACTGCCAATATACTAGGTGATGCATTCTGGGATATGTACAATTTGCGGTTAAGTAAGTGACCCTGGGCATGTCACACACTCTCAGCCTCAGAGGATGGTAATGGCAATCCCCATTTGAAGAAACATGCCAAGAAAACCCCATGATAAGGTTGCCTTAGGGTCGCCATAACTCGGAAAGGACTTGAAGACACACAAGAACAACAAAAAAGTCTGCAATTGTTTTATAGGTAGTACATGGGAATAGGAGTCAGTGTGGTGTAGTGGTTTGAGTGTTGGACTACCACTCTGGAGACCTGGGTTTGATTCCCCACTCTGCCATGAAACCCACTGGGTGAACTTGGACAAGTCACACACTCTCAGCCTCAGGGGAAGGCAATGGCAAACCTCCTCTGAGCAAATCTTGCCAAGAAAACCCCATGATCACCATAAGTCAGGAACAATTTGAAGGCACACAACCCCCAAGTTAAGGAACTTGGTTCTTCTTTAGATAAATCTTCAATGGTACTCTCTCTCTCTCTCTCTCTCTTATTGTGCAGAATTATTTGTTAAAGAAGCCATGCCCAAGCAACAAATCAACTGGCTGTGGCTGCATTGCAGAAATTTATTAAAGCGGTTTGACACCACTTTAACTGCCCTGGCTCAAGGCTATGGAATTCTGGGATTTGCAGTTTTGTGAGATATTTAGCCTTTTCTGTCAGAGAGCTCTGGTACCACAAAGCAAACTGCAGATCCTAGGAGTCCATAGGATGGAGCCATGGCAGTTAGAGCAGTGTCAAATAGCATTATTTCTGCAGTGCAGATTCAGGCTGCATCCATACTGTAGAACTGGCTTCCTTCTCTTTCTCCCCTCGTTCTCATCGTCCTCCTCCTCTCTCCTGGCTTCCTTTTCTTTTCCCCCCTTGTCCTCCTCCTTTCCCTGGCTTCCTTCTCTTTCTCCTCTACTCTTCCTCCTCCTCTCTCTGGCTTCTTTCTCTTTCTCCCCTTGTCCTCCTCCTCTCTTTGGCTTCCTTTTCCTTCTCCTTCTCGCCTCGTCCTGATCCTCCTCCTCCTCTACCCAGTGTATAAGACGACCCCCGACTTTTGAGACCCTTTTCCAGGGTTAAAAAGTCATCTTATACGCCGGAAAATATGGTAACTACAGAAACACCAAAGGGTTTTGGAGTATAAATGTTATTTTAAGATATCTGCAACAATTATAATGCAGTATGAAAACATCTTTGAATTCTACTGGTGACAAAGTCATCGGTACAGCTAATACTACTCTGGCTTGTTGCCTACCTTCATAATTGAAGAAGAGGCTAAATTTCAGTAAGAGAGATGTATATTCCCCCATCTAAGTTTATGGGCCCTTTGAAATCTATCCGGACTCCTTGCTGAATCCTAGGTTAAGAACCCTTGATTTAAAGGATAGTGCCCTCAGGACTGCTAATATAAATTAAATGGGATTTGGGGTATGTGGTATGGTGTGGTGTGGTGATAGCTGCTGTTGTGTTAAATGTTGAGTTATATACAGTAATGTATTTATATGACAACTTCTGTTCTTTGTTTTGTTGTGTTGAAGAAGAACCAGTGGAGAACGAAAAACTAAGTGGGGGTAGCATTGTAATTGAAAATGCTTCTTAATGGTTTCCAGTACAAATGGTATTAGTGAACCAGCTCAGGTCTAGGAAAAGCATTGCATTAGCTATTTATAACAAAATAATTTTTAAGATTATTTCAAGCACTACCCAAGAATATTCCAAGGACATTGTCTCATCCCTTATTTGTTTTCCAGATCACAGGCCAAAATAGAATCATGACAAAATCTAGACTAGTACCAAGATGATTGTCCGGTGGATGTATGATGCAAGGTGTTCTCTGGCTTTGCTGTTGTGTCATTTTGGCTGGATTTTTTTTAAAAATGAACTCATTCCTTTTCAAGAAGACATTTATGTCAAGCATTTGATTTAATCACTCTATGATAAAACAATGATCTCATTTGCACCAGTGTGAGGAAAACACCTTTCCCTACATTTCTGATAGACTATGCAAACCAAGAGAGCCTTAGGGAAGCTGAAGGTAATCTAGGCAAAGTGTCATTTGAATTCATGAAAAATATCATTGGTTACCTGTGTGGGGTTATTTCTGTCTAGGATCAAATTTAGGAAAACACATTGTATTAGTTTTGCCAAGTGGGAGGTTTGAGGATTAAGGTCTCTGTTGCAATGGCTTTCTGAAAGTGTCTTGTTGACATAATACCAGTAATTTTACTGACCAGCAGGAATGCCAGGTCCCTTAGGATAGGCAACTCCATCTGTGTCCCCTTCCCATAAACACATTATTGTTTGATTCCAGACAAACACAATGAAAATGAAACCAAACCTTTTATCGCTATGACCAGTATATGTGCCACTGTACAGTTAGGTACATACCCCCTCATCTTTATGTACTGTTGATTTGTCCTTGCTCACATGTGGTAAGGGCAGGCAGATAAGGACCTTTTTATTCAGTTAGCCTTTGGGCAAACTATGAGCTGCTGAAAAAAAAGGGCAAGCTTTTCTAAAATGGGTGTGAAAAATTCATCAATGAGTTTTTAAATTGTGTTTTAATATTATTATTTATGTGTTTCAGTATTACAATTATTTTGTGTTTTTATTGACCCGTGTTTTTAATCTTTTTGTGAGTCATCTGGAGTCTCAGAGCAGAAGAAAGTGATTCTTAACATTATTATATTTCTTAACAGATGTCAAAGTATATGACCATTAAATATACATTAGGTAAACAACCATAATATAAAATTCAGTACAATACAAAATATAATATAACATTTCACATAGTCAGAGCACTGGTGCTACTGTGGAAGAAAATTAATAACCCATTGCAGTATTCTCCCCATATTCAAATGCCCCAAAGTGTTGCAAAGGAATTATTCTATGGAAAAAACTACAATTTTTGCTACTCTGCCCTTTTGTGTACAAAACAGTGTTTTCTTGACAGAAAGCCCCCTTTCTGTGTAGAAAATACAGAATAATTTCTTCACAACAATTTGGAGTATTTGGACACTAAGAAAAAGCTGTGCAACTTTCTCACTGGTCTGTTATTCTTACTGATGGGGTTTCCAGACTGCCAGAAAACCCTTTATTTATTTATTTTAAACCTGGGAATGAATAATTACAAATATTCTTTCCATTCCTAGGCATGAAGTCTTATGCTCACAGCAAGTAGCCATATGACAGGCAGACAGGGACTGTTTTTGAGCCTCAGCCATGAAAGCAGTGAGCCCAGCATGCTGCAGCAAAGACACCATCCAAGTGTCTGCTTGGCACTCCTAAAATTTAAAATTAGCTTACTTGCCTTGATTTTCCTTTTCTGTGCAATTCATTGCTGTCACATCATGAAAGTATAACTGCAAATGTTTGTTTTTGAGTGGTGTTGGGATCATTCAAATTGTTCCTTGCAGTTGTGGTATAATAAGAAACCTTGGTGGTGCAGGTACTGCAGGCACAAAATTATAAGTTCAATCCTAGAGGAGGCTCCAAGGTCCACTCAGACTTCCATCCTTTTGTAGGTTGGTAAAATGAGTACCCAGCTTGCTGGGGGCAATTGGCTTACACATTGTAAACTGCTTAGGGAGTGCTAGTTCACTGATAAGTGGTATAGAAATGTTATTGCTATTGCTATCAGGCCAGTGTTTTAGCAAGCCAGACTGAGAAAGAGTTAGCATTCTCTGCCCCATGTTCAGCTTTCTAGGTTTCATTTAATCTGATAATCAGTCAGACTAACATTCTGTGCTTATATTTGGTCCTTGCTGGATTCTTCTTTTTATATAGAATTTATTGAGAAGTAAGCCTCACATTGTTCGATGGGTGTCACACTCTTGTGAGTATGCATAGAGTTGCTTCTCACTCTGAACTTTTTTTCTTGTTCTTTTAAGTGTGAGTACAGGAAGCCCCACTTATCTAATGGGTTAGGGACAAAAAAACTGTCAACAAGTGGAATCTGTTGAAAAACAGAACTGTCTTTTTTTAGCTTGAAAATGCAAGACTGAAACTAGATGATGCCAAGTCAACTGAGAGATACCCCCCCCAAGCAGGCCAAGTAGACTGAAGATGCATCTACACTTAAAATTAATGCAGTTTGACACCACTTTAACTGCCATGGCTCCATCCTACATAATCTTGAGATTTGTAGTTTTATGAGGCACCAGCACTCTATGGCAAAGAAGGCTAAAGACCTTGTAAAACTACAGATCCCAGGATTCCATAGGATGGAGCTACAGCACTTAAATTGGTGCTCAACTGCATTATTTCTACAAAGTAGATACACCTTGGGAGAAAAGAAAATCAGCATGCCAAATTGACTGAGAGAAAAAACACCCAGCAGCAGTGTGTAGTTGAAAGTGTGGTACATGGCTATAATTTGGATCTGTTGAAGCAGCATGCCAAAAGACAGGGATGCCTCTTTCATCCTTTCCAGGCTCAAATCTGTGGGGTCAGACTCCATGTTCAAGGAGTGGTGCACTGGTATGAAGGACAGGGCTGAGTGGGTAGGCTGTAAGGCAGAGGTCCCCACACTTTTTGATCTGGGGACCGGTTTGCTGGCCCCCAGATCCTCGGGGGGCTGGAGGCACACGTGCGCATGCACACAACTCAGGCGCCATTTGGTCTTCCAAAATGGCACCCGGAGTCATGCGCATGTGCCCAGTGTCGTGCGCACATGTGCATGACTCCCGGCGCCATTTTGGAAGACAAAATGGTGCCCAGTGGCAGTGGCGGCAGGACTGGCCGCAGGCCGGTAAGAAGGCCTCGACGGGCTGAGTCCGCCCCACAGGCCGTAGTTTGAGGACCTCTGCTGTAAGGGGTCGTTGAGACCAGCTTATTTTTCTCTCAACATAATTACAAGATTGTCGCTTCCAGTACCTTTTTCTCCTCTTCTCTTCCTTTTTCTTTCTACTCTAAACATCTTTCCCCCCCAGTCTTGCTTGGTTCTGTGCTGGTGGGGAAAAGGTGTGTGGCTACCACCATCCACTACTGGCCACCCTTATCCATCAATTAGAAATACCACTCCTCAGCCAGTCTCTAACTGAGGAGTGGTATTTCTAATTGATGGATAAGGGTGGCCAGTAGTGGATGGTGGTAGCCACACACCTTTTCCCCACCAGCACAGAACCAATTATGACAGTACCCATATCTTCTGAATAAAAGCAGGACACTAGTCTTTGGATTAGTTCATCATAATCCTTTGTGTCAGTGAATTTAGGATCTTTGCAAGGGAGGGGGCTGAGCAGACATGCCGGGAAAGCATGGACTCAGCCCATGCTATCCTGGCTCGAATGTTCACCCAGGTCAGTCCCTGGATCAGCACAGAGATGGACAGGTGTGTGTGTTGACCCAGGACCAGTATGTGCTTCTTACCTTGCCCGCTGTCACTTTCACTCAGAAGTCCCCCCCCCCCCCCGATCGCCATGTCTAATGTGGAAACAGGGCACCTGCCACAGCCAGATGCCCCATTTCTGCATCAGACTTGGCGATGTTGGGGGGGGGCTTCTGAGTGAAAGAGGCTGACAGCAAGGTAGGGAGTGCAGGGGGGAGAGTAGTCTGAGAGACTCCATGCAAATTCAGGAGTACTTTACCCTGGGTTAAAGGCTGTTTACGTGGGATAGGCCAGATTCTCCAGATCTTCATCTTGTTTGTCAGGATCAGGCCCAATCCTGCCCCAGGAATTTTGGCCTGCATCACCTGAACTAGATGATATGAGGCCTGGGAAAACTCAGGCATTTTGTCCCATGTGGACAACCCCAAGGAAGATGTGAAGAACATTAGATCCAATTGGTTTTTCCTTTGGTGAGCTCTTGCTTTGCGTACACTGCCCAGTTTCTTTCCCATGCCAGCTTCAGTGGGTGCTAGCTGCCACTACAGACAGGAGCCATAAAGAAATCAGGTTAGATGCTGCTTCTGGAACTCTATAGAAAGAGTGTTTTTACTGCAAAATTATTCTTTCTTTAGAAATCTCAGGAATGTTGTATATATAAATAAATTCCATTAAATCTTGTGGCAAATAAACCTCTATGCACTGTGTATATCAATTGAGCTGGAAGCCCTACCTTGTTTTTATACAGAATATTGCACCAATAAATGTGCATTGATCGCAGGACACTTTTATAAGGGTATGAAAGGCAGGGTGCTATTTGTAGAAAGGAAACAAGCTTTCAGCATAATTTTTCCACTTTAATTCTAGCATAAGAGCTACTACAGGCAGTTTGCTGACTTGTATCAAAGAAATCCTGTAATAAGTAGGCTTGGAAATAATATGGGAAAAGATATGTTTAGCCTTTCCAAATGTCAACTCTCTCTTCTCCTTTCTTCTCTTTTTCTGTTTGTGCCATCAGTATTAGTGATTTCCATGTTATACCACTGTACGTGAATTCTACAAATTTAATATATTTTGTGTGGCATTGATTTTCTTTTCTTGGTGGATTTTTATCAGCCAATACAAATTCTATTTGAAAAATAAAAGTATGCACGCTTCTTCCATGGTCTTATCACATTCATGTCCCCCCCCCCCCGACTTCTTCTTCATCATCATCATCACAACAACAAGAACAACAAATTATTTATATCCCACCCCTCTGCAAATGCAATCGGGGCAGCTTACAACAATAAAACACCACAATATACAGTTCCAGAACCCACCCACCCCTTAAAATAGTATTAAACATCAAAAGATTAAAACAATAAAAGAACAACAGACAATTAAATTAACTAAAAAATCATAATAGCAGCCAGACAACCAGCGATAGGTGTGGCAGAGGGTAGGGAGAAGGATAAATCCATTCCTTAGGCCAGGAAGACTAATCAGGAATGTGGAATGTTATAGTTTTATGTTCTGTGAATACATGCTGACCAAACCTTACCTCTCCTCATCCTGCTCATATTCTGGGATTTTAAAAGTATAAAAGATAACTAAGAATTATAGAATCATAGAGTTGGAAGAGACCACAAGGGCCATCCAGTCCAACCCCCCTGTCATTCAGGAACTCAAACTCAAAGCATCCCTGACAGATGGCCATCCAGCCTCTGTTTAAAGTCCTCCAAAGAAGGAGACTCCACCACACTCTGAGGGAGAGTGTTCCACTGTCGAATAGCTCTCACTGTTAGGAAGTTCCTCCTAATGTTGAGGTGGAATCTCTTTTCCTGTAGCTTGCATCCATTGTTCCGGGTCCTGTTCTCTGGAGCAGCAGAAAACAAGCTTACTCCATCCTCAATATGATATTCCTTCAAATATTTAAACAGGGCTATCATATCATCTCTTAACCATCTCTTCTCCAGTCTAAATATACCCAGTTTCCTAAGTCGTTCCTCATAAGGCATAGTTTCCAGACCCTTCACCATTTTAGTTGCCATCCTCTGGACACACTCAAGTTTTTCAACATCCTTTTTGAATTGTGGTGCCCAGAAGTGGACACAGTATTCCAGACAGGGCCTGACCAAAGCAGAATACAGTGGCACTATTACTTCCCTTGATCTAGATACTATATGTCTATTAATGCAGCCCAAAATTGCATTGGCCTTTTTAGCTGCGGCATCACACTTTTGGCTCATGTTCAGCTTGTGGTCTACTAGGACTCCTAGACCCCTTTCACACGTAGTCTTGTTAAGCCAGGTGTCCCCCATCTTATATCTATGCATTTCAATCCCCCCCCCCCAAGTGCAGTGCTTTACATTTCTCTGTGTTGAAATTCACTTTGTTAGCGTTGGCCCAGCTTTCAAATCTATAAAGGTCATTTTGAATTTTCATCCTGTCTTCTGTGGTATTAGCTATTCCTCTTAATTTGGCATCATCTGCAAATTTGAGAAGCATGCCCCCTATTCTTTCATCCAAGTCATTGATAAAGGTGTTGAATAACACTGGATCCAGGACAGAACCCTGTGGCACCCCACTGGTCATTTTTCTCCAGGATGAAGAGGAGCCATTGTTGAGCACCCTTTGGATTTGGTCAGTGAACCAGTTACTAATCCACATAACAGTTGTATTGTCTAGCCCACATTTTACCATCTTGTTTGCAAGAATATCATGGGGGACCTTGTCAGAAGTCTTACTGAAATCAAGATATGCTATGTTTACCACATTCCCTTCATCTACCAAGCTGGGAATTTTATAAAAAAAAGACTAGTCTGCCATGTGTTGTTTTTGAGAAACCCATGTTGACTTTTTGTGATATGGCATTCCCTTCACAGACTCTCTGTTTAATTAGCTGTTCTAGAATCTCTCCCGGTATTGATGTCAGACTAACTGGGTGATAGTTGTTGGGATCCTCTTTTTTCCCCTTTCTGAAGATGGGGACAATGTTTTGTCAAGATCATGTGGCACCCTGGTCTGGAAAATGACATGGATGTGGCCACTGAAAGGAACTGGAGCAATAGTAACAGGGTTACTATAGTTCAAGTGGCAGGCGCATGAGTGAGCATTTGATGAGCTGTGCATCATGGGAAGTCTGATGCAACATGCACAGTGGGTGAGACAAGCCAGGTATGCATCATGGGAGGCTTGATGCAACAGGCACTGGGGATGAAACCAGCCAGGTTTCATTAGTGCATGGTTGTTGCATGTTCCCAAGAAGACCACCTATATATGGGAGAGAGTCAGAATCTCTGTTGTTGGTTAGTTGTGATTGGTGGTTGGCAACACACTTTTTTGGTCTGTATAGCTGTGAGTATTCAAGACGGATATCTGGTACTCTGTCTATCTTTGTAAATATTTGCAACAAAGATTAAAGCCCTCACTGAATGAAGTCTCGCTGTTCAGCTATTCATTTCTCCAAGCTGAAAGCAGCAGCTGTGTGTGGGAGGATTTTTCCTGTGCCGTCCAGAGCAAGCTTCTTCATAGAAGACCATCTTCTGGGCATTTCTGCCTACGTGCTTCAATTCTGCATGTGTGTATGCTAGATTCTACCTGTCTGCATACCCCAACACGTTTTCCCTCCTCCAGTCTGTTGGGACTTCTCCTGATCTCCAGATGTTCTCAAAGATTATTGCCAGTGGCTCTAGATTAAATCATATCAATCAACAAGATGGCCCCCATGAAGTCCTAGCCCTTTTGGCAGGAGGTTGGGGGATGAAAAGATCTTTCTTGTTAGCAAGTTGTATGCGTCATGTCTTGAATCAGTTTTTTTATTATGTTAAGCATTCTGACTTAAGTTGTAAGTTCCATTTACTGACTTTCATCTATGGCTTAGTGTTTGTGAGGGTAGTTTAGGGACTTGAGAAGGAGACCTACAGAAACTGAATGGTATGAAGCTTTAGGCAGATTTGTGAGTAAAGCCACTTCATTCTCTTCCTTTTTTCCCTTACCAGACTTTCTGTAATTTGTTCAGAAAGGGGGTTAATAATATTGCCCCAAACTCTTTTAAAATCTCACTTTAGCCTTAATATATATCCTTGAGAAATTATCATGTCGTGTACATGCATAGGCTTGTAGTTGCTTTGGATACTACGAGATGTAGAAATTACTTTTCCATCAGGGCAGAAGAAAGTGATTCTTAACATTATATCCCTTAACAGATGCAAAAGCATATGACCATTAAATATATGTTAGTTCATCAAAGCTAATAACACTGAGTAAACTTTAAACCATTCCAAGAATCAACATGATTGGAGACTGGAACACATATTTCAGCTAATGAAAAATGTTTCCACATTAAGGTTTCTTTTTAGACTGATTGTTAAGAATGTGTTTCAAATATCCAAAGTGAACTGGGTCCAGCTGTTTCCATAAAAGAGAAGTCTTAAAATGATAACACCCAAAGCAAGATGTGCAAATAATACAGCATGAGGTCATACATATGACCTTGGATGAAACCTAGTATTTTGAAGAGCCCCTGCCATTAAATAGCTTTCATTGACTTTTTCCCAAAAGTGTCCAGTTACAACTTTCAAAAAACCAACCAATGTGATGTATAAGGAGAAAATGGTGTACTGAATTTGTAGAGTTTAGATGAGGTAGAAGGAGATAGGATGAGAAGAAAGGTGTCTTTAATTACAAGCAAGGTATCTCATCTCACCTGTCGTTACAGTGTACAAATAGTCTAGAGAATAATGTGTGGATTTATGGTTTTGGACCATGTAAACACTTTAAAAGTTAGTATTATATATCAGGAAATCTGGATTATTTTTTCCTTCCAAATTGTCTATAACTGCTTGTTTCATGTTAGCAGGATGTTGAAGAAGATTGTCAGTTTCATCCTCAATAACAGGAAAGTAAAGAAGAACCTTTATATAGCTATAGCTGTTCTTCAGCCCATTTATTGGTGGCATTCACACTTTCTGCATATCATATCTCATGAGTGAGCTACCAAGCATTTAGCTGTAAACTGTTATAATAATGCTCTTTCAGAATTAGAAGGGAGTTTCTGGAGTTGAACAAGAACACCAAATGTCTATGAAAAACCTTGCCCCATCAGAATCCAAAAACTGTTCACTGTCATTCTTAACCACATCATCTTTGGGTGGAATAGAAGTCTATGATCTTTTGTTTAAGGAAAATCCCCCCTGCCTTCTTTTAGCAGAATTGCTGGGCTCTAGAGTTCTAGCAAAGAATGTTATCTATATTTACTCTATTTAGATATTTTGCTTTAGTTCACCCCAATGGAGGAGCTTTTTTGTGGATTAACTGCCCACCCCCATATCCCCACACTCCTTAAAAATGTAGTAGCCATTTAGGAAGTTCAGTTTCTGCAAAGAAAAGGTCACTGCAAGAATGGTTTGTGAAGAGCGCTGTTAATCTTTCGAAGAAAAAGAAGGAGAGAGACATCCACACTCACTTTCTTGATCCATAAAATAATGATCTGCAGGAAGCTTTTATTCTCCACATCCGTAGTACCTCAGTTTGATCCCCTGTATTTTGTTCCATGAGGCTGCAATCTTACACATACGTACATGATGGGAGGAAGCTCAGTAAATACAGTGGGACTCCAGAATATACATACATAGGATTGCAGTGGGGCTGCTCTTTTTGAGGTTTTAAATATGATTAAACAAATCAAGTCTTGTTATAAAATGAAATTGGATTCTTTGCAGGTGCATGGCTGAGTAGAGTACTTATTTTATGTTATGTTATGCTTTCTGTTGGCTCTCATGAAATCCCTTTTGGCTTTCCTCAAGTAAATTTTGTTTGCATTTGTCAGTCTTTATCTAAAATGAGGTATAGCTATTCATCATAGCCAAATAAACAAAATGGAAGAGCGAGGGAGAGGGAGAGAGAATTTTTGTCAATTTAAATCCTCTTTTCAACAGTGTTGTCTTGCAAAAATCTTCAATGATGTCCATAATTCCAAGGAAGGTGATCTGAGATGTGCCATTTAATTCAGCATAGTTAGAGTTGTAGGTTCAGTTAACTGCATTGGAAAAAAGCTCAGTTTGTACATCCTCCCTTCCCACAATTTTTTTAATATACTTGGAAACAGTAAGATGTTAGGAGTGCACACTAGTCAGATTCACTCCTTGTTTATTGTATTGAAGAAACTGAAAAGAAGGTGTACAGTTTGCAGTATTGTAGTTTGTCATAAAGTTATGCCAATTTCTGAGTGATTTTGATTTTTCACTCATCTTTCATATATTCTTTCCAGATTATTTAAAAGTAGCCTTCCCCAACCTCATACTTTTCAGAAGCTTCAGATTATGGTGACTCATAATCTGCAACCATTTGCCACAATGCCTGGTTTTGATGGGGATTCCAGTCTAAAACAGAGAGTATCAGTTAAGGAAGGTGAGTTTAGATCCTTTATAAGAAAGCTTTCCCTTATGGAAGTCTGTGCTGAAAGGGATGGGGAGAGAGACTTAACATTTATTTATTAAAATATATCAAAACATTTATATCCTCCCCTATATCAGAAGATATCAGTCTAAGAGCCAATATGACTAAATGTGCAATCCTAACTGGCAAAAATGGTAAGTGGGCAGGTCGGTAAACCAACATGAAAACAGCTGGATCCAAACTAGGGATACAAATCTGTCTAGGGGCCTGAACAGACTGCCAGAAATAATCCAGTTTGAGACCACTTTAACTGCCCTGGCTCAGTGCAAGGGAATCATGGGAACTGTAGTTTATTGTGGCACCAGAGCTCTCTGACAGAGAAGGCAAAATAGGCTGCATGTTCCCCCACTTGTTATTTTGGTGGCTGCTTCCAGGCCTCCCAGTGTTCCTGCTGCCACAGGAAAGGGGCAGAATCTCCACTTTAGTACAGTGGTACCTCTACTTACGAATGCTTCTTCTACCGAAAAATTCAACTTACGAAACGCGCCTCCCGAAAAAAATTGCTTCGACTTAAGAAAGCGTTCCAACTTACGAAATTGGCGCGAACGAGCTGCTCTCTGAATTTCGTGGCATGCCATTGGTTAACGAAATCTAGCAAAGCAGCACTGTATTGGCTAGCAAAAGAGGAAGTGTTTGCCTAGCGAAATTCAGCTAGGCAGCACTGTTTGGGCTTGCGAAAGAGGAGAGGAAGTGTGGCTAGTGAAATTGGTGGCTTCTGAGATCCAGGAAGGTAGGACTTGTGTCTTGTGGCTTTTTGGCTTCTGATATTTGTGGCTTCTGATCTGTTCCTTAAGGGTAATGTAACATGTTTGTGTTAGAGGTACTTAACGAAATAACCCTGTATTATACATTTGTATTGAGTTGTAGCTTGAATCTGGGGGCCTGGAATGGATTAGGGCATTTCAGTGTTAAATTTGCTTCTACTTATGAAATTTTCTACTTACGAAATGGCTGTCGGAACGAATCAATTTCATAAGTAGAGGTACCACTGTATATGTAAATAAGGTATTCTGTACATGTATGCTTTGTGGGCAGTTGTGCTTCTGAAGGCTTCTGGGAGCACAGCTAATCTTAAAAATAAGGTGTCCTCCCCTGCTTGCTTTGTTTACATTAAAGTACTGGCAAAATTGATGCAATTGCAATGCATGTAATGTACCACCCTGGTCTGCAGAAATTGCTCACATTTGCCCTAATGGCTGCAACCTTGTCACCAAATGAAATGTAGTCACAGAAAGTAACATTTTTAGAAGACTGGGAAATACACGGAACACAAGAATGTCACTGAAATTGGAATAAGATGTGCCTTTCCCAATGTGATTGATATGTCAGGAACATACAATTCTCTCCTCATACAAATGGACTCTTCTTGTGTTTATTAATTGTGTTGCTCAATACAAAACAAAAGGTTAGCTTGAGAGATATGTCTGTGGTGTCTGCTGCCAAGTGTATATTGATTGTACCTAATGGAATCTTCATCAGATTGTTGTCTGTCTGGCGTAGTTTGTGTTCATGACATTAAAAGAACATAACACGTTAGCCAGTCAGAAGCTATTTTCTTTTCAAAGGTTATCTCTTGGCTACTGTGTTCACATTTTATGAGCTTCTAAACAGGAATTTATGGACACATGCTTGGGTAGCTGTAGAATTTGTGCAATGCTGGATTGAGCTTTGGTGTCTATATTCCCTTCAGTTGCATTTGCATTTGATTTGAGTTCTTGAAAAGAGAACAATAATAGCAGTTGAAACTAGTTAACAAAGGATTCAGGACTTGTGTATGCTAAAGGCTGATTAGGAGAAAGAGCTAAGACTAAGAAGTGTGATATTTTGTGTCAAGGTGCACATTGTAAGCTCAAGACCTGGAGCCAGATGCAAAAGGCATACATTTAGAATGGAATAATTTGGTACCAAAGATTTGTTTTGAATATCAGAATTGAACTCAGCTCACAATGGTTCAGAACCCACTCATTTAGCAATTGGAAGTTAGAAATACTTTCTGATGTTCTTCAGCAAGATTTTAGCCCCCTTTCTTTCTTGAAAAACATGAAGCAGCCTCTCTACCCCACTAGTGATCTTGAATGAAATGTCTGGGATGTGGCCTTTTGGGCAACAGAAAGAGCAAGAGGGGACCAGTGTAAACACATGGTAGGGATGGGGATGGGGGCTGCCCTGCCAGGCTGGCTGCTGCAAAAAGCACCACAGCAAAAGTAGTTGGACTGGCTGGGTTACTGTGAGCTGTGTAAGAGAATTTAGAAGAGGCAGGGGTGATTAGAGAATTTAGAGGAGGCCAGCTCAGGCATGCAATTTGAAGCAGTTATTTGGTGGAGAGGAAAAGGTATTGATTGAGGGGTTGAATAAGGGGAATGGCTGCTTCTGCATGCCTGCCCCAAACGCCTATGCACAGTGCATACTGAAATGGCATCATCTGCTATGCTGTACCTGTGTGGGCAAGTAGGGAGGAATCCAGGCAGGGTAGTTCACTCAGAATTCTGATGAGCAAAGATGTTGGGTGTGTACGTATGAAACCAGACAACATTTTGTTCTATAATTCAGTAATGTACTAGTAACAATAGGCCTTTGGTATCTGCTGGGATTTGGTTCCAGGCCTCCACCAGTAGATACCTAAACCCATGGATGCTCAAGTTGCAGTGGGGTAGTAAAATGGTTCCTTATATAATATGGCAAGATCAAGGTTTTTGGAATTTTAGATTTCCCCCCAATGGACCCAAAGCATTTTTCAAGATGAATTGCAACATGGGGTGGGGGTGGGGGTAGGATTTTTGCAGGCTTACTGAGGTTAACCTTCTCCAATCACACTCTGATCCACCTGAAGTCATCTCCCTGAACATTTATTCTTGAGAAAGCCTCCCACATGCTCTAATTGGAGGCTTTTCCACCCAAGCCTTATTAATGACTTTGGGAGAAAGTTGATTTGTGTGTAGGTGTAAGTAAGAAACATGTCAAAATGGGGAAAGTGTTGAGAAAGTGAATGGATACATGTGTGTATGTGATTGGGGAGAGTGTATGAAAGGGGTATGTGTGTGACTTTCAGTCATTCACTTTTGAAAATTAGCCACATTCATTATTGTCATGTAGGCCACAGAAGGTGCTTCTTCATGGTCTCTTGTGTCTCACACAAAAGGGTCTTGCGCCTGTGCAGAGCCATATATAGAAAGTTCCAGACTTGAGTAGCTTTTGCCAAGAATGCCACCCCTAGTGACACCACTGGCTGGAAGGTATCTTCACTGAGTTTGAGAGAAGATATTGTGACTCATGCTGAGGAACAATCATTATGAAAATGCTCTTAGTGGCATCTGCAAGTACCAACCAACTCTCAACAGAGTAGCTGCTGTAGGTGATGGTTTGGTAGCAAGCCCATTCACAGAGGCCTCCTCTTCTGCTCAAACAGCAAAGTCACCAACCTCTCCACTTTATTGCATTAATCTCAGTTTCTGGGTCATTACGTTGACACTCTCATACACCTTCTTCTGGATCCTGCATTCCTCATAACTGATTCATATTTTACGTTGCCACCATGATGCAGTGCTGGGTCTTGGATGTGATCCCTCCCTGATTCGTGGAATGCTTCCAATGTCAATGCTACTAGATAATATAGAGATCAGGGCAACTTGGACATGATGGTCCAAGTGCAGTATAGAGATTATTTTGAAGTTAACTCCCATCTCTCTCCATGTTGTCGTTTCAATGGCTAGTACCATGAGGAATCTCCAGATATGTCGTCTTCTGTCAACTATAGATATAGATACCAACCTTAAGCTTACCTTCTTCTGTCTCCTAGGGAATTTTGTTATTGTCAAGATGGACACCTATACAATTCACTAGAACCCAATAGATATAATTTCTTGAGTTTGTATCAGTATTGATTACTGGTACTAAGAAAACACAGTTTGTAATCTAGATCTAGTTGCCCTAGCCACCACTCTCCATTGGGTGCCTATTGCAGTATGGCTATAGCCATGGCTTGGAAATCATCAGGCCCAAGAGCTGGTAACATCAACCCAGTCCATAGTGGGCAGGAGATCAACCCCAATATCTAGTGTCCTTCTGATTGTGCCACAACCTACTTCTATTGCAGTATGGCTATAGCCATGGTTTAGAAATCATCAGGCCCAAGAGCTGGTAACATCAACCCAGTCCATATTGGGCAGGAGCCACAACCTACTTCAGCAGTCACAATTCATACATGATTTTCAACTTCCCAACCTCCTACAACTATTATGCCAACAGCCTTGCTCCCTGCACAAGCTCCTCCATTACCACGATATCCTTTGGGGGAGATCCCTACAAATGGCTTCAGTGCAGGGACTTACATCATCTCACTCAGATTAATCTGACACCAGTTTGTCACAACTTCCGTCTCAATCACCACTTAACTTTTCTCTCTCTGAGGATGTTGCTGATACCACACCTATTTCTCCCAAACAGGACTTGTAGCTCTATATAGAACAGCATATCCAGCCCTATCCTACGTATGGCCAAGGTGAGTTGGGGAATAAAATACAACCTGCTCTCCCATTGAACCCAGTGTTTCAGAGGTGAATGTCAAGAGTTCTATCCAGTCATGTTACCTTTTCTTCATAAACTTTACACTTGATAAATTAATCCTGGTCGAAGATGTCTTCTATTCCACCAACCACTGGAAGGCTAGAGAACCTATATAAAGTTCAGGAAGAGGGACATGTTTCATCTTTATACACTTTGTAGTTTTATGCACCATTGTAGTTTAGGTATCTTGATCAAGAATCACCAGAAAGGCACACTCCATATCACCAGAGAGAGAGATGGCCACCACTTGTACTTTCTTGGTAGGAAATTCTACTCATCATTAACCTTAGCGATAATGATTTGCCAGCTATCAAGCTTGATAGCAGACTACCACTACTTCCTCTGGGAAAAGATGTCATTGTTTGTCCAATACCTGCCAGAAGTTCAGAAGGATGTTGCCATGTTGTTTCAGCAAGAGGTCAATAGATTAGCAACTCAACAAATTAAGGCAGCTTGTGACACAGCTGACTGAGTAAGGCAATGTATGCATGAGTGGCAGTATGTCAAAATACATGGTTGAGCTTATTGGTTCAATAAGCTAGAATAAGGAAGTCATAATTGAAATATGAATTGAGTTTTCTTCTTTTTTCTCTGGAATACTAAGTGATGAAACAAAGAATACTTGCAGTGCATTCAAGAGTTACGATGTTATAACATACTTTATTTGTTTTTCACAATATTATGGAATGTAGGAATATGAATAAGTGTACAATTGATTGAACCTCATAGTTCACTTTTGTTTTATTGTAAAATTCTATTTTTTTTTAAATACATGGTTGAGATCTGCTGGCCCAGTGGAGGATATCAGGACCAGAATTGAGGGCCTTGATGAAGAAGCCTCTTTAACATGAAAACTGATAAGGCTTTGGACACATTATTTAAGGCTCACACCGCAGCTAGGAAGATGGGTACAATTCCATCCATTTCATCAGCAGAAATCATTTGGGAGGAAGTCTTCATCTTTGTTTTCTAATCTGCCTCTTCATTAGTCCTATCAGTCTTCTTAGTCTTCTTTTTACACAATGTCATTTCTCCACCTGTCTTCATTTTTTAAAGAAGTCATTGTCATTCAATGACATCTTTGACTCCTCAGAAGTCCTCCCTCTTCTTCCTGCTTTCTGTGTTGCCATCTTTGAGACCACTATCCACCTTGTCTGACTTATCATCTTGAAAGATGGCACTAAAGTTGATGGGATTCTTGAGTGCTTTCCACCATTTGCATAAATTGTGTGTTAGAGTTTGGTCATTTTAGGCTGCATCCAATCTGCAGAAATAATCCAGTTTGACACCACTTAACTGCCATGGCTCAATGCTATGGAATTCTGGGTACTGTAGTTTGTTCTGGCACCAGAATTCTCCGACAGAAAAAGCTAAATATCCCACAAAATTACAATTCCCAGAATTGCATAACATTGAGCCATGGCAGTTATAGGGGTGTCAACCTGGATTATTGCTGCAGTAATGATGCAGTCTAACTTCAACAGGTATGTTCCAGTCCACACACCACTCTGGAGTCTTGATGGAAGAGCTCAAAACACCCCTGTGGAAAGATGCTATTGAACTGATTCCTTTGTGTGCTTGTTTCACCATTATTTTATGATATTGAAATGGGACAAATTATTACAGCCTATCATGGATCTCAGAGGGATGAGCCATTGCACACTAAGTAAACAAAGGATAGCCTAAAGATAACAGAAATGGGAAGAAAACTCCACATCCTGATATGTAATAATTCCAAAATGATATGTAATAATTCCAAAATTTGAATATCTGTGTCATCTTTGTCTGTATCTGATACAGTTCTTTCTGCACAGTTCTCCACACAGAATATATTGATGTAGTGGTTTTTTTTAAAAATATCTATATACTTAGTACTTTTGGATGTTCCATTGTAAGCCACTTTGGATAATTCAAAGTTTATATTTATAATTTTGATTTTAAAATGTCACAATGGCCCCATGAAACCATATGTTCAGGCAGAGAGAGTCTTTATTCAGAAAATATGCTTTTTTTTTCATTTTCCCATTGAAGCTGCAAAGAGAAGCTATACTGAGATGCATTCTGTGCAAGTCAAGATATTTTTATTATACATGTGCACATGAAGCCAGCCTCTAAAAGCTGGCAAATGGGAATGGTTATGTGCCTTGTGTTGTGTTGCCATTATACCACTTTTAGTTCCTGTTGATTCTGTAATTGTTTTTGGCTGTACAGGGTGGGAGAAACTCTTGTTACTCCCCAGGTTTTTTCTTTATTTTTAAAGGAATTCTGCTTCTCATTTTACAGCAGGCATGTTTTTGTTCTCCTCTTCAATAGATTTTGCATAGTACACTATGTTGTTTTTGACATTGTCACCTTTAAAAGTTTGTAGTGTACTGAAATATAATAAAAAAAACCACTGATTGAGATGAGCATGTTTATTAACATGCTTCCTGCTGTGCCAAACCTGGAAGATGTGCTTTCCCTTGCCTGAGACAATCTGCATATATTTTTTGTCATTATGATGCATGGTAGTTGTGATTGCTGTCTCCTAGCTGTGATTTTTAAGTCTTGGCCGATGATTAATTCTGTGGCTCAGACGATTGCAAATGGCCTTTGCTGCAGTCACATAAATTTTGCACATCTCTAATGACAATGGCATGCATTATAATATGGTATATAGATGGGAACTGGTTTGCAGATGATGAGGAAAAAGAAATATCGAGGTATTCAGGAAAAGACGTATGCTCATCTTGATCATCATTCTCTTTGCAGACTCTGGGAATCTGAGTTATGAAATGAATCATAATCATGTATTATTTACATACTATCTATGTGGTTTATGGTCCTAGATATGAATCTGATCTAATTCTCGGTAGCAGTGGGTTCTGTACCAAAGGGCGGGGTTTTTTGAGGTTTCCTAAAGCTGCAATCCTAAACATACTTACTTGGAACTAAGGTGCACCGAAGAAAGTGTGGTTTCTTCTGAGTAAGCATGTATAGGATTGTGCTGTGAGTAGGCATTTCAGGGAGCTCATTGGCTTCCCAAGTGTGCAGCCTCATTCGCCTAATGGCCAGTTGCATGAATTGTGTTACATGTGGTTTGTCCAGAGTCGCTAATGCAATCTCTGTAGAATATCAAAGAATGTCCCATCATTTTCTATTGTTTCCTTTCTGTTGCTCTTGGAGCAAGTCTACACTAGCCAAAAATACTCTGGGTTGGTCTCAGAGAATTCTGGTCCCAGAGCTGCTCCAGATTCCCCTCATTACCTCTGGATTCTGGAGTGATACCAGGCAGCTGTCTACACATGTTTCCTGCTGTGCCACCCACTGCTGGCACCACTAGTGTGAATCACTCCCTCTGAGGTAAAAAATGAGGTGCTCAGCATCAGTCACATGGATGGGTACTTTATTGTTACCTCGGTGTGTGTGTGTGTGTGTGTGTGAGACCGACATTAGTGGTGCCAGTACTGGTTGGCACAATGCCTGGCGTCATTCTGGAGTAAGTTTATAAAATCCAGTTTAAAGGAGGGATGCCCTAGATTCGGTGGCATAAACGTAAAGACAGGCTGCACTCGAATTGGAACTCTGGCCCAATATGTAATGTGGACAGGGCAATGAGGGTATGGGGAAACTGGTTCATTTGGCTTGTGTAGAAATACTCTTAATCTTGGCTTTTGGCAATTTTGTGGAGATATTAAAATTGTTGTGCTTTTGTAAGATTTGATATCTCATCTTGGTGCAGCAATGCTGGGGGGAGCGGGGGGACACATCATGTATTATTATTGTTTAATCTTAAAAGGATAGGGTTGGTTATAAGTTTTCTCTTATGGTTAAATGCCTCAACTTGAAAGGGAACATGAGATTTGGCTTCAAGCCTCCATAAAGTTTGTGTTGTTTAGATACAGTTACTGGAAGGGGAACACAGCACAGGTGACAGCAGTATTGCAAGTGAATGTGACTGATATTTATCTTTTCCCTAACAGAGGCCTCTGTGTCCAACTGCTTCTATCACTGTGTTGTTTTTCATAGTTCCTTACTCTTAAAATCTACCACCCACTTGAAAACAGAATGAAAATTAATGCTTAACTCTATATGTAATTTTCACAGAAAGACACAATGCAGAGCCCTCTAGATGGCTGCTCCCACATTGTGGAACTCCCTCTCATGAGATATTGGATTGTCCCATTTGTGCTGACAGGTAAAGAACTTTTTATTTCTATACACCTTTGGTTACTGTTTGGTTACTGTCTTCAGGATTTTAAGCTGTATTTTGTTTTAAACTTCTTGTAATCTGCCTTGAGTGTCAGGAGAGTTAAGAGGTATAACTACAATACAATACATGAAATAACACCCATACAATGCTACAATACCATTCTCTTTTCTTATGGAGAGTGCTCCTTCTGATATAGGCTCTGTGTGAATTTTGGCTGGATACGGCTAGTGAGAAACACAGTGTCACTGAGGAGTCATATCCCATATTTGTCATAAAGGATGTTTATTAGGTACAGAGAACCAACCATTACTTTTATGTTATTAGATTTTTGGAACAAATCTTGCCAAGAAAACTCAGTGATAGGTTCATCTTAGGATCACCATAAGACAGAAATGACTTGAAGGCACCCAATAATAACGAATTGGTGGGTTGAGGAGGGTTGAAGAGTAGATTTTGGTTTTTCAAAAACCTGGAATGTTCAGGCCAGGAAGTGGCTTTCTTCTGATGCATTCCTTTTTCCCCATTTGTGCAAGTTGTACTTACTGTTATATGTTTTTTGTCAGACACAGAATGTCTTTGATTCTGCTGAGCCCATCCCTGACTCATATGTAGTAAAGTTGCTGTGGCTGTCTGTTGGCATTTTTATTTTGTTTTGAAAAAATGATAAGGTCAGTGAAGTAAGCATTTCGTGGGAGCTTTCACAATCCTCTTTAGGCTGGCTACTGTACAGCATGTTCTCTTTACTGACTTCAATGAGGAAAGAATGGTGACAAAGTAATGCTCAAGTAGTCTGAAGACAAACAGACAGCCCTGGGATACAGTGTTCTTGACCACTATGTTGTACCATAGATTTTATGTGAGAAATAAACAAACCTAAACAGTGGGCAGGTTGGGAGTGTGCACTTAGTTTAAAAACAAGCACATCTGTTATGTCATGGTGTAAAAGGAGGAGTTAGGGCAGTGGCTCTCAATCTTTGGTCCTGCAGATGTTTTAGACTTCAGCTCTCAGAAACCCTGACAATTGGCCAAGCTGTCTGAGGCTTCTGGGAGCTAAAGTCCACAATACTTGCGGGACCAAAGTTTAAGAATACCTGAATTAGGAGACTTTGTTTGCACTGACATTCCCTTCACACCATTTAAGTCTAACTTAGGCCCGATCCAGATGGCCCATTTGGGGTGGCAGAGAGCCACCCTGGGGAGCAGCGGATCGGGACCATGGCAACCACGTGCCGTGCCCGTGATCCTCCCTTTAGCTCCCTAAAAGAGTGGCAAAATGCAGCTCCTTTTAGTGGCAACAAAAAGCCACCCTAAGAGCCGGCGCTGCAGCTCTTCCACGCCCTTTTGGCACAGCATGTCTGCATGCTGCACCAGGAGGGCTTCCTGATGCCACGTGCTGTGTGTATGGGCACGCAGTGTCAGGACAGCACCAGGGGTGGGGTTGGGGTGGCTGGTGTGTGGCTGCTCCACCCCAACTCCACCCCCAGGTCAGCCCTTTGGCCCGGTCTGCAACACCCCTTAATTCATTTTCAGATATACAAGAGAAATTTCTAACATATTAGAGATGGACCTATTTTATTGCAGGAAAATATTGTTTGAATTACTGTAATTCCTTTTAAATGGAGCTGGTCTGAGAAGTCAAGACTTTTCATTTTCTACAATTCATTTTATTCGAAACAACAGAACAAATAAACAGAAAAATTATAAACTACAACCATTAAGCTATGGAAACAATAAAATTGAAAGTCAAAACGAAAGCACCAGCTATTAGAACAATTTCATGATTCCAGTGCTCCCCAAAGTTATTGGTTTCAACTAATTAGATTCTCAATTCAGGGATCAACTGTGTGTTCTTGCTAATTGTGTTCGGAGGCTATTGGGCTGAAGTCATGGTCACTTGATTTAATGTAAGTGGCTGACAATGAAGTTGATTCTTTATTTAATGAATTTGGGTACTAGTACCACACCTTTCCAGTTAAGAGCCAAGAAGTCACAGTGGATAACATCATTTAAAGAAATTTAAAACATGCACAGTTGCAACAATTTAAAATAATGTAAGCAGTATAAAAAATAACAGCAGCAGCAATAATCACATTAAAAAGGCTATACTGTATACTTAACAGAAGATTAAAACTCTAACAGATAGGCCAATGCCCTGCTAAAACAGGAGTGTCTTTAGATTGTGAGTTTAGCTTGTCTTAATCTAAGAAGGTCAGGATAGTATAAATGTACATATCCAATTTATCCTTTCCAAAATTCACAGAAGCTGAGATGTTATAATAAATGCCCCAAAGTCAACCAATGCACTTCATGGTGTAGTGGAGATTTGAACCTGGGCTTCTATCCTCTGAAACCAACATCACATTTGCTTTAAAGTAATGTAAGCTGGCAGACATTCTGAAACAGCTCAGCTGAATATTCTGCTTTGTAAAAAAAAAAAAAAAAGTTACAGATTATTGTACAAATGTACGCCTATACTTCTGGTACAGACTAGCCTGATTTTATAATGCTTTCAGCCATTGCGTTGTATCACCATTTAAACATATTTTGTCTCCTGTGATACCTTTTTCAACAGATAATTTTAAATTGCTCTCTGTGGGGATGTTCTCAGTGTCGATCTGCCTATCAATCTTTCTGTCTGAATGGAGAATTATTTGATTAGTATGTTTAAAGCAATAAAGATGTCTACAGTAGTGTCACAGTGATTGATACTAATTATCAGTCTTTATGTGGCTCCTTCAGTTTGGCCACTTCCCTTGCAGATTGCAATTTTATCATTAAAGTAATGCCCTGCTGTCCACAGACTAGGTCATAAATTGTGGACTATCTTTTTTTAAATGATTCTGTGTCCAGTGGTAGAATCCCAATAACCTTCATTATCTCTTCTCAAAGAAGTCTGTGACTTCTGTAGTGAGCCTAGTAATGGATTTATAAGGGCCAGCTGACAACTGCCTCCCATCAGAGGTTATCTTGATAGTGCTTCTGGTGCATTAGAATAAGCAGAAGCATTAGACAGGCACTTGCAGATAACATTATTTTCATTTGGCATCATTCTTTCACAATATTACTGTAAAGTGAAATAGTTGTTCTTGAATAAGTCAAGTCACTGTTGAACATGCACAAAAATCTATGGGATCCACATGGTTTGTCTGAAAATAAATGAGAAAAATGTTGGGAAATTTTTGTCTTAGTGTCATTTGACTGAACAGAGCTACTTGCAAAATAAGCATTTTGCTTGAAATGAACATTCTCACACTTTGGCAGGGAGTTACTGGACTAATATGCAGTTCCTCTATTTACTTGTGCAGCTTTTCATAGGAGAAATGTATTGCAAGAAAAAATGCAGAGATTCTTTATGATATTTTCCACATAAACTGATTTCAGGAGCAAATATGCTTCTCAACCATTTTTGATTTGGGTATTATGTTTGATAAGTGAGATCTTCCTTCTTCAAATATATCAGAGGCACAGAGGTATGATGGAGGCCAGGTGTCAAGTTCACATTTGACACCTGGGAAGTTGATGAGCTGCCTACATCTTATTTTATCAAGATATAACAGTAGTATGCCCAAACAAAAAAGTGCAAATAAAATAAATTAGGGAATTGGATCCCCTGCCCTGCAAGGAGTAGCTAATATATGTAGATGCTTTTATTTTATTTTATGTTTACGTGGATGCTTTAGTTTAGTTTATGTAGATGCTATTAGTTTAGTTCAGCCAGGGAAGCATGAAAAACATTATAAAATAAAGTACAATTTGAATAAGGAGTTACAAAGGAAAGTCCTCCCCTTCTAAAAATCCACTTGGCTCTTCCTTGCATAATATTCAGTTATGGAATTTGCAGGGGCTTAGATGATTTGAAAGTGTATTTCACAAATGAGGACAGATCATGGAGTATCTGTCAAAAGTTGTTAGTTTTGAAAGTTAAGCAGATCCTCTGGATTCAGAGGGCGTATACCTCTGAGTACAAATTGCTTCATGCAAACTGACTGACCACTGCTGCAAACTGGATACTAAATAGGTGGACTTTGGTCTGATGCAGCAAGGCTCTGTTTATGTTCTTACAAGCAGTATCTGTTGACTCCCACTGTTTCTGTACCTGTTTCTGCCACTCCTGGAAAATTGAGGATGGAGGAAAAGAAAATGGGAGAGAAGCAATCTAGTGACATTGAAGATGGCTAGAAGTAGATTTTCCAGATCTCAGGACTCCATGCAGAGTCCCCAGTTTTGGCACATTACCTCTGGGTGATAGATGGGGGTTCAAATTCTCCATTTTTCATGGAATCAGCTCTCGGTGGTAGATAAGGATGCAAGCAAACCTCTGGTCAGATAGAAGGCCTTTTAGCTACCCATACAGCCTGTAGTACTTTGCAAAGGTTAATTTAAATCAGTTACCAAATGCACAAATTCCAACCAGGAAAATATGTTTTGTCTGCATGTATGTGTGCTTGAGTGACAAGTTGTGAACAACTGTGGTTGTTGTTTAATGCATAGGTTTTGCTCTGGAAATCTCAGAACCTTGGATGATCCTGACCTAAGAACCCTAGCTAGAACAGCTCTCCTAGACCAGTGGTTCTCAATCTTTAATCCTTTAGATCATTTGAACTTCAGCTCACAGAATGCTTTATCATTGGTCAAGGTGACTGGGACTTCTGGGAGTTGACATCCAGAACACCTGGATAACCAAAGGCTGAGAAACCCTGTCTTTGGCTATGTAGCTCAGATGTCAAAGGACATGCATCTATAACAGTGATTCACAAACTCTGGTCATAAGCTCCCAGAATTCCTGACAGCGAGCCAAGCTGGCTGGGGCTTCTGGGTGTTGATGTTCACAACACCTGGAAGACCAGAGTTTGGGAACCACTGAACTATAGCATTCTGAAGTACAGAGGCTTCCCTGGCTGGTATAGCTAGTCTTCCTGTCTTTCCTTTTATGAGACAGAGCTGAGTGCTGGCAAGTACATAAATCTTTGCTTGACATCTTTGACAAATCATTGTGGGCTGAAGTTTTGAGACTGTTAGAGGAAGAAATTCACAGTTGAAAGGCAACTGTTAGGGAGTTCCTTTTCCAGAAGGCTTATTTCTTTCATTTGAGGCCTCTTCTTTGATTCTTAAGAAACAAGACTTGCAAGTAGTTTGATGACTAAAACAAGAAATTTAAGCATCCGTTCCTTGTGGATGTCATCACAGACTCTAAATTTCTAGTTGCTGCCAATTTTCATAGCAAGTCAGCATGTATTCCAACATAAAAAGAAGTTTATTTTACACACACAGCCTCAAAAATTAATATGTACTATCCAGCAGTCTCTAAGACTTCCAAACCATTCAGATAACCAAACATTTAGATAAGCAGTCATGATATTTACATAGAATTACATTGCTATTATTAGTAATTTATGAAGCACTTTCTTACAACGTCAAGTGATTTGCAGTCCTTATCTGCTTCTTCCCCACAGCAGTCTTGTGAAGATCATTATTATTCCTGTTTTTACAGATGGGGAGCTGAGTCTGAGAGATAGCGACTTGCCCAAAGCCACCCAGTGAGTCCATTGCTGAGCTAGGATTTGAAATTGAATTTCCTAGGTTCATTTTCAAAGCTGCATTCTATGATTATCTTGACAGGCCCAGACTGAAAATGGATTCATATTATTAGTTTTGAAAACCTGAAGTTTGAGTTTAAGGAACCTACAGTGTGTCTCTACGTATATCTGTGCAATTCTCCAGTTCTTGCAGACTGTTTTCATTTTCTGAATATTGATCAGGGAGCACTTCTCTGTGCTACTAATTCTTCACCCTGAGAGGAATAAACACTCATTCTGCGAATGCTTAGACCAAAAGCACATAAGGATATTATGGTATTTTCTCTTTAAGCCTCCTATTTTTATTATTTGTAGTGATATATAACTTTCATAATTTACTTTCAGCTTGTACCTCTTTAAATCCGTATAACAAGGCATTTTTTTCTTGGTTAGCATCAGTTAATATAAAGGTCTGAATGTTTTGTTCAGAGGCACAGCAAAGTTTTTTTATAGTGCTGTTTCTGTATTTTGAATTGATTCTACATTGTATTTTGACCCCCTCACAGAAGCAGCCTTCTTCCATGAACATGGAAGAGAATGCTCAGGGGACTGTGTTAACCTTTCTGAGAGGGGATTTCCTCATTTCTGCACACTCTATGAACATAAGAAGACTCCTGATATATCAGATCAAATATCTATCTACTGTGGGGGAAGCCTCCAAAAAGGATATGAGCCCAATAGTATCCTCCCCCTTATGTTCCCCAACAATTGCATCTGATCCTTACTGTGTATATAGAGCTATCTGGACTTGCAATGATTGATAGCCTTATCTTCCATGAATTTCTCTAACCCCCTTTTAAAGCTGTCTAAGTTGGTGGCCTTCACTACTTTGTTTACAGAAGCAGTTGTATAATATTTCCGGAATGCTTTCTTCTGGCATCATATCGCTCATAAGAGTAACCACCCATATAAATTACTAACCGTGCAAGATATAACATACTGTGTTATGAATCCTAATATATGAAATGGCCCATACCATAAACAGTTTAAACTTTGGTTACACTCCACTGTTCTCCCAAATAGGATTAGCTTGCCTGAACCAGGAAATATAGCAGTTTTCTCTCTAAAAGCAGCTGAAAACAGATGTTTGTTCTGTAAAAGCTGCTTGTCTCTAGTAAGAAATAATGCTGTGTTTGCAGAGATGAAATATATTCTATGAAAGCCTAGCATTTTTCATTAGCACCTACCTGACTACCTTCATTTGCCTCCCTCCCCCCCTCCCTCCCTCATTTGTCTTAATTGTCATACATCCAATGGATTTACCAAGCAGGCATAAAAAAATATTTTAAAAATCTAAACACAACAAAGCTATACCCCCTTTAACAGTTACAGACAAAATAATAACAAAAGACTTTAAGGCAGGGGTAGGCAACCTTTCCCTTTTAAGGGCCGAGGGACCCTCCCAGAATCCCAGGAGCTATTGGCCAACATGGGACTATTGGCCAACATGGCTGAGGCTTCTGGGAGCTGAACTCTTTAAAATGCCAAGGAAATGTACGTCTTAATCTGAAGATAAAAGAATTATAGGTTTTGCACCAGGCATGTCTCTTTCAAGAGCTCATTGTGGAGTTGGGGAGCCACTGTAGAAAGGATCCTCTCTGAAGCCACCTTACACCTCCCTTTCCCCTCACCTGCATGTCTGTCAGTCATTTCCACGTTGTGAAAGGCTTCCTTGGTGCATATACAACACCCCTCTGCACATGAAAAAGAATCTCAGACTAAAAATCCTCAGGAATGGGCAGGCTTGTATGGGGAAGGTTCTCTCCTGCAGGTCAAAAAGCATTCAGGTTTCACAAAAAAGACTTTACAATCCTCCCTGTGCACTCCGGTCCTCTGGGAGGAATTTGCTCCAGCCACAAAAAGTTAGGCTTTCGGCTACCTCCCAGAGGGCATTTTCTATGGTCGCTCCCAGATTGTGGAACAGCCTGCCGGATGAGATCCATCTGCTTACATCTTTAGACAGCTTTAAAAAGGCTGTTAATATGGATCTCTTCCGGCAGGCCTTTCCAGGATAGATATCCCGGCCTCAGAAACCTCTTTTAGGGGAGCCCTCCAGGAACTTCCTATTAGCCCACCTCCTAGTCAATTTGTGACCGTTGTCTCTCTTTCGATTGTTATAGATATTTGCTTGTTTTAATCTGTTGATTTTAACTTTGGTTGGTTTAATACTTTTTTAAGGGGGGGGAGGTATAGGGGTTTTGGATGTATTGTATTTTTATCATTTGTGAGCCGCCCCAATTGAGCTCAGAGGGGCAGGGTAAAAATAATTTTTTTATTATTATTACTATTATTATTAGAAAAGTACCAGCAATGTCAATTGGGCTCCAAAACTATCAGGGAATCTATGTAATTCTTTCAAACTTGGAATAATATTTAATCATCTGCCTAGACCATTTAAACTTCTAGCAACCTAATTAATTGTATATCTCATTTTCTTCTAAGGAGGCTAAAGCAGTGAACATGGCTCTCTTCCTAGCCATTGTAAGGTAAGTCAGGTTAAAAAAAGAATGAGTACCCAAAGGCCACCTAATTATTTTCATTTTCAGTGCCTTGTTGCACACACTGACCACTATACCACACTAGATCTTCAGTTGTCCAATTTGGCCACAGAGGCACTTACTTAATTACATCTGGCTTGGATTACTGTAATGTAGTCTATCTCCTGACACAAATCTCCAGTCACATTAATTTCATTGGATGCTTTAAAGGCATTTGACAGAATAGAATGGAAGTATTTATTTACCATAATAGAAAGAATTGATTTTGGAAACACCTTCACTAATCTTACTAAAAATCTTTACGAATGCTCAGAAGACATTATACATGTCAACAAGACGGACTCTGCTCTGATAAAATTTCAAAGAGGAACCAAGCACTGCTGTCCTTTCTTGCTAGTATTAGAGACAATATACAGATTTAAATTTAAAAATAAAAGCCATCATATTCAATACACAAGAGCTGAAAATCAGCATATACGCAGATGACATTTTAATTTTCCTAGACAATCCAGAAGATCCATTCACAAACTCACAAAAATTAAACAATTTTAAAGAATTGCTGGCTTTCATATACATTTTCAGAAATTAAAAATGCTATGCCTTAACACCCCCTTGGACCAATACAAGAAATGGCTAGAAATTACAAATTTACAAAAGGGCCTTCAAGTTTAATTACCTTGGGGTGCACATAACAAAATACCTCTCCCAAACTTTACCACACAATTACAAATCACTCACTAAGTGGATTAGTGCAAAAATAGCAATTTGGAAAATATTTTAATTATCATTGCTGGGAAGGATTGCTCTCTTAAAAATGTTCCTCCTTCTGAAACTTCTGCTGCTGTTAGAGTCAATTCCACCAATGGCCTCTAATTCATACTTTAAAAACTCGCAATCAATAATCTATAACTTTATTTTTGACAGATATTGATCCAGGTTCATGAACCATACTAAATATTTCAGTCCTCAGAATGGAGGGCTGGCCCTTCCAAATATAGAATACTACTTTGCAGCCTTTCAGTTAATCCAGTTTATTCAAATAATAAAGGTACTCAGAACAGTTGGGTGCAGCTTGCAATAGAAACAGATGCTGAATTAAATTTAATATTCTCACATATCACACCTAAAACAGCTTTTTAAAATGTTGAAAATCCCTTCCTTAGAACCACTCTGTCAGTTTGGAGAAAATGGTGAAACTTATTAGTTTGCATCCCTTTCATGATTAGGCCTTATCTGCTGCTATACCTATACTTTCAAAATCCCAACAAATTTGACCAAATTAACTTGTGGGAAAGCAAAAGATTATACACAATTGGAAACCTATTTAATAAGAGCAAACCCAAAACTATGGGCAAATTGCTTGAAAACTCAGCACCTATAAAACCTAATTGGCTCCTTATGAGGCAAGTCACCTCATTCCTGTCCAAATAGGTCTGAATAGGAGAGACACCATGCCCTGTGACACTTTTTGAACACATGTGTGTCATTTCAGGTTGGCTCTTTCAGGGCAGCTCAGCAAAAATCTATAAATGGTTGATTGAAGAAACATATGGCAGAGGCTTAATCACAGAAAGGGATGGTGGAAAATTTGGAGCTCCTATCCATTTAAGTCAAAATCTGTGCTTGGAAAAAATTGTACCTTGAAACTTTTTCATAAATGGTACCTTCCTTGTGATGAGGTGTACAGCAAGAATCGCACACCTCAAAAGCACAAAGTGTTGGAGAGATTGTGATTCTAAGGGAACATGTTAACATGTTAGCACATGGACTGTATCAAAGTAAACTAATTTTGGCCCAATGTACTTGACAGACATTCAGACATCACTAATAAAAAATTCTGTCCAGGGCACCTATTACTTTCAGTTTTTCTAAACAAGAACAAAGATCTAAAACACAAGAACTTAATTGGCTTCTTCATGGCAGCCACTAGATTGGAAATCACCTAAAACTAGAATACAGGGGACCTTTGCATAGAGAACTAGCAGTGCCGTATATGGGACATGTGGCTAATGGAAAAAATCTCTGACATCTTAAGGTTCACAAAAGGTCACATGGAACAAAAAAAAAAATTATAGAAAAAATGGTCCCCATTTATTGACTAATTTATCAACAGTTCTCTATAGCTGGAACTTTATTTGAGACACTGGAAGGACGTGCTATATGATGACCCATCAGAGGCCTAATTATCATGATAATTGTTGAATAACTGTCATACTCTTCTATGTTTTTCCCCAGGACATCCACACTCTGTTAAATTGTTGACTTGTTGTTTGATATATCACTGTTACTTCTTTAAATCTAATTTAAAAAATAAAAATAAAAAATGCTGCAGCTGGTTCAAAGAGCTTCAGCCAGAATGTTAAGTATGACTGGATACAGGAAGCACATGCCTCCCTTGTTAACAGCTCTACTAGTTACTTGTCTGCTTCTGGCCACAATTCAAAGTGCTGGCTATAACCTATAAAGTCCTAGATGGTTTCAGTCCATCTGAAAGACCATATTCTTCCATATGATTCTACCTGGGCCCTGTGATATTTACAAGAGGTCTTTCTCTCATTCCTCCCTTCACAGGCACCTGATAGGAACATGGGTCTTTTTAGCAGCTACCTCCAGAGTCTGGAATTCACTTTTTAGGGTGGTCAGACTGATTCTTTCCTTTCTCTCCTTCTTTTGGCAGGTGTAAACTTTTTTTTTTATCTCGACGAGCTTTTGGATATTGACAGCAAGGATTTTTAATAATACACTGTTCTGTTGTTTTTATTATTTTTTCATGTGTTTAAATGGTTTTAAACCTATAGATTGCTTAGTTCTAACTAAGTAAAAATGACAACAACAAAAGCAACAACAATAATAGGTCTCAGTACTTAATTGCCACTAGCTACCTGATGTACTTTTATATCTGGCTTTTTATTTACATTACTAAACAGTTCATCAATGTCGTCATCATGTAATGAATAAAAGAAAACTCTGACTGCATGGGAAATAGCTTGTCTATTGCAGTTCCTTTTGCTATAATATAGTAGCTAAATACCCTAAAGGCACCCTATCCTGTCTGAACATGGAAGCTAAACAAAGTCAGCCCTGGTTAGTACTCGAATGGGGGACCACCAACAAATACCAGATGCTGTATATATTTTTTTTCCAGAGGAAAGAATTAGCAAAACACCCCTGAGTATTCCTTACCTAAGAAAACACTTTGATGACAATATAATACATGAGAGGGGTGTGTTTTTAATGTAAAAACCCAAAGGCATCTATTTTAAAATGTAGGTTATGCTTCTAAGGCTTTTCAAAGCTACTAAATAAGATAAGGTTATCATTTTAACTTGTACCCAGAATACAGTTAGATTTTTTTGCTCAGAACGATAGCAGTTAATTTTGTACAAATCCACCCTAATGCAAACAAAATACTGTATGGTTTTTACTAGATACACTGTAAAGTGAAATGTCACAACCAGAACCTATTGTACAACAAAGACCCATATATGCTGAAATGTAATCCAATTGAAACAGAAGTAATGAGGAGCTGTATTGCTCCTGTTTAAAATGGGTTAAGTCACCTCCACCCGCAAAGCAACAAGTTGCAATTCATTGATACCACTGAGTTTATTGTAGTTCTGGTAATGGCTCTATCTTTGAACAGCTTTGTCTGGTTCTTTACCTTTCTTCTTTCCTGGAGAAGTGAGATCCAGTTGCAGCCAGTCATGCTTAATTAGACTACTGCAGTGTTCTCTATCTTCAGTTGTCCTTGAAGACATCCAGAAATTTTATTTAGTACTAAATGCTGCTGCAAGATTAATAGGGAAGTTAGTAGAAAGGGCCACTTCATGCCAACTGTCAAGTCAATTGGTTACCACTTTGTTTTCAGGCTCAGGTCAAAGTGTTGGTACTTTAAAGCCCTAATTGTCAAAGATCAGAGTATGTCTGGAATTTTCACCTGTTATATGAAAAATAAGAAATAGGACCCTAGAAGCTGAATCAAGATCTTCATCTGCTCATATGGTAGGAGAATATTCATGGTATATTTTGATCTTGGATAATTAGGGCTTTAAAATATAAAATAAGCACTTTGAACAGCAGTTGGTGCATCCACAAAAGTAACCAGTAGTAAGTGACTATACAGCCGAAATATGTGGAAGATCATTCTGGGGGCTTGAAGCTACAGAATCAATTTGAAACTCTCTCCCCAATCAGGGATGATGAGGAAGAGCAGCAGGGACAGACTTCAGAAACAGTGCAGGGGAGCCTGAGAGTACCACCAAAGGGAACAGCCATTGCTAAGCCTCGGAAGAGGTGTGTGGTGGTGGTGGGGACTGCTTGCTGAGAAGTACAGAAGCTGTGGTTTGTGGGCCTGACAAGATGTCTTGGGAGGTGTGTTGTCTCCTTGGGGCAAAAATCTGTGATGTGACAGTCAGGCTGACAAGACTTGTTAAGTCTACTGACCATTACCCCTTCCTTTTGGTCCATGTGGGAACCAATGATACTGCAAGGCATAGTCTTCAGAACATCAGAAGGGGTTATGAGGCTTTGGGTAGGAAGCTGAAAGATCTGGATGCACAGGTTGTCATCTCATCTCTTCTCTCAGTTGAAGGCATGGTCCAGGAAGAGAGAGGAAAATAGCAGATGTGAATTACTGGCTGTGAAGATGGTGCCGCCAAGAACAATTTGAATCCTTGGATCATGGGCTGCGGTTCGATGAAGGTGTACTTCTGGCAAGAGATGGGTTGCATCTCATGTCAGTTGGCAGGAACATTTTTGCCAATAGTCTCAAAAATTTGATCAGGAGGGCTTTAAACTGAGTTATGTGGGGGAGGGAGACAGTGTTCTGGAAGGTAAAAAGACTGGAGAAAATAGTCAAGCTGTCAGAGGGAACAAGGCAACAGTGCAAGGACCGAAGAGTGGGAGGCAAAAAAAGTTGCACAGACAGCAAGCAGGAGGGACACATGGTCTTAGATGTCTCTACAGTAATGCCCAGAGCATGGGAAATAAGCAAGATGAACTTGAACTCCTAGCATAACAAAGCAAATATGATATAATAGGCATCACTGAAACCTGGTGGGATGAATCTCATGATTGGAATGTAGTAATAGAGGGGTATAACCTTTCTAAGAGAAATAGGCCAAATAGGAAAGGAAGAGGAATAGATTATATGTCAGGGATATTTACACCAGTGAAGAAGTTCAGAACTTTAATCCTGGAAGCCTGGTGGAGAGCATCTGGATCAAAATTAAAGGGGTGGGGGAAACAACGGGGATGTTATTGTGGGAGTCTACTACAGACCCCCATATCAGATGGAGGAATTGAATGATGCCTTTATAGAACAGATAGCCACACACTCAGAAAGAAGAGATGTAGTAGTGATGGGTACCTACAACTATCCTGATATTTTCTGGAAGTCAAACTCAGCCAATACTTTAAGGTCTAGCAAATTCCTCACTTGCCTCAAAGACAATTTCATTGTCCGAAAGATGGAAGAGGCAACAAGAGCATCCACTATTTTAGATCTGATCCTAACCAACAGGGATGACCTGGTCAGTGGAGTGCAAGTGGTGGGATCCTTAGGTGGGAGTGATCATATTCTCCTGGAGTTTCTTATACAGTGGAAAGGAGAAGCCAGGCATAGTCAGACATGTATTCTAGAATTTAGGAGAGCTGATTTCAGTAAGCTTAGGGAAATACTGGGGATGGTACCATGGTCAGGAATACTAAAAGAGAAGGGAGTTTGGGATGGATGGGAATTTCTCAAAAGAGAGATACTGAAGGCACAATTTAAAACAGTTCCAATGAGGAGGAAAAATGGGGGGTGTCTCAAGAAACCAGGATGGATGACTAAGGAAGTTACAACTGAGCTAAATTTTAAATAGAAAATGTATAAGAAATGGAAAAAAGGGGAAATCACCAAAGAGGAATTCAAACAAATAGCAAGCACATGTAGGGATAGAGTCAGGAAAGCTAAAGCACAGAATGAGCTCAGGCTTGCTAGAGGGGTTAAGAACAACAAAAAGGGCTTTTTTGGGTATGTCTGTAACAAAAGAAAGAAGAAGGAAAATAGTAGGACCACTGTGCAGAGAAGATGGAGAAACTCTTAACGGGACAGAGAAAAGGCAGAACTACTCAACACCTTCTTTGCCTCAGTCTTCTCAGAAGGGGAAAACCCAAAGGGTGCTCAACAATGGCTCCTTTTCATCTTGGGGAGAAGTGACCAGTGGGGTGCCACAGGGTTCTGTCCTGGTCCCAGTGCTATTCCACATCTTTATCAATGACTTGGATGAAAGAATAGGGGGCATCAAATTTGCAGATGACACCAAATTAAGAGAATTACCTAATACCACAGAGGACAGGATGAAAATTCAAATTAACCTTAATAGATTAGAAAGCTGGGTCAAAGCTAATAAAATGAATTGCAACATGGAGAAATGTAAGGTACTGCACTTAGGGAGAAAAAATGAAATGCATAGATATAGGATGGGGGACACTGACTTAACAAGACTACGTGTGGAAGGGACCTAGGGGTCCTAGTAGACCACAAGTTGAACATGAGTCAACAATGTGATGCCGCAGCAAAAAAGGCCAATGCGATTTTAGGCTGCATCAATAGAAGTATAGTGTCTAGATCAAGGAAAGTAATAGTGCCACTGTATTCTGCTCTGGTCACGTCCCACCTGGAACACTGTCTGGTTCTGGGCACCAAAATTCAAAAAGAATGTTGAAAAACTGGAGCGTGTCCAGAGGAAGGTGACTAAAATGGTGAAGGGTCTGGAAACCATGTCCTATGAGGAGAGACTTAGGGAACTGGGTATTTTTCAGCCTGGTGAAGAGGCAGTTAAGCGGTGATATGGTAACCCTGTTTAAGTATATGAAAGTGTGTCATACTGAGGAGGCAGCACGCTTGTTTTCTGCTGCTCCGGAGCAATGGATGCAAGCTACAGGAAAAGAGATAGCACCTCAACATTAGGAGGCACTTCCTGACAGTAAGGGCTGTTCAATAGTGGAATACGCTACCTCAGAGAGTGGTGGAGCCTCCTTCTTTGGAGGGTTTTAAACAGAGGCTTGATGGCCATCTATCAGGTATGCTTTGATTGAGAGTTCCTGTATAGCAGGGGGTTGGACTGGATGGCCCTTGTGGTCTCTTCCAATTCTGATTCTATGATTCTGTGAGAATTCAAACATCCTCCTCTCTGTACATTGATACGTGTGTGTCCACATATTGTACTTGTGTGCATTTGAGAATAGGAAGGGGTGATAACTGGTGGGCCACAAATAACAGCCCATAGCCACTTGGAAGCAGAAAGTTTGTTCACTGATGCCATAAAATATTTTAACCTACCTTAAGTAGGCATTTTGCTAAAAGGCTAGGATATACATTTTAAACAAATAAATAACATTTTGTAAGGCTTAAAAAAAAAGAGGTGAAGCTGTCTGAATCTCAGCAACTACTGCAATCATTTGGCTTTAAAGGAAGATTTATTTTATCTGCTAAAACTTGAGATCATTTTAGCAAATAGGAAACCAGTCTACAGAAATGAGAGGACTGGCTTGAAAATAATTACAATATTCTAGGTTTCCCACACAAGAGATAAAAATGTCATATTAGGCTTCCCATTAAAAGTGTAATGTGAGAACTTGCTTTTTGGTATTGATGAGGGATCTCTTTTATCAGTGCCATATTTACCTGACCTTTCATCTCAGACTCAAACTACTTCATTGCTCCCCAGTCCCAGAGGAGAGTCTTGCAACCAAAATGAAGTGAAAAGCCAGGTCACATATAAGGCACTATTATAACACATGACCATTTCCAGTAACATTCCACCAGGTAAATAGCTCAGAAAACATGCAAATCTTGTCCTTAAGAATGTACCGTACATATTGGCAATCTTATATATCCCCTCGAATCTATACAGCATTCATAGTTACCGGTGCAGTTTGTCTACATAAAATTAGAAACTAATTGTTCCTTGTTGAACTAACCTCTTGTCTGCAATAATTTTGTGGTTAATAATAGAGTTATTATTGACATATGTATCTTTAAATTGTGTCCGTAGGTCTTGTTGGGATTTTAAAACTTGCTCAATTATTTATTGTTCATTTTTAAAATGAAAAATTATGTGATACCGTCTGGCCAAGATGGTTAATAATAATAATAATAATAATAATAATAATAATAATAATAATACAATTTATTTGTATACCGCCCCTCTGGCGAACCAATCGAGGCGGTGTACAACAGTAAATTACATCAAATTAAACAGCAATATGTTACAGTAAATTAACAGTTACATCAAATTAACAGTTACATCAAATTAAACAATATCAACAGCAATATATTACAGCAAATTAACAAATTAAACAAATACATTACAAAATTATAAACAACAAAAACAAAACAGACTCAATAGCAGTAAAATCAATGACAGCAGTAAAAATATATACTTTTAAAATAAACAATTTGAACACACGTTCTCCGGCCCTTAAGTCCTGCGCTGGCCTCGGAGACACGCCCCCAGCGCCGCCGGTGCTCCAAGCTGGAGTGGGAGCCGGGCGTTCCAAGGGCCGGCCGCGCCCTGCTCCTCAGGTGGAAGAGGGAGTTTCGGGCGATGCAAGGGCCGACCACGCCCTTCTCTCCGGCGGAGCCTTTCGCAGCCGGTGCTGCCGCGCTCTCTGAGCCTGGTCTTCCGGCAGGGCTCTTATGCCCTGCGCTGGCCTCGGAGACACGCCCCCAGCGCCGCCGGTGCCCCAAAGCTGGAATAGGAGCCGGGCGTTCCAAGGGCCGGCCGCGCCCTGCTCCTCAGGTGGAAGAGGGAGTTTCGGGCGATGCAAGGGCCGACCGCGCCCTTCTCTCCGGCGGAGCCTTCCGCAGCCGGTGCAAATAGATTTGCCTTGAGTAAACATATGTGTCTGTGTTAATTCTGAATTGATGAAATGTTCAGAAGGGTTATAGAAAGCTATTTTCATTGCCATGTTGAAGTATTTTACCAACAGCTACTGTTATTTCATATTTTTATTTGCTAGCAAGCAAGAAAAAAGGCTGTTACGTTGTGGACAGAAGGGGGGGAATAATACAGTTATATTAATAATGTGAATCCACTTGTTATTTTGGGCATCTATGTGCTCCATATTAAAGCCAGCAGGAACATTGTAATGGCAGGAATTGTAACTATTTGGTGATGATGCTATGAATTGTTTGTTAAGCCTCTCTCTGTCCTTTCAGAAGGCTGGGATTCCTTTGATAGTCCAGTAGGTTTGAATACACTTTGTACTTGCACTATATATACTCCTTTATGAGCTGAGGATCATGTGTTCCTCCAGATATTGTTGGATTGCAGTTCCCATCACACTCAGCTAAGTGGTGATGAGAAGTGAAAGGTGTTGTGGTCCAACAACATCTGGAGGGCTATACTTTCCTCATTCTTGCCTTCAGTCTGTTGGAAAATGCACCATTCAGTTTTTGTATTGAAACTGATAAGGATATACCTTAGGAATCAGGCTCAATACTCTTTCAGCTAGTCATAGCATTTTATGGTCCTCAGGAAAGGGATCTGGGAAAACAGAAGTTTATCATGACTATTTTAATGCTGGTTTGGGGCCCATGCGAATTGATAGTATACCCTAATGTACAGCCCTGATTTGGGGCCTTTACAGACTTCCAGAAATAATGCAACTTGAGTCCACTTTAACTGCCCTGGCTCAGTGCTAGGAAATCATGGGAACTGTAGTTTATTATGGCACCAGAGCTCTCTGACAGAGAAGGCTCAGTGTCTCAGAAAAAACTGTAATTCCCATGATTCTCTAGCACTAAGCCAGGACAGTTAAAGTGGATTCAAGTTGCATTATTTCTGGAAGTCTGTAAAGGCCCTTCCTAAGTGATAGGAGTAGTGATGACATCATTTTTGCAAGCTGTATCTTTTGAAGGACACAGAAACAAGTATTTTGTAGTATCTTATAAAACTCTTTTCATAAATGAAAAGGAATTGGTTTGTAAAAGTAAGCAGAGAGGAATGGTTCCCATATACTGTATATATTCATGTATAAATTAGAAATTTTAGTCAAAAAGTTGACACAAAAAATTAGTCGACTTATCCATGGGTCAGTATAAGTACTGTATTTTAACTCTTATATAAAAAAAGGAACCAACCACTGGCGAAAGGCAAAAGTGTAATCTTTCTTGGAAGCACTGACCCCACCCCACCCCATCCTCTCATCCATCCAGCCTTTAGTGTGAGTGCAAACCCTTATGCCTGCTAGAAATTTGTAAGTTCTTCAGCATTGTTTTCCTTTGCTTCATCCTTTAGATGTTTTGTTACAGGTCTTTCAGTTTTACCCTTGATTTATCCATGGGTCATATCAAAATCCATAAATTTGGCCCCAAAACCTGACCTTGACTTATACATGAAGTCAACTTATAGTGGAGTCCATATGGTAAATACAAACAAGCCAAATGTCTCCTGCATTCCTATATCTAGAAAAAAAATTCACATCAGAGTTGTGTTCATCATTGTTATCTTGACTCACTGTCCCCATTGCCACCTGTTAATCCCATCTTATCATTTCTTGATGATACATTACTCCAGCCTAGTGGTCTGCTACTTAGCTGATTAGTAGAATCAGAAAAATGTTAGTAGGTTTTATTAATGCTTCAGATTACAGGTGGATCTTTCTTTCTTTCTTTCTTTCTTTCTTTCTTTCTTTCTTTTTCTTTTTTGTATTGAGGAACATTCAGTCATGAGAGCTACCATCTGTAAATCTGACACTGAGAGATATGTTTACTATCCTATCTGCTGTTTGTGATATCTAGACCTAAAACTCATGACCTGGTAGTAAAATTGCAGGGACAGGCTCCCTACAGCATCTTCACCACTTGACTTCAAAGGAGGAACCAAACTCATAATTGTTGTTTCTATTGTAATTACTGATCAATTATCTAGACTCTGTGGATCCTTTTCCAAAGTAGAAACTTCCAGGGGATAGATGTTGTAGCGTTGTTGCAGCAAAGACACCAGAGAGTCCTATGGCACCATAAAGACTACCAGATTTTAATCCTTAGGGCACTGCAAAATTGTTTCTTATTTTCCCCAAAGCATTTTAAAAATATTCTTCTGATAAACAGGATTTAGAGATGGAAAGAATTTGCAATGAGATTTGTTTCTAAAAACAAAACAAAGCCCTGTCAAACCTGGCTGGGAAGAATAACAAAGACAAAAAATGTGCAGTTCTTTCTCAGTAGTCATACACCCTGAAGTGTTTGGTGAAATTATTCTGTGCAGAAATACATGCAGGTGTTTTGCATGAAGTTTTTTTTTTGGGGGGGGGGGTAGTTGTACAAAAAAAAAAAGTTTCCTGAAACATAAATAGGGTTTTTTTTTGTGCAAAATTGGTTTTGCATTAAAAAAAAATGTCTGTTGAAACAGTGCATTGAAATTGTGTTTTTATGCAAAAGGCATGCAAAACTGGTGTTTTTAATCTTTCTCAAAGCATTCTAAAATAGGGCTCCCATTTAAATCTAGGCTCAAGCTACACTTGCTTAACTTTATACCAGCTGGCCACAACCTAAATTTAATTATTACTACTAACTAGGGGCCTCGGCAGACGGCTAATTGCGCCGTCTCCGAGGCAGGGAAGAGGAGGGCAGCCGCATGCTCGGCGCCCCTTCCTCCTCCCGAAGTCGTCCTCGGAGCCGCCGGCCCTCCGCACGGCCAGCGCTCCGAGGGCAACCTCCCGCCACAGCGTCCGCACACGCTGCGGCGGAAGGGTCGCCGAAAGTGCGCCCCACGCTTTTGGGGCTCACTTTCGGGGACGTATAAAAGGAGCACTGATTTAGCGCTCCTTTCAGGGACGCCGACGGTGCGCCGCGGTGCGGATGCCTCGGTCCCGCGGCACATCGTCCCATAGCCTCTCGTCTGCTTCCCCCCTAGGTTAGATCTATTGAATCAATGGATATCCATAAGGATAGACTTACCATTCTGCAGTTGATTTAGTAGGATTACTCTGATTGAAAGAAGCAACTGTCTTTAGGTATAAGTCTATACTTGCCTAACTTCAGTAATGCTATTAGCCTCTGTTTTCTCATCCACTGGGCATTTTTCAGAAATATTCTGAAATGTTCATAATGTTCACATCTATAAACCTCATTGTAAATATGGTCTAGAATTATAGAGAACTTTAGTTATAATACTGTACTATAAATATAATGTGTGCCTTTCCACACAGAGCAACACACACATATACAGAGCTTTTAATGCATTGGCCTTGTTCCACGCAAGGTGATTTGAATTTTTGGGCTGTTGGTCATCTGAATCCTTTTCTGGATGTGGCACTTGTTTGTTAAAGAACTTGTATCACTTGGATACCTCCCATGCACTATTTGTTTACAGTAATAAGCATGGGAAAGCTTACATATCCTGACTGTACTCCCAAAGCCGAAGGTGAAACATTTGGGAGTTGTGAAAAAACAAAGCCCTTCCATTTGAACCTGTCCATTGTGTTTCACTTAATGCTCCAGTCCTAAACTAACAAAAGAAAACTGGGCCTTTGCCCAAGTTAATATATTAACATTTTGTTAGGCCATGGCTCTCTTAGGCTGTAAAATCAGTACCTCCTAAAGCAAGTCAATTACTTATTTTAATATTTGCTTCTACATTTTTTCCTGCAGAAGCAGCTGCAGTTCAGCAAACATGCAGGTATGGGCCTCACAGTAAACCTCAGGCCTTTATTCCTATGAAACATCCACTTTATAACATCCTTTTATAAAATGCAACTTCTATGCATATTTGTTTAAAGTGAGAAAGGCAAACAGCCAAGGTGAGTGGATGTTCTCCTTTTCCAAGACATTTCCTACATTTCAACCTTCTGTCAAGGAGTAATGTCAAAATGTCCTCCATTTTGGGCATGACTAAGAAACATGGATTTATATTTATATTAGTGTTTTAAGCTTTTATTTTGCAATATCCTACATTTTTATGGAATGTTCTACATTTTGTGGTGCCTTGTCCTCCTTTGTGATTAGGGTATCTGGTCATCCTGCATGCAGTCCTCTTCATGTCATTGGACTATAGCTCCCAGCATTCATAATGACTAAGCTGGCTAGGGCTGATGGGAATTATAATCCAACAACATCTGGAAGGCCAATAATTCCTGCTCCTGGTGTGAAAAATGGCTGTTATTCAAGACTATTTGCCAATATCTGCACAATTAGAACCTGCACTGTGGCAACCAAGAAATTAACCTGGGGTATATACCCAGCATTATTAATATTAGTGTTAGGGCCTTTACAGACTGCCAGAAATAATGCAACTTGAGGCCACTTGAACTGTCCTGGCTCAGTGCTAAGGAATCATGGGAACTGTAGTTTATTATGGCACCAGAGCTCTCTGACAGAGAAGGCTCAATATCCCTGAAAAAAATACAATTCCCATGATTCCCTAGCACTGAGCCAGGACCGTTAAAGTGGCCTCAAGATGCATTATTTCTGGCAGTCTGTAAAGGCCCTTAGTGTTAGTATCCTGCATTTTCCCCATTCTGGGACTCAGGACAGCTTGCAAAAGTTAAAATAGATTCAGCTAAACAATATTACATTATACAGAAGTAAAATATATAATTAAAGTACTAATACAATTAAAGAAGGTTAAAATCGAACCATTAAAAAGAACACCAAATATAAACAATGTTGCATTTGAAAGTGCTGAAACAAAACAAAAGGAGAGCAAGGAGGATGCCAATCTAACTCTTTGGGAAGGAAGTTCTGTTGACTGGGAGCATCCTCTGAGAAGGCCCTGTCCCATGTTAATAATAATAATAATAATAATAAATTTTTATCCCGCCCCTATCTTGAAAAAATCTTCTCTTGACCCCTCTTCTTTGTCCATCTGTCGTCCAATCTCTCGTCTTCTCTTTCTAAGGTTTTGGAATGGGTTGTTTATTCTCGCTGCCTTGAGTTTCTCGAAGCCAACTCCATCCTCGATCCCTTTCAGTCTGGTTTCCGCCCATGGCATTCCACTGAGACGGCCCTCACAAAGATCTCCAATGATCTTTTACGAGCCAAGGCAAATGGTCTCTATTCTGTGCTCATCCTCCTCGATTTATCTGCGGCATTTGACACTGTGGATAACTGTCTTCTAGTTGATATACTTTCTGACATTGGGTTTTTGAACTCAGTTCTTGACTGGTTTAAATCTTCTCTGTCAGATAGATTTTTTGCAGTGGTCACGGGTGATCAGACTTCGTCCCCCGTTCCCCCGTTGGAGTTCCACAGGGTTCTGTTCTGGGTCCCCTATTGTTCTCTCTTTATACCTTGTCTTTAGGAAAACTTATTAGTTCTTTTGGTTTTTCCTATCATCTGTACGCCGATGACACCCAACTGTATCTTTCCACCCCTGATCTCTCTCGAGAGCTTGAACAGCAAGTTTCATCATGTCTCTCAGCTGTCTCTCTCTGGATGCGTCATTGGTGTTTGAAGCTCAACATGTCCAAGACGGCGCTTCTTGTCTTTCCACCTAAGTCCTCCCCTCAACCCTCTTTCTCTGTTTTTGTTGACAACACTTCTATTCGTCCGGTCCAGGAAGCCTGCAGCCTCGGTTTCATTTTCGACTCCTCTCTGTCTTTTATTCCCCATGTCCAGGCCACAGCCAAAGCCTGCAGATTTTTCCTTTATAACATTGCCAAAATCCGTCCCTTTCTTTCGGCCTCTGCTGCCAAGACTCTGGTCCACGCTTTGGTGGTCTCCCAATTAGATTATTGCAATCTCCTTCTAGCTGGGCTTCCCCTCTCTCATCTTCACCCTTTAATTTCTGTTCAACATTCAGCCGCTCGCATCATTATTTCCGCTCGCTGCTTTGATCATGTTTCCCCCTTGTTATCTTCTCTTCACTGGCTCTCCTTTCCCTTCCGTATCCAATATAAGCTTCGGTTGTTAACTTTCAAAGCCCTGCATGGGCTAGCTCCTCTTTACTTATCTGAACTTCTCTCTCCTTACATTCCCACCCGTACCCTCTGTTCTAGTACTCAAGGCCTGCTGTCCCAACCTAGGATCTCCACTGCTCCATCCCAGATTCGCCCCTTCTTGCTTGCCGCCCCTCACTCCTGGAACCTTCTTCCCCCTCAAACACGGGTCATTACTTCTTTGTCTACTTTTAAATCTGAGTTAAAGACCACCTTGTTCAGGGAGGCATTCCCAGGCACTGTTTGATTTACATTTACATATATTTTTCTGTCATTTGGGTAGACAGTGCATATTGTTAATTAATTGTTGTACTGTTTTTTGTTTTAATTGACTTTTATTATTTTACCTATTGTTTGTATTAGATTGTACGCCTCTGGCAGGTTTTTATTCTATTTTATGTTGATTTTCTCTTTGTACAGCGCTGTGTATATTGACAGCGCTTTAGAAATAAATAAATTAATAATAATAATAATAATAATAATAATAATAATAAGCTTGTCTGAACCTGGAATCACTATCTACACTATTAACCAATAAAGAAACCAATTCTGGGGAATAAACCCATAGATATAAATAAAAATGGTCTGGTACATCACATATTGGGGCAGCAGTGGAATAACAATACCCTTTGGACTGTCACATAAAGAAAAGTAAGTGGTGCTTGTGACAAAATTGGTGGCAGCGGTGGGACAGTAAAACCCATAGGGCTGCCATCTGAGGGAAAAAAGTTAGGTGAAGGAGTGGCTCTTTGCATCCATCATCACCACAATCCATATTTCCTAATGCTTGCAAAACACACTGCAGTTTTCTTTCATGTGCAAATACTGATCTCTGTTGCTGTATGCTGTACTTTTATACTTATGTTTTTTTAAAAAAAATACTTTCATACTGCTTAAAATTAGTTATGTTTTAATAGGATAGCTTATTTGTGTGTATGTGTTTTTTCAAAAAAACAATCACTTTTTACCATCAGGTTTTCAGCTGTATTACTTCACAGAGAATCACATGGGTGCCTCCTCCTCCTCCTTTTTACATAGAAAGGATTTTCTGTGTAGAAAGTGTGTTTTTAAGCACACATCTCCTATATGCACAGAAAAATCCTCTGGAACAGATTTGGATGCTCAAATATGAGGACAATACTGTGGAAAAGATACCGTACAAAAAATACTGAGAGCCTGCATGGCTCGTGGCTTGCATTTTGGACTACCACTCTGGAGACAAAGATTTGATTCCCCACTAGGCCATTAAACCCACTGGATGACTTTGGGCAAGTCACATGCTCTCGGCTTCAGAAAAAGGCAATGGCAAACCTTCCCTGAACAAATCCTATCTTAGGGTCTCCATAGATCAGAAATGTCTTTTGGTCACCAGCCACAACAAAGTGTACCAAAATTTATGTTTTCTCCTGGGATGGGAAGAAGACTTCAGCAATTATTTATCCTTGTGTGCATGGACAAAATAATCAAGGATTTGCATCCCTAGTGCATATGAATGTGTTGTCATGTATGCATGTGTGTGATAACTTTTTATTAGAAATTTTAAGAAAATTCATGACCCCAGAAACTTGATTTTCTATGTGCAAGGACTTGTATTGTTGTGGAGGAATTAGCAGATTACAGAGTCTCCACCTGTAATCTGAATACTTCAAACAGACTTATTTATTGTAAGAACCAGATTTGGCTATGACACAGATGCTCAGGTAGTGGTGAAAATGGGATGGGCAAAATGTGGCCCTCCAGATCTTGCTGACCCACAACTCCCATATCCCCTAGACACCATAGCCAGGAATGAGTAATGTGGGAGTTTCCAGTTTAGCAACATCTGGAGGACCACACAATTACTATCCCTGCTGCAGAGGATCATGGGATTAGGACAAGTATTCTATTTTGACCTTGCATTTATGCTGTTGTGTGCATTTCCAGAACCCAGCCTTGAGCAAACTTGCATCAATGTGGCTTTGCTGATGCAAATGTATCTCTCTGTTTGTGTATTGATGAGGAATCAGAGAGAAAAATATGTAAGCAAAGAGATATATAGCCAAAGGATGGCTTTCAGAGGCCTGAAGCCACTAAATAGTCCTTGACAACTTACACCAAAGGTAGGGATATTTATTTTGCTTTATTGGCCAGCATCCAACTGGAGTCATTGCAGGAGTTATGTGTAACACTTGGGTTTCTATTTATGTAGGAGTCGACAAATGTTTGTTTTGGTTTCAGTCCACAGGTTTCGCACCCCTAGATTTCACTTTGAGGTTTCATGTTGAGTGAAAAATAAAGAGATCTGTTTGGTTTGGGGTTAAAACCTCAAGTAACCACAGTCTTCTCTCTAGAGTCTAAAGGGAAAGGAGAAAGTTCACTGGAAAGGGCTAGATCTGCTGAGCTTTGTGAACTTTTCAAGGGAGCAGTGGTTGAGTACCAACACTTTGTGTGGTTTGTGACACTTGGCATAGATGGAATTTATCTTTCTGAGGACATGTATCTTAAAGTTCACAGCCTGATATATATATATATATATATATATCCCCACACAGTTCCTGTAATTCCACTGAGAAAGTTATTTTTCTCACATATAGTCTGAACAGTTGACCCATACTTGGATAGTGCTGCCTATGCCCTTTTCTGCTGAACTGTTTCCCACCAAATGTACCTAGTCCCTACTGTCCCTAGGCCTTGTGTGCTCTTTTTAGAACTTCTGAGCATCTGGAATATTTATAAGCATTCCATAACACCCCTCTGAGAGGTCCAGTGGCTATGGACTACAGCCATCATTTACCTCTTCCTTTCTCTTTCTTTTGTTGCATTTCTTTGGTTTCGTTCATCGGCCTCGAATTCCAATGGCATCTCTTCTCTCAATGAATGTCTTCAAGCGGTAATGGGCTGGATGAGGAAAAACAAATTGAAATTGAATCCAGACAAGACGGAGGTGCTCACGGTACAGGCTCCGAAACCAAGAATTGGGTTGCAACCTCCAGTCCTGGATGGGGTCACGCTCTCCTCCAGTGACTGTGTTCGCAGTCTGGGGGTGCTCCTTGATCCGTCGCTTCTGATGACAAATCAGGTTAATGCGACGGTCAGGAGCGCCTGTTATCAGCTTCGGCTGATACGCCAGCTGCGCCCTTTTCTGGAAGTAGCAGACCTTGAGACTGTTGTGCACGCGTTGGTAACCTCACGCCTTGACTTCTGTAATGCGCTCTACATGGGGCTACCCTCGTGCTTGATTCGGAAACTCCAATTGGTTCAAAATATGGCAGCCAGATTGATATCTGGAACATCTAGGGGGGACCATATTACCCCGGTATTAAGGTCCCTCCACTGGCTGCCTATTAGTTTCCGAACCCAGTACAAGGTGTTGGTAATTACCTTTAAAGCCCTAAATGGCTTGGGTCCAGGCTATCTGAAGGACCGCCTTCTCCCATATAATCCTCCCCGCGCCCTCCGGTCCTCTGGGAGGAATTTGTTACAGCCTCAAAGAACGAGGCTGGTGACAACCTCCCAGAGGGCATTTTCTGTAGTTGTCCCCAAACTGTGGAATGGCCTGCCGGAGGAGATCCGCCAACTGTCATCACTTGACAGCTTCAAGAAAGCTGTCAAAACGGATCTCTTCCGGCAGGCCTTCCCAGATTAAATTCATCAGTTTGGTTCCAGAGTCCTCTTCCCCCCGAGATGCTCTCCTCTTCAGGAATTGGGTTCTTATTGAGTCTGCATTGGACACTCGCTGCCACTTTTGTCTTATGTATTGTTGTTTTATTGGAGTAATTTATCTCCTTACATTGTTTTTAAATTGTATTGAGTTTAATTACATTTTAAGGGGGGGAGGGGGAGGTAATTGTTCTTAATTATTGTTGAATTTTATGATGTAAGCCGCCCCGATTGTGCTCAGAGGGGCGGGGTATTAAATAAAAATTATTATTATTATTATTATTATGGTTTGAGTGGCAGTTGTTTAACTGAATTTGTTCTTTTTTTTAAAAGATTTTTTTATTAACACATAATTCTATAAGCATAAAATTATATAAAGGGAACAGACGTTACCCAGAAAAGACAATACATTGCAATCAAACCTAAACGTTGTTGTTGTTGTTGTTGTGTACCTTCAATCAGTGGCATCACTAGTGGATGCGGACTGCACCAGGTGACACCCTAAGAGGGGTGACACCACTTCTGCTCAAATACAAGGGGGTATTGCAAAGTTTTAATTATCACCCAGATAATTATGGTATATTGATGAAATTTTGTCAGTGTCATCAATGCTCCCTAAGTGCATGATGTTGAGAAAAGCAGCTCATTGTGTCCTTTATTTTTGTGACAGGTTGTTCCAGAAGTGACTAAAGTGATTGAAGTGGGTTGCCAGGGAGTATTGTCAAGTTTTAATTATCACCTTTTAAAACAAATTGACAGAAAGTTTGCCTTGATTTGTAGTTGTTAACTTTTCTCTATGTTGTCACAACCAGACTTATACATTTTTCCTAGCGTTTCTTGACCCTCCGAATACCATTATTGTAGAAGTCTGCAGATTGTGCCTTAAACCACTTTAGTCGCTTTAGGGGGGATGCAGATGGGCGGCCGTCAGCTGCCCCATGCTTTGGCCCCAATCCACCTTTTTGGCAACTGGGAAAGGAGCACCGAAATAGTGCTCCTTTCCCAAGCCACGGAAAGGGTGCCACAAGAGCCGCCACGCAGCTCTTTTATGCCTCTTCCAGCGCAGCGTGTAAAAATGCTGCACCAGAAGGACGTCATCAGAGCGCTCGCCATGTGCAATGGTGGGCACTCTGATGATGTTCTCAGGAAGGGCTTGGTGCATCTGGCATCTGGCTGCCCTTCCCCTTCTCTGGCTCCAAGACAGTACTTTGCGCCGTCTGCAGAGCCCCCTAGTCACTTCTGGAACAACCTGTAACAAACAAACAAGCAAACAGGACACAATGAGCAGATTTTCTCAACATCATGCACTTGGGGACCAATGTTGACACTGACAAAATTTCATGAATATACCATAACTTTCAGGTGATGATTAAAACTTTACGATACTTCCCTCATACCTGTATTTTGGCAGAAACATTGTGGCATTTGCCTGTATCTCTTTAACATGCTTTAAGAGGTGGTGGGAGTGAGGTAAACCTCATTGGAAGAAGAAAGGAGGGGTACAGAATTGTTTAAAATTAAAATTTCAAATTTTAAAATGTTGGTTTTTAAATTAAAATTTTGAAATGTTTTTTTTTTAGAAATTATTCTTTTTAATTTTTCTTTAAAAACATTACATTTTAATCAAATCTTCACTATGTATATGTAAATACATTTAAGTTATGTGTATGATATTGTAATTTGAATTTTTGTTCTTAATTTCTCAGATTTTCAGGTGATCTTAGTTTTATTAATTTTAAAACCCACCAGTTCTTCATAATTTTTAAAGTATTCATTAAAATCTCAGGATGCGCCACTGTGTTTTCCAAAAAGAAAACAAAAAAACTAAACCATCGGCAAAAGCTCTCTGTTTAAGTAGTTGATTTCTGATGTTTATACCTTGCAACCTCTCTTCATTTCTAATCGCATTATTCAGAATTTCTAATGTCAATATACAAAAGCAATGGGGAAAGTGGACATCTTTGTCTTGTTCCCCTTTGAACTTCACATTGTTTGATTCTATTTCCATTAATGAATGTTTGAGCTTTTTGTGCATCATAAATAGGTTTTATCCATGTGGCAAAATCTCCAAAATTCATCTTCCCTGAAATAACCATCATGAAACTTCAGTTTACCTTGTTGAAAGACTTCTCTGCATTAAGCTCTGTCCCCAAAGCAGAGTAGCTCTGGAGACAGCTTTGCTCTGCCATTCTCAGCCCAGAAGTTAGAACATTGCTTCTGTGCTTTGGTTTGTAACCTGATTCATTTCTTACTATGAGTCATGCTAGAACATGTTTTCCAAAACTTCCTATATCATTTCACATATCATTTGTAGAGAGAGTTAGCATGTTGTTGTGGTTTGAGTGTTGGACTAGGACTTGGAGTGACTAGGGTTTGAATCCCTACTCAGGCAGGCAAACTCACTAAGCGACCTTGTACAAGTCATACTCTCTCAGTCTTTGTGGAAGGCAATGGGAACCCTCTAAATAAATTTTGCCAAAACAGTTGTAGGATATAGTTACTGCAAGTTGGAGATGACATAATGGCACACAACAACAAATAATTTATAGATGTCATAATTTGGACTGCAGTCCCATGCACAGTCATCTGGAACTCAATGGGGATTTACTGAGCAGAGTAAATAATGTGCCTTTTAATTAGTTCATTAAGCACATTTAAATAAATTTGCTGATTAATGAAACTCATTATAGTTTCTATGAAAGGTAGATACTATTTAATGTATCTTTTTATGATGCAACATATGTAGAAGGAAAGATGGTGGTATGGTGTAATGCCCAACAATGGCCCCATTCACCTTGCATTTTTGTGCTGGGTAGATCCAGGCAGATTTGTTGATGCAATTCTGAATCTGACCTAAGTAGAAATTCACACTCCATTTACCCCGATTGAATCTCTCTGCTGCAATTTAACCCTGTCAAGTACACACTGACCAAAGTACCGATTAAAAATGGAGCCTCCTTATCAATCACATTCAATCATTTTTGAGGTGTTTTTTTTTTGTTCTGTCAATCAAATGATGTGCATCTACGTCACACTGTTTGGGCGAAACCCCCACCCCCTCATCCTTGGAGAATGGGGAGGGCAAGCCTTTTGGTGGAGCCCTTGCCATGAAACACCCATGAGAGCTTCTCCTTAGGGAGACCCCCCCTGCCAGCCTCAGAGGATGAGAGGACAAGCTTTTTTGGAGGATCCCTTGCCATGAAACCCCCATGAGAGCTTCTCCTGGGGGGGGGGGGAATCCCCCCTGCCAGCCTCAGATGCCAGTGTGAACTACCCACTTTTAAACTGGTTTGCAAACTGGTTTATAACGTAGTGTGAACAACCCCAGTGTGAACCACAAGCTTCAAAGTCATCAGGCCAAGCCTCTTCTCAGCCAAGAAAATACTAGGTATTTTAACACCAGAACCAAATTAGCCTCATAAATATAAGCAGTGTTGTCTTTAACTTGCGGTCTAGAAGCATAAACATTTCCCTCATCAGTTTATCAAATGAAGCTTGAGTTGAGTGATCTCTTGAAAGTGCACATCTCTACTGGTGTATTGTTCAACATCCATGTATTTATCTATGCCTAAGTATATGAATTATAGTAGTAAAGTTAATAGTTTAAATCCAATTGTTAGTGCCATCTAGGACAGAACACTGATGACATGAAAACCTAGTAAGTCTACAATTACAGAAATTCCACTGGTTCACTGGATCTACTCTAGTTGAGACTAGCAATTGGTTTTTGGCCAATGGGTGCCCTGGTGGCGCAGTGGTTAAATGCCTGTACTGCAGCCACTCACTCATAAACCACAAGGTTGTGAGTTCAATACCAGCCAGGGCTCAGGCTAGACTCAGGCCTGCATCCTTCTGAGGTTGCTAAAATGAGTACCCAACTGTTGGGGGGCAAGGAGCTTACAGTTCTAAACTGCTTAGACATCCCATAGCGCGATATGAAGCAGTATATAAATGAAGCTGCTTTGCTTTGCTAGGTGCCAGTTAGGTAGCAAAGCATGTTTTGGTGTGCTAGTTTTCTTTTTGTTTGTTATCTTATGTACAAAGTAGTTCTGTGTTTAGTTAGGTTGCACCTGTGAGGTGAACTCTTGTCCCTCATAGATGTAGATCAAATAGCACCCCTTTTCACTGGAGAGCCTTTAAAAACAAGCATTTGTTGCATTGGGTGCTTCCATCAGCCCCTTTCTGACTGCTTTTTTTTCTGAATAGTTTTCTATTTTTCTCCTCCTTTTCTTCATCCCAAATGATACACATGTGTGCATGACTTCTGTAGCAATTTGTGTTGGAGTGCTACCATGAATAAAACGCATTGCTTGCATCAGGATGCAGCAGAAAGCAGCCCTGGAAATTGCTCTGTCATCCTAACACCGATTCCAGTTGTGGTACCATTGCAGATTTGGTGCCATGCGTTTGGAAACAAAAGGAACAGAAGATGCAATGCCACTTCCTCTATCACTTTGCACATATATGGTGCAAAACAAGCCTTATAATGGTTACCTGCTTGTCTGATGATACAATTGATGCCAGCAGGCTTGGGTTTTTGTTTGCTTATTTGTTTTTGTTTTTTACTAGCTAACTACTTAATTGGTAATGAGAACTCTTGTAAGCAAGGTGACGCACAGAGAGGGGGAAGTTAACCTGTTAAAATCCTGAGATGATGCCATAGGGAAAGGTTTCAAGGTTTTAGCTGGCAGCATAAGGAATGTACAGTGTTAGTACAGGGGAAAGAGTCTCATGCTGTGTCTGCAGAAACATAACTGGTAAGAAAGATTTTCTTCTCATTTTATATTGAAAATCCACAGCTCTCTCTTTCTCTCTTTCTCCTTGTTTCCTAACCCCTCTCTCTTTCATAGACACACACACACACACACACACACACACACGAGTCAGGTAATATCTGTGCTGTTTATGATCACATGTAAGGAAAAGATACTTTGTACATAGTAATACAGAAGGGTTTTGCCCTGATTATTTGTGTAGTTTGCACTATCTCAGGTAAACCCAGTACTGGGAGAAATGATGAATGCACCTTCAGTTTCATGGTTGCAGCAAGACAAGCCATACTTATATAATGAATCCAGCAGATGATGGCAACATGGGACAAGAATAGCCTAGGCGAATGTCTTATTTGTCAGAAATAAATTATTCAGAATGCAGTTTCAGACAGAGATTGCAGGGAGCGATAATGGCATTGGGAATTCCCCACCCCCATTGCCTGCTCAGGCTACAGTGACATGGAGCATGCTTTTCAGGAATTCACTTAAGTGGAATCAGCTTTAAATAATGCGGCCAAGAAGTAATATTGCTGCCATCCAGCTAGTGTCTGTGGAACAGCATCCTCGGTATCTCTCCATGTTAGCAGTAGCATACACGCGCATAGGCACAGATATGACATTGTGTGCAGAAGCGAACGTACATATAATGCTTTTTTGAAAATGAGTTTCTCCGTAGCTATCAGAGAAGAGTATTTGTTGGTTCAAGATTATTATTTGTGGGTGATGCTGTGCTTTCTGTGAAATAGTTGACCGTGTCTTCATCTGGCTGCCAGTGCATCATGTGGTTTCTCATGCAATGCTCAGTTTGTTGCGGTTTGGGCAAGAGAGCTTTTGTGACTCTACACTCCTGGACAGTAACCCTCTGCAGTGCAGCAATCCAAATCCAAAATGACAGAAATAAAGTTGCGTTACTAGTGGCTTGCTGTATGATGATTTTATTTTTAATTCTCCATTTTTGGGTGGGGTGGGGTGAGGGGCACTCCTGCTCACTACTTCCTGCAGGATTTCAGCCATGCTGTTTGGAAGGAGAGATTTCGTCTTCTCTCAGAGCGATGACGCTGCTTCCCCCATTTACCTGGATAGCTGCTGCTGTTGCTGCTGTTGGGGTTGCTCTTGCCTGTCTGGATTTCAACCTGGTTTGGACTATGGGAGAATCACTTGTCAGCATGTGAATTAAAAGGCACGATGAAATCTGGGCAGTGCAGCGCTGATGGAAAAGAAGAAATGTGTGATGCAAGATTTATTTTCTCTCCCTCCCAAAGGGTGACAAAATGCAAGTTAAAGGTTTGAGGGAGCAAAGGCTTAAAGAAGTATGATTACAGGTAATCCTTTTGTATATAGCAAGGACACCGACAGCACTTATGCATGGAGAGGGCATCAACAGGAAGAATCCAGCCACTGCTGCTTGAAGGGATTATTATGGGGAAAGCCATGGTGTTGCAGAATTTCACCTCAGAGAAAGCTGTGCTGGAGACGGATAAAGAAAGCGTTTGATATGTGTGCCTGTCAGAACATAGCCATGAGAGAAAAAGAGTGGAAAGGAACAAGCTAGCAAAGGACAAGGAAGAAGAAAGGCTGAATGCCGTTTGATTGTCCAATTCTGTGTCTGTTCATGCCAGCAATGATGATGGCATAATTTATGAAACTGTGTTTGGATGTAGGGACTCTGAATTATAGTCTGAACACCCCCTGATGGGGCTGCAGGGGAAACGAAAGGTGCATGTGGCTGAAAAGACACAAACACCTTGTGGGGGGAAAAAGAAGTGTACTGTATATGTATGTCTGTGTTTGTACATATCTTCACTGAGATAGAATGCGCAGGGAATCTTTCAATCTGTTGCATCAGGCTTGGTTTATGGTGTATATTTTCAGCTACCTCTGTATTCATTCTCCCAAAAGAGGCAGTTACCTTGTTTGAAACTGACATTTCAAACATTTGCAGGCAAGATCCTAGGAAGCCTCTCTCTCTCTCTCTTCCTTAATGCCTCACAGCATTGGATCTTCTGTATGATGCAGGGAGGAACTTCTCCTGCCCTTCATCTTTAAAATCTTTATAAACACAGCTGTACTTAGTCTAGCAGGGAGAAAAAAACTCTATTGTAAATAGAAGTGTGGTCATTCTAATCAAAATAAATTATCCCAGATGACTTTTGTAGCCCAGCTGGCAACTCTGCATTTTCAGATGACTGAGTGTTCAACTAAGATGAAATCAGTAATGTATTTATGTTTTTAATGCATTTCAAAGTCAGCCTTTTTAAATTTTAAAAAGAGATCAGAGCCCCACTGAAAAATATCCAGTGTTTGATTTTGGTAAGGGATTGCTCTTATATCCTCAGTAATGTCTTTTTTTTCCTGGTGCTGTATGAGCAGCAGCAGAGGGTGGGAGGTTCTCTCATTTTCTTTCATCTCTCTCTCTCTCAAAAACAGCCGAACTTTTTAGAGTACAGAGGACATACTTAAAATGGTCGCCCAGGGTGGTCATATCTGTGTAATGGGCCAAATTAAGTGAAAAGAAACACATGCTGCAGACAAACAGGGAAGCCTGGCATCATTTTTAGCAGCTGTTTGTCTAGAGTGTGTGTATGCACACATATGTCTTAAAATCGGAAGAGCATACATTCTTCATAATGTGTATCCAAAGAGACATTCTCAATGATTACAGTGAGTTCTCCTGAAACAATACAATACCAAAGAGACTGTTGTTTTCAGATTATATCTTATCCAGCTGTTGGAGAAATTGTGTTTTCTCTTTGCCTTATGAATTGAGGGTGGGAGACGGGGGAAATGGAATTAGAAAAAGCCATTTTGTACTGCAAGGGAGCTATACCTCTTCCTCAGATATTGTGGTTCCAGCTCATACTCAGACATTTTAAAACAAGAGCAATGGCAGTTAGGAAAGGGAAGAAAGAGACTGGCTTGTAATTCATACAAAGCTGCACAGACCAGCAAAATGTCAGCAGCTTGTAATTAGCAGTCCACGGTTACGTCAGTGACCATATCTCTCCAAGAATAACTGTGATGCGTGCCACAAAGTGAGGAAGATAGTCATAACCTAGTTATCAAGCCTGGTTCAGACAAGGGCAAATGGATTAATGAATGTGCTGCATTCATAAATCAAAGAAGGGCAGATGATATATTATGGGGTTTGCTGAGTTCTGCATAGTTGAGGTCTGAATTAACAAGTTGGAAACCAGGCTGGGGGGAAGGGGATGGCATTGCAGGGAGGAGGGATTTGCAAAGAAAAAAGTAAACATGGGGGGGGGGGGGATGAGGACCAGTTGCTGCCAGCAAATGCCTATCACTTTGTTGTTGTTGTTAACTGCCCTCAAGTTGATCTCAATCTGTTGTGACCCTATGGATGAGACATCTCCAAGACCCCCTGTCCTCCACTGCTCTGATTAATTCCTGCAACCCCTTAATACCTGTGACCTCCTTAATAGAGTCCATACATCTGGCATGTGGTCTTCCTCTCTTCCTATTTCCCTCCACCTTTCCCAGAATTATTGTCTTTTCCAGTGAGTCCTTCCTTCTCATCATGTGTCCAAAGTACAACAGCCTCAGTTTCATCATCTTGGCTTCCAGGGAAGTTTCTGACTTGATCTGCTCTAGGACCCATTTGTTTGTCTTTTTGGCTGTCCACGGGATCCTCAGCACTCTTCTCCAGCACCACATCTCAAAGGAGTCGATTTTCCTCCTATCTTCTTTCTTAATTGTCCAGCTCACATGTCCTTACATGATAATAGGGAATACAATGGCTTGTATGATTCTAACTTTTGTTCTGAGTTGTATATCTTTGCATTTTAGAATCTTTTCTAGTTCTTTCATAGCCATCCTCTCCATTCTTAATCTTCTTCTGATTTCCTGACTGTAGTCCCCATTTCTATCAATGTTTGATCCCAGATATAAGAATTCTTTTACTATTTCTATTTCTTTATTGTCTAGGTTGAACTATCACTTTTAACAACCTCTAACTAAAGCCTGTAGTCTAGGTGGCTGACATTAGTTGTTAAGTGCCCTAAAGTCGACCTCAACTCGTGGTAACCCTGTGGATGAGACATCTCCAAGCCCTCCTATCCTCCACTGCTCTGCTCAGCTTCTGTTAATTCATACCTATGACCTCCCTAATTGGGTCTATGCATCTAGCATGCGGTCTTCCTCTCCTACCTCCCTTTATCTTTCCCAGTATTATTGTTTTTTCTAATGACTTGTGCCTTCCCATGATGTGGCCAAAGTATGACAGCCTCAGTTTGGTCATCTTGGCCTCCAGGGAGAGATCAGGCCTGATCTATTCAAGGACCCATTTGTCTTTTTGTCTATCCATGGTGTATCCTCAGCACTCTTTTCCAGCATCATATCTCAAATGAGTTGATTCTGTTCATATCTTCTTTCTTCACTATCCAGCTCTCGCATCAATACATGTGATGGGAATGGAATTGCTTGAATGATTCTAACTTTAGAACTCAGTTGTATATCTTTATTCTTTACGATCTTATCTAGTTATTTCATAGATGCCCTTCCCATTCCTAGTCTTCTTCTAGTTTCTTGACCTCAGTCTCCTTTCAGTGTTTGATCCAAGGTATAGGAAATCTTTAACTATTTTGATTTCCTCATTCTCAGGTTGAATTTATGTAGTTCCTCCATGGTCATTATTTTTGTTTTCTTTATGTTCAGCATTAAGCTTGCCTTTGCACTTTCTTCTTTGACCTTCTTTAGTATTTGTTCTAAATCTGTGATGCTTTCTGCTAGCAGTATGGTGTCATCTGCATATCTTAGATGGTGAATGTTATGGACACATCACAAATGCAAAAAAGGGGAGCACAGCATGTGTGGGTAGGTTTTTATAGGGAGGGAAATGCAAAAACATTTCTTTCGTATTAATTTCTTACTCTTTTATAGTTTTGAGTTGTTGCAGGAATTCATCAGTAATGTGACTAGAGCTCATAAATGGCTCTTTTGAGTTCCCTGTGGAGATGGGCGAGGTGTGTCAGATTGGTAGAATTTTGTATGGTATTTCTAAATCCAAAGCAAATCTGGCAAAGCTTTTCTGAGACTTTACAAGCTATGTCTTAAAGGGATATGCTCTGTTTTCGATCTCTGTTAGCAGTCTTGCCGCATGCAAGCCATGCGGAGACGTGGGAGGCACCTAATCTGCGACTGGCCTTTTCCAGACACCTTTGATGCAGTGCTTTCCTGGCTGTTATCTACAATACTTTGCAACGTGTGGTTTGTGTTTCTCCTCTTGTGTTCTGTGCTGCCCAAATTGCTCAGAGCCCAGTCTGTTTTCCCAGATTCCCCACAGAAGTCAGCCTCAGTTCAGCTCTTGTTTATTTAGCTCTCCTTAATAATATGCCTAAAATAGACTGCATTGTGCAAATGTGTATATTTTGGTCTGGGAAAATACGCACTGGTTTGAGGGAGAGGGCTGTGTGCTAGCTACATGAAACCAGACGTTCTTTTGTGTTGCATGTACTGCCATTTTTAAACATCCTTTAATTAAATCAAAGGTCACAAAAGTTGCCATTCCCCCACCCTCACCCCTACATTTGGGGACTTAGGCAATGTGCGTAACATGCGTTGAGCCAGAATTATGTTGATATGGGCACCCATTTGGAGGGAAGGATCTCATTTGGTTTGTGCATGTAACTTCCAACAGCTGGTCATTAATGCAAGGCCCGTCTCCAGAGCGAAACCTTAGCGGCCGCAAAGGGCTGCCTGATGAATGCTGCCTCTGGAAGAGTCCTCCACCCAGGAGCCATGCTTGCAGCAGGATAATGCAGCCTGATTTGATGGTGCTCTAGCAGGGTAGTATGTCATTGTGTCACCAAGCAATTGAGGTTATTATGGGGCCGGGCTGACAGACGGGACAGTGGGGTTACTAGACCGTGGCATTTTTAGAAATACAGGCCTGACCTACTTAGAGTGAGTCTTGCTGGCTGGCTGGCAGCTGCATGGTGCATGGAGCCTCCTGATAGGCTGCTGCTGTTGCTAGGGGGAATTAGCATGAATTTTTCCACATGCGGTCGCTCTGATTGAATGATAAAAGCTGACTGGAATTAAAGAGATTCGGTTCAGCATTATGTAGATTTATCGCCTTTATTTTTCTTTCTGCAAACATGTCGAGAAAAAAAGAGCGAGTGAGAGCAAAAGACTCCTTCTTCTTTGACCTATTTCTTTTTCTGTCCAGAGGGAAGGCAGAACTTAGGACTGTTTTGATTCATGAGATGATGTTACAGAAAGAATATCACAGAATGTTTTGTGCAGGGCAACAGCTCTCTCCTGTTTTGAGAAGGGCATTTTCCTTCGTCTCGCTTGCTTTAAAGGGAAACAAATAACCCCCTCTCTCCTTCTGTATCTATACAGCTACTAGGGGCATGTTTTTTTTAAAGAAAGAAATAGATGGGATGTTGAGGTTTGAACAAAGCTATGCCTACCAGCTTTTATTACACGATACAAATTGCGGGTGGTGGTGGTGGTTGCTTTTGCTTGCTTCATTCATACATGGAATTGAGCTCTCCGACTCCAAGGTGCAAAGATACATAGGTGGATTGCTGTGATGTTGCATATAGATCTGAGATGGTAGAGGGAATTGCTTACTGCAAGTGATCTGTATCAAAGATAATGCCTCTGTAGCTTCTAGACAAAGATTTTCCTTGTTCCTGGATTTAAAGAAATATATAAATGCTAACTAAAAGGGGGAAACACATGCACTTCTGTGGTATATGTTTGTATGTCTCCCTCCCTGCCTCTCCTGAATACTGACTTTTTAATGATAATCCTAAATTTTCTGCAAGGGTAAACAAAATACCACTCTGTCAAGATAGTTTGCATGTAATCATGAATCTTACCTTTGTTAGTGGTCACTGCTGCTTAAGGAAGGATGGATATATTAAACTCATATTTCTCCATTGCTTTTAACTAGAGGATGCAGTTCTTTATCATTTCCATGACAACAGCAGTGAGATCACTAAGAAAGGAATGGAAATTCTCTAAACGTAAAGAACAGGCACATGGAGAAACATCTCAAAAGCCAAACTTTTTAATTTGCCAAATGTGTAATTTGATGTAATGCAATGGAAGTTTATATGATGTGACACACACACACACACACTCTACATGTGGCTTATGAGGAATTCTGAAGACTGTTATCATGTTTGATTGCTTGATTCCTTATCTCATTTACCAATTTCATGCCATTACTCTTAATGCCTTGTATCATTAGCAATAATGAATGTTTAACATCATAATATACAGATTAGTTATAAATAGGAAAAAGGAAAAATTAATCTTACACAGTTATATGCGGAAAGAGTTTACAGTCGTCTCTCCCCATTTGTGGGGGATCCATTCTGGACTCCCCTCCCACAAATGAGAAATAATGTGAATATGGGAGAGTCATCAAGTATAATGACGGTGTACGTGCCATTTTGTCCTTCGTGGCTTCCTGTCTGCAAAAGACCGAGGGACGTGAACAGGAAGTCCGCAAACCACGAGGGACACCTGTACTATCAAAATTGGCTCCAGATCTCAATGCTGGCCTTGGATTAAGTGGCAGAGTATGTAGTTTATGGAAGACAACAAACATTTTCTGACAGGAAACTATTGCAATTGAAAATTGTTCAGTGGTTGTTTAATTGCTGTTGCCTTATTCTCCAGAATCCTGCTTCCCTCATTTCCCAATGTGTCCAGATTACAGAAGGCAAAGAAAGTGAACCATAGAAAAGTGTATGAGGATTACCAGGAACGTGTTCTGGCACTGCTGCTGCTGGATGGGACACATCCAATAAATTGGGGGCCATGGGACCTGTAGTTTCCTCTGAGCAACATCATATGCCAAGCTGGATCCAACATGCATTTCTAATCAATAGTACTATCTAAATAAACAACAACAATAGGCACACATTATCCACACTAGTTCACTATGTCCTCCTCCTGAGTTGGAAGATACAAGCTATTATCTGATTGAATAGTCTGTTATGAAAATAAGGCCATCCATATGCCAATCTCTCCTACGTTTATTATACGTCTAGGTTGGATTTTGGCCATAAGGCTCTCGAGACAGTATTCAGAACAAAAATTAAAACAAATTAACAACAATAAAAGGTAAATAAAGGGGCTGAACAGACCACCCCAAAGGAGCAGCTCTGTGTCGCCTCTTTGCTCACAGGATCAGGGCCATGGCAACCGCATGCCGCGGCCCTGATCTGGTGTTTTACTGCTCTAAAAAGAGTTGGCAAATGCCACTCCTTTTTAGAGCAGCAAAAAGCTGCCTTTGCCAACTTGGCGGCAGCTTTTCAGCTCTCCTTTGGTGCATCGTGTGTGCACACTACACCAAGGGAGCATCCTGACACCTCCCACCGTGCGGTGGGGCACACAGCATGAAGCCGGCGTGAGGGCAGAGTCTGGGCTGCAGGCATACTTTCAACATGTCCCCACTCTGCCCCTAGGCTGGCTCTTTATGCCAATCTGCTATGATTCTGGAGACCAGGGTTCAATTCTCAGCTCGGCCATGAAACCCGCTGGGTAACCTTGGCAAGTTACATGCTCTCAGCCTCAGGGGAAGGCAATGGCAAACCTCCTCTGAACAAATCTTGCCAAGAAAACCCCCATGATAGGGTTGCCTTAGGGTTGCGATATGTTTGAAATGACTTGAAGGCAAACAACACAGACACACATAAAAACAAATCCCATGACTTAGGCCCAGAAACATATTGTAATGGACATAGGGCCAGTAAATACTGCCTGTAAAGCACTCACTGGCAAGATATATGACTGCAGCATTTTGAATCAGCCAGGATTGCCAAAGGCACACGGCAATAATCCCATATAAGGAAGGGTATTCATGCCACTACCCTTTATAACTTGGTAGCCATAGTGTGTGACAATAAGAAAGCTAGGAGAGAAAGGCACACTTATTTAATCAGGTAAGACATTAAAAAGGAAGTACAGGTACACCTAACAGAAACAAAAACCCCAAATCACTAGTCACTCTGACCTTTAGGGGTAAATATTCCTTCCTGACCCCATGTAAGGTGATGAGTCACAACTGGCATGTGTGCACAGCTTTCTTTGCTCTAATTGTTCAGTTGAGATCTTTTAGACATTCCTTGTCCAGCCTTCCCCTAGTTATATATGCAGACTATGTACAAGCTGTAGCAAGGTGGAATTAAGAGCGTCGGTCCGCCCCCCCGGGGGTGGTAGACCTATTAGAATGGTCCGCCCTCAAAGGCTAATGAAACCAATTGGATTCCAGAAAGCCTTGGAGGGTTTAATGGTTAGAAATGCCAGTAACCCTGTCGAAGTTTTGGTTAACACATGGAACACCGATCTTACCAAGGCTCTCGACACGATCGCTCCCAAGCCTCCTTGCCAACCCGCATCAAACCGGAAGCCCTGGTATACACCGGAGCTTAGGAAAATGAAGCGAGTTGGACAACGACTAGAGCGCGAATGGCGGAAGACTCGACTCTTATCCGACAGAATTCACCATATGAACTTCCTTTGGTCCTATCGGAAGGCAATACGTGCAGCGCAGAGATCTTTCTCCTCTGAACGTATTGCATCTGCAGAGTCTCGTCCAGCAGAGCGGTTTAGGGTGGTGAGGGAGCTGATGCAGGTGTCCCCTGCGCCAAATCCCTTACTTAACCCAACAACGGCCTGCTGTGACACTTTTAACAATTTCTTTGCAGATAAAATCTCTCAGATAAGAGCCGACTTAGACACCAATGTGTTAATAGAAACTATAGACGAGGTGTCCAGCGACTCTGTCGATGAGATTATTCTGGATCAATTTCAATTTGCGAGTACCGATGACATGGACAAGCTCCTTGGTAGGATGAGGAAAACAACTTGCCCTCTCGACCCTTGCCCATCATGGCTGGCCGTTTGGGGGGGGGAGGCATTGAGGAGATTCCTTACGGATATCATCAATGCATCCTTCAGGGAGGGATATGTTCCATCATGTTTGAAGGAAGTGGCTGTGAAGCCGCTTCTGAAAAAACCTTCCCTGGAGCCCCTGGACATGAATAATTATAGACCAGTCTCTCTATTACCATTTTTGAGCAAGGTGATTGAGAGGGCGGTTGCTCTTCAACTCCAAGCTGTCTTGGATGAAATCAATTATCTAGACCCATTTCAAACTGGCTTCGGGACAGGCTTTGGGGTTGAGACTGCCATGGTTGCCTTGACCGACGATCTGCGTCTGAGCATCGACAGGGGTAGTGTGACCCTGTTGGTGCTCCTAGACCTCTCAGTGACTTTCGATACAATAGATAATGGCATCCTCTTGGATCACCTGAGAGGGTTAGGTATCGGGGGCACTGCGCTCCAGTGGCTCTGGTCCTTCCCCTCGGGTAGGTGCCAGAGGGTGCTACTCGGGGACAGTAGCTCCAGTAAAAGGGAGCTCACCTGTGGTGTCCCACAAGGTGCTATTCTGTCCCTGATGTTGTTCAACATCTGTATGAAGCCGCTGGGTGAGATTATACAGAGTTTTGGAGCTGGGTGTTATCAGTACGCTGATGACACCCAGATCTATTTCTCCATGTCTCGTTCGTCGGCCTCGAATTCCAATGGCATCTCTCCTCTCAATGAATGATTTTGGTCAGTAATGGGCTGGATGAGGAAAAACAAATTGAGGTTGAATCCAGACAAGACGGAGGTGCTCACGGTATCGGCCCCAAAACCAAGAATTGGGTTGCAACCTCCAGTCCTGGATGGGGTCACACTCTCCTCCAGTGACTGTGTTCACAGTCTGGGGGTGCTCCTTGACTCGTCGCTCCTGATGACAAATCAGGTAAATGCGACAGTCAGGAGTGCCTGTTATCAGCTTCGGCTGATACTCCAGCTGCGCCCTTTTCTGGAAGTAAGGGAACTCGAGACTGTTGTGCACATGCTGGTAACCTCACGTCTGGATTTCTGTAACACGCTCTACATGGTGCTACCCTCGTGCTTGGTCCGGAAACTGCAACTGGTACAGAACATGGCGGCCAGAGTAGTATCCGGAACATCGAGGAGGGGCCATATTACTCCGGTACTAAGGTCCCTCCACTGGCTGCCTATTAGTTTCTGGACCCAGTACAAGGTGTTGGTTATTACCTTTAAAGCCCTAAATGGCTTGGGTCCAAATTATCTTTGGGACCGTCTCCTCCCCTACAATCCTCCCCGTGCACTCCGGTCCTCTGGGAGGAATTTGCTGCAGCCGCAAAAATCTAGACTTGCGGCTACCTCCCAGAGGGCATTTTCCATAGTCGCCCCCAGATAGTGGAACAGCCTGCCAAATGAGATCCGTCAGTTGACATCTGTAGACAGCTTTAAAAAGGCTGTCAAGACGGATCTCTTCCGGCAGGCCTTTCCTGAATAGATATCCCAGCCTCGGGGGTATCCAGCTATTACCTTGGAATGCCCTCGAGAGGTCTCTCCCTCAGTTATATAAGAACTAGCAATGTTGCCGACCGATGAGTTCTGGATATTATTGTATCGATGTTTTAATTCATTATTTTAATAATTGATTTTAATTTGTACTAGTTTAATACTGTTTTAAGGGGGGGAGGGTTTGGGGTTTGATTGTATTGATAGTATCAGCAATTTTAATATGTTGTTAGCCACCCCAATTGTACTCAGAGGGGCGGGGTACAAATAAATATTATTATTATTATTATTATTATTATTATTATTATTAAATCGTAATGAAATTTGCCTAAGGTCAGTAGGCAGGGTGACGTGGTAGACATGGCAAGGTTGTGGTAGGCTGACATAAGAGTTTGTACTGCTTGAAGCTTTTATCCAGATAATGTTAGCCAGGTAGCTGGAGTGATTCCACCTTTCTCAGCTCTTTTATTGAGAATTCCATAGCTTCCTGGAATACTCTTGTTGAATTGAGTGGGAGAAACATAATGTGAGTGGCCAGTGATTCATCTCCTAGGCTTAAATGTGGAAGCAGTATAGGAGGAACTGTTTAAGGGGCCATGGAGGTTTGTGAGACAGGGAAGTAGCAGTGGGTTCCTGTTTCTAGAGCAAAAAGGCGTACAATCCTTAATGGCCTTTTAATGTCCCTGGAGTAGCTAATCATGAAACAAATGCCAGGAACTGAAGTCTAGAAAGCCACAATAAAACTTCTGTTGCACTCCAGAGTATGTAATAATAGCAGCCAATAAACTTAGTTATGCCATAGTGTTGGTGCCATAACTTACTTGCAGTGCTGCAAATCACATCAGATAGCAAAAGGAAGGGAAGAGTGATGAATACTAAGGGATTTCTTTTTGCCTCCCATATTTTTAAGCAAAAGAACATACACTCAGTGTAGTTTTTATGGATTTTGTTTGGCTTTTGCTGATTCAGCTATAATGTACAGTTATTGCACATTTTCACAATGGATAAAATCAAAACTGGATGTATGGGGGATTTTTCTTCTTTTTCTCTGCTCTATTTGAATAATAAGAGTGAATTTACTGGTGAGCCTGAATTTGCATTGGAGTTGTGATGTTTATTATGCAACCTGCAAAGTAGATTTAAATGTTCTTAATACTGATCATGTAGCAGTTTCATGAGGGGAGGAAACCTCTTTCCTTTATTGGAAACACATATGCTGAAGCAATGTGTAAACTGAAAAACCAAATCCTTTCAACACTCAGTGTACATAATTTGTTGAATCAAGAAACCAAGGAAGAAGCAAGTAATTTTTTTTTTTAAATGCCCAACTCCCATTCTCACTCTGTATTTGCACCATGATTTGTCTTTTTCATTCAAACTAATAAATACAGGGTATTTTAATAGGATTGTCTTGAAGAAATACCAGGTGGTATTTTATTTTTCTTAAATGCATCAAATTTTCAAGCACCTTAAATGGAAACCAAAACAAGGAGTAAATGCTAAGACAATCATTTTTGTTGTTGTTAACTGCCTTTGAGTCAATCTCAACTCATGGTGACCCTATGGATGAGACATCTCCAAGACCTCCTGTCCTCCACTGTTCTGCTTGGTTCCTGCAAAGTCATACCTGTGAGCTCCTTAATAGAGTCCATCCATCTAGCATGGGTCCTTCCTCTCTTTCTGCTTTACTCCACCTTTCCTAGCATTATTCTTTTTCTCAGTCATGTTATACAATAATTATATATTCATTATAAAATAAGGTTAATGCATGCAGTTTAATAGCATCATAAATAAGTATACCATAATGTTTTCCACATTTTTAATAAGGAGATTCCTGACAAGTGGAGAGTGAGTCTAGGCTTTGCTCTCAAAATATTTCTTTGGTGCCAGGCATCAGCATTATGAAAGGACAGTAAATTAGAGTCTATCTTTGACCATGTTCCAGGCTCCCTTTTCTCACCACAGGCAGCATTTTCATACAGAGAATATTATTCAGGCTGTGTCATTCATTGTTCATAATTTGAACCACTTTATTCTTAACACATTCTGTAAGACAGCACTGGGAATCATGACCCTCCAGATGTTGCTGGATTATAACTCTAGCCAGCATTGACAGGGGTGAAGAATTCTGGAAGTTGCAGTCCAACAACAGATGTGGTGGTTGAATACTGTTACCTGCCTAACCCAAGAGTTGGGAGGCTCTGCTATTGCAGTATAGCAAGCAGAAGGTCTTTTGGTACCCTCCACAATTAAGATACATAATTACTGTATGGAGCCTATGCCACAAAGGAATCTGATCAATCTGTTCAGCTCTATCACATTTTTATTTATTCAAAGATATAGGTGTGTTAGTCTGTGGAATCAGTATGTAGAGAGATCTTGCAGCACCTTTGAAACTAACTGAAGAAAGAAGTTGGCAACATGAGCTTTCACAGACTTTAGTCTACTTTCTCAGATGCAGTTGGTGGAAGCCAGGGACAGACATTTATATGCCATTCGTATGTGAGAATGTCAATTCAAATTCAAAATCCTTTGTATATGGAAATAAAGTGGCAAGGCCAGTTTTAACAATGGTCATTTGTGAATAAAGGCATTGGAAACTAGCCTTTGTGTATGGAAATGAAGTTGCAAGATCAGTTTGGCTTTGGAAACTAGCCTGTAGGTAGGAAGAATAGATGAGTGTAGGACACCCGCATGAGAATGGGGCCAGATAGTGTTGAAATGTATGTAGTGAGCCAGGAAGCCATTATCTTTGTTCAGTCCATTGCTGAGAGACTGTAGTTTGTGGATAAACCCCCATTCTGCTGTTTCTCTTACTAATCTACCTTTGTAGTTCTTTTGTTCAAGGACTGCTGTTCTGAGGTCTGAGATGGAATTGCCAGGGATATTGAAATGTTCTGGCACCCATTCCTAAGGACAGTGAAAACATACACATGCACGCAAACTAGATTTGACATTCTGAGATTGACTACAAAATTCCAAATACTGTCCTTAAGAACAGTGGTTCACAGCATTTGGCTATCCATACGTTTTTGACTGTAAGTCCCCAAATTTCTTTCTATTGGCTGTGCGGTCTGGGGAGTTGAAGTCCGAAACATCTGGAAGACCAAACGTTAAGAACTACTATTTCAGAAGATGTTCTTTTTGGACATTTTACATCAGGTTTCAGGATCTCCATTGGTTCACTAGCTTTATAGGCCAAAATGAAGGTGTTGATTTTGATCAATAAAATTCTAATGTTTTACCCTTTATGTATCTGAAAGTGTCCGTGGCTGTAATTTATCATTTAATTTGTGTTTTATTTACTGTTAGCATTGGGATCTTCAAGTTCAACTAAGAATACACTGTAGATTCTCTTCTATTTGGTGGCCTAGCTAACAAAAGGACGTACTTTTCCAAACAATGTATAATTAAACTATGGATAAGGCATCCACAGAATATAGTTGTGGCCATCTACCTGGTAGCTTTGAGGGGGGATTAGAGCAGTCTAACCCAATGACACCTAGTCATGATAACTGCCTATTACTTCTCATAGTATACCTCTGAATCTCTGTGTTTGAGGAACACGAATGGGATGATGATGTTGCACTTACATCTGGATTCTTCACAGACATCAGATTGGACATTGTACTATTAAGTTATTGAATTAGATAGACCACTGTTCTGATCTTCAGAGCTTTTTAATGTTCTTATGATTCAAGGTATCAAAGAAAGATGGTTCCCTATTGCATCTAATTGGAGATCTACAAGACCAGAAACTAAGCAATTTTCAGAAACAGATGGATATGTTGTTGAAGTCTGGATTTCAGTAGGCTGAGGATTTCACATCATTGTTTGACATGTATATATACTTTTCAGTAACAAATATATGTGGTATTTGATTACTATTTTTACCCACTGACTGTAAATAGGTAAAGGTATTCCCTGTTGACAAAGTTGTCAAGTTGTATCCAACCATGGGAGTGGTGCTCATCTCCGTTACTAACCCAAAGCCAGCATTGTCAGAGACTACTCTGTGATTATGTGGCCAGCATGACTGCATAGAATACTGTTTACCTTCCCATTGAAGTAGTAGCTATTTATCTACTTGCATTTGCATGCTTTCGAACTGCTAGATTGGCAGAAGCTGGGACTAGTGATAGGAATTCACCCCATCACGTGGCACCCAGGCCTCAAACTGCCAACCTGCCAATCTCGCAATCAGTGTCTTAACCACTTGAGCCACCAGGTCCCTGACTGTAAATATCTGAATGTATTTGAATAAGAGTGTGTAATTCACCATGTTATAGAAAAGCCAGACTATAAACGTAGGAAAACAGATATTCTACAGGTGCCATATGTGGAACTCATGTGTACTGAAATGCAGGGTACACTATTTTTTGAGGACCCAGTGATGGCTGTTGATGTGGGAAACAAAATAATAAACATTTGAACAACTGGATAGAATAGGTAGCGGGCCAAACAGCAGCTGTCATCTGAACAGAGAGAATTTCAGCTGTAGTAACCTTAAGGGCCCATTTGTTTGTTCATTACAGGGATATGCCACTATTTCTCTAAGGTGGTTGGTGTGTCATTCATGGTTCCCAATTATCTTTGCAACAACCATCTGAAGCAAAGTGGTCCCAAAGTCACCCAGTGGCTTTTACAACTAAGTGAAGGTTTGAACTTAGGTATCATCAATGTTAATCTCCCTCTAGTGTAGGGATGCAATGACTCAGCAGTTAAGATGGTGATTCTGACAATAGCAAGATTTGCAGGTTGAGAGTTCGAGACCCAAGTGCCCTGTGATGGAGTGAGCTCCTGTCACTAGACCCAACTTCTGCCAACCTAGCAATTCAAAAGCATATACAAGTGCAAGTAGATAAATAGGCAGCACTTCTGTGCAAAGGTAACAGTGTTCTGCGCTGTCATGATGGCCACACAACCCACAGAGTTGTCTTTGACAACACTGGCTCCCTTGGCTTAGTAGCAGAGATGAACACCACCCCCTTACAGTCAGACACGACTTGACAATCTTGCCAAAGGGGAAACCTTTACCTTTATCTCCAATGATCATCATTAATGTATCAAAGATTTTATCAATCACTTTCATGGCTCAAGCCTATGAAAGCTCATGTTACCAACTATTCTCTTTCAGTTAATCACAAAGGTGCTATCCCTTTGCATATTTCCACAGTGGTTTAGTGCACCTAGACAATTTAGTTAAATTGTTTGACAGTGATGCACTTTATTATGTGTGGTTTCATTTTTTATTAGCACATCGAAAAGACTCAAACAAGTAAAGATACATTAATTTTAAATGTCCAGGACATGTGAGGAATAAAGGATGGAAATTAGCAGTAACATCTCCTGCACTCCCAAGATACAATGCTTACTTATGCTACAAGAATCCAGTGTGCATTAAAGAAGGAAGTGCTAGGAAGGATGAAGCATGGGTATATGTATGCTCATGTTTTGGTAGTTACACATTATTGTGAGATGAAATTGGGAAATATATGGGAAATGAATGGCAACAAAGTAAATAGAATTCTGAAGGTCTGCATTGACCTTCCCCAATCTGTTGATCTCTTGAAAATTTACAACCGCCATAATTTCCAGTTATGTGGGATTATGACAGTTGTAATCCAACATAATAGAAGAGTGGTGTAGGTAAATTTGCTGATATACCTTTAGTTACAGGATGGAAAATGTCCTTTCAGAGCTACTGAGCATCAAGAAGGGTTTCTTAAAGAGCAGTTATGTCTTTAAGGAAAGCCAGTTATGCAGAAGCAGCAAAAGGCCTGCTGGGAATCAAAGGGTACATACAGTGAGAGTTCTGGATGACAAAAGGTAAGATTTAAATCAGTCACCTACATTTTTCTGCTAAAGCACATAAATGAGTGACAAAGGGCCATTGATATTAAAGGTCACCTAGATGGAGTGGTGTTTTAGAAAAGGTGATAGTGGCAATGATGATAGAATAAAAAGTAATTGAATTATAGTAAAGCTTCTGCATTCTAGGGCCTCACATAAAAGGAATTCCATTCAAGAGAGTTTTCCATTTAGACATTTGTCTGTGCAAATGTACAGATAAAGTGCTTTTATATAAAACTGGGCTGAGACTCAGCTTGGATCAAGAACAATCTGAACTGAGAAAGTTGTCATTTAAAAAAAGAAGAAAACTTTCACTCAAATTTATACTATGCTTCTTTTGCTCCAGCTTTCATAACTATGGGCTACCACAGAGACTGCCAGCTATCTTCCTCAGCTGGACAAACATATTGGCAATAGTTTTCAATTCCTCGAATACTGGCTTTGTTTCTTTTAGTGTAGCATACTCTAAAGGAAACAGAATGTGTATTTAGGCATGCAGAGCCATCTCCAATGTTCTTGTGCCCAAGCAAATAAGTGGTGGCAGTATTTCATGCCTTTCTTAGCCACATTTCAGGACTAAGGCTCTCCTAAGGTAGTTTACATTATGAACTGTACAAGTATACATTAACTGCAAATACATAAAAGTGTAAATTAATTTTAAAACTGCTTTAATGTAAATGAGTAGTTAATACCAGCATATATAAAATGAACCTTTAACTGGAAGGAAAATCAAACAAATTCACTTTTAAAAGCTTCCTAGAACAGGGTCAGGAGTACATATTTTGGGAGGGAGTTCCACAGAGCAGGGGGCACCACTGAGAAGGCTACTACTACATCAAGGCTTCACTATACCAGGTTAGGAACGTTTACCTTAAGTGCATGCCAGCAAGTAGATTATCTGATGAACCTCACATGTAGTTAGGTTCATGAGGGCACTGGTAGTTTTCCATATAAGCAATTCAAGGCTTTAAAAGTTAAAAGTGGCACTTTGAGTAGTGGGATTATGGATATTATAGTCTGGCAGCCAGGAGGGGAGGAAATGGGAAAACAAAACACAGTGGAAGGGGATTGAAAGGAAGAGAGACAGAATGAAAAAAGAATTGGACAGAGATAGTGCTTGGATATACCCCGCATATCCTACCAAAACCCATCTCAGCACTGAAATTTTGTGGACCTTTTTGCTGATCAGCCTTTTGCTCTCCCCAGCCCTAACCCCACATTCAGTCCCAATAAAATTGGTTGAGCCTGGAGGACAGGTGCTCTTTAACTCATCTGTTCTCCTATTATTTATACTGTATGTTCTTTTAAAGTTTTATTTTCTTCCTGTTACGACCTGTAGGCCTGTTCAAAACAAGTCTAGATATGACACTCTCCATCAGGCACAGAGAAAACATACAGGCCCACTTTTCACTTGGCACAGTTCCAATGGGAGAAAGCCCATTCTGTGTTAAATGTTTCCAATTTTAATGTTTAGAAAGTTGTGCTTATATTCATCTTATTAGGACCATCAAAGCAATCTCTCTCTCTGTCTCTCTCCCCCCTCCCCCTCCCTCTACTCTCTCTAAAGTTTTGAACAATGCAGGATGTGTTGAGGCAAAACTGTTTCGAATTAAGCTGAATGTCAGTCTTTAAGAGTTTCCAAGGCTAATTCAAAGGACTGTCCTGGAGCCTGAAATATTGGAATCCCTTACTTGAATAAATTATTCTGTACTACACAGCAGAGTTTCAGCTTGTTCAAAGATAACTTAAATTTAACTATTTGGGTAGGATTAGACTTTAACAGATCAACATATCAGCTTTAATGGACAAGGGAAAATTATTTTGCCTTTTGATACTCCAATCGGGAATAATGGAGATGGTTATAAGGAATACTATAGTGTTTTGCTGAAATGTTCAGAGTTTTTAAACCTGAATAAACTGTGATCAGTATTTCTTAAAAATAAACAACCTACAGTCTAATTAAAATATGTTCAGGTTGTATATATTTATAAGTGTTTCCCTTTCCTCTACCATATTGTGCTCCATGTAAGACCTTTGTTTTCTGTGATACTGCAAACCAAAATTGTGATGGAGAGGAGGTGCAGTCTAGTGAAAAGCAACCATAAGATTGGAAACCTGACACTTTCTCATAGGACTGTCCAGAATACTTCAGGTTGCTCCTGGAGTATTTTGTCCCCAAAGTTCCCTGAATTCCCCCCATTGCCTGGACACTCCAGAGAAATTCCAAGGTTACTGTCTACATGTCTGTCCCATTTTGCTGCCCACCCTGGTGCTGTAAGTTGCTCCTTCTGAGGTTGAAAACAAGATGCCCAGCATTGATCATGTGGCAGGCTGCCTCTTTGTGAACTCAGAGGAGTGACTTGCTCCAGCAGGGGTGGGTGGCACACTGAGATGCTATATAAACAGCTGCCCAACATTGTTGGATGTGTTCTGGATTTTCTGGGAGCAAAAGGTAAGGTTTTTTTTAAGGGAGTCAATCTGCCCATATATAGCTATTTTTGTTCATTTCTTATTCAAGTTAATAACTGATTGAATGAATAAAAAGAACATTTAAAAATTCCACAAAGAACAAATGAGTAGAAAGCTTGCAACATTCTGAAGAAATAGTTGACCCAATATATTCATTCTACTTATTGTATAAAAATATTTCTGGACTTGGAGAAACAGACTTCTTAAAGGCTCCTGCTTATTTATTTTTTTAAACATCATTGAACTACAGTTGTTGTTGTTGTTGTTGTGTACCTTCACATCATTTCCAAGTTATGGTGACCCTGGGGTGAACCTATCATGGACGTTTTCTTGGCAAGATTTGTTCAGAGGAGGCTTGCCTTTGCTTATCACTGAGACTGAGAGAACACATGACTTGTCCAAGGTCATCCAATGGGTTTCCATGGCTGAGAACAGATTTGAACCCTGGTCTTTAGAACTGTGTCCAACACTCAAACCACTAAACTAATTTACTACATTGAATATGTTTATTTTTTAATTTTTCCACTTTGAATAAAGAAACATTTCCCATAACTTATTAATGTACTTATTTTATGAACTGTTGGTTCAAAAGTATGCCAATCTTTATGCTAAAGATTAAAAAGGGATTAAGGATGAGTAATGGAATCTCATGAGACTTCAAGTAAATTTATGTGCACACACAGCACATTTAATTGTTCAGGGTCAGCTCTCCTGTTCAAGACAAATACCTGCACATTTACATCTGACACACTTATTTGTCAAATCCCGTAGCTGCTGCTGATGGTGGTTGTTCTAAACTCAGAGAAAGACTGCTATTGTATTCAACTCCAACTTTTTGGTTATACTGTACATCCTTACAAGCATACTTTATACTTAACATCACAGTGTAGGATCCTTCTGTCTAAAACAGTCATGTTATTTTCCTGCCCATGTGTGTGAAGTACATTGACCTCAGAATGAAGGAAAAGTATTCACTCTGTTATAACAGATTTCCTTGGAAATGACAAGGAATCATAGAATCATAGAAGAGTTGGAAGAGACCACAAGGGCCATCCAGTCCAACCCCCTGCCATGCAGGAACTCCCAATCAAAGCATCCCCGACAGATGGCCATCCAGCCTCTGATTAAAGACCTCCAAGGAAGGAGACTCCACTACTCTCCGAGGGAGTGTGTTCCACTGTCGAACCACCCTTACTGTCAGGAAGTTCCTCCTAATGTTGAGGTGGAATCTCTTTTCCTGGAACTTACATCCATTGTTTCGGGTTGTAATCTCTAGAGCAGCAGAAAACAAGCTTGTTTCCTCCTCAATATGACATCCCTTCAAATGTTTAAACACGGCTATCATATCACCTCTCAGCCTTCTCTTCTCCAGGCTAAACATCCCCAGCTCCCTAAGTCGTTCCTCATAGGGCTTGGTTTCCAAACCCTTCACCATTTTAGTTGCCCTCCTTTGGACACTCTCCAGTTTCTCCACATCCTTTTTGAATTGTGGTGCCCAGAACTGGACACAGTATTCCAGGTGAGGCCTGACCAAAGCAGAATAGAGTGGCACTGTCATGCCCTGCCTGGAGGACGACTCAGAGGACTCAGGGGATGAGCTGGAGCCCCTGGGACCTGAACCTGTAAGGGAGGAGCCAGGCCCACTGGGACTTGAACCTACAGTGGTAGAGCCAGAGGCTAGCCCTAGCTCTGCTGGAGCAGAGGCTGTGGGTCCTCCAGAGGTTCAGCAGTCAGGTTTGCCTGATGCTATAGACAGGGAGGAGGATCTGGGCAGTGTGCCTACCTTTAAGGAGCGTCGAGCAGAAAGAGAGGGCTTGCGAAGATCACGGAGGCTTCAGCAGAAGCGTGTTAGTAATCAGACACAGCTGAAGGTCGGCTCCTTGCCTTCTTAAGAACCTGGAGCATGAGTGGTGCTTTGCCAGTGGATATCTGACTCTTCTATGGGAAAGACTTCGTCTCTGGCTCCGTGTCTCCTCGATCACCTTGACTATCCGGAAACCTTGACCTTGGACTGTTTATCGATCTGCCTCTCTGATACCTCAAACCTCGGACTGTCTGACAATTCTCTTGGTAAACCCTTTGGTAAAGTTACTGTGTAGCAACACGGACTCGCTGGGCTGGGGATTGTGTTTGTGTGAAGCCAGCTGTCTTATCAGCCCTTTGGCTGCTTTCCCGGACAGGCACTATTACTTCTCTTGATCTAGACACTATACTTCTACTGATGCAGCCTAAAATTGCATTGGCCTTTATAGCTGCTGCATCGCACTGTTGACTCAAGTTCAACTTGTGGTCCACCTGGATTCCTAGATCCCTTTCACACATAGTCTCATTCAGCCAGGTGTCCCCCATCGTATATCTGTGCTTTTCGTTTTTCCACCCTAAGTGCTGTACCTTACATTTCTCCGTGTTGAATTTCATTTTGTTAGCTTTGGCCCAGCTTTCTAGTCTGTTCAAGTCATTTTGAATTTTGATCCTCTCCTCTGGGGTATTAGCTACTCCTCCTAGTTTGGGGTCATCTGCAAATATGATAACTATGCCCCCAATTCCGTCATCCAAGTCATTAATAAAGATATTGAATAGCACTGGACCCAGGACAGAGCCCTGTGGCACCCCACTGGTCACTTCGTTCCAGGTTGAAAAGGAGCCATTGTTGAGCACCCTTTGGGTTCAGCCAGTCAACCAATTACAAATCCATGTAACAGTTACTTTGTCTAGCCCACATTTTACCAGCTTGTTTGCAAGAATGTCATGGGGAACCTTGTCAAAGGCCTTACTGAAATCAAGATATACTATATCCACAGCATTCCCTTCATCTACCAAGCTGGTAATTTTATCAAAAAAAGAGATCAGATTTGTTTGGCATGACCTGTTTCTCTGAAACCCATGTTGACTTTTTGTGATTATGAAATTACCTTCAGATGTTCACAGACTCTCTGTTTAATGATCTGCTCCAGAATCTTTCCTGGTATTGATGTCGGACTAACTGGACGATAATTGTTGGGATCCTCTTTTTTCCCCTTTTTGTAGATGGGGACAACATTTGCCCTCCGCCAGTCCTCTGGGACTTCTCCTGTTTTCCAGGAGTTCTCAAAGATTATTGCCAATGGTTCCGATATTACATTTGCCAATTCTTTTAATACCCTTGGATGTAATTCATCTGGTCCTGGAGACTTATATTCATTTAGATTAACCAGGTATTCCTGTACTATCTCTTTACTTATTCTGTGCTGAAATTCTCCTATTCTGTCCTCTGCTCCATTATCCCCAGGTTGAGCACCCTTTGCCTTTTCTGAGAAGACTGAAGCAAAGAAGGTGTTGAGTAATTCTGCCTTTTCTCTGTCCCCTGTTAACTTTTTGCCACCTTCCCCACACAGTGGCCCTACCATTTCCTTCTTCTTCCTTTTGCTGCGGACATACCCCAAAAAAGCCCTTTTTATTGTTCTTAACCTCTCTAGCAAGCCTGAGTTCATTCTGCGCTTTAACTTTTCTGACTTTACCCCTATACGTGCTAGCTATTTGTTTGAATTCCTCTTTGGTGATTTCCCCATTTTTCCATTTCTTATACATGTTCCATTTAAAACTTAGTTCAGTTGCAAGTTCCTTAGTCATCCATCCTGGTTTCTTGAGACACCTCCTGTTTTTCCTCCTCACTGGCATGGTTTGAAATTGTGCCTTCAGTATCTCCCTTTTGAGAAACTCCAATCCGTCTTGAACTCCCTTCTCTTTTAGTATTCCTGTCCATGGGATCACCCCCAGTATTTCTCTAAGTTTAGTAAAATCAGCTTTCCTAAAGTCTAGAATGCGTGTCTGACTATGCCTGGCTTTTCCTTTCCACTGTATAATAAACTCCAGGAGGACATGATCACTCCCGCCTAAGGATCCAACCACTTGCACCCCATTAACTAGGTCTTCCCTGTTAGTTAGGATCAGATCCAAAATAGCTGACTCCTTTGTTGCCACTTCCACCTTTTGGACAATGAAATTGTCTTTGAGGCAAGTGAGGAATTTGCTAGACCTTGAGGATTTAGCTGAGTTTGACTTCCAGCAAATATCAGGATAGTTGAAGTCACCCATCACTACTATATTTCTCCTTTCTGAGTGTGTCGTCATCTGTTCTAGAAAGGCATCATCCAATTCTTCTGCCTCAGTTGGGGGTCTGTAGTAGACTCCCACACTAACATCCCTGTTGTTTCCCTCCCCTTTTAATTTTTATCCAGATGCTCTCCACCTGGCTTCCAGGATTGATGTCCTGGATTTCTTCACTGGTATAAATATCCCTGACATATAATGCTATTCCTTCTCCTTTCCTGTTTGGCCTGTTTCTCTTGAAAAGGTTATACCCCTGTATTTCTACATTCCAGTCATGAGACTCATCCCACCAGGTTTCAGTGATGCCTATTATATCATATTTGTTTTGTTGTGCTAGGAGTTGAAGTTCATCTTGCTTATTTCCCATGCTCTGTGCATTAGTGTAGAGACATCTAAGACCATATGTCCCCCTTTCTTGCTGCCTGTGCACGTTTTTTTGCCTCCCACTGTTGGGTCCCTGTACTGTTTGCCTTGTTTCCTCTATGACAGTTTGACTATTTTTTCCTGTCCTTTTGTCTTCCAGGACGCTGTCTCCCTTCCCCACATAATTCAGTTTAAAGCCTTCCTGATCAAATTCTTGAGACTGTTGGCAAAAACGTTTCTTCCAACTGGTGTGAGATGCAGCCCATCCCTTGCCAGGAGTCCGCCCTCATGGAACCGCAGCCCATGATTTAAGAATCCAAATCGTTCTCGATGACACCATCTGCGGAGCCAATTGTTGACATCTGCTATTTTCCTCTCCCTTCCTGGACCATGCCCTTCAACTGGCAGAAGAGATGAGATGACAATCTGTGCCTCAATTTCTTTCAGCTTCTTACCTAGAGCCTCGTAATCCCTTTTGATGTTCTGAAGGCTGTGTCTTGCTGTGTCATTCATTCCCACATGGACCAAAAGGAAGGGGTATTGGTCAGTAGGCTTGACCAGTCTCGTCAGCCTCTCTATCACATCTCAGATCTTTGCCCCAGGAAGACAACACACCTCCCAAGACATCTTGTCAGGCCCACAAATCACTGCTTCTGTCCCCCTCAGCAAGGAGTCCCCCACCACGACCACACGCCTCCTCCGAGGCTTAGCAGCGACTGTTCCCTGTGGTGTAACTACCAGGGTCCCCTGATCTGTCCCTGAAGTCTGTCCATGCTGCTCTTCCTCGTCCTCCTTGATAAGAGAAAGAGCTTGAAATCGATTCTGTAGCTGCAAGCTCCTAGAATGATCCCTGGTCTCCCTCCTTCTGCGTGTGACATTCCTCCAGCTGTCTACCTCCTGTGTATGTGATGTGACCTTCTCTTCCCCAGCAACTTCCTCTGTGTGGTTCATTCCGTTCTGTCTAGGAAAGCCTCTTGCTCCCTAATATGCTGAAGTGTAACTATCTGCGCCTCCAACTGCTGTACTTTCTCCTCCAAGAGGGCTACCAATTTGCACTTGGAGCATGTGTAGTTCCCCACATCTGTAGGTAAGAAGACAAACATCCCACAGGTATTGCAGGTGACGGCAGCAGTTCCTTCAGTGTGCATACTAAGTCTTAATTAGTACCTGAAAGATGACTACGGCTTTCCTCCTCAAAGAAAATCCCTCACTAACACCAGTGTTAAAGTCTGCTGATGACCGGAACTTTTCAACAATTCAGCAATTAGTAGTGGTTATAAAAACGGCTCTGGGAGCAGTTGTATAGAGCTAACTGGCCACTCCACCCCCTATTGACTCGCAAATGCAACTCAACAATGCCCCACCCGCTGAGTAACAGTCACACTCTCCCCACTCTCTGAGTAACAGTCACACTCTCCCTCTGGCTGCAAGTGGATTGGGACCATGCTGATTGCACGGCCAGCCCCCAAATTGGACTGCAAACACAGGACCCAACTGACACCACCAGGAGCTGGATTATCCTGGCTCCTTTTCCCTCCAATCCAAAGGACTAGAGCAGGGATAGGCAACCTTTCCCCTTTAAGGGCCGAGGGACTTCAGCTCCCAGAATCCCAGGAGCTATTGGCCAACATGGGAGTATTGGTCAACATGGCTGAGGCTTCTGGGAGCTGAAGTCCCTCGGCCCTTAAAGGGGAAAGGTTGCCTACCCCTGGACTAGAGCATGGCTTCAGCATGACTTCAGGCCATGTTGGAAGTGTGAGTCATTTGAACACCATGTGGCTAAAAGCCATTTCATTTGGCCCATCTGTTCCAGGCCAGAGTATTGGGGTGGAACTGATTGGTAAAATAAAGTGGTTTCCAATCACCTTGAAGGTAGGAGATCTAGATGACGCATGCCTCCAAAATGGGCAGAAACCAGACTGAAGCAGTGTTCCAGAGCTAAAAACTAGAGCAAACAGAACCTGAGATAGTTCGACTCTAGGTGGAAGATGCACATCTTCACTGCTGCATATAAATGCACCAAAGCAAGTGCAGAGTTCTGGCAAAGCAAAGAAATGAAACTGCGATAACACCAATAGATTTAATTATAACATACACAAATCAAACAGTCCAACAGGGGGGCATGGGGTGAAGGAGATGAGGGGGCATTTATGAGGGCCCCTCCATAATTATGTTTTGCCAATGTATTACTCCCACACTGATGCTCTGGTGCCATGTATGGGCAAAGCATCATATGTATAACAGTGTGGCTGTTCAAAGGGATGACATCTGAGCAAATGTGGGAGGTACTTGGGGTCGCAGGTGGTGTATTCGTGCAATGGTGTGCACTTATTGTAGGGAGGCAACCAAAAAAAAATTATTGGTGCAGCTTGATGCCACGCCATGCGGTCGGGCCATGCACATTTAACTTGTCTTGGGAGTGGACTGTGCGGGCAGCAGGGTTTTGAAAGAGCAGGATCGACCTGCCTTTTCCTGCTCATCTGTTCCAGGCCTTACAGTTTTAGTAAAAAGAATGTAAAGGGATAGATCAAACAAACAGATCAGTAATTGCTAGCTTCATCTGCCAGCGACTGGTGATTAGTTAAGTCTCAAGTTAACTAGAAGTCTGATCAGGACCCTTCCACACACACACACACACACACACACAGGGGAAAAGGCCTTTTCATTTTTATTTCTATATTTCTGTGTGGGGCATCTGTGTGTATGTGTTTGTGCCGAACTAGAAAAATTGTTGGAGATAATGGAGGAGGTACAGGATGCGTAGTACGAAATGCTATGTATGATAAGATTTTAGCACAAATGGACATTGTAACCCTGGAATGGTTGTTGTTGTTGTTGTTGTTACATTTATTTATAGAGTGCCATAGGCTTTACACAGCACTTTACAAAGCAAAACACCCCCCCAAAAAACACAGATAAAAGCCTGCCAATGGTGTACAGTCTAATCAACAACAAGGAGATATAGAAAAAACTAGGATTATACAAAAAATTAACAGTGGGATAAAATGGTTTTGACGGTTCAAGAGGAAAGAGAGTAATCCCACTTGAACAACCTTTTTAGAAACATGCTATTGTAGCAGGAGAAGAGCCTAGTGCGATAAGGCCCTAACTCATGTCTGTCAGCCAGATATAAAACCTCTTCCCTTTGGCTATTAAAGAAGTACAGTATCTTCACTATAGGCACAATTAAGGAAGGTATTATTTTTAATGTTTTATAAACACTGAGGTAAATTCACTGATCAAATTTGAAGTAGATCTTAGAGATAAATGTACAAACATAACTGCATACATCCTGGTGTAGATATACTTGTATGTTATTAGTCTAGGTAATGTGTGATGCTTCTGCTCAGAAAAATCTTTATATGCTAGCTGGTTCCCTTTTGCAACAGTTGGCATTTTGAGGTTTTTGACATGGCTGTCATAGCACACACTTTCCTTTTCAACATGCTTTTATATCAACTATTCATGCCAAACATAGTATTTTCCTTTATGCCTGTATAATTGGAAAATGCTGTTCCTTTCATAGGTGTCCATATGTTTTTTTTTCCTAATCGAGAAAAGCAAAGGAAAATGGAGGTAGGAAATCTAACACTAATGGGAAGATATCAGTTTGCTTTGGGGGAATGCCCTCCAGTGAATCTTTAGAAAAAAATCTGACTCTTCAAGGTAATATTTCTTGTGATAATGTCAGGTGTACAGTTATATACAAGGCAGGATTGGAGTCTAGTTCTAAAATTATTTTTGACAGACTTAATGACAGTTTGTTCCCTGTTTATTCCCTGTTTGTTTTTTAATCTACAACAGAAAAGTTACAACAAGTTTCAGAATGAAGTCATTGTCAAGTGCTGATAAATTACATTGGCATATTTCCCTGGAAAACAGCAAACATTTCATTGCGACAAAGAAAATATTTCAAAAATACACATGAACATATTCAAATGTTAACAATTATCCAAATAAAAAGACCTGGCACCTAACAAGTTAGTAATTAATTCAGCAAATCCAAATAACAATAAACATACATTCTAACATAGTGATATTATGTACAGTCTCATCTTACTTTAGCAGCTACCTTTAGGCTCTAGAAGTTCATCATCTCATCTCAAGATGAGTGAAACACAGCCATGAAGTTCTGACTTTCTTGCTATTAAAACTCTGAAGTGCTCTCCTTTCCCCTTATCACAGCATTGTTGCATTTCACTGGCACTATAATAATGGGACTGTTGTGAGAGCCCTTGGCCACAAATAGTCATAGGGAACTTCACATACATACATATATACAGAACATGGTAAGCGTGTGCCTTTTATCTGACAACTGACTATCAATGTTAAGCTCCATGCAGTGTCTTCCAGAATGCAAATCAAAATGCCTACCTTTGTAGCTTTCTAGTTTAAAAAAATCAGATGCCATTATGCTTTTGTGCAATTATATGACTTATCTTGGTATGCACTTTTGGGGTGAAGTTGGAATTCAGAGTGCATTTACAAGGAATGTTTTTTGATGGCGGTCACATTCATGTGATTATGGGATTTGACTTTAAAGTATTACATTTACACATGCCATATTGCAATCCAGGGCCACAGTTTTTCCTATATGCCTTTTTTATATCCTGGTTTGTAGGTCAGCCATAGTTTGGCTGTTTTGCCATTGAGGAAAATGTGTGCGTTGGTACTAAACAAGGATTGGAAGTCCTGGATCATGACACACAAGGTGAGGAAGAATCAGCTCAACAGCTTGGGGTTCCTTTCTGTATAGATAGACAGTATTTCTTTTCTTCCCACCACTTGTAGTATTAAATGAAATCATACACTGGATGAAAATTTAAACTCTTCTCTTTAGGGTCTTGTATTTCCTTCATTTGAATACATGGTGTCTATTTTTATAGGGTATGCACTTTTATATTTATTACTTTATTACCAGCTAATCTTGGTGTCCAAGTGCAATTATAATTTTAACAAGATTTGAGGAAATTTAAGAATACTTTTGTAATTCCTGTCAGCACTTGCCAACTAGTAGAATATGGCTTGTACATTTAAAATGGGATTTGCATAATCCAGTCAGCTAATTAACTATTCCACCCCAGATTTTTCAGTCAGTATTTTAAAAACTTGTAAAAGCAGGATGGCTTTTTTTTTGTTTTGTTTAACATAGAAAAACCACATGAAGGGAGCAAGTTGTCATATGAGTTAATCTCACAGTGTTCTTTTCTCCCCTTAAGGAAAGAATAAGGCTAGAGGAACAGATTTGCTACATTTCATAATTATTCTGCTCTTTTGTGATGTGCAAAGCTAATCTTTAATAGAAATCTGATAAAAGGGTAAATATGTATGATCATAAGCTTCAATAAAGCATAGCTAGTCTTATTGATGAAAAGTCTAATTCTAATAATGGAAGCCACAGTATGAATAAAAAGGCAGCTTGTGTATTTAGGTATTATCATGAAAATGCTACATCAGCTGGCTGAATAGCATAACTACATGTGTATGTGCCAGCAAAATAATTAGGGAGTTAATCCTTGAGATGGTAAGATTCTGGTTATTTGTCTTTGAGTTATCTTGTCTTTTCAGCTAGTAAGTTTAGTCATTGTGTCAGTCATTGCATTCCCAGGTGCTTGAAACCTTTTCCTGGAATGACTTTCTAGTCTTTTGAGGTGCATCCCTCTTAACTGTTTAAGTGTTAGAGTACCCACTAATGCAGGGGTGGGGAGAGTGCAGGGTCCATATGAATCCCCAATGCCCTCCCTCCCTTTCTTTCTGCCCCCAAATGCCCAACAGAGAGAGAGAGATAAGGATTTTGGCATGCTTTTGTCACCCTGGACCATTTTAGGCCCAGGAAAGAACTTTTTTTAACAAGAAGTGACCTTGGTGTTTTCTGGATGTTAAATGGCTGAGCAAATTCTTCTTAGGAAATCATTTTGAGAAACTATTTTTTTTAAAAAAAATAGTTTTAGACAGTAGTGTAATAATGGAAGTGACCCTCTAAGATCCCCAAAGGTTGCCCACCTTTGTATTAATGGCGTCATCTTTCACATCATATCCAGAATAAGGCAGGACTCCTATAGACTGTAGACTTTTGCCATAAAAGGAGTTTCATATTGAATGGTCTCTGGATGGAAAGTCAAGATAGTCAAGGGGTCTAGTTGGTATTTGAATAGGCAACAGCTATACAAACAAAGGCAAATCCAAAAAAATCAAAGCCAAAGGGTGCAAGTTTAAAAGTAATTTACTAGAAAACAAGTCGATCCAGTAACAGTGGTCCATGGGTGAAATCCAACAGCCATCATTTTCAAACCAGAAATGTATTGTCAGGGATTGTCCAAGAGCAAGGCCAATTTAGTCCAAATTTGAGACAAAACGGTTGATCATAAAATACGTCAAGGGTAAGTATATGAGAGCTGGCTACAGGCTTTGTTTCCAGCAGCTTCTGTAGCCTGGAACTGATGCTTCTATAGCTTTAGTTGTCTTGGCCCAATATGTGTGTCAGCTGCAGACACATCACTAGGAGGTTTCCCTAGGGCAGAGGTTTTTGTTGTTAACTGCCTTTGCGTTGATCTTGACCCATGGCGGCCATGTGGATGAGACATCTCCAGCCCCTCCCTGTCCTCTACTGCTCTGCCCAGCTCCTACAAACTCTCATTTGTGGTCTCTTTAATAAAGTCCATCCATCTAGCATGTGGCCTTCCTCTCTTTCTACTTCCCTCCACCTTTCCTAACATTATTGTCTTTTCCAACGATTCATGCCTTCTCATGATGTGTCCAAAGTACAACAGTCTAAGGGGCAAAACAGACAGGCAGGAAAAAGTGGCTTGAAGCTGTCTTTTCTGAAGCCACATTGAAACCCCACCAACCACACTGCTGGCTCCCAAGGCTGCTGGAGTACACATGTCATGACTACACAGCACAGCTTCAAACCACACCTCCGGGTACTTACTTTTTTTTTTACTGTCCCCACCACCATCCCTGCGCACCTTCGCAGGAGTGCACTGCCAGCGACTGCCATCCCATTGCATGGCCATCCCTGTGAACCTGCACACATTTGCATGTGCAGCGCTTCACTGGGACAGAGCATCAGAGCAGAGGTGTGCTCATGCAGATGCCAGCAAGGTACAATCATGCCTCTCTTCATCCTCCTCCTTCACCCTATACCCCCCTCTTTGACTGTCTGTTTTGTGTATGTTGTACTCGTCTCCATAAGAAGTTCCATGGTTTCTCCTTTGGGCATTGCCACTCCCACCACTTGTGCACAGCTGCTCTGTCCCTCTTAAGTGAAGAAGTATAGGTTCTAGATCAAGAGAAGTAATAGTGCCACTCTATTCTGCTTTGGTCCGGCCTCACCTGGAATACTGTGTCCAGTTCTGGGCACCACAATTCAAAAAGGATGTGGACAAACTGGAGCGTGTCCAAAGGAGGGCAACTAAAATGGTGAAGGGTCTGGAAACCATGCCCTATGAGGAACGACTTAGGGAGCTGGGGATGTTTAGCCTGGAGAAGAGAAGGCTGAGAGGTGATATGATAGCCGTGTTTAAATATTTGAAGGGATGTCACATCGAGGAGGGAACAAGCTTGTTTTCTGCTGCTCCAGAGACTAGGACTCGAAACAATGGATGCAAGCTGCAAGAAAAGAGATTCCGCCTCAACATTAAGAGGAACTTCCTGACTGTAAGGGCGGTTCGACAGTGGAACACACTCCCTCGGAGAGTGGTGGAGTCTCCTTCCTTGAAGGTCTTTAAGCAGAGGCTGGATGGCCATCTGTCGGGGATGCTTTGATTGGGAGTTCCTGCATTGCAGGGGGTTGGACTGGATGGCCCTTGTGGTCTCTTCCAACTCTATGATTCTGTGATTCTAAGTGCACTCCTGTGATGGGGTATTTACATGCACAGTTAGAGTGAGGGAAAGAGCATCCCTTTAGAGATTCATTGGCATTGGTGAATTTATACACACATGCAAAGGTGCGCACTTTTTAGGATGCAGCGGAAAAAAGCTGGGGTTTTTTGGGGGGGTTGAAGCGGCTTTTTTCCCCATAAGGCACCTAGAGGGCGCTTTCCTGCCAGCTTCAAGGCATGCATCATCTAAATGCCGTGCCTTCAAGCCAGCCTGAAAGCACCTCTTTTTGCCCCTCTGTTTAGCCCCTAAGTCTTGTCATTTTGGCTTCTAGGGATGTCTCTGGCTTGATCTGCTCTAGGACCCATTTGTTTGTACTTTTGGTTGTCCAGCACTCTTCTCCAGAACCACATCTCAAATGCATTGATTTTCTTCCTATCATCTTTCTTAACTGTCCAGCACATCCATACATGGTAATAGGGAATACAATGGCTTATATGATTCTAACTTTTGTGCTGAGTTGTCTATCTTTCCATTTTAGAATCTTTTCTAGTTCTTTAATAGCCACCCTCCCCATTCTCAGTCTTCTGATTTCCTGGCTGCAGTCCCCATTTCTATCAATATTTGATCCCAGTTATGAGAATTCTTTTACTATTTCTATTTCTTCATTGTCTAGTTTGAATGTGTGTAAGTTCTCTATGGTCATTATTTTTGTTTTCTTTATGTTTCTTCTTTGATCTTCCTTAATAGGTGTTCCAGGTCTGTGAGGTTTTCTGCTAGTATTATGGTGTCATTAGCATATCTCAAATTGCTGATATTTCTTCCTCCTATTTTCACTCCTCCCTCTTCCATGTCCAAGCCTGCTTTCTTTACAGTAAGTTCTGCATATAAGTTGAATAGGTAGGGTAGGGTGATAGGATGCAGCCTTGTCTGGACTCCTTTGGCAATTGGGAACCATTCTGTTTCTCCATGTTCTGTTCTGACAGTAGCCTCTTGTCCTGAGTACAGATTCCTCATTAGGACTATCAGATGTGTTGGCACTCTCATGTCTTTAAGGGCATTCCATAGCCTTACATGATCTATGCAGTCAAAGGCTTTGCTTTAGTGTATAAAGCACATGCTGATTTTCTTTTGGAACTCCCTGCTATGCTCCATTAGCCATATATTTGCAATGTGATCCCTAGTGCCTCTTCCTTTCCTGATCTCTGCTTGAACCTCTGGGATTTCTCTCTCCATGTGTGGTTGGACTCTACGTTGCAGTATTTTGAGCATAATTTTGCTTGTATGGGAGATTAATGCTATGGTTATATAGTTGTTGCAGTCTCTTGTGTCTCCTTTTTTATGGATGGGGATGTATATTGATCACTTCCAATCTGTTGGCCATCGTTTTGTTTTCCATATCTGTTGACGTATGTTGGGTAGCACTAGAGTTGACCCTGTCAGTGCGGATTGCAACAATTCTATTGGTATATTATCTGTTCCTGCAGTCTTGTTTTTTGCCATTTCTTTTATTGCAGCGTCCACCTCAGTTTTTAGAATTTGGGGTTCATCGTCATATGGCTCTTTGCTCCATATGTCCTTCCTTTTGTCATCTCTTTTGTATAGTTTTTCTGTGTAATGCATCAAATATCGTTTTATTCCTTCCTGGTCTTGAATTATGTTATTTATTGAACTACAATTCCCAATAGCTCTAGCCAGCATAGCCAAATGTAATGCATTCTGGCAGTAGCAGTTCTCCAGCCTCTGGAAGCCTGCACAATTCCCATCCCTTTTGAAGGAGACAAAAGTCCTGTTGGAACCTCCTACATTTGAAGAGGACTTCCTTGCAAATGGATGGATACTCTGTTGGGTTGTCTCCAGGCTGGCTCATACTTTCACCATCTCTTGCTATCTTAGGCTTCAGTGACACTCCTACTTAGGAGGTCTGCCTGCTTATTACATGAGGGGATTCTCTGACTGTCTCCTGGAGGGTCCACATCAGAGGTTCTCTGTTTCTCTCTGCCATCTTGCTCTGGAGACTTTGAATCTTCATCAAGAAGATCACTCCCATTATGTCCTAGAATTACTAAAAGTTAAAAGTGTATTGTCCTCTTTATTAGTCTGTTCGCCAATGGACAACAGCTTTCCCTATGTACACCTGCTGGAGTGTGTATGCTCTGCCCCCCATGAGGGTAATACACTTTGGTAGGACATAGAACACAGAATAGTGTCTTCTTGGTTATGGTGCTCCTATTGTGGATTAACTCAAAGGACAACTTGCTCTCTTCATGTGGTTTTCCTATGTTAAACAAAACAAAACAAAAAAGCCATCCTGCTTTTATAATTTTTTAAAAATGCTGACTGAAAAATCTGAAGTGGAATAGTTAAAATGAACAGGAAGATATTCAGATATGTGGTTCTCAGAAAATGCTTTCTCTCTCTCTCAAGAGCGCATCTACACCATACAGTTATAGAAGCTTGACATCACTTGAGTTGTCATGGGTCTATTCTATGGAATCCTGTGGTGTGTAAGGCAATTTTCTACCAGAGATCTCTACTGCCCTCCATTGAACCACAGTAGAGAATTCCAAGTACCCCACCAAACAATAAGCCTCTGGATTCTACAAGATGTTGTCATGGCAGCTAAAATGGGATCAAACTGCTACAAATGTGTTGAAGTGCAGATAATCCCTAATGCTTCACTTAAACCATTCCTTTACCAGGGGTAGGCAACCTTTCCCCTTTAAGAGCCGAAGGACTTCAGCTCCCAGAAGCCTCAGCCATGTTGGCCAATAGTCCCATGTTGGCCAATAGCTCCTGGGATTCTGGGAGCTGAAGTCCCTCGACCCTTAAAGAGGAAAGGTTGCCTACCCCTGCTTTACACCATGGGTAGGCAACCTTTCCCCTTTAAGGGCTGAGGGACTTCAACTCCCAGAATCCCAGGAGCTATTGGCCAACATGGGACTATTGACCAACATGGCTGAGGCTTCTGGGAGCTGAAGTCCCTCGGCCCTTAAAGGGGAAAGGTTGCCTACCTCTGCTTTACACCATTTAAAAATACAATAGGGTTAGAAGAGTACAAAAAGATTCTAGAGATGGCTGTTGATTTTTAGAACAAGCATGTCTGATTATTTGGGGGATGGATGCACACAATATTTCTTCTCATCTTCCAGTTTGCTTTCATCCAAATGGAGTAGTTAATCCATTTGCCAAGGATCCCCTGCCCCTCCACACACATTTCCATGTTTGTTGCCAATATGCATGGTTGAGCTGGCACTTTTATATTTCAATGCACCAAAGACCCCTTAAAGAAGATAGTTGCAAGTGTGAGAAAAGAGATACATTGCTTGCTTCCTAATGGCTTATTACCATCACATTTGCAATTCAGATCAGTTTTAAATTGACTGAAATTTTGAACACATAGCAGCCAGTTTAAACTAATGATTGTCTTGAGGTTCATCTCTGACACGAACTAAGGTTCTGTTCAAAACAAATAGCAAATAATTCCTCCCAGAGAGTCAAAATGTCACAATTTAAAAGTGTACATTGTTCCCTGGTTGTGTCAGGTTGGTAAGAAACTCCCATGCACAGCAAATGTTTGACATTAGGAAGTCCTAGATGGCTCCATTTTTATTCTTCTAGATTTCTTTTTAAAGAAACATATATTCACATTTCAATGGTCTGAGTAAAAATCCTTTTTTTAAAAAAAACAACTCTCAAATATCCTAATTGTAAAATAAAAGGCCCTTGGGGCAGTGGTAGGCCTGAGTTGCCTAGCAACCCTCAGCAGGTAGCAGAGATACAGCTGCAACTGTCCTGATTCTTTCCTAAGAATCTCCTTATAGCTGTTTGTATTAATCTTAAACCAGACTTTTAAACACTATATTTTCATCTTTACTGAGTAGCTTGTAAGAAAGTCTGCTCAGAATGTGTCCCTAAGGCATCTAATATTAGGGCAATTGTTAAATGTTTGAAGAATGAGGAACTTAGGAAGGTTTATAATTGTACCATTTTACCCTTATCTGACAGTTGCATAAATGTTTCCCTCTGAAGAACAGTGGCTGCTACCGACACACAGCTCTTTGGCTTTCAGATTAATAGATACAGCAAGTTGTCTCTTTATTACTTTTTTTTTGTACATTCTCCAGCAATGTTTGCTCCAAGAAGCCATTTAGGATTAGCTTTTAACAGAAGAATTTAAGGAGATTATTGCAGCGGTAATAAAACTGGTTTACCTGAGCCAGCTTAAAATTTAAAATGGGCCGCATCCTGATCTTATCACAAGGATTCAGCTACCAAAAACCCCACCTGGGTCCATCCTGGGTCCGTCGCCACTCCCAGGGCTGCTCCGGTGGCCATTTCCTTAAATCAGAAAAATCCCAGCTTTGAAAAGAGGTGCGCTAAGCACCCCTGTGAGTGGGGCTGGACCTGGGCGGCAATTTTGGTGGCTAAATCCTTGTGATAAAATCAGGATGCCGCCCGTTTTAAATTTTAAGCTGTCTCAGGTAAGCCAGTTTCATTAGTACTGTGATAATCTCCTAAATCTTTCAGTTAATTTTACTGAACACTTTTAAAAAAGGGAGTGGGATTTATTTATGTATTTATTTATTTGCAAAGGAACTCTTTAATGTATGACCAAGACAGTATTTACTGTGAAAGTAGGTGTGAAGTAGAATCAGTCTAACTGGAAGATGATTTTTGGGACTTGCCAGCACAAAATATCCCTATCATAATTGCAATGGCTAAGATTTTGACCTTAATGGGCTCCAATTTAAAGATGTTATCAACTCAAAATCCAACACTGTAGTTACTGTGGGGTATTGCAAGCTTTGTTAGGAGTGCTTAATATACCTGGTTTTTTCTCCTGCAATGGCCCTACCATGAAAGACAAGAGAACTTGGTCTTTAAGGAAGGTTGAAGCCATTCATACAAGCCTCCTAAATGTGGGATGCCATTTCTGAAAAAACATATGGGGCAAAGGAATGAACACCAAGCATACACATACAAATGCACACACTCACACTTTACATATAAATGGGAAGAAAACATAGTGTTGACTGGAATGCCAGGGCAGTGGAAGGGACATCAACAATGCTGCATCTCTCATAATATCCCACAGTAAAAAGAAAAAGAGCACATAAGTTGATAATAAGACTTAATATTGCCAGAGGGAAATTTTGCAGGTGTTGCTTATTGCATGACAAGCAACACCTTTGAAATTCCCTATTCTACACAGCCATTTAAGTTATGTGAACCTTCACTACTTTTCAGCCTGGGAACCCTAATAAGAATGGATTGTTTGCATAATGTGCCAAGTTGAAACAACCGTAATGATATGACAGTTGATTTCTGAACACCATTTAAGAGGCTTGTCTTCATCTTAAAATCATAATTATGAACAGGCCACCCCAAAAAGTGTTTCTCTGAAGGCCTCACTTAGCATGCCCAGTGGCATCACTAGGGTTGATGCCACCCTATTCCAGCTCATGGTATCACCCCCATGGCCACACCTGTGACTTTGAGAATTTTGGAATCTTGTAGCTTTATCTTCAATCTGTTAGCATTCCAGTATGGCAATATCATATCACAGAAAAATTCTCATCATAACACCTCCATTTAAAGACAAAAGTGCTGTGAATTTTGTTCATATGTGCAGTTAGAATCAACAGAAAAGTATATCAGAGCTTTTATAACTGTACTACAGAAAACATTTGGATTAAAGAAGGCACAATCTCCAACTATTCCAATGAGAAGGAAAAATGGGAAGTGTTTCAAGAAACTGGGTTGGATGACAAAAGAACTTTCAACTGAACTAAGTTTTAAACGGGAGATGTATAAGAAATGGAAAAGGGGCAAAATCACTAAAGAGGAATTCAAACAAATAGCTAGCACATGCATGGATATAGTCAGGAAAGCCAAAGCCTAGAATGAGCTCAGGCTTGCTAGTGGGGTTAAGAAAAACAAAAAGGGCTTTTTGGGGGTATGTCCATAGCAAAAGAAAGAAGGAGGAAATGGTAGGGCCACTGCGCAAAGAAGATGGAGAAATTCTAACAGAAGATAGAAAAAAGGCAGAACTATTCAACACCTTCTTTGCCTCAGTCTTCTCAGAAAAGGAAAAGGGTGCTCAACCTGAGGAAAATGGAGCATAGGATACAATAGGGGAAATGCAGCACAGAACAAGTAAAGAGGTAGTACAGGAATATCTGGTTAACCTAAATGATTTAAGTCTCCAGGACTAGATGAATTACATCCAAGGATATTAAAAGAACTGGCAAATGTAATCTCAGAGCCTGGCAATAATCTTTGAGAACTCCTGGAGGATAGGAGAAACCCCAGCATACTGAAGGAGGGCAAACATTGACTCCATCTTCAAAAGGGGAAAAAAAGAGGATCCCAACAACTATCGCCCAGTTAGTCTAACATCAGTACCGAGAAAGATTCTAGAGCAGATAATTAAACAGAGAGTCTGTGAACTTTTAGAAAGGAATTCCATAATCACAAAAAGTCAACATGGGTTTCTCAAAAGTTATGCCAGACTAATCTGATCTCTTTTTTTGATAAAATTACCAGCTTGGTAGATGAAGGGAATGCGGGAGACATAGCATATCTTGATTCCAGTAAGGCTTTTGACAAGGTCCTCCATGATATTTTTGGAAACAAGATAATAAAATGTGGGCCAGACAATAGAACTGTTAGGTGGATTAGTAATTGGTTGAATGACCAAACCCAAAGGGTGCTCAGCAGTGGCTCCTCTTCATCCTGGAGAGAAGTGATCAGTGGGGTGCCACAGGGTTCTGTTCTGGGCCCAGTGCTATTCAACATCTTTATCAATGACTTGGATGAAAGAATAGGAGACACGCTTCTCAAATTTGCAGATGACACCAAATTAGGAGGAACAGCTAATACCCCAGAAGACAGAATGAAAATTCAAAATGACCTTAATAGATTAGAAAGCTGGGCCAAAGCTAACAAAATGAATTTCAACACAGAGAAATGTAAGGTACTGCACTTAGGGTAAAAAAATGAAATGCATAGATATAAGATGGGGGACACCTGGCTTAACAAGACTACGTGTGAAAGGGATCTAGGAGTCCTAGTAGACCACAAGTTGAAGATGAGTCAACAGTGTGATGCCGCAGCTAAAAAGGCCAATGCATTTTTAGGCTGCATTAATAGAAATATAGTATCTAGATCAGGGGTCAGCAAACTATGGGCCGCGGGCCGGACCCAGCCCGCCGAGGCCTTGGAACCGGCCCATGGCCGGTCCTGCCGCCGCCGCCGTGCATGTGCTGAGAGGCGCCATTTTCCTTTCCAAAATGGCGCCCGCGCTCGCGCATGCATGCGCACAGCGGCGGGCGTCATTTTGAATTTCATGAGATCCTTTTATTGTTTCTTGTGACACAAACTGTGACTGATTTTAAGTAAGAAGACTCAGAATATCATGTGAAACACCCAGGTCAATACAAGTTCTGTCTTTTTTGGAAATTAAAAGAGCATCATATTGTTACCTAGGTCCAAGTGAAAATAAGTATATTTGAACTTTTTTCCTGTATCTTTTTTTCTGCGTACCTTGACTTTGGAGAATACTAGGATGAAAAGAAAAGGAAATTCAGACCTACATAAATAGTTTGAAACATTTACTATATGCTTTACCTAATTTCATCCATCAAAAAGTAATAATTTCTCAACAGACACTATGTGCTCTTTACATTCTCTCTATCCTCATTTGTTAGTTTTTAAAAAGTGTTTTTGAGAGATGAAGGGGCAAATTTCTCCATTTCAATATTACAAAGAATTAAATTTAACTTCTATAAAATTCTGTTTCATCCTTTTGATTCAGCAGGGAACAAAGTCACCAGCCACACCAAATGTAAAAGCTACTGAATTTGCTTTTCAAAAAGACTGCAATGCTCTGTTGCCAATAGGCATGACATAGGGGATGAGAATCTCTTGTCTCCCACTGTTTCTGCTACAAGTACTATAGGCAGGCAAATTAATTAAGCAACCTTCATGGCGCATAATGGCATAAGTCACTTTGAAATGATGCATGCTTTTCAACACTATTCAAAGAGTGGAAGTGGGATGATGAAGCACCTAGACTTTTGGTCTAGTTACCTTAAGTCCTTTTGTCTACACAAATAGGCCAGTGATTTCCCAAGAACAGAGACACTCTCTATATCAGGACATCCAACTTTTGGCCATGACAGGAGCACCATACTCTCCTAGTCTGTATTGTTCTCTTGGCACTTTTGAGACCAGGAGGTTTGCACAAATGGAAAGCCTGCCAAACTTGAATTTAGGAGAGGATGTAGATTAAGTCTTGGACAAATATTTAGGCTAGGTTTCAACTTTATCAGAGCTTGGTAATTTATGTGTAGACAAAAGGCCTTTACAATGATCTCCTTAAGAATAATTTAGAGAGGTTGCATATTTTAAGCTGCTTTAGTGTAGGACCTAAATTTAGCCGTTTGCACAGCTTATAACAAAAACTTTCTGGCATGCGGCTGAGACTGCTTTGCATGTATTTCTGCAGTAAAACGATACACACCTTCCTTCAGTTGCAGACCAGCATAGTTGGCCAAATACAAGGAAACCTTATTGCATTGGCATAATTGGACTTGGTGGCACCTGGTGCGAAGGGCTGCCAAGGGAGTGAGGCAGCAGTAGTCTGCTCCACCCTCCCCTCCTGCTCCCACCCTCACCACAACATCTGCTTCTTTCCTGGGGATGGAGCCAAGTTGGCAACAAAGCCATGAGAGGCATGTTCACCTGTCCACCACGGAGATGGGGGGCCCCACCGGGTGTCACACCTCCTCTAGGGTGTCACCTAGTGTGGTTCACACACCCTGCATCCACCTAGTGATGCCATTGCCTCGCTGGTAGAATCCTAAGCCTATATTACATACAGTGAATCTTCTGCTCAACCCTTCTTCCTTTACTTAAGTCTTTAAAAGACTAGATGTAGCACTAGCATTGACTAGACCTGCAGAGACTCTTTGTGGAGAAAAACGTTCCAGCTATCAACCAGTAAATGTACCCAAGTACCCTGTTATTACTTGAATATGAAAATCAGTCACAAGATCAGTGGCAAGCTTTTATTTTTTTGCACTTTTTTTGAAAGGTGAAAAATGATGTTAATCCCTTACTATGGATGTGCAGAAATGGAGTCTGAAAGCAGGAAAATGTTATTTGCCTGTGGGTACCTGATCTGTGATGTAAAATGATTTTTTTCCCCAGTAAGACCAGATGCTGACTCTTTTTGGGGTCAGATGTGCAATCTATTTTGAATATTTGTAATCACTTCAGTAGACAGTGCTTGTCAGTCAACGGTTTCCTAACATGCACAGGGACATAGGAAATTGCATGGGGCACATTTCTTGGAGGGGAACAGCAAGCATGTTAGGGAATAGACTTGAGGTGGGAGTTGAAGTCTATCCAACAGCCTGTCCTTGCTGGACATTGGATCCTTCTGCTGAAGTTGGCTCCCAAACTAGAGACTCAACTTGAGACTTGACCTGAAAGTATCTTGCAAGGACCTGAGACTTAGACTTGACTTGAGAGTTGAAGTAAAAGATTTTAATGCATCAGTGCCTGGTTCCTGGCTATAACTAATGATCCATTCAGCCTAGAACATGCCCTATGGGAGCATTGGTTGCCCCTAAGGTCTGGCTCCTTGCCCTGTGAGGTTGGTAACCAAAAGAGCAAGCATTCTGAAAATTCTAAACCATCTGAATTTTGCACAAACACATTTTAATGCATTAACATATTTTCTTAGTTTTTATTGCTTAATTTGAATATTATTGTGACACTAGTAACAAAGACAGTAAAGTAAGAGAGATATGTGATTGATACTACAGTGATTGTTGGCATCCAAAAGCAAAGGAAAAAATAGTATGATACGACTATAAATTATGAATCACAGGATGAGCTTTTCCATCAAGTGTATCCTGTACAGTGACAAGCGACAAAGCTAAAGGAGATCATTTGGTTTGGTGCTGTCATTTTAATGAAGTGAGGCCAAAGCTACTCAACAGTTGCTATCGTGAATGAGACGGCATTTCAAGAGTTTCAGGTAGTTGTCAATTTTGTTGGAGTCCCTACGCAAACAATGTAGCAGGTTGTAGAAAGCGAATAGACGAGAATCTTCATCAGCCAGTTGGAGGGATGGGAGTCCCAACCACTGAGAATGGACTTCATTGCCCAAATCACCTGGATGAACCTATGGAAGAACAAAAAAAGTTCTTTTTAGCAGCTTTAGCAATCCCTGAGATGTCTCTATCATAGCTCTGTAACATTAGCACTGAAGATTCATTTTGAAATATGAGAGAATCCTGGCTTAGAGGGGTTTTTTTTAGAACACCAAAAAGTAATTGAGAAAAAACATGCAAATTGAGAAGAACATGCAAATTGAAAAGGAGAACATCATATTTGCACTTCCTAATAATAAAAGCTTTCAGATAGAGAAAGTAGGTTGAACAATCTTGTACTTCAAGAGCTTGAATTAATTTTCACCCTGATTATTACTCAATTACATTGCATCTCTAATGAGCAAAGTGCTTTCAAATTATTTTTATATATAGAAAGAGAATGTCTTGCTATTAGGTTACATTATGAAACAGAACTCACTTGGGTGAGATGGAAGTGCTCATATATCAGAGTGGAATTTTTTGATACAAAATGTGTACAGCACTTAAACTTCTTCATCTTCTCTTCTCCAAAACATAACTGTATTGTTTTACAGTTGCTTCTTCCCCCCACCCCCAGAGCAAGTAGCTTGTGTTCACACCAAAGTCTATTATTTGTTGTTACTGTTGTTGCTGTGTGCCTTCAACTCATTTCCAACTTATAGTGACCCTAAAGTAACCCTGTCATGGAGTTTTCTTGACAAGATATGTTCAGAGAAGGTTTGCCTTTACTTTCCTCTGAGGATGAGAGAGTATGAGTTGCCCAGGTTATCCCAGTGGGTTTCCAACAAAGCTAAGCATACTGCTTAGCAGGGATTTGAACCCTGGTCTCCAGCATCATACTCCAGCACTCAAACCATTACACCATTCTGGCTTTCACCAAGGTGTATAGCCTTCCTGAAATCATTAGACTCCAGTAATAATAATAATAAAATGTATTTATATACCGCCCAACGGTAACCCAATCCGGGCAGTTTACAGCATAAAACAAATTACAATAAACAAGATATCCCTCCCCCCTTAAAACATTATTAAACAATAGCATAATTAAAATCCCATTAACAAATTAAGAAAATTATAAGGATTAAAATAACTAAAACCATACTACATTACCCCGTAGTTAGATTACGAGGGGAACGAGGGTTCAAATAATGTTGCAGAGGGAAGAGGGAACAGCCCGGGGCTGGGGAATTTTAGTCCGGAAAGGCCTGCCGGAAGAGATCCATCTTGACAGCCTTTTTAAAACTGTCCAAAGATGTTAATTGACGGATCTCGTCTGGCAGGCCGTTCCTATGCTTAGCTTTGTTGGGTTGTAGCCAAAATCTGCTATAGGGAAAGAGCTGAGAAACTTCTCTTCTTTCTTGTCTCTGGGATCATCTAGGATCAGCATTTCTTAACAGATGGTTTTATGAGTGTTTCAGTCTAATACCTGTAGAAGGTACCAGCTTGTGGAAAACTGATTGAGGTTCTACACTCAACTTATTATTGGTTTCCAAAGTCAGCCAAACTGGAAGTCACTGGCAGAAGATTTAGAAACCATAAAAAAGAGACTTAGAAAAACTGCATTCATTCTCGATTTGCTGGGCTGCAGGGGATACAGCCATATTCTAAGGAAAGAGGATTATTGCTGTCGAGCTCCACCTGATGTTTTTGCCATTAGTTCAGTGGGTGGGTAGAGAAAGAAAGTTGCTTGGGCTTTTTGTAGTCTGCCTCACCAACAGAGTGAATAATAGAATTGGTCATACTACTATTGAAGGTCTAAATTTTGGACATTAGCAATCTAGAGATTATGTAAATTGGTGACACATTGCCAATTTATGACAGCATGAGGTATTCACATGCAGGGCTTTTGAGATAACAGTGCTCTAGTCTGACCTCTAGCACAGTTGTAGTTCTATCTTTCTAAGTTATTATCTACATTCCTTCATTTTCAGATGACATTTTCCCCTATTCTTTTAAATAATATTAAGATAATAATAGTGCAAACTCCAACTGAGAAACATTGCTACTAATTCATGCCTGAAGTCAAAATGTTGTATAAATTCTCTTATAAGACATGTGCTAGATCTATAACACCCTTCATTTTTTCTTGCTGTAGAACAGGGGTAGGCAACCTTTCCCCTTTAAGGGCCGAGGGACTTCAGCTCCCAGAAGCCTCAGCCATGTTGGCCAATAGTCCCATGTTGGCCAATAGCTCCTGGGATTCTGGGAGCTGAAGTCCCTCGGCCCTTAAAGGGGAAACGTTGCCTACCCCTGCATGTCTTCTGATTCTATGGCTGCATCTGCACTGCAGAAATAATGCAGTTTGACACCACTTTAACTGTCATGGCTCCAGCCTATGGAATCCTGGAGTTTATTGTGACACCAAGGCTCACTGACAGAGAAGGCTAAATATCTCACAAAACTACAAATTCTAGAATTCGATAGCATTGAGTCATGACAATTAAAGCGGTATCAAATTGCACCATTTCTGTAGTGCAGATGCAGCCTATGACACGCAATGGGATTCCAGAAAACTGTCCAGATCTGCAAGTCTGTCATGTATGTTGGCTCTAGCTATATATGAATAAAAAGGTTTTCTTCATAAACAAAATGCAAAGTATTAGATGTTTGTAGTGCATCCATATGGACCACTCAGCACTATCAGGGTGCACCTACACTGTAGAAGTAAAGTAAAATTTGACAAAACTTTAAGTGTTGTAGCTCCTTCCTATGGAATTCTGAGATTTGCAATTTTACAAGGTCCTCACCTTCTCTGACAAAGAGTGCTGGTGCCTCATAAAACTACAAATCCCAGGATTCTGTACGATGGAACCCTGGTAGTAATATCAAACTGCATTATTTCTACACTCTCAGTCAAATGATATTCTGCTCCTGTTGGATCTTTCCCTCCTTAATGGTTTTTCTGTGATAAGAGATAAGCTGGAGCAAGCAGTCAGAAAACACAGAAGTGTTATAAATGGAAGACTACAGCATCTGGGCAGGGTAATTGTATGCTAAAAGTGTTACTGAGGTTTCTCAGTCAGGCAGCATTTACTGTTTCTTATTCTTCACCTTTAACTTTCTGAAATATTTCTCCGAATCTTTTTCTTTTAACTGAATGTATATATTGTTTCACTGTTTGGATTAGGAAGAATACTGTAGAGCAAGAAGGAATTTCAGAACCTTTTTACTCACCCGTCCAACTATTCTCTCCATTCCCTCCAGAAGGCGTTTGTTCTGTGCCTCAATCTCCACAGCTTTCCAGAGGATGGTATCAGGAGCTTCCCTGATTCTTTGTACCTCAGAGACCAGATGGAGTAGAGGGTCATTCCAGGAGCGGAGTACACTCAGCACTAGATTTAGCAGGTCCTCGTGCTTCCCATTCACACAAAATAATGTTGTTAAATACTGCTGCACAAACTTTATACAAGAGGTAGGTAACATAACCTGATGGGCAGTGTTGTAAATATCTTTAGTCTTGAGTGTGTCCATTTACCAGATAGAGCAAGAGGCTGTTGTGAAATTAATCAACCAGGATTTGACAAGTATTCTTTTAAAATAACAACATCCCTAAATACATATTATCAATTCATTTTTCTAGCGTTATTAGATGGTAGATGGTATTTTATGGCCCTGGAAGAAACAAGCCACTCTGTCCTGCCCAGATGAACAAAATACAGCTTAATCTGATAATTAACCTGAGCATTAATGGTTTTGGTTTTTTTAGAAATATTGGATCTGGAAAATATTTGAACATATAATGGAAGATGCAATCTGTGGTAGGCCACTTCATCCAGAGCATTTTGAATGTCTACATATAGCACAGCAAACATGCCAAGGCATGGGTCTGATTCGCCTTTGAAGTGTTTTGCTTCTGGGTAGATTTCTTTTCTTTTGAAACTTTGCCACTGCTTGGGGTGAATGGGAAGATCAAAGGGCTTTTTGCTTTCCTGGGATCCTCCTAGCCATTTTTCTGCCCTTGAGACCTCTCTAATGTTGACACCAACACTTTTACACTTTGCTTACTGTGGCAAAATTCACCTACCCTGCGGCACAACCTTTCCCTGCTTCTTGTACTGGAAGAACTGCAGTGCTACTGAGTCCAAATGCTCAAACACCACTCTTTTAGCCAAAACAAACAGAGAGAGGTCTGCATCCCATGTTTTGATTTCTGAGAAGTCTGCTTATTCAGTGGAGCAGTAGCACTCAAAATGAAATCCATTTTGCCTTGGAGTCAATAAGAATTTGGTGTCAGGTAGCACTTGAATATTTTAAATACTTTCATAATGTTTCCCAACAGTTCCAATTTCCTTTACAAATAGGTTTAGAAACCTATTAATTAGATCCCCCCCCCCAGTAGTATAAGGTAAATGTCAATAACATATTTAGCATTTCAGAAGCTGGCACATTGGGTTATATGACACAACATACACTTTAGACAGGATTCTTATTCCTGTCAGTACCATCTTCCCCAGATTTGCCAGATTTGCCATCTTCTCCAGTCCCAACTGAAGCATGACCATTACTAGGAAGATATCATCTCCACTTCTATCACTGGGATAGATAGTGATGATTTCACCAGTCCTACATGAGCATTTCCTGTCTTTTGTGGAAGAAAATATTTTAATATGCACATGAATTACTGTTGCATGATCCAAGGAGACCTTTCTGTTGAAAAAAAAATGATGTTATTTATGAGTGCTTGAATTTATGAGTACTGTTTATTTATGAGAACTTGAATCTGAGATAATTTCACCAGAGCTATCTTAGCACAAGGTTTCCTGTTGGGGAGAACCACTAGAGTCAGACAGGCAAGTCATGGTTACTTCCCTTGTATAAAAGGTGGGTTGCTACTATATTTGCACAAGAAAAGTAATGACTGGATGCTGCTAAAATGTGGATATCTGGAAACATGCTTACCATTCTAGTTTTTCATTGAATTTTGTTTCACTCAATCCTAGTAGTGTGATAGAACCAAGGAAGATAGGAGTGTAGGTAGAGTGTGAGGGCTACATGTGGAACAGGGCCCTTTTTGAAAAAAAATATTTATCCCTTCCACTAGTCATTGCATCATTATGGTACTAGTAGAGAGTAGGGAGCCTATGATTCTGTCTGGACCATGTTTTGAAAATTCAAAAAACATCCAGATTCACCACATAGTGATTTACATGTTTCCTAATCAAACTGGGATCTCAGTCTCAATCTCAATCTGTCAGTGGACCTCTTTTGGACCACTTATTGATGATAATTGGAAATCAGTACATGGTTGTCACTTTTGTTTCCTTTCTTAGAATTGACTGTTATGTTCAAGCATGGTAACCCCTCATGAAGGAATTAGAGCTATTGTTTTTTAGACAAGTAGGTGCCATAATCTTTGTGCTACATGCCTTTACAATCAATCATTTTTTTGTTTTGTTTTAAAAGTCTATTGAGTTTTTAAAACATTTATTGAAGAAATTGGCTGCAGGTTGTAGAAATATTTGTCTCTTGTAAGAACAAGCCTGACAAATTTCAGATGAATAATTGGAGGTCTTTAAACAGAGGCTGGATGGCCATCTGTCGGGGATGCTTTAATTGGGAGTTCCTGTATGGCAGGGAGTTGGGCTGGATGGCCCTTGTGGTCTCTTCCAACTCTATGATTCTATGATAATGTTATGCAGGTTTTTTTCCTTCCAATTTTGTTAACTACCAAGTCACACCATGCCTGATCATTGGCTACACTCATTGGATCAGAGCAATAGCAATAGCAACAGCATTTACATTTCTATACCGCTTTATAGTGCTAGGCACTCTCCACGTGGTTTACAATGTATTAGCCAATTTCCCTCATAACATTATATCATAACATTATCATAGGACATTAAACATGATACATATTTTATATATTATATTTCCAAATCCTACTTAACAGTTTGGAATGATTAAGAAATATTTCCTTCATGATTTTTATAGACAGTCTCTGGAATCCTGTTGGTTACATATGTGTGCTTTATGTGCTCTGTTTGTCAGAGGAAGAAACTAGCAAATACTCCTATTTCTTAGGTATTCCTTGCCTAAGAAAACCCTATGAAAAATTCATGGGGTCACCATAAGTCAACAGGCAACTTGGAGACACACACACACACACACATCTTTTTGCATTCATTGCCTCCACAGTTCTGCTGCAAAGGGGAAGTGAACATTTTTCTGTACATTTAGTGGCTGTGGAAGGGCATGGGGAGCCCAGGCAGCATCCAGCTACAGATAGGAGACGAGAATAGTCATTTGCCTCTTAGAGAGATCATGGGAGCTCCAGGAGAGAAACATAGTGCTTGTGCCTGGATACACAAGTGCAAGCTGATGTTGCCCAGGTAACCCATACTCTCCCTCAGCCATTAAATGGCTGAGGGAGTGCACTGTTGACTTTAAAGTAAGTTTGTGTAGCCAGGAATCAATAGTTGGGAACTACCACATAGACACACTGACCCTTGTATTACACTCCAACTTGAGTGATATAGAATTTCATCTATTCATTTTGAAAATGGTATACAGTACACAGCATAGAAGTTGCCCTAGTTTAAAAAATCAGCTTCTGAAAACTTTCAGAAGGACACATGCAGTGGTTATCATGGAGCAACAGCCTTCACATTGGGGTATGGGATGATTTTCTTCCTTTTATCCTCTGTTGTGAGGTGGTAGGAGATAGGTTGTTGTTGTTTCCTTTTTTCAATTTGTATGAACATGGATTTCTATAAATATCATGGAGTTGTGTCTAGATAAGAAAACTGCAAAATTTTAAAAGGCTATGTTTTGGGTCTGGGAGTCTTATGATGAAACTGAAGAAAACAGTTTACGGGCCTTTGCAAACTGCCAGAAATAGTGCACATTAAATTGAGGCACTGCCCTGGCTCAGTGCTAGGGAGTCATGGGAATTGTATTTTTTTCTGGGCCATTGAGCCTTCTCTGTCAGAGAGCTCTGGTGCCACAATAAATTACAGTTCCCATGATTCCCTAGCACTGAGCCAGGGCAGTGCCTCAATTTAATGTGCACTATTTCTGGCAGTCTGCAAAGGCCCTACGACTCTTGCTTGTGCAAAAGGATAGGGACAAGCGATGGATGTGGAGCATATGTAACAGAGGCAGAAGAATTTGAAATTTCATTTCCCATGTAAATACACAATGCTAATCACACAACCCAGTCTCACAATCTTGACAAAAGCTCTTCTAATGTTACTACTCCTTGGAGAGAGAAATAGCAAAGAACACTAAAGTCAAAACAGCCCTGCAGTATATTATCTCAACATCCTTTCCTCAACTTCTGCAGTTGGAGAGGCCTAAAAAGCCATTTACTGTAAATAGAAGTTACAGTTGTCAGTCACAAAACTATACCCCCTTTCTTTCCTTTCACCCTTTTCTACCATCTTATTTTGATTATACAAACTGGGGACAAATGGAATAGTTTCCATGGGAGTCTGTGTGTCCCCCTGAATCCTAAAGACTTAAAAATTATGTTCAGATTGATTTTACTTTTGAGAAGTCTTGTTTTGATTTGGACATCTATGAATAAGCCTGATATGTTTCAGAATCTTAGGCCCAAAGCACATGGCCTGGAAAGAGCAGCCAGAGGCCACCTAGCTGCAATCTGGCCAGGACCGCAGTGACCACATGGCCCGCTCCCAAAGTGGGCTGCCACCGCAGTCTCAAGCTGGCCCTTCTAAAAGGGCTGGCTTTTCTTGGCTTAGCACGGCCTCACCGTGGCTTCCAGCCATTTTGGGGATGTGTGTCATGTAAACACTATGCCCCCAAAGCAGCCAGAAGCTGCTTTATTTGGCCCATGTATATTAGTTACTCTAAAGTACACCCCTACTACGCTACCATTATCTTCAATTATCAAATGAATTTCTTTACATTATCTCCTTAGAAGCTTATTCACATAAGTCAGAGTTGGCTTCCTCCAGATCCATTTTACCATGCCCTTCTACTACATTGATTTTTTTCTCTTTTTCCCCAACATTAGAAGTGAAGCACTAACAGCAGAACTCTGCTATGAGCCTTTTATATGCTGTAACTCTACGCCCTTTCAATTTTATAAGTTTTCCTAGGTTGCTTGTGAACATTGTAGGTGTCTCTCATTCTTCCTTTTCAGCTTTGGAATGACATATGTAGGTGTTCTTATCTGTAACCTGCTCCTTGTTTGCTCTTACTTATATACAATGTGATGTATGTATGTATGTATGTATGTATAAATAAAATGGACACACTTACATGAATCTGTTGAGCTTGCTCTTTGTCTTCTGGGGTAATGAGGGAAGAAGTATGACAGCTGTTAACAGCCTTTGCGATAAACCCCCGGCCCTGAGTGTAGCGTTCATCCTGAAGATAGGCATACATTACTTTTAATGCACTAGATAACTCTCATAAAAGAAAAGAAACACTGTAATTCACCTTTTCTTTCCATTTGTTACCTGAACAAAATGTATCCATTAATTTTGTATCAGAGCTTTATTACATGCACCCACTATAACTAAGTCAAAAGTAATTTGCTTTAACTGTACTGGGGGAAAATCACTTTTGACTATTAGGTTTCTCCATAATCCCCTTATAAATATGATCTGACTTATTTTGCAAAGTGCTCCATAGTCTGCAATGTCAGAAAATAGTGTGGTACAGAAATTTTCTTCTGTCAAACTTCAGAGTGACAAAACAGCATGCACTTTAAAAAAAAAAGCTATTTTTTTTCTCCTACAAAGCATTCTGCTAAGATTGCTCTTTGCTGTTTGGTTCTGCTCCTTTTTACTTGTTACTTTAAAAGGCTTCTATGTATTCCTTCTGTGTTTTCTTTCACACCACTCCATCTGTTGCTGTTTTGACTCCTAAGGGGAGACTTCTGTGAGACAAGCCCTTGAGTACTCTTGGACGGTTAATGAGACCTAACAATCTGCTCTTCTCTCCTTTCCTAAACTTAAGAATCACGTACTTAATGTCTCTGTACTATGATATGAAGTGTGATTGTTTCACTGCTGAGAAGTGTGTTCAATTCATCTGGTATTCTGAAGGTCATTTTTTTTTATCCCCAACCTAAAATAGAATACCTTATTGAACATTCATTCTAGCAATCCTCTTAGAAGAGGGTGTAGCTGTCTTCTTAATATTAAATATGGTTTTAGAAAAAATATTAAAGATTGTTAATTAACATTTATTATGTTTTAGTAAAAAAAATCTATTTTATGATGGATACATAAATAGAGTAAGATCGTTTAGATCATCTTCAGTAAGCTGACCAATATGGTTTGGTACAACCGAAAGGTATTCAAGGGCATGTTATGCAGTTGATTTTTTGATGTCGTTATAATAATAAGGGTGATAATAATAATAATAATAATAAGAAAGCCAAGAAAAACAATAAATCAATAACTTAGCACTTTATTTGTGCTATTTCCTATAATAAAACTGAAGCAGAAAGAATAAACTAGCTACCTCTTTGCCATAGCTACAAATAGCTATGATTGATATATATATATATATATATATATATATATATATATATAAAAGTTGCCCAAATATATGTCTTTGCTATAGTATGGACTGGGCAACATGTGACCATCCAAATGTTGTTGGATCGCAGTTCTCATCAGCCCTTGCCAACATGGCTAATGATGCTAATGAGAATTGGTGGTGATGTAATAAGAATTGCAGTCTGGTATCATGTAGGGGGCCTCAGGTTGCCTATTTATGCCATATAGCCTGCCATGGCTTACAGTTAGCTTTACTTTGGAATACATTCTGTTAAAGGCTTGCATACTTACAAATTCATTGAATATTTCTGCAGAAAGGGAATGGATATAGTGCGAGAGTTTGACAGCACGGTCAAAAAGATCCCCCAGGGACACCTGGCAACTGTCAGACCCATTGGGACAAATAGGAGAAGAAGTTACACACTTCCTTGTCAAGAATATGTTAGTCATCAACAGGATAGCCAACAGCACGCCTGTTCAGGTAAAAAAAAGCAACAAGTATCCAGAAAACAAGCAATTCAAGAGAAGAGGAAATAGTATGTGCTTTTTTGCTTTTTTACTTTAATGCTTGATTACATTAAATAACCATATGTTATAAAACCAACTTGTGCACTATGTAAATATAGATATATAATTATATTTGCATAAACATTAAGAGTGTGGAAAAATAGGCTGAGTCCTTTCCCTCTCTTGCTTCTCCCAGGGGTGGCTTACTTCTCTACAAACATATGGCATTTAAATTGAATTTGCAGGAGGGTGGCTGGGTCACTCTCAAGATTTTGATTGTCTTGGGATTCTGTCTGCAAGTTTTCTGCAGCTGTGCTGTTTAAACTCTTCTGCATGTGTATATCTTAAGCGCTTATATTAAAAAAAGAAGTGTGCTGTGATTCTTTCATTGGAACTTCTGAATGTGTTGAGTGTGCAGTGCTGCAAAATCTTCTCAAGCTTTATAATTTATATTACATATTCTTTAAAAATTAGAACCTGATAGTTCTGCACAGGGGCTGTAAATTGGTCCATTATGTTTGGCCATATTAGAAAAGTACAGACACCAGTCAAATACATTTATTAGCAGCTGAATATATTTATTTTATATTTGCTTGAACTGTGCTCAAGAAAGCCTTTTAATAAGGAATAGATTCAATTAGATTTAATAATAGTGATGATTTATTATTGGGAGAAGCTATGTATCAGGGATAGAGCACATGCCTGGCATGTAGAAGGTTCCAGGTTTAATCCCAAGCATCTCCAGTTAGAAAGATCAAAGAAAGGCGGTGAGAAAATTTCTTCCTTGTGATCTTCCTGGACAGCTATAATCTATCTGAGCAGATAACACTGAGTTAAGAGAGAAACATTCTGATCTGCTTTGTCATCACTTCTAATGCTCTGAACCAAAGTAGCACAGAAGAACACAATATCAACCTGTGTATTTTTCTGTTGTTATTATTTTAATAGTACTTTTATTAATGTTTGGGGGAGATTTTTTCCCTCTTATGTTTTTCTTTTCAAGAGTGTATTTCTCTTGAAATGTAGAAAAACTTGTTAGGTACCTATTTAGTGATTATTCAATTTTATATTCTCCTAATCTAAATAAGTGGAGAGAATGGCAAGAGACATACCTTTCAATGAAGTCTTCTTGTCAGTCATGGTAAAAACCATCTCTGCTGACTTGCTTTATCAAGCAGAAGATGGAAGTTTCATTCTTAGCACCTTTAGGCTCCATCTTTATATACACTTTGGTGCCCATTTTGCATAAATGAAGCAGGTTTGGGCAGGCTTTGGTCATTTTGCACATCACCGATTAACGGTCATAATTGCAAACATCAAATGGTCCTTATTCATATTCAACAAGTGCTGGTGGGCTCCAGGAATAATCCTGATTAATTAAGTTGGTTACAAAAGTTCAGCTTTAAAAATCATATAAATTATGGCTAATCTGACTCTTTCTCATTATTATTTTTAATGTGATTAGAAGAGAAGATTAAAGAAGAAAATTAGATATTATGAATATAGAAATGTCTATCAAAGGTGATGGAGATAAGCAAATGATGTTCTTTTAAGTTATATTTGTTATCTTTATGAAATAGTAGATTTAGCACTTAATGGTTTATTAGAGGTTTAATGTTCTAATAAAGAACAGGAAATAAAAGAGAATCTAAATTTGATATGTTTAAATCTTTGTTGGTTAACCATTGAACAATTGTTTTCCAGACTTCAAAAGAGATGTGGGATTTATACATCACAAGAAAGGATTCACCTGTGTTTTTAAATAAAAAGAGAAAATAATGAACAGTGGGCCTTTGGAATCTGCTGAGATTTGGTTCCAGCCCCTGACCCCATGGATAGCAAAATTCGTGGATGCTCAATTCTCATTAAATACAACAGCACAGTAAAATGATGTCCTTTATATAAAATGGCAAAATAGAGGTTTGCTTTTACATATTTTTGAATATTTTCAAGATGTGGATGATTGAATCCATGTATAAGGAATCTATGGATACAGAGAGCTGATTGCAATTATTTGGCTGTGATACCTGAAAAACCAGGCAGAAATATATTTGTTGTTCATCTGCACCTAGATTAGGCTACGAGTTTCTTGCACATCTCCACCTCTATCTGCATTCATATGAGGATTCTGGCCATAGCTGGGTCAGCTAAGTGAAGCTGAATCCAAGATTAAGCCTTTTAAAAAAGGTAAATACAGTTAGCCCTCTGTATCCATGGATTCACCACCACCACCACGAATTCAACCATCCACAGCTTGAACATATTCAAAAATAATAGAAATTCCAAAAGCAAGCCTTGTTTTTGTCATTTTATAGAAGGGACACAATTTCACTATGCCATTGTATTTAATGAGACTTGGGCATCCACATATTTTGGTATCCATGTGGTGGTGGTGGTCCTGGAACCAAATCCCAGTGGATATCAAGGGCCCACTGTACAAGATTTGGTTTTTAAAAAGTCTTTCAGGACATCTTAATGAAAGACTACATGGATTTAATTTTCATTGGTCTTGAGTCTCAACATTCCACATCTCTGAAGTTCATAATCTTGAGATGGATGTGTGTGTACTTCCTAAGGATGTTCTGTTTATGGAAAGAACATTTCCCATCATGCCTATGTGGGGTCTTTCATCTTGCAATTATGCCTTGAAACCAACATACAGTACCTTTCAATTTTTAGTCTCTTTTACCATTACCAAAATCCAGGAAGCTGTGATAGACATCCATTGCAAAATTGCAGCTGTGCACAGCAAGGCAATCTACCTCTTGATAGGACAAAGCAATACTATCAGAAATTCAGAACACCAGTCTTCCATGGTCAGGGCTTTCATATTTCTTTGCAGACTAAATAAATCTTCTGCAGAGTTACCACTGCGTAAATACCATCACGAATGTCAGTGGAAATTAGAATAGATCCCTACCATTTTTTTTTCCTTTTTGGCAGGCTGAAGTCAATGTTGTTTGTTCTCCAGTGGGTTTGTATAAACTGAACTGGCTTTGTTGAATAATTCAACATATCCTAAAAGTCTTACAAAAATGGGTTGAATTTCACTAGTTTGTGAAATGACTTTAGTAATTCACAAGAATATTTCAAGATATAGAAATCCATTGGGGTGGAGAAGTTAATTTGCTTTAACTCAGACTTTTGCATTGAAATATTTGCCTCAGATATTTCCATACCAGAAGAAAAAACATACAATGATGCCTTCCTTAAAACATCAAAATACTATTTTTATAATGACACATAGAATGGTGATTTTCTGCCACCCTCGAATTATGACTCCCTGCTCTGAAGAATATACAGTCCAAAATGGCTGTTAGATCAGTGCCTTATGACTCTTACCTTATTGTTACTTGCTTTGGACTTTTTTTTTATGGATTGAATACTTTTATTGAGTGATATTTTGCAGGCTGGGAGCCTAGAGCTATGATACACACATGCCAATGAGAGATTCCTCATACATTTTAAAGATATTATAGTTTGTTTACTATACTTTAACTTTATCACTTTGTGTCTGTTTTTTCATCTGCATTCGTATCAGTTTATTTTGATCTTGTCATAACAAGATATATTCTTGTTATAGCCACATTCCCAACTCTGGGAGAAAAGTGAGAAAAGAAAAGAAAGGAAAAGAAATGACAGCTTGCATATTGGCGGAGAACTAGGAGTTTGTATAATAGGGGTCACAAAAAAGCGAATAGGCAAATATTGTCAACAGCAACAAGCCCTGCAGTTTAGGCATATATTTATTTCTAATGCAGCTGAAATTTTAATGCAGGGGTCGGCAAGTTCCCCTTAACTGGGGCCGGGCCGGGGATCCCCTGGTATTCCATGGGCTGATGGTGGTGGTGGGGAAATGGCGGCGAGCGTGTGTGCATGCGCAGTACACCGGAAGTATTGCAAATGTGCACGTGCTTGCTTGCGCATGCGCAGTACTTCCGTAGTACTGCACATGCGTGAGCGGGTTGCGGCCATCATTTTGGAAAACAAAATGACGGCCGTAGCTCGTTCGTGCATGTGCAGGAGTTCTTCGCATGCGCAAACGAGTTGCAGCTGCCATTTTGGACAACAAAATGGGGGCCATGATGCGCACGGTGGTGGCACGGTGGCAGCGCATAGTGGCAGCGGCAGGGGTCGTTTGTCATCGGGAGCCGGTCCAAAGGCCTCGGGGGGGCGGACACGGGCCGTAGGTTGCCAACCCCTGCTTTAATGCTTCTCCATCATGCAGGTTTCCCATCACTTTTCTACAGTCTCACATGACGTCAGAAACTAAAATCTGTGATTTTCTATGAACAGGAGGAAACATTACTCTAGACCAGCCTCCCTCAACCTGTTGTCTTACAGATGTGTATGGATTCTCCGGAACTTGGAGGAGTTCCTTTTTTAACAACTTCCAGAATCTGATTCTCATCTCCCTGACCAGATAAGAGCAATAATCCAAACACAGTTGGAAGGCATCTGGCTGGACTTGCTCTGGGCTTGGCATTTGCCTGATGAAAGTAATATTTGACTTTAGAAAACAAAGCCTTGTGAAATATCAGGTCAGTGTTATGCTACATTTGCCAGCAAGGGCTGTTCAGGTAATAACTCCCTTGTTGTGAAATCTTTTTTTTAAAAAAACACACATACACAAACTTCAACCCATTGTTAAAGACATAAAGAGTAGATTTGACCATTTTTGAATGGCTTCATTGGCAAGCCCTTAAAACACTGTTTTAGATAAAGCCTGTGGGGCTTTGTGAACAGAACAACAAGGAAAATTAGATAAAGCCTCTCTCACAATTCGTGGATCAATGTGGTGAGGTGAGGTAAGATAAAAGAGACTGAAAAAATAGGCAAGACTACAGAATTGTTGCAGATTAAGCCCCAAGCCTTTATGAAAACCCATGTTCGGGCGGACAGAACCGAATCTTTAGTATCCTAAGAAACTGGGATTTAGGAGATTCATTGTCAAGCAGAGCAGACAGAAGTTGGATAGAAGAAATTGGGAAGAAAGAGACTGTGCAGAAAGGAATATATAGTGGACTCCAAACCAATTTTTTGTAGTTTTTTTCTCTTTGATTTTCCTCTGTCTCATAAATATTAGTTGATTTTTGTGGAGGGAAGCCGGGTTGTTATATGGTCAAGGTTGTGGGTAAATTTGAAAACCTGTAATAATAGAATAATCTGTGTCTTGGAAGTGGAGCAAAAAGTTCCTTTATAAATGGCCACAACTAAAATTACTAGGGCTCAGGCACAAGGACAAGCTAGTCACAGACCTTCAATAGAACAATCCAAAGGGCTAGATCCTAATATGTCTTTGATGGAAGAAATCAGGAAAATTAAAATAGAATTAAGTAGGGAAATTCAAGAATTAAAACAGGAGATGAATGATTTTAAAGTGGAGATTAAGAAAGAAATAAGGGAAGACCTAAAAGGAATTAATGGGGCCACAGATAAAATGTCATCAGAAATGAGCAAGATTAAAAATAAAATTGAAAAAATTGAAACAAAACATGAAAATTTTGAAGAAAATTTGAAAGAAATAAAACAAAGGCAAAAAGATTTGGTTGAAGAAAACATCGTAAGGGATGTAAGAACTAGGGAAAGATCTTTGAAGGTTAGGGGCATTCCAGAAGAAGAAGGAGAAGATTTGTGGCAAAAGGTCATTCATATTTTAAGTGTATATTTAGGCAAAGAAATTCCTCAATGTGAATTGGAAGTGGATAATCTGTATCGCCTGAACTCGTATGTGGCAAAAAAGAACAAAGTCCCAAGAGATGTGATAATTTATTTCATTAGGAAACAGATGAGGGACGCAAAATGGTATAAACACAAAAATAAACAAATAACATTTCAGGGTCAGGATCTGTACCTGTTTAAAGATTTCCCTTCAGCGATTATTAGAAAAAGGAAGGAATATAGTTTTTTAACAAACGTGTTAAGAGAAAAACAAATCTCTTATAGATGGAAGATTCCAAAAGGACTCACTCTCTGGTTTCAGAAAAAAAAGAGTAGAGATAAAGTCAATTTACGATGCAAAAGAGTTTTTGAAATATCTTAGGAAAGACAATAGGCGGGATAATAACAAAGGAGAAACTCAAGCTACTCAGCGGGAGAGTATATAAGGTAAAGATAGGAAAAAGAGAGACGAGGGTCAGACCAACAAAGCTAGGGAGGGAAAAAAAGAACAAAAAAGTAAACAAGAAAGTGCAGAGATACAGAGAAAGAAGGTAGAAAGATAAAGAAAACGCACTCAACAAAGGAAAAGACGCTAGGGTCGGAAGGTAGCGAAACAAAATCTTCGCAGATAAATAGTGAGAGTGAATTAGAACCGGAGAGGGAGGAAGAGTCAGAGGAGGAATGCCCGCATAGTGAAGGAGAACGAGATCTGGTGGAAGCATAAATGAAATATGGATACTCTAAGGGTTGCCTTGTGGAATGTTAAGGGTTTAAACAGCCAAGACAAGAGGGGTAAAGTATTTCAATATATAAAGTGGCAGAATATAGAAATAATTTGCCTCCAAGAAACTAGAGTACAGAAAAAGAATATAAAATTGTTGGAGAATTCTAAACTGGGGAAACTCTTTGTCTCAGCCGCAGATAAGGAGAAGAAGGGGGTAGCTTTATATGTCAATATCAAATACGAGGCTCTGGAGGTTATAAATGACTGTAAGGGACATTATATAGGTGTTTTAATATCGTTAAATGGAGAAAAGGTTTTGTTGGTTGGGATTTACGGACCATTGGAAAAAAGAGGTCAATTTTTTAGACATTTGTTAAATAAAATAGAGAACCTAATCTTCGATGCATGTGTGATAGTGGGGGATTGGAATGCGGTAATCGACCCTAGACTTGATAGATATTCAGAGAAGAGAGTTAAAGATAATCAAGGTAAGCTCCCCAATGAATTTTTTGAATTGGTAGAAAGACTGAATATAAAAGACACTTGGAGAGAGAAAAAAGGAGAGATGAGAGATATACTTTCTTTTCTGATAGACACAGGTCATGGGCTAGACTTGACATGATACTAGCATCAACACATTTAATTCCCAAGATTACAAATATTGAAATAAAGCCGATAATTCTCTCTGATCGTAGTCTAGTTGTAATGGTGGTGAAGGTAAGACAAAAGGAATTTAATTGGAGACTAAAGATGGAATTTCCGAACAGTAAAAAAAAATTGTGTAGAAATAATGGAAGAGATAAAAAATTTCTTTCATGAAAACATGGATAAGGGGACTAATATAAATATGGTATGGGAAGCTGCAAAAACTACTTAGAGGATTTTTTTATGAAAAAAAGTTATTGGAGTAAGAAATTAAGATCAAAGAAGTTGACAGAGCTTCAGGATAGGTTAATTAGAGAAGAGAGTAAGCTGAAGCAAACTCCAAACAATCAAAACTTAATTTTAAAGATCAAATTAATTCAGCAGCAGATCTCTCTATGTTTAACTGAGGATATACAAAGAAATATTAATTACGTGAGACAAAAGAAATTTGAGGGAGCAAATAAACCTGGTAATTGGCTCACTTACCTGATGAAAAAGGGAAAAGCGAAAAAACAAATAATCTGCCTGAAATCAAGAACAAAGAATTACAGATCAAGATAGGATAAAAGAGATAGTCCAAAGCTTTTATGAACATCTGTATAAATTGGAAGATGTACAGGAAGAGGCTATAAGGCAATACTTAGAAAAAAGCAAACTCGAGTCGTTTAGTGAGGAACAAAGATAATATTTAAATAAAGAAGTAACACTCCAAGAGATAATTGAAGCCATTAAAAAAATTAAAACAGGGAAAGCAGCAGGTCCAGATGGGTTCCCTGCTGAATTTTATAAAAAAAAATCACTCAACAACTAGCCCAACCTCTGTGCCAAGTTATAAATGGACTAGGAGAAAACAGAACGCCTGTCTCATGGAACCAGGCAAATATTGTTCTAATACCCAAGGAGAATAAAGATAGTCAATATATAAATAATTATAGGCCAATTTCACTGCTGAACTGCGATTATAAGATCTTCACTGTAGTGTTGGCAGAAAGATTAAAGAATATCCTAAAAGATTGGATTGGAAAAGACCAAAATGGTTTTTTTACCTCAGAGAAAGATAAAAGATAACATGAGGTATGTACTTGATATTATTGATTTACATGAGCGAAAAATAGATAAAAAAACTAGTCATGGCATTTCTTGACTTTGAAAAAGCCTTTGACAAGGTGAATTGGGGGTTTATGTTTCAGGTCTTAGAGAAAATCAATGTAGGGACAAATTTTATTACATGGATTAAGTCAATTTATTATAAACAAGAAGCATGGATATTAGTAAATGGGGAAAGGACTAAGAAAATAGAAATTCAGAAGGGCACAAGACAAGGGTGTCCCTTGTCTCCCCTTTTATTTCTGATGGTCGTAGAGATATTGATAAATAACATAAGAGAAAATAAAGATGTAAAGGATATTAAGTACAAACAATATGAATTGAAATTAAAAGCATATGCGGATGACTTGCTGATTACAATATCAGACCTGGAAGATAGTTTACAACAGTTGTTAAATGCATTAGATGAATTCAGCCAGGTATCAGGGTTAAAAATAAATAAGGATAAAACAATGGTACTGACAAAAAACCTATCAGAGAATGATAAACAGGTAATAGAAAAAAATTCCGGATATCAAATAACTAAGAAAGTCAGATACCTTGGCATTGAACTGACAAATAAAAATGTTGATCTATTTAAAAACAACTACGAGAAATTGTTTAAAGATGTAAAGAGAGACCTGACGAGGTGGAGTAAGTTAAAACTCTTCTGGTTAGGGAGAATATCTGCAATAAAAATGAGCATTCTGCCAAAGTTTCAATTTCTATTCCAAAATATTCCCATCATAACCAACAATAAACTATTTAGCTCTTGGAACAGAGATATCTTAAAATTTATATGGGATGGCAGAAGGCCAAAACTATGCAGGATAGAAAAGAAAGGGGAGGTTTGGCGCTGCCGAACTTACAAATATACTTTGAAGCAAATTGCTTAGAATGGTTAAAAGAATGGATATTGCTGGAGAATAAAGAGGGAATAGATCAAAGATTCAACTTGCATGCGTACTTACTCTATAGAAAACAGAAAATACATAAAGACTTTGTTAACCACTTTGTCAGGAAATCACTCATGAGGATATGGATGAAATATAAAGATAGAGTGTGTCTGGGTATACCACTATGGACCTCAATTCACGAAGCCTTTCATAATAGAGAAACAATCCTACAAGAGAAGTGGATTACATATAAAGATCTAATCATTGAGCCTAAAGATAACACAAATTTGAAATTTAAGACCCTTGAGCAGTTGTTAGGCGAAGGATATTAGATGGGCTGGCTGTTATATAGGCAGTTGAGACAAAGATTTCTTGCGGACCAGAAAACAACCGGGATAAGGACAGAAAGAACTAAATTTGAGGAATGTATGCTGTCTGACAACACGCACAAAATAACTTTATATTATAAGTGTTTAATGGAGATTGTAATGGAGGAGGAAGTAGTAAAGGAGTACATGATCAAGTGGGCAGAAGACATTAAACAGAACATTAGACTCGAACAGTGGGAGAAAATTTGGTATAAAACTTTAAAATATACCACCTGTTTTGACCTGAGAGAAAATCTTTATAAAATGCAGTTCAGGTGCTATATGATGCCAACTAGATTAACAAAAATTTGTAAGAATCTCTCATCGAAATGTTGGAAGTGTAAGGCGGAAGTAGGAACACTACCATATTTGGTGGAGCTGTAAGAAAACGAGGAAATACTGGATTACTATTCGAAAGACTATGATGCAAATTCTGCAACTTCAAATAGATCTGGACCCCAAATTATTCCTTCTTAACATTTGTGAAGATAAAAAGCTTGAAAACAAATATGGTAAATTAATGTTTTATATGACGGTATGCACCAGGACTGTTTTTGCTAAGAAATGGAAAAATGACAGCCTTCAGAATAAGGGAGAATGGTTAGATAAGCTGATTAGTGTCATACAACTAGATCAAGCCACAGCTTTACTAAGAGGAGAGGATTGGGATGAAAATGAGGAAATTTGGAAACCTTTATTTAATTATATCAATGAGGAAAGGATAAAATCGGATAGGGAAAAAAATAGTCCTATTGATAGGAGATGAGACAAAATAATAATAAGATTATTAAAAACTAATTAAAACTTTTTGTTCTAGTCTTTAATCTCAATATGGAAAAAAGAAGAAAGGTAGTTAATTTAAATATATGGATTATGACTTGACTGCGTGTTTAGGAAGTCACTTGAGTGTAAGTGTGGAATTATTCGTTATATGTTAGGAGTAAGCATGGAGAGTATTATAACTTAAGAAAGCGGGTACGTATGTTCATATTTTGTATGTGTTGTTATTATGTTATGTTTTTCTTTCTCTTTGTTAATATCTATGTTCTATTTTTTGTTTATTTTTATTTTTCTCTTTCTTGTTATGTATATATGTACGATTTTTTCTTTCATATTTTAAAATTTAATAAAAACAACAACACTGTTTTGAAATATACTGTCAAATAGTGAATTGTCCTGAATATTACAGTAGGCTAGAGGAAATAAACTCTCTGTTCCTTTAATATCTGAGCATTTTTGTATTTAGATTCTTTTTTTTGGGGGGGGGGGGGAGAGCATAGTAGTCCTACTGCATACATAATATGTGACACCAGTACTTACAAAAGAACTTTGAAAATTAAATGAATAAGGAATTATTTTAATGAATGGTTTTTCAGATAATATAATGAATATTGCTACTGGAACGTAACGCATAGAACCCTGTGCTAATTATTCTGTAACTGTTTGTGCAGCTGAAGCACCGAAGGTGAACAGGCCTAAAAGGTGAAGATATGGTGCAAAATTTAGAATAAGAAAATCATAGAAGCCTGATCTGTGATGAACCTGTGAACAAGCAAGGTCATGTTGGCTAAAAATAAGAACTATAATGAACTAATAAAACATTAAAGTCAAAATAGACCCCTTACTCTTTTGTTTTTCTGTAGTGGGCCCTTGTTATCCGCTGTGGTTTAGTTCCAGGACCCCCCAGATACTAAAATCTGTGGATGCTCAAGTCCCATTAAATACAATGGCATAGTGAAATGGTGTCTCTTATATAAAATCATGGGGTTTTCGGGGGGAATTTATATATTTTTAAAATATTGTCAAGGTGTGGATGATTGAATCCATGGATAAGGAATCCGTGAATATGGATGGCTGACTGTATAATGAAATTTATTACTATAGAAATCAGGGTGGACAATTGCCAGCAGGGACACAGTGAAGCTTCCTCCCCACAAAAAATGTGTCCTGGAAACTATGTACTATCCCTGCTGCTGCCAAATTTGTTGCTTCATTGGTAGCAGCAGCAGTTTCTTTGCTTTTGTCACATACAAAAAATTGGCAGGGGTTATGCCATTTGTGGATCACTTTCCCACAGACCCCAAATAAGTAGAATCTATCTTAACAAGAGATGGGTACTTTAAAAGTCTTGATTTTGCTGACAATAGCAAATTTGCACTGGTGGCAAAAAAAAACAAAAAAACAACACCACTTTTTAAAACAAATAAATAAGGTGCACTGAACCATATACCTTGTTTTAAAGGAGGATCACAATTCATGGAGGCTTTAGAGCAGGGGTAGGCAACCTTTCCCCTTTAAGGGCCAAGGGACTTCAGCTCCCAGAAGCCTCAGCCATGTTGGCCAATAGTCCCATGTTGGCCAATAGCTCCTGGGATTCTGGGAGCTGAAGTCCCTCGGCCCTTAAAGGGGAAAGGTTGCCTACCCCTGGTTTAGAGAATGTGGTTAACTACAATCAGACCATATAACACTTCCATACAATGCCTTGCTTATGTGAGAAGAAGTATCAAAAAATTGATGACATCAACACCATAGCAAATTTAGTTGTCAAGATAGGAGGCCCCAGTGGTGATGTAAAAACAAGTAGAGAAGGGCCATGTGTTGCCCAACCTGATTAGTGGTGAGAATATGTTATGCTGCAAAATGTAGAACTTCCTCAGGTCCCACTGCATGCCGGTGGGAGACTACCATATTATTTGGAGGGCATATCTAAATTAACTGCATCAAAATAAGAGAAAAAGACAAGAACTAAAGTTTTTTTTTTTTTTTAATGGAAATGTTTTACTGAGTTTTAACAAAAAGCATTCGGACAACAAATAGAGCACATTATTTATTTCTATATAATTGAACAGATTTTGAAATATTACTTAATACTGCTACTATTAATACAACTAACAGTGATAATAATCTCCTGAAAACAACATGGGACGTTATCACATGGGGAGTCGCGGGGAGAAAGTGCAAATAAACCGGACAAGCAGAAGACTTTAATTTGCGGGATTTGTCCTGTTCCGCCTCGTCTGATAACTAAATTCGAATTTAAAAGGGGGTTAATTCGAACAAAAACCTGATCTTTTCATTTCCTCACAAATCCCAAAAATGAAAAGATCAGGTTTTTGTTCGAATTAACCCCCTTTTAAATTCGAATTTAGTTATTAGACTAAACAGGACAAATCCCATAAATTAAAGTCTTCCACTTGTCCAGTTTATTTCCACTTTCTCCTCATGACTCCCCGTGTGATAACGTCCATGGTAATTAAAAGAACAAGATGTAATCCAACAGCATCAGGCCCAGTGGCGTCACTAGAGTTGGCATCATCTAGTGTGGTCACTCACTGTGTCACTCCTCCATTACCTCACTATACAGAATCCTTAGTAATATTTTCTATACTAAATTTACTCATAAATCTTAATTCCTGTATATCAGTGAATGTAATGGTAATAATTGTGATATACAACTAGCAAAATTAAAATTATACCTTTAAATTACAATAGCATACAGACAGTCTAAATGTATTTACATGCACATAGTTTCATATGGCTATAGTTTCACGTGGCTAAAGTGAACATTTGGCAAGATGTGATTTTTTTTAAAAAATTAAAAAAAATTAAAATTATTTTTAAAATTATTTTTTAAAGAAACGAGATCCTCTCCTTTTCTATCCACTGAGCCTCATCCCACTCACACCATCTCTTCAGTGATTTAAAGGAACTCAGGTGAATGTCACAGCCTATTTCTGCCCAAAAGCAGATGTTTTGGGAGAAGTCCTTAGGGTGTCACTTGGTGCCATCTGCACCTCCCACATCTCCCCCCAGTGATAACCCTGATCAGGCCAAAGCTCCCACTTTTGCAGAATCATTTTTCCACTACTGGCCAGCCAAATAAATATTTTCACTCCTTGTTTAAGGATATAATCCTATGGTTTGCTGCACAGTTCAGAGTTCTATGTAGTTGCTATGTGTGTTGTATATGGGCATCTAGGAAAGTTCTACCACATTTCATAGGTAGGCATCTATGTGATATCTAACTCGGTCCTCAGAGAAGTAGTAGTGGACAGTTTCTGACACAAGGAGAGAAGGTGATATTCAGTGAAATGAAAAAGATATTCAGTGAAGGCTTTAGTGGGGATAGGAAAGAGATTTGCAGAAATATGCTTGTATGTATGGGAGCTGGTATAGCACAGTGGTTAAGAGCAGGTGCTGTGAATGTGTGTGACATTATTTCACCTGGAAACTTGGTTATTATAACTTTGCTCTGACACCAGAATGTTTGCCATTTATGTTTTTGGAGGATCATATTATTCCAAAAATATATAATGGGAGAAGAGATTGTTATCACATTAATTCTTTGTTGGGTTTACTTACTGTGTCAAGAAGGCCACCTCCCCCCCCTCCCATTTTAAAACCAAACATTTTTGAATTGAATGAACAAAAGGGGCTGGTCTTAAAAATTCTGCATATAAACTATAAAAATATAAGAAGAATTTGAATTGGTGTATAATAGTTAATAGAGTTTATTTAAAGCAGCTCCACCTGTGTGATGTCTATTCTTCCATTCTAATTGCTTGCTATAATCTTTGAGATTTGGGACTTTCATAAAAAATGAATGGAGAAAACCATAGCTTGATTTTGTGTGTATCTGTTGGTAAATAATGCAAGTGGTTCTTTCTCCCCTTCTCTTTATAAAAGATCTTGACATTTTAAAAGTCTTTTCAAAATGATTGTCACAGAGAGGACAAATAGAGAATAAATAAATAGTTAGTTGCTCTGCACACAGGCCAATGTTATAACTCAGATAAAAGCACAGGAGGGTGGAACAGTATTCTTTCAGATAGAAAATTATTGTGAGATTTTCTCTGTTGACACTTGGGAATGTAACTGTATGCTATGTGGTACAATACAGACAAGCAGGGTGAAAAATAAAACCAAGAAATAACATTAACATTGAAAGTAATTATCTTGTCTGTTGGCCATTTTGGAACACAAATTGGAAACTGGAGATAGGTGCAGGTATCCTTGCTGTTTTGCATACATGGAATTCTACAGCCTGCAAGAGCTTCTGCATTTGCTACAAACCAAGAGCAGTTCCACATTCCTAAATGAGAAGCAGAAACTCATGTTATCCAGGGAATGGAATGGCTTTGAAGTATTTCACTGTCATTCCTGTATTTGTTATGAACCCTGATTGATTGGGGACCCAAATCAGCTCCTGATCTAAACATTACATTGGAGATGTGCAGCCACAAAGAAAGAACTTTCTTATTCTCTAATATCAGAAGTGTTTGGTTGTATATAATTGAAGGAAGTGCAATGCTCAGCTTGCTGGGCAAAGGCATCCCTGACTTTCCCTTCCCTTTTAAGAATTACCATAGATTTAAGAGGCAGATATTAATAAGAGGACTATCCAGCATATGTCCTCACCTCTTATTCAAGCCAATGCCCCATTAACAAGGAAGGTGTCACTGGTTTGTTTCTTCTCTGTTTCATCCTTAAACTTTTCACCTAGTACTAAAGAAATGCAAGAAATGGCTGTCTGTTGCCCTGCTCTACTACCTAGCTCATGGATAGGAAACATGATGTTGTTGAACTGCAACCCCCATTGGCCCTAGCCATCATACCCTATGATGAAGGTTCATGGGAGCTCCAGACAAAGAAATATTTGGAGGCCACCATTATACACCCTTGGCCTAGCTGAAGAGTGGAAGAACTGAAAGACTAGGACTACTTAGTTGGCCAGATTTAGCATGGATTCTAGGCATACCAACTGGTATGAATTTAACTATCATCTGACCTGAATTCCAAGCTTTCATTAAAAAACAAACATACCTTTAAGTCTCTAACCTTGCAGGAATGGAGTTATGGGACAAAAAGTGTGGCTACTCTTCTGTCCAATTGAAACTTGACTCTGCCTTTCAGTATATTTAATTAATGATTGAAGTTTCACAACCATGATTGTAATCTGAAACTCGTCTTCTCTCAATTCATTTCCATTTCCTTCAGCCAGTGTTACAATGTCTAGCTTTTCAAGGAAAGTCCAGATGAAGGCTATTGTGCAGAGCAACTGCAGAAAATAATAGAAGCATTAGAATCAAGAAGAATGGGTGCAACAAAATGAGGTAAATGTTACAATATAATGGTTACGTTTCACCCAGTCTGTTGTTTTTCATGACTTCTTTCACTTTCCATTATATGTTTTTATTGGATTTATTGTATGAGGGACAGTTAGGACTCTCACACTTCCTGATGTGGAACAAAACACAGCTATCCCCATTGTTGCCACCACTGCACAACCCCACTTTGCCTCTCACCTCTGCTGCCCCTGCTCCTATTTCTACCTTGATTTAGCTCCCATTCCCCCAGTTTCTTGTCCTGGAGCACTGGCAGCACCATTGCATTTACTTACCTGCTCTCCATTAAAATAGGACTGGTGGGTTTGTGCAATTTCTGCTGGTCTATAAGGCAAATACGGAGGCAGCAACATGAAATGAAGCAAGTGGAAGAAGAAGAGAGGGATGGGGGTGTAGCTGCAAGTGAGGGAAGCATGGTACAAGGGCAAGGTGCAACAAGTTAGGGGGAAAGGATAGAGGGTAGAAGGTGCAGCAGTAAAGGATGGAGACAGGAGAGAGGAAAGGAGGGGAAAGACATGCATTAGGAACAAGACAAATAGGTGCAAGGTGAGGCAAACTGCAAAAGAAAGAGGTGTGAATTATTTGTCTTCTCTTTCTAGTGTGTTTTCTCCTGTGAATCAGATGGCAGTTCCTCTCAGGGGCTTTCTGGGATATTTTCTGGATCTATACCTTTTTGACACCAATTAAAAATAATGGCAAAAATATCATTATAAAAATAGGAATAGCATTATAAGTTCCTGTGCATGACAAATTGCCTCTTCTTCTTCTCCCCATTGCCCCCTCCTTCTTCTAAAAACTCTGTGAGATAGATTTGCTGAAAGGTAGTGATGGTTCAAGCTTGCATGGTAAATTCCATGGCCAAGCAGAGATTTGAATCTGGGCCTCTCTGTTCCAATTCTAATCCTTCCAACTCAATACATTATACTGGTTTTCTCAGAAAAGCAGTTACTATTTTTTTTAAAAAATAGGACCAACGTCAAAACATAATTATAGGAAAAATGCAAATATTAATGTGCTGAATGCAAATTAAATGACAGGATTTGAGAGGCTGGAACATGGAAACTCTTGGGAAGGTATGTTAGTATCTATCTTCCCTTTCCCTCATTGGTTCTGGAAAGCGAAGTCCTGACTTTTGCGTTTGTCTGTGCAATGGGAAGTAGGTAGGAACTAGTTCATATCACAATAATCTCCCCCTCTTTCTCCTCCCAGGAACTGACAGATATAAAAATGTTGTACGCCTCCAGTGAAATAGCCATATTATTTTCCTTTTGCTGATCTCATGGCTAGCTGCACCAACACCTCGAAACTTCTTTCTGAATGAAGTCTCTGAAATAGCCTTTGAAAAGATGGCAAGAGCCTTTCTTTATAAGAAGCCATTTGGACTGCGGGTTGCTGTTTCCCCATATCTATCTATCTATCTATCTATCTATCTATCTATCTATCATTTCTGATTTCTGTATAAGTTTAACAGATGTAGTATATTATTTTCTGCTACCCATTCACTGCACTTGTATATATATTTAAAGTTTTTTAAATTGCTGTTTTATTTTTTGTTCCTCATCTCATCTTTACCTTGAACTCTCCAGAGGAAATTGTTTTAAATAAATCAATGTGTGATGTTAAAAACGAATAATTACTTCGCTGTTCCACAGGGTAAGCCTTCAAAACTGGATGATTCTCTGAACCTATGCTCTCCACTTATGTAAGAATACAGTGTCCATTATACAGAGTCTTCCATTATAGCTGTGGGTGATGATGGGCCTTGTTTTTTCCACACATATAGATAGTACTGAGTTGGGGGAGGCTGACACAGATCCTTTAATTCTTGTCTAAGGCAACATTTCTACACTCACACCTAAGAAAAGGTAGAAATGATATAATCAACAATGTCCTTTTAGCAAAAGCATATCCCAGAGCTAGCTGCTCTGTTAAAGGTCAACTACATTAAAGGGATTGTTCCTTAACAGTTTTGAATTTAAAAATTCATTAAATAGTGGATGTCATCTTCTTCAGCCACTGCACTAATGAATGTATTTGCATCTCATTAAACCTTTGCAATATTCTTAATATTGGCTGAATTTCCTTTGCTGAAAACTGGTAAGGCCAGGTTTGTAATGTTAACTACATGGTATTGTAGAGGCAATACAATGCCAGTATTATTACCAATAAAAAATTATAAACCTTATAATAATTGTGGACTAGGCTTACTGGTAAGAGTGAGAAAAGATGGATTGGTGCAGAACAACCATTAAGTGTCTGCATTTGGTATCTCCTTTAAGAATCAGGAGGTTATCTGGAATCATTTTTTACAAGTCTCCAGTATCTCCAAGGATCATCCTCTACCATCTCAGACTCTCACAAATAGATCTCAGTCCATTAAATGTGCTATACTTTTAAAACCCTGTTTAATCCCCCTTCTTTATCTCTGCCCCACTGTTAGCAGATGTACCATCATTCATGTATGAAATGTCTTTTTCCTCACAAAACTCGCTGAATGTGTATGAAAACAAGCTTCCTCACCTTTCTCTAAACAGCCCTTTGGGACACTGCAATTTTTGAGTTTTGTGTGATGGTGAATCCATGTACTATTTCATCTACAACAAAAGTTCAGCTCTGGGCTTGTTATTCTCACAGAAATAGTGCAAGGACCTTATCACACGGGGTCCCAAGCAGAAGATATCCAAAGGCAATCCAAAGCTAAAACGTTTTTCCTTACCTTGTGTCCACACATATCCAAAGGCAATCCAAAGCTAAAACGTTTTTCCTTTCCTTGTGTCCACACAATATCTGAAGGCAATCCAAAGCTAAAACGTTTTTTCTCCCCCTGAACCGAAGTCAAAGGGGATCTTTTGACATTCGTTTTTTTGGGGAAGTACAGCTGGGAGGAGGGCGAGGTGCGGGAGGGAGCCGCCGCCTCTGCCTCCTCCACGGCCAGAGCCGCCTCTCAGCCGGTGCTTTGGGCTGGCTGGAGGCCTGGCAAGTGTTGGAGGGAGGGCGAGGTGCGGAAGGGAGCCTCCGCCGCCGCCTCCTCCGCGGCCAGAGCCGCCTCTCAGCCGGTGCTTTGGGCTGGCTGGAGGCCTGGCAAGTGTTGGAGGGAGGGCGAGGTGCGGAAGGGAGCCTCCGCCGCCGCCTCCTCCGCGGCCAGAGCCGCCTCTCAGCCGGTGCTTTGGGCTGGCTGGAGGCCTGGCAAGTGTCGGAGGAGGGCGAGGTGCGGAAGGGAGCCTCCGCCGCCGCCTCCTCCACGGCCAGAGCCGCCTCTCAGCCGGTGTCTTGGCTGGCTGGAGGCCTGGCAAGTGTCGGAGGGAGGGCGAGATGCGGGAGGGAACCCCCGCCACCGCCGCCTCTGCCTCCTCCAGAATGGCCACGGAAAGGCCATGGAAAGACCGCGGAGGTTAGCCGCTTCGGTTAGCCTTCGCTTATTTTTCGCTTCCTGGCCAGCATTTGATAAGGCCCCAAGTCATTGGATCTTATTTCTAATAAACAAAGTTATATTATTAGAGTACAGTGGTCAATCATCAGGGCCACTTTTTGTGTGGGAAAAAGTAACATATCCCAGTTCTGTTAATAAATAGGGCTGTCTCTTTTCAAACAGTCTCTGTCTCTGATCAAACAGAGCAACCCTATGCCTGTGAGAGTGAGAGAGATCCATGGTGGAACATCTGCTACATTCAGAGCCCTACTAGATCTCTGCAACCCAGGAGCGGGAGAAAGACTCCAGTGTTTCCAATGCAAGGGCATTTATTATACCAGCTCTCAAGCTGGCATAAGTTATGGGGGTTGGGTCTGCAGATCTGGTCATTCTCCCCACACCACCACCACTATCATCACCATAGTCTTTTTTTTTTTTTGTCCCACTGCTGTTGGGGCAGCTACACCAGTGGATTTATCTGTTGCTGTACATCCAAGGAGGACATCCTTGGCAGATCTGTTCCAACACATCCAACAAACATTCCTCAACAAGGCTTCCATGGAGCACAGGGTTCCTCCCTTGGTCAATTAATTGTTTCCACTTTCATGTGTTAAATAAATGGATTGTTTCATTTGCTTGTGAAATGAATGGTCAATATTCAATGATGTAGTGGTGTTCACAAGAGAACCTTCTCCTCAGTTGTACCTACCCACCATAGCCCTCTGGATCACTTGGAAGCTACATCTGGAGGTTTTTCCAGTCCTTCCATGATGATTTTGGGAAGTGCATGTGGAGATGCCTTGGAGAGGAGGATTATCCCTTCCTGGTTCAGTTGGATTCTGCCTTTCTGGCAGCAGAAGCCATATCCTGCTGAATATGAACAGAAGTGGGGAAAGCAGCCTTTATTTTCATCTAGTGTTTCTGTGTTTGTAGGAGGCATTATGCTAGAAGAAACATTCATTCTGTGTAACAGAGAAATGAGGATAGTTCTTAAGATAGTACGAACACTACTACTGGTTTTGAAAAAATGGGATTTTCAAAAATGTTAAACAGTGCAGGGTGCTTGCTGCCTTTGGAAGCTTCCATGATAGGCACTTCATCTACTCCCTCTCTCTATTTTTTACTGTGTGGGGGGGGGGAAAGGTCCACACTTACAATTCTTTTATGAAATAATCCAAATGCCTTGTAGCATTTGGAGAATGGAATATTAAGATACAGTTCCACAGACCTGGAAATATGTGCCATGGTGGAGATATGTATGTATGTGACTTGCATACCAGGACAATCCCACAATCAAGAAGTTCTTAACAAGCAAGTACAGACAACCTGTTTGCTAGACAACCTTACTCTTAAACTATGCCATTTATTTTAAGAATTATTCCTTAATCCAAAGCATAACACCTGCACAGACATCAGATGAAATCATTCTTTCAAGCAGTTAGTTTTCCCCAAGCAAAGGCTAGAAATGTTGTAAGGTTTGCAAGCTATGCTGATTTTGGGGTTAGGGGTTTTTTGGGTGTGTGTGTGTCTTTTGTAAAAATGAAAGCTGAGTAACCCTTTGCTGAAAAAGACCTCTATGGTTACATGTGGGATAAAAACTTTTCATGTAATGAAAGTTTTTCACTTTCTTTCTCCAACTTTGAAGGTACATTCAGAGAAGTCACCCACTGCTCAAGACTAAGGCCTAGAGACAGAACAGTATGATGTACGCACCTGCCTGTTTGCACTGCTTATTCCAAGGGAGAATTAGATGCAAACCCAATCAGTGGATTTGGGCTTGCTTTAGGGCCTTTGCAGACTGCCAGAAATTGAGTCCACTTTAAGGGTTAGGGTTAGTGCTAGGGAATCACGGGAACTGTATTTTTTCTGAGACATTGAGCCTTCTCTGTCAGAGAGCTCTGGTGCCACAATAAAATACAGTTCCCATGATTCCCTAACCCTAACCCTTAAAGTGGACTCAATTTGCACTATTTCTGGCAGTCTGCAAAGGCCCTTACTCTCTGTTGGATTATGGCCAGTGAATACAAATGGAGTCCATCTCCTCCCTGTTATTTCTGCTTCTTTTTCTTTCCTTTAATAGGAATTCTGGAGGCCTAGCCAAAAGGGAGAGAGGATGCACTGAGAGGCCCTGAATGATTGAACTTTTTTTACCACTGTTTTGAGCTGTGAGACAGGCACTGTGTTTAAAAATAGACCTACAGTCCTCCTTCCTGTGTAGTGCTTTTCACAGCAATTTGTTCTGAAGGATGAAGTCATGCTTGAAGCTTGGTGGTGACTAGATGGGTTGTTTCCAGAAGTGTGTGCAGAAGCACACATATTGCAAGCTAAAAAAAAGAGATAGTTAAGGGTTTGCAAGGCATCTACCCAAAGATGAAACAAATGAAAGAAGGAATAAAGAAATAAATCTCTCTAAAATGCAAACCATGAAAGGATGATGTATGGATTCTTAAATTTATGAAACTATTTGGAGAACTGGCATTTGCACAGCTTGGTTTTTGAAAGTTCGGGATTTGGAGGTTTTTTTTAAATAATTATAATTATAATTATAATTATAATTATTTATTTTTAACCCGCCCCTCTGCAAGGCAATCGAGGCAGCGTACAAGGTTAAAACAAGCCAGCAGTTAAAACAAATCTTGAAGTTTGCCAATGCATTGATCTTCCTGTATTATTCTGTATCTTGTAAGGATTTTTTTTTTAATGAGAGAGGGGAGAGAATTACTTTGCCTTTTAGTATTTGCTAAATAGTTCAGGGATTCCACCTCTGAGAGAATTTCTTTTTAAGACTATCTTTGCTGTTAATTCATAGGAACACTGCTTACCTTTTTGTTATGTTTTGACACTTGGGTGATCTTTGACTTCCTTGTTCCAGAAAATTGTTTAGGCTGACAGAGATTGAAAAAAGCTTTCAGAGGTATCTTGGTTCATGGTCCTTTTGAAACAAGCCAATCCTCCTTTTCTACCAGGCCTAGCCCAGACATAGTGATTGCTTTAAATCTATATATTGCTTTGGTGAACAAGACAGATCAAAGACCTCTCTTAAACGTGTTTGAAAAATGCACATCCGCATTGCAGTGGGGAAAAGGGGGGGGCTGTATGGAAATCAATAATATCTCATTCAAACAGCTTCTGTGACTTTGACTTCAAAGTGACTTCAATGTGTGTTCTCAATTTCAAAAGAAAATGAGGTCTGGAAAAGAGAGAGGGGACAAGGAAGAGGTGCATGGCTTCTCCTTCCTTAATTCTATTTGTAACCCAGCTCAGTTCTAGAATGTTCTGTCACTGTTTGTGGAAGGAGAGCCTGCTGTGCCAAGTCTTGAATGCAGGTTTGTTAATTGCTGACACCTTTGACTCTGCCAAAGACAAGGCAAAGTAGTAGGAGGTGCAGACAGCTTCCTACTTTCCTGCTTTTGGAATGCAAATGGTCCACTTCTCTAATGAGAGAAGGAGGCAAAGAACAAGCACATAAAAGGCAGCTGGCCTGGAAAAATAACTGGAGTTGTTTTGCTTCTTGTTTGTCTTGAAGCTTTACAACAAGATCTGTTTCACTTCTCCAAAAAAGCATTAACAGAGGCAGGGCCTGCCACCATGCGTACTTATTATTTTTGTTATGTTTTCATGTATTGAATGTATTTCTTGAATTCACTTGACAAACTGCTTCATATTGCAAATTTCAGAGTAGTGTATAACAAGTTAGAACAAACCAATACAAAAAGGAATAGTGAATCACATGCACATTACTTAAAATAGTGACTGGGATTTCTTTAGAAATTAAAACCAAAGAAGTTTAGGCACATGCCTAGCTGCATGTGTATTCCACAAGATGGGAGTCATTACATGAAAGGGTCACCCCCTGGTAGACTCAGAAGGAGCAGAAGCATCATGCATTAATAACAGGCACCTTTTTAGAAAGTGCATACACATTGCACAATTAAAGCAGTATAATCCTACTTTAACGGCCATGGTTCTATTCCACAGAATTTTGAGATTTGCAGTTTTATGAGATACTCAGAATTATCTAGTGCACTCCCTTGTACTAAACCACTAGCTCTATTTAGAAGAGAATGAAAAGCACCTCAGGAAACTTGAAATTCAAGAACTCCACGGGGTGGAACAATGGCAGTTAAAGTGGGATCAAAGTGCTATAATGGTGCAATGTGGATAAACAAAGGTGTAGACCACCTACTGTATGTCATTCCCACCTTAAAATCTGTATAGATCTTAGTCTATTCAAAGATTGAAATGGGATCTTGAAAAGCTTCAGGAAGACAGCACATTAGCTCTCGGTGAGGGACAAAACCAGGGATAGTTTTACTGATATATAGAGAGATGTGACCCATACCGATGACAGGTTCTGAGGGCAGTATTGGCAACCTGCTGTTCTTCCTGAGCCCTCTCCTCAGAGGATAGAGATGTGTGGGATATGGTCCCCTAAATTAGGTTGTTGCCTCAGGCATAGGGGAGGGTGCTATCCCTTTAAAAGGGTTAAAAGTTTCAACTGTAGGTCCAGTCAGTATCTATACTGGGTCATGAGAGAGTATTTTGACCTTTACTGCATGCAGCAAAATATCTCAGGTTAACCCCAAGTGAGACAGCTTAACAGATCAAAATCCTCACAGTTGGTGGGAAGAAAGCCAGGAACATACTGGGTACAAGGTTTTGAAAAAACAATAACCACATTTAATTCACACTGGAGACTGAGGTCAGAGGTTTGAGTGGGAGAATACATACACAATCCCATATGTAATTTGCTGTCAGTTCTGCTGCTGGGTGAAAGGAACTAAAGATAACAGAATATGTATCCCTCTCCTCTTTGCTCCATGTGTATCAAGTAAGCCCTTTTCTGATTCAATCTCCTCCAGGTGGCAAGGCTAATAGAAGCTGGCCACTGAAGCAGTTCTGGCCCAGCTGCTGGAGTTATCAAGTGATCATTGAAGACGGAGCAGGCATCTCTTAGCTTTCAAGCTGAGCTTTGCAAAGGAAACTAGTCCCATGTGGGTCATTTTGAAGGCTGCAGTGAAATAAAACCCAAGGGTTATTTACTGATTTATTTTACTCCTGAAATGGTTGTTCACATAAGAAGGAACCAAGGCTAAGCTAGGTTATAAAATATAGCTAAGGATCATATTATGTACAACATATCATGCAACAATAGTGTACTTGTCATTTCCTGTCACCCCCAAATTTCTTCCATCACACTCTAAAAGTGGTAGTTGTGTGCTCAAATTGTTTATCATATTTGTATGAGGAACAGATGTATGTGCATTCATACACAGTGTGCATTCATACACAGTGGCTGGCATCTTGTTAATGAAACATGGTAGCTTAAGTCAGAACTAGACCATTGCAATTATTACATTTTGGTCATCGCAGAGGTCAGAATTCTGTTTCAACCACACAACAACGAAAAGCCCCTCCAAACTTACCTTTTAAAGAATGCAGCTTTCCAACATGTCCATTTCTCTGTTGTTGGAGAGTGGATAGGATGTAGCTGGATGTGCCACAAGGACATCATCTAGACAGCTTGAGTCCACACTGTCTGAAAGACCATCTTCCTGTATGCCTTGTCTGAACTTTAAGATCTTCAAGGGAAAACTTTTTCTCAGGAGTTTATTGCATGCACATTTCAGTCTGATCCGTGCACGGGACAGGATCGGGCTGGAACAGGGGAAAATGGGTTTTACCACACATGAAATTGCTGCTGTGCTGCCGGCTGACCATCCGAAAGTAGTGCCAAAATCGGCCAGCAGTGGAGCAGCAATTTCATGTGTGGTAAAACGCATTTTCCCCTGTTTCAGCCTGATCCCGTCCTGTGCACAGATCGGGCTTAAAAGTGCATGCGATAAACGCTTCAGTTCCATCACTGACAGAGGTTTGTTTGGTGAGGATATGGGAGATAGCCTTGGTAGCTGCTCCCAGATTGTGGATTTCTGGCACACTACACATATTATAACATTGGTTAACCCCCCATCCTCATGAGGATGCTCTTGGCCAGTTTATCATGTCTCCCTTCTGGTTTCTTGCCTGAACACCACATTGCAAAACTCCCTCCACCAGTCATTTGGTCATCCACCCACCCTGGCCTTAGGCAATATCTTTCCTCTTGCCTTTGTTCCTCAACGATCATAGTTAAAGCTGAACTTGTCACCTCATCACCATGACCACAGGTTTTGCATTTCTGTGGCTTTTCATACAGTGTGGTTATAAAGGTCCTTCTTGAGCATCAGTTCAGTCCATGCATCTGAGGAAGTAGACTTAGGGCCTCTACAGACAGGCGGCCATGGGCCTCAGCCCTGATCCACTCTTTTTCCGGCCTTGGAAGGAGCGCTAAAATAGCGCTCCTTCCACAAAGCGCAGAAAAGGCGCTGCAAGAGGCGTTGCGCACCTCTTCGGCATCTCTTCCAGCTCAGCATGTCTGGATGCTGAGCCGGAAGGACATAATTGGAGCGCCCATTGTTGCACTCAGGAAGGGGTTCGGGCACCCAGCGTGAGGCTGTCCCTCTCCTTCCTTGCTTCCAAGATGACGCAAAGCGCCGTCTGCAAAGGAGGTTAGTCTACAAAATCTTGTTCTACAACATCTTTCACTCAATCTCAAAGGTGCTACTAGATCCTTTTGCATATGAACATGCAGGTAATTCATAGATTTTGTGTAGTATTGTTTAAAACATTAGTTAGGAGACCAGGTATAAGCTACAAGATTAGCTGGTAAGCTCTTGGCTTTTCCATATTTAATCATCATAAATAAAAGCAGCAGGGGAAGTGGAGGTTGTCTTGTTTTTCTCAGTAAAAATTGGTCATTTAATTTGCTTCATGGTGTGCAAAATATCAACTTGCTGCACATTTTTTCAAGATTTTTGAAGCTGCCCTTATTTCAAACCTTAATCATGCTAACAACTAACAGCAATGGAAATGCTTGCCCTTGTGTTTTAGGTTTAGCTCACTAAGAGGTGCATTAAAAAACTGCTTGCTTTTGTTCTGACTTATTTACATGATACAAATAGCTTTCATTAACACAGATGAGGACTTTCTAGACATTCTTTATTTTGATTTTTCTCTCTAGTCCCACTATTGTCTTCAGAAGAGTTAGAATGGAATATACATGAGGGAAGAAGTACAGCTGTGGAGCAAGATACCTCTCCTGTGGCTTTAAGTTTGTTTCAATTGGATTTAAAGTAGTAAAAAGGGGAGCTGATTGACACACTACATATAATTTTATATTTATAAAATATAAATATACAATATAAATAAATAAAATGCATGAGATTAGTTCACTTAAGAACGTGGCTCAAATAATATCCTTCGGTTGCCCTCCTGCAGCAAAATTCTGTGGGACTTTTAGAAGTTAGAACATAGAAGGTTTTCATTTTGATGAAGAGACTATCGGTGTAGAGACAGCCTAAAAGCTGGCTGAGGAGACTAGTTAGATGTGTTTCTTGTTCTTGGGTTTGTTTTCCTTGGAAATATTTTTGTCATCATCACTTCCATGTACTTAACAAGCCCAAGGAGAGAAGATGAGAACATGTCTGATTATAAATAAAAATAAAAAGTAGCCAGACAAAGAGGATTCCGATAAGGAGCAGGTGCTTAAAATTCCAGAAAACAATGCCTTCTGTGGAACAAACAGGATGCCCTCAGAACGGCCAGGACAATCTGGACAAACTGTTGACACAGGGAAAGGCAGGCTGCAGGTGCTACTTGAGTGCTTCCCCCACTCCATAAGATTTCTTCTTTTAGTTTTCCTTTTGTTTACAAGTATGAGATTTAGGCACTATTATTGCCATAACATTATTTTTCTCACTTATTATGCATAATGGTACCAGTGAACTAATACACTAAGGAAGCAAGGTAAGGCAACTTGTGACCTTTTGCCTCTTGTTGGACTGCAGCTCCCACCATCTCTCACCATTGGCTATACTGGCTGGGGCTGTTGGGACATCCAACCAAATCTACTTAACGCTATCCCTATAGTTCTCATTCTGGATCTAATTAGAAAGACATTCTTTTCTTTCTTAATCTTATTTAGATGCAGTCCAAGATAGTGGAAGTAAAAAACAACAACAAAAAAAACAAAGAGTTAATGTTTCCATAAGAAGCCTGAATTTAAAAAAAGAGAGAGAGAGAAAAGCCAATTATGTATTTCCTTTCTTTAAAATGTAGACACATATTGTTGCAGAATAGCTCTGTTCTTGAGTCAGGATCTTAACAATACTGCAATTTTTGTATTATTTAAAAAAATACATATATGAAACTAATTTCTGCAATTTATAAAAAAGCTGTTATCAATTTATAAACAAAGCCAGGACAAAAGGAAGCCCTGTTAGCATTAGAGAGGAAAGGAAGGAGAGAAACTTCAGTTTATTAATGATTAAAGAGCAGCAAAACACTCTTTCATTTGATATTTAAACTTGACTTAAAATAAAACTTTAAAAATGCAATTATTATAAAAATAATAATAATCAAGGTGCACATATTGTTAAAAAATTCCTTACTAAGGCTTTGGGTCATAAGAAGTTATGTTAAACGAACATTACTGATGAATAATTCCACAGCAGAACAGCATTTAAACTAGAATAATTCTTGACACCATTCGGGTCAAAAAACCATTATTTTAATGTAAAAAAAATGGTTTGCTATAGAAACATAGAGATCTGGTGCTGCAAGCTTCTTTTTATTTTGTGGGATTGTGTTTTAATAATGCCCATTGTTAAAGAAGCCCATAGAAATGGCAGGCAATTAATTTCAAGGCTGATTTCCCCTCTGTTCCCCCCCCCCCCCCATGTTTCTTCTATTTTGCCAATAAACATGTTTGAGCCAGGTGTTAATTACAAGCACCAATAAAGCCACAGAGCTGTTCTTGTTCGCTTGGGGGAAATGGCTGGACTCAGCACTTTGCTGTTATGTTCATTTACTGCACTTAAGTTTCCCCATCTGGTTTTCTGTGTTCTGAAAAGGGGCTGGGAGAAGGGGGACTTGGTTGCCTAGGATATTTCAACCACTGTGGGCAATTTCTTTGAAAGCTACCTATGTGAAATGTGATGGTGTGAGTATCTTCTCCATCGAGCTAACCTTTTATCTGAAGAGCTGATGGCTTCTTGCAAAATCATCATGAACTACATTCTCCTGGTGGTGGGAAGGCAGGTTATGGGCATGGCTGTGTGCACTACCCATTCCCTTTCCTTTCTTGCCTGCCTATATTCTTCTTTCAGAAAAGTCAAGGTGGCTACTATGGGTTTCTTCTGTCCATTGAAAGCCTTGGTTTCTTTCTGGTTCAGTCAGGCATGGATTTGGTCTATTTTACTTTGCCTTTACACATAATCAAGAATTCGGTGCTCTTAGGCCTCTTAATAGGCATTTCTGCTCAAACCCATGATTTGAAATTGAGCTTAGAAATCAACATGCTGAGGTTCTCAGCTTTTATTCTTTGTTTTAAGGCACATTTCTAGGCCATATTGATCAAAACACAGGCCTCCAAATTAGACATGTGTGTATGTGTGTGTTGTTTGTACACCCTGCATGCCCCTTGCTGAATTTGAGGTCCCCTTATTTTCATATTCATATTTGGAGCCAGCATGTTCTTGTGTGGTCATGATGACCTTTAGCAAAACTAGATAAGGTTCCAAGAAGAAAAGGAGTGAAGACACAAGGCATGTGGATGATCTAGGGAATAATACAACTAAAGCTAAATGGGTATACAATTTGCTCCTTCCTCCCTCCAGTCCTGTGCATTTCCTCTTACACCAAGAGAAAAAAGAAGTCCCATTGCAGCAAAGTAGTAAGCCACTTCTTTCTGCCTAGCCCCTGGTGTGCTTATTGTCAATCACCCTGTCCAGTCACCCTAGGTTTTGTCACCCTAAAGTTAAATCCATCAATCAGTCCAGACCCCAATGTCCATTCCTGGTGAAGAATAGATAGTCCATCCACAGAGGATAGTTTTCAGGTATAAATATTGGTCCCATCGACCTAGTCTCTGTGCACACAGTAGCATACAGTTGTCCCAGGCTGTGCTCCATGCATGTTCTGTGTCATCCTCAGACCTCAGTCTAAGCTACTCTTGCTTTCTGGGGTCTATTTTCTCTGTGCAACATTTTGTTTTCCTTCTTTCCTTGCCATGTGTAGTCCAGTTCTGTATATATGTCTGCTTATTTATATGCTGTTTATTTAAATCAAAAATATGAAAAGGAGCCTACAACCACTGTTAAATGCTCAATTTAATAATAATAATAATAAATATAAAAGGACACAACACAGACCATAACCACAATAAAAAAACCCAGGCTTCATGCCTACTGAATGTTCAATGGATAACCAGGATTGCTGTACTCCATATAGCCTTTGCTCCTTATAGGCAGTATTGGCTTTTTGGGCTGTGTTAATTGTGTATGTTTGTGTTTTTAAGTTGTCGTCCCCCCCCCCCCCCCCAAAAAGGGCTTTCATTTGCTTTTTAAAGCTACTTTTATCTGTTGTGGGCCACCCTTGGAGTCATGGTATGCTAAGAAGTTAGAAACAAGTAACTTTAATATGAATAAATAAGTAGACTGTTTGATATTAAAAGAAGAAATTTAAAGGCTAATCACACAAACCATAGTAAGGGAGTTAAAAGGGTGCCCATTGGTGATGGGCAAGGCCAAAATGGCTAGGGCCAGATGCAAAAGTAGGTTGCACCACTCCCTTTCCGGTCACTCTCTGACGCTTTGCAATACTTCAACTTTTTCTTACTGGCACATCCCTTCTCCCTTTTCTCTTCTTGCCTGTCCAGCAAGATTCTAGAGCTCAGACAATCTGAACTGATTGTTTGCAGATTGGTATCTGTCAGAAGAGAGAAGGACTGTTGGATCTTTATGGGAGGAGTACCCCCCAATCCTAATACCATCACCAAGAAGGCTTTGGCTTAGATAACTCCCTGGATAGCAGAGTCCAGTGTGCATTTTCAGAGTGTGTCACATCATAGGAATAATTCCAGAATAGTTTTTTGTGGGTTTTTCGGGCTGTGTGGCCATGTTCTAGAAGAGTTTCTTTCTCACGTTTTGCCAGCATCTGTGGCTGGCATCTTCAGAGAAGATGCTGGTGAAACATCAGAAAGAAACTCTTCTAGAACATGGCCACACAACTTGAAAAACCCACAAAAAACTATAGATGCTGGCCATGAAAGCCTACGACTTTAAATTCCAGAATAGCTCCTATGAAGAGAATTATTACATGGAAAAATGTAATTGCAGTTAATAATGATGATTTTAAATCAGAGCTTAGAAGGATACTTTTAAAAATGACTCATTAATGTTAATCACAGCATTTATTAAACACTAACTTGTTACCATTATCCATTATACAAATTTTTAGGTATATGTTGTTATCATTACATTTTTAAAGGAAGACATAAGTTCCTTGTTACATTACTCATTGCTTTTCATTGCATACTAGTTCCTTTTTTTAAGAAAAGTTCCTTTAAAAAAAAATCAGTCTAATGTAGTAAAAAAAAATGTCCAAATTTTGAAAGCACAACCACAAAGCATTTTGCCCCCCCCCCAAAAAAACAGAGATGAGTTAAAGCAATATGTGAACCTTGCTCATGATTTAGAAAAAGCAATGGTGTAGCCCATCATTTTGTTGCTTTTGAATTATTACCTTCCTCCTTACTTGCTGTAATAAATTACAGGTGTGTTGTGACTTGTAGGTTCTGTTTTAAATCCCCAACAGTGAAAATTGGCATTAAAAAAAGTAAATTTCTTTGCTTGGTGATTTAATATGTAGTAGGGGGACACAGTCAAGGCATATCTGAAAATCAAGATGTACTGAAAAGATTTGGCATGATTTCACTGGATTTTGTGAAGTGAGCTCTGTAAACATGAGCCATGTAGTTTTCTCCTTGTGATATAAACAAAATGATTCAAAATATTGTGGGTAAAGTAAGGAGGAAAAGAACAGCTACTATCTTAAACCCTTTCACATGCTTGCCAGACACCCCCATCTCCTTTATTGCATAAACTACAAAAAAAGCAATTTGTAAAATTTCACTGCATGGATAAATTGCAAAAATCAACAGTGCACAGGTGGTGACAGCCAAATGCTCAGAATTTAAGACAAACCCTTCCACCTTCTGACAAATTACTGACCAGACACTGAAGCTTGAAATAGCTGTTTCAGTGGACATGGTGGTATGTGAAATGATAAGTTGTGACACTGGAATGTGTTTTCTGTAGGGCTGCTCCTACCATTGGACAGAGTGAGGCAGATACCTAGGCAGCAGGTTTTTGGCTGAATTCTCTTTAATGTTAATATAATATAAAAATCCACCAATATATTTATGTAAGAGGACTAGAAAAGAGGGAGACAGAGCAGTAAAGTTCTACCAATGTCCTTTCCCTGGCAGGTCGTGGCCATTTGGGTTAGAGGAGGAGTAGAGCTGTGCCTAGTCCCATCCAGCTGCCATGGTATACTATGGAGAAAAGGGTGTTACTGGACAACTCTTAGCAAAAAATCCCCCAAGGTATTCACACTGGCAAAACCCATGGTTGTACTAGCATGAAAAGACAGCAAATTATTAGGTTATTTAATTCATATCTTTTACCTATATTAAGATACTGCAGAATCTATCCATTAGAAGTTGTTATTTTAAAAACGTATGGCCAGAATCCTGCAACAGCTACTTAGTTAAGTATTATACTTAAGTTAGTTAGTATACTTAACTAAGGCACATCTGTGCTGCAGAAATAATCCAGTTTGACACAGCTTTAACTGCTATGGCTCAATACTATGAAATTCTGGAATTTGTAGTTTGTTGTGGCACCAGAGGTGTCTGACAGAGAAGGCTACATATCTCAAAAAAGTACAAATCCCAGAATTGAGCCATGGCAGTTAAAGCAGTATCAAACTGGATTACTTCTGCAGTACGGATGAAGTCTAAGTACTCCTGGACTGACACTCCTGGTGGAAACATCATTAATCCATGCTTCGGTCAGTAACATAATGGACCTCCTTCTCCCCCTGTAGCTGATGCCTGGTAAAGTAAGTTGGAGGGTAACAGTGTCAAAATTATGATGACAGTGTCAAAATTGTGACTTTGGATATTATTGCACTGAATTTAAAGTGACTTATCCCCAATGGGATACATCACATTCAATTTTAAAAGTGGGTGCTATCACACACAGCCACGGCTGGGCAAGTGCAACCCGTATGCATCCCAGATCCCAGCTGCACTTATCCAGTGGCTTTTGAAAAATAGCAAGTTCCCATTTTTCAAAAGCCACAGGATATGCACAGCTGGGACCCGGGCTGCATATGGGTTGCATTCACCTAGCCACAGGTATGTGCGATAACATTTGCTTTTAAAATTAAACGTGACTGTATCCCATCAGGGATAAGCCGCTTTAAATTCAGTTTGATAATCTCCTAAGTAACAAAACAGAGTAAAGAGCAAATCTAGGTAACTGTTTCATATTCACAACTGCTACTTAGTCACAATTTTGATACACTAGCCACAATTGTATCCCTGTCCAACCTAGTTTACTGGGCATCAGATATATGGGAAGAAGGAGATCCATTTTGTCACCAAGTGGATCATGGGTGAATGACATTTCTGTCAGATTGGGCATGGGTGGGGCAAGAAAGGTTACTTAGGGCCTTTACAGACTGCCAGAAATAATGCAGCTTGAGGCCACTTTAACTGTCTTGGTTCAGTGCTAAGGAATCATGGAAACTGTAGTTTGTGGCCAGAACTCCTTGACAGAGAAGGCTCAATGTCTCAGAAAAAACTACAGTTCCCATGATTCCCTAACATTGAGCCAGGGCAGTTAAAGTGGACTCAAACTGCTTTATTCCTGGCAGTCTTTAAAGGCCCTTAGAGAGGTTGCTTGCTTATATTATAATAATAATAATAATAATAATAATAATAATAATAATAATAATAAATCCATCATTATCATATTCTTTGTATTTCTCATTCTCCAATATTCTTTTTTCTTTTTTGTCAACACTTCTGTTCTCTTCTTGCATTTAATAGTGAAAACTCCCATGAAAAATATTTAAACATAAATTTTAAAACAGATTTTGTATGAACGTAGCCAATTCATGGTCAGTTTGAATAAACCCATTCCTTGGCTCTCCATCATCAGGAAGAAATAGCTAATATCAGATTCTTTGTTTCTTAATTCTGGATTTTATTTCTGAATTATATGTCGTAGAGCCAACATAAAGTAGTGGTTTGAGCCTTGGACTAGGACTCTGGAAATTAGGGTTCGATTCCACATCCAGCTATGGAAACCCACTGGGTGAATCATACATTCTCAGACACAGAAAAATCCATGATAGGGTTTCCTTAGGGCTGTCATAAGTCAGAAATGACGTGAAGGCACACAACAACAACAATATCAAAGTGATTATCAAATTAATCAGTATCACAACCTGATATGAAACAAAGGTGAGAATTTTTATGCACATGGGATTTGGAAGCATACAACAAAATCAAACCTGTCAGTTTTCCACATCCCTACTCAGGTGGCAAAAAGCACATTGCTTAGCTTTTGGGACTTTGCCCATTGACTTTATGGGGCAGGTGGGGAGAGGAATAGCATTTACTTTTCTGCCTCAGGCAGCAAAATATACTTGGCAGGTACTAGTCCTCTTCTATAGATAAAGTGAATCAAAACATTAGGATTAGCCACTGGCACAGTTTGATCTGAGAGATTAAACCAAATGTAGCCCATCAGCAATGCATTTGGATTTATCTTTACAAGCACAAAGTTATGATCGTACATCAGAGGCCAAAAGGCATATGCATATGATTTTAAACTCTCCTAAGGTGGTTTAATTGCTAAATGGTTTGATGTGTTTTTGTCCTCTTTTCAGAAACAGCTTTCTTTCAAATAATAATTGGCAGTCTGCTATGGATGAAGGAGTCCCATATATGAGTTCTCTCAACCTGACAATGGCTACCAAATAGCTTACCCACTGCACCATTCCACATGGACACCATCAAGTTTATGTATGCTGGTCCATGGTAGTATGTTATTTTCATATCAACATGACATCTCTAATGCTCAAAAATCACTAGTACATATGCTAGTATCCATGCTACACCATTGCAAAGGGAAGGTCTTTTAAAATGTGCTATTGTCTGGGGCTCTATCCACACTGTACAATTTGGCATCACTTTAAATTGCCATGGCTCAATACTATGGAATTCTGGGATTTGTCATTTTATGAGATATCTAGCCTTCTCTGCCGGAGAGCTCTGGTGCCATGACAAACTACAGATTCCATAGTTCTATTCCATAAGATGGAGCCATCACAGTTAAAGCAGTATCAAAGTGCATTAATTCTGCAGTGTGTCAGCAGCCAAGGCTTACACACATATTTTTTAAACCTAAAATACTGTTTGTGCTAAATATCATGGCAGTAATATGTGTTATCTAACAAATAAGAAAAAGGGTAAGGAAAGATACATTACAATTCTGAAAAGCAAAAAGGGAAAGATTTATATGGTATGAAGATAAACCAGAGTAAACCAGTGAAAAGCAATGTTGATTGGCAAGTTCTCTGCTGTTAGCTATTTGGATTATTATTGTTAGCCATCAAAGAATAGAAAAGATAAAACCTGAGACTGAGGTTGGGTCTGTCTATTCTGTAATGTTTCAGTTTGGCACCAGGCATTTATTTGTACAAAGCCAAAGGTTGCAGAAAAAACTTGACCACATCCAGTGGAGAGAAAGTCATATATCTTTGTAAGTGATATATTTTGCAACCCTTTGTATTGTGGAGCAAGGAAATCCTGCAGCATTTGTGAGAGGATAGTTTAGAGAATTTTGAGCTGGATGGAAAACAGTAAAATCCCAGCTGATTTAAAAAAAAACCTATGGAATCTGGCACAGAAAAATTAGTGGAACTTTTGGATAAGGCAGCTGATGTTTTTCAGGATGTGGTTGGAATCTGACATCACTGTCATAGTTGTAAAGACTGCTGTGGGTGACACACATACTTGGCAATTGACATTGTCAAGGTCTATACAGCATAGACAAGAGAGCTATGTTTAGATTCCAAAGCCCTGTTCAGAGAGGATGAATCTCTTCCTCCTGGGCCTCTTGGGCCATCTTGAGCTGTTTTGTTCCCCTAGCAGTTTGGAGAATAATTTCCATAAGGTATTCTTTAATGCAACAATCTATGTACGTTTTCCTGAGACTGTATCCCTATTGAACTCAGTGAGGCTTAACTCTGTAGAGTCATGTATGCAGGATTGCAGTAAACATTTTTTGAGGAGGTGGGGATTGAATGATATCCATATGATCGTGACATTCAGCTCTATTTTTCTTGTTATCAGAATTAACAGGGGCTATTCAGATGCCACACAATTGCCTGGATGTGTTGTTCCCACCTCCAGTGCCACCCAGGGTGGGGAACAGGGCTTCCAGGTGGCTTCAGAAGGCAGCAGCAAAAAGGGAGTACTGCCCCTTATCTGCTGCTGCAGGGCCTATCCTTCACTGCCATGGTGATGTTCTCCTCATGAGGAGAGTGGTGTTGCAGCACCAAGGCTGGGAGACCTGCACTCAGCCCTTTTCCTCATTCCCACAGCATTGTTCTCCTCATGAGGAGACCAATGGCAGCGAGGTCAGGAGGGCCACCTTGACTCTCTCCTTTGCTGCTGTGGCGTCATTCTCCTCATGAGGAGAGTGGAACCATAGCAGTGAGGTCAGGAGGGCTGCACTCGGCCCTCTCCTTCACAGCCATGGTGACATTCTCATGAGGAGAGCAATGCCATGGTAGCAAGGTTGAGAAGGCTGTGCTTGGCCCTCTCCTTCACTGCTGCAGCATCGTTCTCCTCATAAGGACAGCAGTGCTGTGGGAGTGAGATTGAGAAGGTTGTGGAGGAGGCCCCTTCTGCTGCGGCAAAGCCATGAGGGGCACACTTGCCATGAGAGAGAGGGCCCAACTGGGTGTCACCCCTTTCCTGGGGTGTCACTTGGTGCAGGCTGCACCCCCACACCTAGTAATGCCACTGGATATAGTAATGGCCTGGATGAATGTCAGTGAATTTAAGCTGAACTGTGATCAGACAGAGGCTCTGTGGATTTGTGGCTCCTGGGTCCAGGAACTGGGTGAGTGACCTACTTTGGATGGGTTTGCAGTTCTTCTGAAGGAGCCAATGAATAGCTTGGGGAAACTCCTGGCCCCACCTCTGCTGCTGAAGGTCCAGATTGAGCTGGGACAAACTTTGACCAGTCTGCCAGCTCAGACCTTTTGGGGACTAGATGTGCAGCCACTGGCAACTTCCCACTTAGTGCACTCTTGTGTGGGGCTATTTTTGAAGATAACTTAGAAGCTGCAACTATTATAATACACAACAGGTGGACTGCAGAAAGGAACAACTCATAGAAATCATAAGACACTGGTTTTAAAGGAATTGCATATTTAAACATGAAAGAATACTTGCCCCCAAATGCACCTGCCAAAGGATTGAAGTCTGGAAAGGCCTTCCTCCACACACACACACACACACACTTCCTCAGTGTGTGTGTGGAGGACACTTTGAGTGGACATGAGAAGGTGTCTTCTCTGTGATGATGCCACAGTTATGGACTGCCCTCCCCTTAGAGGCCCAACTGGCACCAACATGAATGTCATTCCAGCACCAGGTAAAAACATGATCTAATGATCTTGCCAAATCTATATACGCGTATGATTTTATTTTTTATTTTTTTATCATTTTAAATTTAATATTTGACATCAATTCACTCTACAGCTTTATAATATAGTCTTATAATATTTTAAGCACATTAATGCCTCAGTGTTTCATAGAAATACCATAAACTTTAGTTCCTTGAGATTTTTGCCTTTGATGAAAGTATTGCATTCTTCCTTTCACATGTCTCCTTCGTGAGCTGCTTTCCTTTAGTATCTCTGTCTTTCTGCTATCTGCTACTTTCTCTTTCTGCATTACAGTTTTGTTGTAATGATTTCTATCTTGATGCTTCTATTTTCAGTCTTTCTGATTCCATCTCGCCACTATTTTATTCCGCTGTCCATTTTCCCCCTCCCTTCCATCAACTGTCCTATTAGTCATCACCTTAACTTACATGTATTATTTATTAACTATCTCATTCAAACATTTTCATTGGGTTCTATATTACATAAAATTAAAATTCAACATTAGTTTATAATCATCCCTCTACATACATGTCCACATATAAGGGCCGATGCAGACCAGCACAAAGGGCCGGCCTGAGGGTGGAGTTGGGGCGGGGCGGTCGCACGCTGGCTACCTCAACTCCACCCCGACTCTGTCCTGATGCTGTGCACCCATCCGGTGCAGCGTATACAAAAAAGTCACAGTGGCTTTTTTGGGGGCGGCAAAAAGGAGAATCGAGTCCACAGCGTGTGGTTGCCATAGCCCCACTGCTCCAAGAAGTGGCTCTGTTCTTCCCCTTTTGGGCCATTTGTATCTTCCCTTCGTCAGCAAAACCCGAATCTGTTTCATTGTATAACAATCTAAACATTCTCCAACATTTTTGGTTCAACAACTCCTTGAAGGCCACACAGTTCCCATTCTTGAATAACATTTTTGTGCACAAAGTCATGTCACAGAACGAAGGAGCCTTAGGATCTGCAGAACATAGCACTTCCAGAGGATTAACCATTGTTGCATAAAAGTTGATTTCTGGGGTTAGATATTGGCATTCACTACATGTAAACTCTCTCTGGTTTTCTCTGCAAGGATGGGTAAATGAGCAAGACATTAGGCTTAACTGGCTTTGACGCTGAAGCTCATCATTCTATTGGACTATGGAGGGTTTTTTCACAGAAAGTTTTACATACTTTCACATTTCCCCCCTAAATGAACACACTTTGGGTGTTCATTTTTTTAAATGTATGCATTTCCCTCCTATTGGCCAAATCATTCTTGTGAGAATTTTTGAAATGTACACATTTTCCCCATGCATATTTTCCACATGCATTTGGCAAACTGGCAAGGATTTCTTTTTGGTGAATCAACTGGATTGCAAGCTTTCAATTTACAGCTCTCCTGTCACAAATGCTGTTTGAGTACAAATTCAGAGCTGATACTGGACAAATTCTGGTAAAAAAACCAAAAACCAAATGAACCCTGAAGTGTAACATTTTTCTCTCTGCCTCTGTTTCTCAGTTCAATAGATTCCAGGACAGTACAAAAGTTGTCCTGTGCATCCAAAGTCAGTCATACAGCAAAGCCTCTAGATCCACCCATTTGTCACAGCTTCGGAGGCAGTTCTTGCATTGTTCCCACATTTTTGTTACATACAGAACTACTATAGGAGAAATGACTGTTCACATAACTATGAAAGTCTTGGCTGAGATATCATACCAGAGGCAATTATTCTTGTTGGACCCAGGAGTCTTTTCTAACCTTATCATTCATCTCTCCTTTCAAAAACAAGAATAACACATTTACACTGTCCAGAAGCTTTTATGTGCTGCAGAATTCTCTCCCACAGGAGGCTTGGGCTGCTGCCAAACTGCAGAATTAATGCAGGTTGACACCCCTTTAACTGTCATGGCTCCATCCTATGGAATTCTGGGATTTGTAATGGCACCAGAGATCTCCAACAGAGAAGGCTAAATATGTCACAAAACTGCAAATCCCAGAATTTCACAGCATTGAGACATACCAGATAAAGTGGTGTCAAACAGCATTCATTCTGCAGTGTAGAAACAGCCTTGGTTAGCCTTCCCTCTGCTCTCTGGTCACTAGCAAAGACTTTTTAATGTAAATAGACCTTCAGCTTTCATTGGTGGTGGCAGAAAGTTCCTATAATGCAGCACACTGTAGTTTTTTTAATCTTTACTATTTTTGTATGTGTTTTTCATTCTTTTAAATGTTTTAATTGGCTTGTCTGTTTGTTTGCGTGTTTGTTTATATATATATTGTGTTATATATATAAATGTGTTATATATATATTGCTTTAGCTACATTTTGTTTTAACATACTTTTAGGTCCCATATCAAGAGAAAGAAGAGCTATAACTTAAACAGATATATAAACACATGTCAGAGATTCTGAACAGGTGCCACAGGGAGACATGAGACAGCAAGACATGAATATTAACAACAAGGAGGAAGGAAGGAGTTCAATGAAAGAGGGGGTATAAGAGTTTTGGGAGACATGTTTGCATGGCTTGTATAAAATAACTATTTTTAATTAATCTTGTTTTGACCCACCCTGAGTCCGAGTTTAGTTTTACACAGTTTCTGTTACAGCTTATCATCCTGAAATGTAACTTTTATGTCAGCATTTCCAGAAGATGTGGCTACTGTTACAGAACCTAGGTAGGATTACTATGAAGAGGATGCTGTTCCACTCTCACTATAACTTTATTTTTTATTTATTTATGGTTGGAATTCTGTTGGCTAATCCCTATTAATAATAATAATAATAATAATAATAATAATATTTATTTGTATACCGCCCTGTGGCAAACCAATCTGGGCGGTTGACAACAATAAAATATGACAAGATTAAAATATAACATTAAACATTATAATCCCTCCCCCCCTTAAGAAAGTATTAAACAATATAACAAATTAAAAGCACAATATAAGAACATAAAACCATAATTAAAACCACCTAAAAACCCTGATGTCCCTCTGGAGATCCTCAACCATCACTAAAGATGGGGCCACGGGAGGAATGAGGGGATCAGGAAGCCTGGGCCGGGATGGTTAATCTGGAAAGGCCTGCCGGAAGAGATCCGTCTTGACAGCTTTTTTAAAGCTGTCTAATGATGTCAACTGACGGATCTCATCCGGCAGGTCGTTCCAGAGTTTGGGGGCGACAGCAGAGAACACCCTCTGGGAGGTCGCTGCAAGCCTAGATTTTAAAGGCTGCAGTAAGTTCCTCCCAGAGGACCGGAGAGCGCGGGGAGGATTGTACGGGAGGAGGCGGTCCCTGATATAGCTTGGACCCAAGCCATTTAGGGCTTTAAAGGTAATAACCAACACCTTGTACTGGGCCCGGAAGCTGATAGGCAGCCAGTGGAGGGACCTCAGAACCGGAGTAATGTGGTCCCTCCTAGATGTACCAGAAACAAGCCTGGCTGCCATATTTTGTACCAACTGAAGCTTCCGAACCAAGCACAAGGGTAGCCCCAAGTAGAGCGCATTACAGAAGTCCAGGCGTGAGGTTACCAGTGCGTGCACAACAGTTTCGAGATCCCTTACTTCCAGAAAAGGGCGCAGCTGGCGTATCAGCCGAAGCTGATAACAGGCACTCCTGACCATCGCATTTACCTGATTTGTCATCAGGAGCGACGAGTCAAGGAGTACCCCCAGACTGCGAACACAGTCACTGGAGGAGAGTGTGACCCCATCCAGGACTGGAGGTTGCAACCCAATTCTTGGTTTCGGGGCCGCTACCGTGAGCACCTCCGTCTTGTCTGGATTCAGTTTCAATCTGTTTTTCCTCATCCAGCCCATTACCGCCTGAAGACATTCATTGAGAGAAGAGATGCCATTGGAATTCGAGGCCGACGAACGAGACACGGAGAAATAGATTTGGGTGTCATCAGCGTACTGATAACACCCAGCACCATAACTCCGTATTATCTCACCCAGCGGCTTCATATAGATGTTAAATAACATCGGGGACAAAATAGCCCCCTGAGGAACCCCACAAGTGAGGTTCCTCTTACTGGAGCTACAGTCCCCAAGCAGCACCCTCTGGGACCGACCCGAGAGGAAGGACCGGAACCACTGCAAAGCAGTGCCCCCGATACCTAACCCCCTCAGGCGGTCCAAGAGGATGCCGTGATCTATAGTATCGAAAGCCGCTGAGAGGTCTAGGAGCACCAACAGGGTCACACTACCCCTGTCGATGCTCAGACGCAGATCGTCAGTCAAGGCAACCATGGCAGTCTCAACCCCAAAGCCTGTCCTAAAGCCGGTTTGAAATGGGTCTAGATAATCGGCTTCATCCAAGACTGCCTGGAGCTGAAGAGCAACCGCCCTCTCGATCACCTTGCTCAAAAATGGCAGCAATGACACAGGCCTATAGTTCTTCATATCCAGGGGGTCCAGGGAAGGCTTTTTTAGGAGCGGCCTAACTGCCGCTTCCTTTAAACACGATGGAACATGTCCTTCCCTGAAGGATGCACTGACGATATCCGTGAGGAATCTCATCAATGCATCCCCCCCCTGGACGGCCAGCCATGATGGGCAAGGGTCGAGAGGGCAAGTCGTCTTCCTCACCTTACCAAGCAGCTTGTCCACGTCCTCGGTACTCACAGATTGCCACTGATCCAGTAGAACTACATGGGCGGAGTCACTGGACGCCTCGCCTATCGACTCTGTTTCAATGGTGGCATCTAAGTCGGCTCTTATCTGAGAGATTTTTTCTGCAAAGAAGTTGTTAAATGCGTCACAGCAGGCCGTCGTCGGGTTAAGCAAGGGATTTGGCGCAGGGGACACCTGCGTCATCTCCCTCACCACCCTAAACAGCTCTGCTGGACGGGACTCTGCAGACGCAAAACGTGCAGAGGAGAAAGCTCTCTTCGCTGCACGTATTGCCTCCCGATAGGAACGAAGAAAGTTCCTATGGCGAGTTCTATCAGATAAGAGACGAGTCTTCCGCCACCTGCGCTCCACTGAATGAATTGATCCACTGAATGAATTGCTGAATGGTAAATCAACACATAGGTAAATCCAACTGTTTCAATCGGTCTAGTCAGGACTAACAACAGGATTTAGGTCATCTTATCATAGGACGTTATCACACGTGGGCCACAAACCAACAATAAACTGGAAATGACAAATCCCGAAAATAAACCGAAAATAAACCTTGATTCCACAAATGGCTTTCACACATAATTACCTTAATTGCACAATTAAAGTAAGCTCCCGCTGAAACCACATTTAACGTTCACACACAAGTGAGAAAATCCTGTACATGTACTAGAAATGATCTTCTAGCACATGCACACTATGCTCGCTGTGGCTGTCACTTGTCGCTGCTGTCACTCGCCGTGGCTGTCACCCCTTCCCCAGGTCATCCTCGGAGCAGCTGGCCCTCTGCACGGCTGGCGCTCTGAGGAGGACCTCCTCGCACATGCTGCGGCGGAAGAGTCGGCGAAGGTGCGCCACAGCCTTTTGCGGCACACCTTCGGCGACTTGTGAAGAGTGCCAATTTAGCCTTCCTTTCAGGGGCGGCGAAGCTGCGCTGTGGTGCCGAGGTGTGGGGATACCTCGGCCCCGCAGCGCAGTTTCCCGGGGCGGGCCACGTCAGCCCGTCCTTGGAGTCGGCGAAGGTGCGCTGCAAAAGGCTGTGGTGCACCTTCGCCGACTCCTCCGCCGCAGCGTGTGCAAATGCTGCGGCAGGAGGTCCTCCTCGGAGCGCCGGAGCGCCGGCCATGCGGAGGGCCGGCTGCTCCGAGGACGACCTGGGGAAGGGGTTGGAGTGCCGATTGTGCAGCTGCTCCTCCCCTTCCCTGCCCCCAAGACGGCCCTTTAAGCCGTCTGCTGAGGGGGAAGGAGACGCTGTGGAACCATGGGAAAATGCAGAGAAATGCTTCCAAATGCGCATTTGGCTATCACATTACAGTAAATGTGAATTTACCTTAATTGCGCATTTGCATTTCCTCCAAACAACCGAATTTCAAAAGATCTCGGATAACCCCAGTTTCTGTCCAGTTTCTGTGCGACGTCATGTGAAAACACGGGGCACTAATCCAGTTTCTGTTTGGGTTTTGTGTGGATTAACCAGCAGATTTGCCCCCGTGTGATAACGTCCTTATACTTGACAAGAGATTGGAACATACAGATCCTACATGTCACATGGCTGGCCTAGCTATTCATAATCTGTACATTTTTCTTCTTTTGCATGGTAAACATCTGGTCTCTTTGACTTTAGTGGATTTCATCATTAAACACCAAATGCTGGAATCTACCTTAGTAAAATATAGCATGCTCTAATGAGCTAAAGGTCTGAACAAAGTTATTTTAGGACACTGAGGGGAGAGCAATGTATAGTGTTTGTTTAATGGATTCTTAGCCCCAAAGTAAAATTGCTATATTTATGGACAGTTGTTCCAAAATGGAATGTAGTATCAGATATTTATGCACAACTGGAGCTTACCATCTTGTTTAGGTTCACTATTTGTTTTAACTCAGTAGTGCCCCAGGTGATTTTTATGTTCAGCAGGAATTAAAAAATATATACAAGATAGATTTAAGAGCCTATACTTCATTCAGGGAACATCTCAGTATCCTTCCTTATCTATTGCAGTGCTACACCAACAATGGTCATATTCCTGTCAGTGTAATCAAATCACACAGATTGTGCATTGGGCAAAATCTGTAATTGAGAAGGAAATTGTGATAAGAGTGCAAAGAAACATTTGAGGTAGCACATGTATCCACTCCCATAAAATCAATGTTTCAGCTGCAATGGAGATATGAACATTATCTGCTTTAATTCCACATACAAGCATGTCCACTGCTGTAAATCTTATATGCTTATCAAAAATAGTTTTATTGCATGTAAAGGTTTGCATTTAAGATTTTATTTGCATGGGGAAGAATCTCCATATTAATGGCAATTCAGCTTTTGGTAGTGCTTTGGCTGGCTGTCTTAGAGCTGATGCAGACCGACTGTTTGGGGCAGCACAGAGCTGCCCCAGGAAGTGGCAGATCGGGGTCGCGGCAACCCCATGCTGCGGCCCCGATCCTCCTTTTGCCACTCCAAAAGGAGTGGCAAAATGCTGCTCCTTTTAGGGTTAGCAAAAGGCCACCCTAAGAGCTGGCACCGCAGCTCTTAAGCATCCTTTTGGTGCAGTGTGCTTAAATGCTGCACCAGGAGGGTCTCCTGATGCTGTGTGCTGTGCATACGGCTATGCGGCGTCAGGATGGCATTGGGGTGGGGTTGGGGAGGCCAGCGTGCAGCTGCTCTGCCCCAACTCCACTCCCAGCCTGGCCCTTTGGGCCGGTCTGCAATGACCCTTAGACTTCCTCCTTCAACTAAAACTGTGTTTATATGCAAAGTCATACATCAAATATGGGGTCTAGCAAAGTTGTGACAGAGGAGAAAACAGCCATTGACTAAATCTAATATCCCCTTTGTGTTTGATCCTATAGAACAGATCATTATTGGATCAGTAGCTGATGACCATAGGTAGTTATTTACTTTCCCTTTAAGATGCTTCCCCAGTCTCGTGCCCACAAGATGCATTGGAGTACAAGCTTATCTTTCCAAGACCGTATTGGATGGGAAGATGGGACTTGCACATCTATAGACTGGGAAAGGGCCTCTCATATTACAAAAGTGAAAAAAGTCTCTCAAAGATTGCTTGCATGGGTGTCATAAGAGGTCAAACAATCCTGCAGGGAGACATATCATCTTTGAAACAATGGTTTTCAGTGAAGTCAAATCACATTTTTACGAGCAAATCACATGCAGCACAAGTTAGTGTATGTCTCCTTGAGGTACACTCTACTCTGTTCAATAGGAATTGTTCCCTATTAATACAATTTGTTACCTAGATACTGAAAAAGAAAGTACCAGCTTCGTACATCTGAACCTGCCCAAAATTGACTGAACTCAGTTGATTATGCAATCTACAGCTGTTCTTTATTTTGTAGTCATTAATGCTCTTTCCTGTAACTGACTGATGCTGTTCCTCCTTAGCCAGCCTGACGCTGAATAACATGCAATTACAGGGCCATCTTGGCTGATAAACTTCAACAATGGTACTCCAAATTGCAAGGCACTCACTCACATATCTATTAGGAACAAGTCACTTGGGTGGTGACCAAACATAGGGTTCATCTATTTGGAGAAGTAATTCAGTTGGACACGACTTTAAGTGATGTACCTCCATCCTGTGGAATCATGGGACTTGTAGTTTTTACGAGGTCTTTTACCTTCTCTGCCAAAGCATGCTGGAGCCTCACAAAACTACAAATTCCAGGTTTCTGTAGAATGGAACCATGGTAATTAAAGTGGTGTCAAACTGCATTATTTCTACAGTGCAGTTGAAAATGCAGCTATCCTTTACATGAACTGAGAGTAAAAGCAAAAAGCAAAATCCTGAACAGATTGGGAAAACAGAGCCCGTTATTAACTAAACATAAAATCCTGCACCTGAGCATGGGAGTCACAGTAACTTTCCCCCACCCTCCAGTATCACCTCTTTCCTTCCATTATTTTTACTGCCTCTCTCATTTCCTTTTTCTTTTTGTCTCCCTTTCCTTCTTTGTTTGTGCTGTCTCCACCTCTGATAAGCTAGGGCCAGTTTCTAAAATCAGAAGGTAACTGGCAAGGTGGAAATCAACTCATTTCCTCCCCACCCACAATATTTGTGATCTCTAATGATAGAATGGGAGAGAAGGCAGGCAGGGAGGAGAGGCGAGTTTATCTATCTGGATGTGTAAGGGAAGACCCAGAAATCAAGGAAATCAGAACCATGCCATGTAAAATTGTTACAGCTGTTTCTGGTTTTATCGGCTGTTTCTTTTGGATTCATATTCTCCAGCAACTTAATGTGACTGGAAAGGCAGGCAGCCTGACATCTCTCTGTGGAGAGAAATCCTGGGGCTAGGACCAGAGAGGAAGAAGGTGTGGTCATAACTAGGAGGGTTTGTGGGAGAAACATCAAAGTACAGCTTCTTAATGTATTACAGTAACCCAGGAAATTAAGTTCATATGAAGTTAATACAAACTTAATAGATTAGAGACATAGCATTATGCCCTATCAGGCTGGGCTCCCATTCTGGGTAATTCACTAGTAGCTGCTGGAGAGACTTGGATGTTTTTCTGGAGTGGAAAGGACAACCCCTTCTCAATTTCCCAAGAGAACTCATAGCTCTTTGATCTACCTTTCCCTCCCTAAAATTCTTCAAAGAAACCGGGACACCCTACATCCCACACAGGCTTATCCATGCAAAGGAAAACATACGGTCTACTAATTAAACAGTGTCTCTCCCTTGGCTCGGAAAGAAGACAGGAGGTTGTTATTGCTCTGCCTATTTTTAAGCATTGGTAGGTCTTAGATCCTATAACCATGTTAAAAGGTGGAGGAGGGAGCTACCCTTAAAGGAGATGGAATGCACCAAGGTAGCTGGCCTTTAGGCAAAAGGGTCTGAGGCAGGAGAGGAGAAATATTTTAATCTTACGCACATGCACATCAAATGCAGTTCCTGTTATGATTAGACAGCCGTTCGAGCAGGGCTGCTGTTGCTGCTGCTGAAGTCAGCACAAAGGAAGTTCATGTGTTCTTCATTCACTCATTTCCAGGCATTTCTGTGTTAACTGCAAGAACATGGAATGAAAAGAAGTGTGGGGAAATGGTGAGGAAATCCAGTCTTTATCATCACTGTTTATTCCTCTTTGAACTTCTGTGTACATTTCCCTTTGTAAAAGGGCCCAATTACAATGTCCCAAGTTTTACTGTCACTGTAAAGGTAATCCAAAGGGAAGGATGGATATGCTAACAAGGTTCATGGAAGGGGGTTGGTCATCTGATCAGTCATTCAGGGACTCTTTCACACTATACATTTATAACATTATGATTCCACTTTCAGGGCTTTGGTTTTGTTCTTTCAGGCCCTCAGATGTGCAGGTTTCTTTGGGGGTGGTGGTGGTGTTTAAATTTCATATCCAGAGGGCTCTAGTGCCTCACCAAGCTACAGACTCCAAGGGCCTTTGCAGACTGCCAGAAATAGTGCACATTAAATTGAGGCACTGCCCTGGCTCAGTGCTAGGGAATCATGGGAACTGTAATTTATTGTGGCACCAGAGCTCTCTGACAGAGAAGGCTCAATATCTCAGAAAAAAAATACAGTTCTCATGATTCCTTAGCACTAAGCCAGGGCAGTGCCTCAATTTAATGTGCACTATTTCTGGCAGTCTGCAAAGGCCCCAAGACTCCATCGGATATAGCCATGACAGTATAAGGAAAGAGGAAACATATTGGCCTAAACACTGTTCTTAGTCCTGACTAGACTAGAACTATTTAATTAATTGGATGTAACTACCATTTGGGAGGTGGGAAGAAAAGACAAGAGGCTGCTGTCAGAACGGAATTTGGAGAAGCAGAATGGTTCCCAATTGGCAAAGGAATCAGGCAAGGCTGCATCCTATCAACCTACCTATTCAACTTATATGCAGAACGTATTGTAAGGAAAGCAGGCTTGAACATGGAAAACTGAGGAGTGAAAACAGGAGGAAGAAATATCAACAATTTGAGATATGCTGACAACACCATAATACTAGCATAAAATCTCACAGACCTGGAACAACTACTAAGGAAGATGAAAGAAAAAAGTGCAAAGGCAGGCTTACTGTTGAATATGAAGAAAACAAAAATAATGACCACAGAGAACTTACATTCAAACTAGACAATGAGAAAATAGAAATAGTAAAAGAGTTCTCATATCTGGGATCAAACATTGATTGGGACGGGGACTGCAGCCAGGAAATCAAGAGAAGATTAAGAATGGGGAGGGTGGCTATGAAAGAAATAGAAAAGATCCAAAAATGCAAAGACATACAACTCAGCACAAAATCAAAATCGTACAAGCCATCGTATTCCCTATTACCATGTATGGATGTGACAGCTGGACAGTTAAGAAAGATGATAGGAAGAAAATCAATTCATTTGAGATGTGGTGCCAGAGAAGAGTGCTCAGGATTCCATGGACAGCTAAAAGAACAAACACATAGGTCCTAGAGCATATCAAGCCAGAGATATCCCTAGAAGCCAAGATGACAAGACTTAGACTGTTGTACTTTGGACACATCATGAGAAGGCATGAATTGTTGGAAAAGTCAATAATGTTAGGAAAGGTGGAGGGAAGTAAAAAAAGAGGAAGGCCATATGGAATTTATTAAAGAGACCACGAATATGAGTTTGCAGGAGATGGGCAGAACAGTAGAGAATGGGGGGTGGGTGCGCGCTGGAAATGTCTCATCCATAGGGTCACCATGGGTTGAGATTGATGTGAAGACAGTTAACAACAACAAAAACTACCTTTTGTCTCACCATTAAACCATTGATTCAATGGGTTTGCTCCAGGTGGAACTAATAGGATTCCAGCCATTTTTGTTGCTCTAATGTGCCTCAAGTCATTTCTGACTAATGGCAACCCAAAGGAGAACCTATCACAGAACTTCTGGACAAAATTTGTTCAGAGTGGGTTTCTCTTTGCCTTTCTTTGAGGATGGCTTGGCCAAGGTCATCCAATGAGTTTCCATGACTGAGTAGGGATTCTAACCCTGGTTTCTAGAGCTATAGTCCAACACTGAAATCACGACACCACTGACATCATACAAATTCAGAGAACTGACATTTAGGCTGCAATTACTATAACATTTTGACAACAATGGTAGAATTCTAAAGGATTCTTTTTTTGTTTTTTGTTTTGTCAAATTTTTATTGTATTACAGTTCAGGGATTATATAAAATGTCAACATTTAAAAACAGCAATGATCATCTTAACAGTTATTAATAATGAAATAACAAATCAATAATGGCATGGGTATGATAATGTAGAAGAAAGGTACTGAGGAAACATAAAAGGAATTTTTGACCAATAGATTATACTGCACTCTTACAATATCTACAGTAGCTAATGCAAAGACTTAGCCGTGGATGGTTGGATGGTTTATTTGTTCAGAAATTTTTCATTGGAACACTTTGTTAGAACATAAAAAAGGTTTAAAAGTAGTTAACTTTGTATTTTTTTTAAAATAAAAGTAATAAAAAAGCCTTTTACTAAAACACAACAGTTTTCAGTGCAAAAATAAGTTAGCATTCAAATATTTTGGCACCCACTTGGCTGACAGCTTCTGCATAGCCAATTGCTTATGAATTATAAACTCAATGCATCCCTGGGATATCTCTAGTGTCTTAGCAATTGTTTCAGCTGAGCTTTGCTGATCTGCCAAAATCAAGTCATGAATGCACTCAACAGTTGACACTGTTGAAGGCCTCCCAAACCTTGTTGAATCTTCAGTCTCAAAATCTCTATGCTGAAAGTTGGCACACCACTTCTTCATAGTTGAATATGTTGGGCCCTTGTCACTCAGTGTTTGTATCATACATTCATGGATTTCCTTTGGAGTTTTTTTCTTAAGGAACAGGAACTTCATGATGCCCTGACTTAAAAATTCCACACTTTTTGTTGATATGGTTCTATCAATTATCTCAAAAAATTCAGAAATTAGAGCTACAACCCTGCAAATTGACAATCTACAATTCAAAAGAACACTCTTTCAAGATACAAAGACAAAATTACACTCAGATTTTGGGAAGTGGATCTGGCTGAGAATATTTCAACACCCCCTTGTACGTTGTGCTGATTTTATAATGTCTACCCAATAATTATCAATCCAAACTCTTATAATGTCATGTGGTTTGCTTCCACACAGATATTTTCAGATTATCATTTGGGACCAGGAAACTGTTACTATTTGACCAGATTGGCCATTTATTGGAGACTGTAGAATAGGAAGGGGCAGCAGATCTGAGGGGAGAAGTAATGGAAGGACAGGATGCTAAATTCTATTCCACACCTGCTGTTCAGTAGTATTTTATTGTATATGAGTGTGGTCAAAAAAACCATTGCTCAGATAGACCTATTAAAGATTAGAAGAGACTTTGGGGATTTCCAAAAAGAATACTGTCTTTATTGGCCTAGACCAATCAAAGAATATGTTGTATTTATATAGCCATTTTTAATAAGTGAAGCTCTGTAAAGTAGGGCTATATTGTTGGCATAAAAATAAGGGTTTTGTGTTTAGAAAGATTTTTGGATGTGTCCAATGAAATTGAGAACATGCCAGCAAACAGCTAGTGATGTTTTCTACAGAAGAGTTTAAAAGAAAAAGAAAAGGTGAGTTTATTTGCAATTACTTTGAAGTTTTGAGCTGTTGATTATAACTAAACTAATTCTATGTGCATATCATTTTCCCAGTATTCTGGCTATGTGAGATAAGATTTCCCCCCCTAAAAGCACTTTAGTAACTGGTCTTACTTTATGCACACATCATGGTGTATGCATCAATTATGGAATCTAGTAGTTCTTCTCTCATCCTTCTCCCCTAAAGAGTGAGAAGTGAAAAATGTATTATAACCAGATCATGTGTTCAGTTGCTTACCTGGCAGTGCAGAAGAACAATTCAAATACGATCCTGGAAGGAAAGATGCTTAAGGGGCAATTCTCCCTTCTCATTATAATCTGATGCAATGATCAACTACATAATCATGCTTGTCTTACTGGTAAAATATCAGCTTTATCTGAGAAAGTACTAGGCTATTAGATATCATTCCTTCAGCACTTTGCATTGTGTATTTTATTCACATTAACATTCATCTTCACAAGAAGCCTATGAGGTAAGCAATTACTCTTTTCATTTAAGAAAATGGGGAACTGAGGGCCTTTGCAGACTGCTAGAAATAGTGCAAATTGAGTCCACTTTAACTGCCCTGGCTCAGTGCTAGTGAATCATGGGAATTGTATTTTTTTCTGAGACATTGAGCCTTCTCTGTCAGAGAGCTCTGGTGCCACAATAAAATACAGTTCCCATGATTCCCTAGCACTGAGTCAGGGGAATTAAAATGGACTCAATTTGCGCTATTTCTGAGACTGTCTTGTCCAAGTCCATCCATAGAATTCAGCTTTTTAAATCTCAACTTGAGCCATCTTGTGATAGCAACCTGTTGTATACATTAGATGCTCTTCAGAAAAGCTTTACCCAACTTGGCAACCTCAAAATGTATGTGACAAAAACTCAGATCAGTGATGGCAGTTGTAGTCCTACAGATCAGAAGGTGGCAGTTTAGGGTAAGGCAGCTCTAGAATGGAACTATTTGATGTTCCCAAGGATGTTTTTACTTGCAGCTTTATTTAAGTAAATTGAAAATTATACACAGGATGGCATCAATGTTAGCCAAAAAAATCCCTGCATCACTTCTGATACTGTAATCCTATTCTGGCTTTTCTGAGGACTAAATATAAATGGGATTTCCTTTAAGTGTAAAGTATTTGGCTTACCTTATCTCTTGGGCCTGAGACAGACCATCGCATCACATGAATGAATTAGTGAATCACATTACACAACCTGATTAATCTCAATAAACCAACACAATTGTCAATTAAAATAATCTAGTTGATGGAGATTCCATAGGTTTATTTATAGAAACCTTTTGTATTGTGCAACAGCAGTGGCAAGCACATTTTAGAAAAGTCAAATGGCATTTATAGTCAAGAAGGTGAAATCATCATAATAGGAATTCCTGTGGTCTTTTTTTTTTTTTTTTTTAAATGCACAGTATTTCTCAGCAAGACCTTGGTCTCTCAAGATATGTTGGTTGTATTCTCTCTGCTAAGATAGCAGGCTCATTTATGAAATCTTGAAAGCAGTTGTCTATAGAGCACATGAATCTTGATGTAAATCTGTAATGACATTTGGCATCTAACACCTCCTTTCTTCAAGGAAGCTGTGAGACTTTGAATCTGAAATAACATTAAAAGGTTGATATGTTTAATACGAGCAATTTTTACAACTTTTGGCAAAAGCATGACATTCATTAGTCAGTAGGCAACATGTTTCTCTGAAGGCATTAATACTTCCACACTTTTTCTAGCACTCTGCTGGATTTCTGTAAACTGAAGTAATTTGGAGAAATTTGAGCATGGCCGACAGCAAAAAGTACAGGTCTACAGGGTGCATAGTTAGGGCTGGTTCACACACCTCTCAGAATTTTCTATGACCAGCTGGGCATGCAGAAAAGCTGAAAGCTTACCCCATTAAGTGGCAGATGGATTAATTGACATCTGGTGAACATGTTTTCCCACATACCTCATTTTAATTTAAGTCAACATGGCTGTGGGATGGAGCTATCACATAGCCATGGCAATATGTGGAAAACTGAAAAAAAATGACTGCAAGTGTTGTGTGGTACACTGTGACTGGCACCCTCTGAGTGGCATATGCAGGTGTAAGTTTCTCAATATATTTGTTTTTGATTGATACAGGAGCTGGTATTCCCTTCCTCCTTCTGCACTAACAAAGCCTCCTCCAGACTTAATACAAAGCCATTGCAGTCCCACCCCCCATGGCCATTTCATGCCTGGTGGGGTAGATTGGGGAAGCATTTGGCTATGACCCTGTAACCAGATGTGAAATGATTATATCATCTGCTGAGACCTCCAGAGGAGATGAATGGATGTTAGTGATTTTTGCCATGGCTTGCCATGTCTTGCTATGGGGACATAACGATATGCTTTTCTGATGACCCCTTGCTTTCTGATAGGCACAGAATGTCTGTGAATGGAGGACTGCAATGGCTCTATGTTAAGTCTGGGGTAGGCAGTGAATGGCCAGCTGTAATTTCACATGTGGAACTACTGTGCTATGCTGTGCCATAGATTCTGGCCACTCAGTGTCACTTTGATGGAACAGTTCCTTATTATTATTATTATTATTATTATTATTATTATTATTATTATTATCCTGCCTTCCTCCCAACACATATTCTTAATCCTCCTTCTGAATCTAAGCTAAAACTAGGTGCAGATAGCTGGATTTGTTCACATTCATCCCTATCTCCCCTCTCTTTGTTCTACTGTTTTGCTTTATGATTTAGATAATCAGTACTTTAGGACAGGAATCCTTTCCTACTGTTTTCTGTAAAGTGTCATGTACCATGAGGCAGAGTTTGTAAAAGTTAACCCCCCACTCTAAGGAAGTAGACTTAACTCAACGAAAGCTTATGCTGCCAACTTCTTTCTTTAGGTGCTACATGATCTCTCTGCAAACTGATTCTATACACTAATACAACTATATCTTTGAATTTTCCCACATCCTCTAGTTGGCATGGTCAGTGGGAGAACTGTCATCCAAAAACATAACTTTTCCAAGATTATGTTACTAATAAGCAATAACAAAATGTAGGTGGTGGCCTTCTGCACATATGTTTAAGAAACATTCTGCAATACAGCATGAACTTTGGTGTGCTTGTAGTGTTCTGCAGGAACAGCTGTCATGACCTAGCAAGCAACAAAGAAACAGGCAATTTTTATTATAGAAGTGGCTGAATTTTAAGAATATAAAATTCCTGCATAGCATTAAACATGTTCAGTTGCTGGTTAGAACATCATACAATGAGCCGTACTTCATAACAGCCAACCCTGTTTTCCATCTCATTTACACCTACTGACCTTTCTTTTCCATGCAGAGACAATAGACAAATATCCAGGGGCATATGGAAAAACAATCTCTGACTCTTTCAACTTAATTTGGAAAATGTCTATTCCGATCAGTTGTAATAGCCTAGATCAGCTGGAAAACCTTGAATATGTTGATGACTAAAGAGCACTATAATTCACTCTTTTTCATGTTCTTATGTTGGTCAGAATTTGTTTCCCTTTCCCCCAGTGAAAAACCAGAGTGTAGTGAAAATAGAGGACTTGTTAGCCAACAAAAGACCTCAGTGGTTAGATTTTTCTCTCACTAGAAACCCTGATATATACATGTATTTACTGATTTCTTCTCAAGTCCTAGGGATCCATTCTAAATCCAATAAACTTAATATAGTACTTAAATATGTCCATTAATTATCCATTGATCATACAGCATCAACAATGACAATTATTAAATAACACTAGAATCTGTTTTAATCTTCATTGGAAACATCTAGAATTCGGTGGCAGCCTCCTATCCACACACAGATTATTTGAATCCCTTGATTTTTGGGTCAGTGGGAAGGGAAAAATTCACCACAAGAAGTTAATATGGTTGGGTTAATCTATTAGTTCTGCCTTGATTAGCATGTACACAAAGAACCAACTTTCTACAACTTTCTGAATACATGTGTACAAAGAATCAGCTTGTCTGCAGCCCTCCATAAGAAATGCAGTGGAAAGGAATGACTTACTATTGCAAAAGAAAACTTTCATTTGAGACCGAGGACATTATATACTTTGAAGGGCCTAAATACCCTAAGGCTATATTTTAGAGGAAGGAACTGGAAAAATCACCTCTGAATATTCCTTGCCGAAGAAGCCCCTATGAAAGTCATGGGACCACCATAAATCAATAGGTAACACACACACTTTGTACTTTGACTTCACCCTGTCACCTTGGCTCAAGAATACAGTTTGATCTACAAAGAGCAGCAAACCTATAGCTGTGGAACACTTCCAGGAATGAGAAGGATGTCTCAGATGGCTGCAGAGGTCCATGATATTTTCCCGCCCCTGCTGCAAAGTTACAAAAGTTCACAACAAATTCCCACCATAAAAGCCTGTTCACCCAATGCATGGTTACATGTTAACAAGTGGACAAAAACTACGAAACTCATCACCTTTTGCGGCCCAGATTTTTTAGAACTTGAGAGACAATGTGAAGTTGGCCAGGAACATCCAACTTGCTGGCCAGAAGCCTGAAGTTTTGTTATCAGTTATGGTTTCAGAGCACATTATTATTATTATTTTATTTATTTACATCCCATCTTTCTCCTGCTACAGGGACTCAAGGCAGCTATAAATGAACTCATACATGTTCTTAAAAGCCATGTCTGTAAGTGATCTTATGATCTTGGCAATAGCCTGTCTTAGGCAAACTAGAATCAATAAGTACATTCACACAGATCCTTCTAAAAGGGAAATTTTATCTAACACACACACAATCAAAATATACACAATAATTGCATTGGAGAATAGCAAATACTATGGCAAATTTTCATACAAGGAAGACAGTACATGCAAAATACAAATATTAGAGTAAAATTGCTTTAGTATGAAAGAATCAGAGTTTGGAGTTAAACCATATGCAACTTTAGACATTACTAAGAAGGGAGAGAGATGAGAGAAAGAAAAAGATAAAAACATTATAATACTTTCTCTAATCCAGCGGTTCTCAAATGGTGGGAGGTGATCCCCAGAGGGATTGCGAGACTTGGTGGTTTTGATTCCTCCTCCTCCTCCTCCTCCTCCTCACAAACTTTTTAATGTGTAAAATTTACACATGTGTTGAGTAAATATATTGAATTTAGAGCCTTTGCAGACTGCCAGAAATAGTGCAAATTGAGTCCACTTTAAGGGTTAGGGTTAGTGCTAGGGAATCATGGGAATTTTTTTTCTGAGACATTGAGCCTTCTCTGTCAGAGAGCTCTGGTGCCACAATAAAATACAGTTCCCATGATTCCCTAACCCTAACCCTTAAAGTGGACTCAATTTGCACTATTTCTAGCAGTCTGCAAAGGTCCTTACTTAAATAAAATTGTTCTAATTTTAATTATGTTTTTTCCTTATAAAATGCTTGAATTTGAATATACATAAATGTGTGAATGAAAATATGTACACTAGATAAAGTATTTTTATTCATATACTATGTTGAATGGGAGAGCATGACATCTGCATGTAGATGTAAAAGGGATGGGATCCTAGAGATAAAAAGTTTGAGTACTAATACCCTAATCCATGTAGACACACCAGAGAAATCGGGACAGTTTGGGGGAGTTGCAGTGTGCAGGCAAAATACTACCTAAAAGATTGATCAAGAGAGATATGAAAATGAGTTACCTCTTTTTGGTGCCATTAGTTGTTCTTGGGGAGAAGCTGGGAAAGTTGACACTCCTGGCTGGAAAAGTGCAAAAAAGGAGGACAAACTAAGGTCTTTATGCAAGATCTGGATTTTTGGGGAGAGAATAAGCTAATGAGATGGGCAAAATCTCTGACCAAATCTCACATTTGGTGAGAGGTATTTTGAAAGAGTAATTGAAAAGAGCATAGCCTGGGCTAGGCATTGGTTTCAGCAAGAGGCCTTCCTTATCAGACAAGTTTGTTGAAGCTTCAAGTAGACCCCAGCCCAAAACAAACACTTTTGAATTAAAGATCATTTTAAAGCATTTCAAGTGGGAAAGTAAGCATGATATCAGGAAATAAGCCCTATATCTAATAAGCCCTCAATTTCTCATGTTTTATTTGCTTTATCCAAAGTGTGTGATAATCTCCCAAGAGGTGATTGTTGCAAAAGTCCTGTAGCACCCCTCTCCCTGTATATAAGCCAGCTCAAAAGAATTCATAATCACTATTGATAACAGCATTTAGAATCCTTACTATATTAATGTACTTCTGGAGTCCTGACAACCATTTTGGTATCACCAATCATCTTCCTGAGAAAGATACCTCTAACTTTTAGGTATAAGAAAGAGTGAGAGTGAGATGCAGGACATACTTTTGTAGATGCTGGGCAAGGTAAGATAATGGAGCAGATGGGGCAATATATCCCAATTCCCAGACTGTCTTGGACATCTGGTCTGCCTACGGAAGGATATTGGAACAGCTGTTTTTTGTTGTTCAGATAGGATTGTGCACCCAATTTGAAGATTTTATTAACAACCCCATATTGCTCATTATTTCAATAATGGGTCTGGACAGATCTAACAATCCCATATACCAAATGACCTTGTCCTATCTTTTTTAATCTGTCATGACAAGGCTGTAGCCTTTAAACTGTTCTTGAACCACACTGTTGGAGGAAATAAAATAAATTTGTTTCATATCTGGTTGGTGTGCTAATATTTCTGTATTTATTCTTTCCCACTTTCTGCAGGCAGCAGAATGGGCCAGCTTCTCTTTTATCTGCAGACCAGCAGCTTCACTGCCAGCATTTTATGATTTGCATTGGCATGGAAAAAAGAGGAGCTTTGCCAGTAAAACCTTGGCCAGCAAAAGTCAATGTATATAGCACAGAGACCAGTTCAGCAGAGAACATCAGGCAAGTGCTTTTTTTCCTTGAGATCATATAGCAAGGCAGCCAAAAATACTAGTATATTCACTTGATATTAGTTTATCCTCTCCTCCTACCCCACTTGTGAATATGCTCAGCACACTTCTTTGTAGCATGTGTGAACTCTGAGGCAACAGATTGATCTGTTTCTCTTTCTTCAAAGGTGTTTAGAATGGGATATATATGTATATGTTGTGTTTGATTGTTCTTCCTTTTGAATGTATATGCTTGATGTTTAATCCTTTGGTGAAAAAGTCATTATAAATAATGTTGCTGTTTTTTGTTGTTATTAAGAAAGGTTGAAAAAGTGCAGCAGATTAAGCAGAAGTGCTTATTATTTAGCTGCCTTGAGTCCTTATAATGAGACAAAGGCAGGAAAATAAATAAATAAATAAATAAATAAATAAATAATGTCTAAGATTAAGATTGGCCTGATCTGAAGGCTGGCCCTGGTGAAGGCAAGAGATTTTAGACCAATGTTTTCATCTGACTGGTGAAAAGAATTAGAAGATTTTTTAGAAATAAAGTACTTCAGTATTGGCCATTGGGGACAACAGTTGTGTCAAAAGCATCTGGCCTTTGTTAAGCAATGTTTACACCAATGGTCATTAGTTTTCTACCTTTGCAAACATTTATGCCAATCTGACCTTCACATGTGTAGAATTGTACCTTTACTGTTATTACAAAACTGTATGCCTCAAGTACGAGGGGTATCATAAAGTTTTAATTATCACCTTTTTTAAAAAGTGACAAACTTTGTTTTGATTTGTAGTTGTTAACTTATCTCTATGTAGTCACCATCCAGATTTACATATTTTCCAGTGTTTCTTGACCCTCCGAATACTGTTATTGTAGAAGTCTGCAGATTGCGCCTCAAACCATTCTTCCACTTCATGAGTGACGTTATCTGTGTTGTCAAATCGGCAACCACACAATGGATTTTTCATTTTTGGGAAAAGAAAAAGTCACTTGGTGATGATGACACTGACAAAATTTCATCAATATACCATAATAACTTCTGGATGATAATTATTACTTTACGACACCCCATCATACTTCTCCACTTTAGTCACTTCTGGCACAACCTGTAACGAAAATAAAGGACACAATGAGCTGGTTTTCTCAACATTATGCAGTTAGGCATCAATGATGACACTAACAAAATGTCATCAATATACTATAATAACTTCCAGGTGATAATTATTATTATGATACCCCCTCGTATTTATTAGGGATCATTGACTTTCTGTGTGGTTTGTTGTAAAATGAGCTTTTTAACTTTTTAAAAACATATTTATATAAGTTTTATTTATCCTGACTGTGTTGTTTGTTGATTTTCCCATCCTGTGAGTAGTTGTTACATTCCCTTTTCTCTTTCCAAACTCTTCCTTCTGCATTCAGACACTGGCTGCTACCACACTGCAGAAATAATCCAGTATGACACCACTTTAATTGTCATGGCTCAATGCTATGGAATTCTGGGATTTGTAGTTTTGTGAGATATTTAGCCTTCTCTGTCAGAGAGCTCTGGTGCCACAACAAATTACACTTCCTAGAAATCTACACCATTCAGCCATGGCCATTAAAGTGGGGCCAAACCGGATTATTTCTGCAGTGTGGATGCAGCCATTATAACTCTTTCTATTGGTCTTATAACTAGACATTTTAAAGTAAGAACTGTGTGCTCAAATGGGCACCCAGTCCTACCTTTTGGACACTGAGGGGAGACAAATGGACACATACAATTTAATTAGTAAACCAAGAACACCAATTCTGACAGGAAATTACACTGAATAATGCTGGGATATAATTTGTGTAAATGTATTTGAAACCCTTTGTTTACTCTGTTTTTTTTTAAAATCATTTTTGCCTAAACCTGACTGCTAGAGTGTGTCACAGAGAAGCTACCACTCATTTGAATGGGAAAAAAATGGACACCAATAACAATTGGCCTTTGCAGACTGCCAGAAATAGTGAAAATTGAGTCCACTTTAAATTGAGGCACTGCCCTGGCTCAGTGCTAGGGAATTATGGGAACTGTAATTTATTGTGGCACCAGAGCTCTCTGACAGAGAAGGCTCAATGTCTTAGAAAAAAAATACAATTCCCATGATTCCCTAGTACTGAGCCAGGGCAGTGCCTCAATTTAAAGTGGACTCAATTTGCACTATTTCTGGCAGTCTGCAAAGGCCCAATGTCTTTAAAACCGCCTTGTCTTGTAATCTAGAAGCAGTGGCTCTGTCACATTATGTGGGAAACTATTTGCATTAGACGATGCAAATTGATTGAAACCTTTTGGAAATCCAGTTTTCTTTGAAGTCCTGCTGTGTACTCAGATCTTTGGCTAATTAACTCTTAGGCAGCTTAGCTGGCCTTCCTTAGCTGCTGCTTTTATTTACTCTTTTTCCTTGCACAGTGATATTGCAGCTGCTGCTCATCTGCATAATATGATACTTAAGGCAGCCATATTTTGCAGATGAAGAGTTTCTTACAGAGATCTGCCCATTCTGTTTCTTAAAATCTTTGTTCAAATAATTCTGAATCACAGTTTTGGATGAGTAATTGGACTTACTCGAGAGAGGCACTAGAGCCAGTGTGGTATAGTTTGAGTTTGAGTGTTGGGTTATGACTCTGGTTGAGCATAAAAACCCACTGGATGACCTTCTTTTCTGCTCCTCCAGCTTGTTTTCTGCTGCTACAGAGAACAGGACCTGGAGCAATAGATTCAAACTACAGCAAAAGAGATTCCACCTCAACATTAGAAAGATCTTTCTGAGAGCTGTTCAACTGGATGGCCCTTGTAGTCACTTCCAACTCTATGGTTCTATGGCTTTAATTCTATGACTTTAGGCAAGAGATACTCTCTCAGCCTCAGAAGGAGACCCTGGCCAACCCCCTCTTTGGCCAACAAATCCTGTGATAGGATTGCCATAGGGTCGACATAATTCATACACAACTTTAAGGCACAAAACAACAAAACAACAATAACAACAGTTACACATCCATAACTGATTTGTATTCATAGTTCCGGTGTATTCACAATTGTGGCACTATTGCCATGGTCACAGAAGCCTCCCAATCCTGTTTTACTGAGCAGCATCAGCTGCAAGTGATAGAGGTCTGTTCTCCTGTTGATCTGGGCACAGCCAGCTCCAGTGAGAATAGGAATTGCAATAGGGATCCTGCTTTTGATTGTCACACCAAAAATCACTGGAGAGATGGGGTGGAAATATCAGTCTGGTGCATCCTTATTGACAAAAGAACAGTCCTGTATTGTTCACAGTAGCTTTTGCCCGGTCAGACAGAATGGGGGTGGTAGTTAGCAGTAGCGTCCCTGGGGGGTGCAGGGTGTGTGGTCCGCACCAGATGACATCCCAGCAGGGTGGTGACATGCCAGAAGGGGGGGGGTTGACACCCAGTCAGCTCCCCTGTGCCATCTGCATGTGCCACCCCATCTGTGCATGCATGTGCCCCTCACATGTGCACTACTCCAAGTGTGCACGCACACGCCACTCCACACACACACATGCACCACTCTTGTCCATCTGTCTGTCCCTCCAGCTGTTTGCTTGCCTGCCTCTCTGCCTGCCTCCCTACTCTTGCCCACCCTCCCACCTTTCTGCCCTCCGGAGCTGTTCACACACAGGGTGCCCACTGCAAAGGAGGATGGGCCACTACATAATGGAGGATATGTGAGGAAAATGGAGGACAGGATCCAAAAAAAATAAAAGCTCAAAACTCTCATATCCTGAAATGCATACTTTTTAGTCCTGCCCAAATGGAGAGCATATTGGAATCCCTCCTGGGCAGAAGGCTGAAATGGAGGACATGCTCTGGGAAAAGGAGGATGTACCTGGTCTCCCTACCCAAAGGGGTGCGTCTCTTCAACAAGGAGATGCAGCTCATGGGGCGGGTGGGCAATCCCTTCCTGGCCAGACAGCCTTTTTGGGAATCAGCCTCTTTAATGCCGAGGAAGGGGAAACCTGGAGAGGACACACACCACATTTTTTTACATTCATTTTTTTGCATTTTGCATTTTGGCCCTTGTTAGCAGCCACAAGGCCCTCCCCTCCTTGCTGCCATCATGATGGCAGCCTTTCTTCCTCCTTCTCCTCCTCTTCATCTGTCTTCCTGCCCAGCTCCTTTTCCTCATTTTGGCAGCCACCCTGGGGATGGAGATGGGGAAGACACCCGCCTGGGTTGCAATCAGGGATACCGCTTCATCATCGGGCAAGATCAGTAAGTAGGCACCCTGCTGCTTCCCCAGGAAGGAGGCAGATAGAGGCCTGAGGGTTCCCTTGGTCTGGGAGATGCCTTGCTGCCAGAATGGGAGGCAAAAGGCTGCCAGACTCTCCAGTGCCCAGGAGGAGGATGATTGTGGGGAGATGCCTTGGCAAGGATGGGCTCTGGAGCAAGGAACATCACATCTCAGGTGAGATGTGGGGCTGGAGAAAGGGTCAGTCTGCCTGATGTCATGGTTGGAGTGCTGGACTCTGGAAACTGAGGTTCGAATCCTGCTTCTCCACTCTCACTGTCCACCCGCCTCTCTGCCTGCCTTTCCACTCTTGCCCACCCGCCTTTCTGTCTTGCCCACCCGTGCCTGTGCACCACTCTGGCCAGCATGTGTGCCCAGAAGTTGCATGCTGGAAGTCCTCCCCACCAGATGTCCCGCCCCAGCACCACATGACACTCAGTGTGAGAATGGTTCTGGTAGTTGGGCCCAATTCCCACCACATCCTGTCTGACTAGGCAGCAGCCACTGCAAACAACACAAGTCTGTTCTTTTCTAGATCAGGTTGCAGAAGACTAATGTTTCCACCTCCTCTTACCAGTAAACGAAATAGCTGATTTAGGATCTTGCCCACACATTTTAAATTAATGCTGTTTTAAAATGATAGCATGCATTTTAACCTTTTTTTTAAATCATTGGGGCTTTAGCTTTATCTTGTTTTAATTTTGTTTAAGTCGTCTTGGGTCCCATGTTGGGAGAAAGGGAGGATTTCAATTAAAGAAAGAAAGAAAATTAATAAAATTCTAATTAAAGTCAATTGGCTAAGCTGGCTGGGGAGATTGGTGTTGTAGTCCAACATACACTGGGCCCTTGGTATCTGTTGGGGTTTGGTTCCCAGATCCACCATGGATACCAACATCAGTGGATACTCGTTTCATTAAATACAATGGTGTATCAAAATGGTGTCCCTTATATAAACTGGCAAGATCAAGGCTTGCTTTTGGAAATTTACTTATTTTTAAAATAGTTTCACACTGTAGATGGTTGAATCTGTGGATAAAGAATCAGTGGATATGGAGGGCTGACTGTATATGGATGGTATCACATGACGGAAAGCTTGGTAGTTCCCACAGTTGGTGCTTAGCATTTTTTTTTTTTTTAACATTTGTGTTCAACATGAGGAATAAAACTTCTGTGTTTTATGGAGCCAACTGGGAGTTAATGCAGATTGGTGAAACTACACCCTAGACATTAAGCTCTTAGGATCCCTGGGGCGATTAATGATCAACAAGGGGAAAATACACTCAAGTTAATCTTTTAAAATGCACATTATTGATCAAGTTGGAGAATGCCATTATTCCATGTTAACATTTCCAGGCATTAATAGTCAATCAATGAAGTGGCAATTGAACATAAAACATGTAGAAAAACAAATGAGATATTACTATGGTGTTCAGCTGAAAATAGCAGGAACAGCTTATTGACTTCTGGGATGCAAAGAAGTAACCATTAATCCCTTTCCAGGCAATGAAGTTACCATCTTGTTCTAGAATGAGAACAATTTTTTAGGGGGCAATAAATAGTTAAGCTACCCCAACTTGTTTTAATCAAAAAGAAATATATAAGATAGGCAACATGTATTTTTCTGCTGCTTATAGAATGGATTAACATAATTTAGGTTGTACACTGCTAACCATGAAATAATAGTACCTTCTTTGCTGTCTTGTACATTAGATCTATTTTCCCTTCCTGGTGATAATACAGGGTTAACTGGGTTTAAACTGTTAAATCTATTTCATTTCTATTTATAGACAGCATGCAATAGGTCAGACGTTCAAATGCATAATGTTTAATGCAAGCTTTATATAAGCCATTGGGTAGCCATAAATTGTAAATCCTTCCAGTCAGCTATTATTCAAAGTACTTTTTATTTGGGCTAAGCAGCTATGGCTTTTCAGATGAGAGTGTAGTCCCTTGTTTGAAATCCATGTCATGTTTTTAATAAAACAATGTGCAATTATTAAGAAAACACAAGTAATAAACAAAGTTTATTGTGTACAGCTATTCATTGTATCTAAAATCAGAGTTCTTCTAGGGCTGGATAATTTATATTACTGGAATAAATGGGCAAATCCTCAATCACATTCTTATTTGGGTTGGAAGGAGTTTGGCTTGGGTTTTCTGTGGGTGCTACACTTTCCCAGAAGATTTGGCATAAGAGGAAAGTTTTTAAAATTAGTAGTAAGGGTGTTATACTCCATTTCTGGTACTGAATGTGCCAGATGCTGTCCAGACTGTTCACATCAAAACCAGGGTTTGGGCTGCGTGTCATCCAAATAGGGGAAATGGGCCTTTTGGGCAATGAAGACAAAGCCAACATCTTACCAACATGAGTAAACTCGTACTAGTAAACCCATACTGTATCCAACGCTAGTCCTGTGTGCTTGTTGACTGTTCTATTTTTTTTACAGGTTTGCATTATGGTTTGATTATATTAAAGCGTATTATAAATTGGCATTTTACAGAAAATAGGTAATATGCGAATGAATGCAGGGAGGGGGGAATAAATGATTGATTCTGATAGAATGCTGGAATATTTTGGATGCTGATTGGCTGAACAACAAACACATGACAATTGAAAAGGGAGAGTTAAAAAGCAATACTTGTGGAGTAAGTGATTTGAAGGTGGGATCTGGTGGATGAGATTGAGCAGGGGTGGGCAAAGTGCAGCCAAAGGCCATGTGTGGACCACAGGGACCTCCAGGGATCAAACTTTTTTGAAAAAAAAATTCCAAAAACAATTGAAATAAAATTCATAGAATCATAGAATCATAGAATCATAGAGTTGGAAGAGACCACAAGGGCTATCCAGTCCAACCCCCTGCCATGCAGGAACTCCCAATCAAAGCATCCCTGACAGATGGCCATCCAGCCTCTGCTTAAAGACCTCCGAGGAAGGAGACTCCACTACTCTCCGAGGGAGTGTGTTCCACTGTCGAACTGCCCTTACTGTCAGGAAGTTCCTCCTAATGTTGAGGTGGAATCTCTTTTCTTGCAGCTTGAATCCATTGTTTCGGGTCCTAGTCTCTGGAGCAGCAGAAAACAAGCTTGTTGCCTCCTCGATATGACATCCCTTCAAATATTTAAACACGGCTATTATATCACCTCTCAGCCTTCTCTTCTCCAGGCTAAACATCCCCAGCTCCCTAAGTCGTTCCTCATAGGTCTTGGTTTCCAGACCCTTCACCATTTTAGTTGCCCTCCTCTGGACACGCTCCAGTTTCTCCACATCCTTTTTGAATTGTGGTGCCCAGAACTGGACACAGTATTCCAGGTGAGGCCTGACCAAAGCAGAATAGAGTGGCACTATTACTTCTCTTGATCTAGACACTATACTTCTATTGATGCAGCCTAAAATTGCATTGGCCTTTTTAGCTGCTGCATCACACTGTTGACTCATCTTCAACTTGTGGTCCACCTGGATTCCTAGATCCCTTTCACACATAGTCTCATTCAGCCAGGTGTCCCCCATCATATATCTGTACTTTTCGTTTTTCCGCCCTAAGTGAAGTACCTTACATTTCTCTGTGTTGAATTTCATTTTGTTAGCTTTGGCCCAACTTTCTAATCTGTTCAAGTCATTTTGAATTTTGATCCTGTCCTCTGGGGTATTAGCTACTCCTCCTAATTTGGTGTCGTCTGCAAATTTGATAACTATGCCCCCAATATCGTCATCCAAGTCATTAATAAAGATATTGAATAGCACTGGGCCCAGGAAAGAGCCCTGTGGCACCCCACTGGTCACTTCTTTCCAAGTTGAAAAGGAGCCATTGTTGAGCACCCTTTGGGTTCGACCAGTCAACCAATTACAAATCCATGTGACATTTACTTTGTCTAGCCCACATTTTACCAACTTGCTTGCAAGAATGTCATGGGGAACCTTGTCAAAGGCCTTACTGAAATCAAGATATACTATATCCACAGCATTCCCTTCATCTACCAAGCTGGTAATTTTATCAAAAAAAGAGATCAGATTTGTCTGGCATGACCTGTTTCTCTGAAACCCATGTTGACTTTTTGTGATTATGAAATTACCTTCCCGATGTTCACAGACTCTCTGTTTAATGATCTGTTCCAGAATCTTCCCTGGTATTGATGTCAGACTAACTGGACGATAATTGTTGGAATCCTCTTTTTTCCCATTTTTGAAGATGGGGACAACATTTGCCCTCCTCCAGTCCACTGGGACCTCTCCTGTTTTCCAGGAATTCTCAAAGATTATTGCCAATGGTTCCGATATTACATTTGCCAGTTCTTTTAATACCCTTGGATGTAATTCATCTGGTCCTGGAGACTTATATTCATTTAGATTAACCAGATGTTTCTGTACTCTCTCTTTATTTATTCTGTGCTGAAATTCTCCTATTCTGTCCTCTGATCCATTATACCTAGGTTGAGCACCCTTTGCCATTTCTGAGAAGACTGAAGCAAAGAAGGTGTTGAGAAATTCTGCCTTTCTCTGTCCCCTGTTAACTTTTTGCCACCTTCCCCACACAGTGGCCCTACCATTTCCTTCTTTTTCCTTTTGCTGCTGACATACCCCCAAAAGCCCTTTTTCCTGTTCTTAACCTCTCTAGCAAGCCTGATTTCATTCTGCGCTTTAGCTTTTCTGACTTTACCCCTACACGTGCTAGCTATTTGTTTGAATTCCTCTTTGGTGATTTCCCCATTTTTCCATTTCTTATACATGTTCCATTTAAAACATAGTTCAGTTGCAAGTTCCTTAGTCATCCGTCCTGGTTTCTTGAGACACCTCCCATTTTTCCTCCTCATTGGCACGGTTTGAAATTGTGCCTTCAGTATCTCCCTTTTGAGAAACTCCCATCCGTCTTGAACTCCCTTCTCTTTTAGTATTCCTGTCCATGGGATCACCCCCAGTATTTCTTTAAGTTCAGTAAAATCAGCTTTCCTAAAGTCTAGAATGCGTGTCTGACTATGATTGGCTTCTCCTTTCCACTGTATAATAAACTCCAGGAGGACATGATCACTCCCACCTAAGGATCCAACCACTTGCACCCCATTAACTAGGTCTTCCCTGTTAGTTAGGATCATATCCAAAATAGCTGACTCCCTCGTTGCCTCTTCCACCTTTTGAACAATGAAATTGTCTTCCAGGCAAGTGAGGAATTTGCTAGACCTTGAGGATTTGATTACAATTCAAATACAATTTTCTAAAATGCCTCCAAAATCATCTCTAGGGGAATGGAGGTCTACAAATTTTGGAGCCCTTTGGAACATGCAATGGTCAAAACAAAATGATGTGATCTTTTTTTGAAAAAATGCCTCAAAATGCCCTCTAGGAACCCAAGAGGGCCCATTGTGTTTTCTAGAGGGTGTTTGCAAGTAAAAATTATGCATGTAAATGTAAAAATTATTTTTTGTGTGTGAGAGGGCAGGTACATTGGCTTAACATCTGTAATTGTCCCAAATTGTCCTGAAGGGCTAATGTACCCCACTAGTCTTCTAGAATTGTTTAGCCCATGTCCCACCCAGATGTCTTTTTGGTATAGGTGTAGGTACACAATACATGAGGGTACATGTGGCTGGTTGTTGTTGTTGTTGTTGTATGCCTTCAAGTCATTTCTGACTTATGGTGACGCAAAGCAAACTTATCATGGGGTTTTCTTGGCAAGATTTGTTCAGAGAAGGTTTCCCCTGACTAATGTGCCAAAATAACTTGGGGGGGGGGTGTTGCAGACTGCCAGAAATAGTGCAAATTGAGTCCACTTTTAGGGTTAGGGTTAGGGAATCATGGGGACTGTATTTTATTGTGGCACCAGAGCTCTCTGACAGAGAAGGCTCAATGTCTCAGAAAAAAAACCAATTCCCATGATTCCCTAGCACTAATCCTAACCCTAAAAGTGGACTCAATTTGCACTATTTCTGGCAGTCTGCAACCCCCCTTGGTTGGTCTTGCTGCTCCACCTCAGGCAGCAAATTGTCTTGGGCTGGCCTGTATGTGCGTGCGCACACATGCATGCATATGTACCTTCAAGTCACCTGTTGATATATGGCACTCCCATGAGTGTCATTGGGTTTTTTTAGGCAAGAAATACTCATAGGTGCCTTTTTGGGAGATCCGGAACCCTCTGTTTTCATGCTGGGGCAGCTACCTGCATGTGTGCCCCACTGAGTTGCCTTGTGCATCTGCCACTGTTGCCAGTCATTTGCTTTGGGGTCAGAACAAGGTGCCCAGCCATGTGATTGTCACTGGGAATCTTGTTCTGGCCTCAGACTGGAACAGCAGCAGACATGCTGGACAGCTCACCAGGCAGAGACATCTTCCCCAGTGTGGGAATAAAGAACCAGGTAATGGTGGGAATTCAGGGCAGCTTTGGGGCATGGACGAACTGGGCTGCCCCCAGAGTATCCTGGCCAATGCAGACAAGGCCATAGATAGTGATTGGTAGCCATGGTGTTTGCTCCAATTCTGTCAGCAGGCAAAGACTTTTTCTTTGGACAGGCTTTTGCCTATTAACTAGTTGCTGCAGAAAGGTCTTTTAATGGGTGTGATGGTGTACTTTTAGCTTTGTTGTTATATAGTAAATGCATTTAAATTGTCCTAAATTAGTGCCGTTTTAAATTTATTGTTGCCTTCAAGTTGACTCTGATTTACAGTGACCGTATTGTAAAGTTTTTCATGGCAAGATTTAGTTAGAGGGGGTTTGATATTGCCTTAGGCTGAGAGAGTGTGACTTGCTCCAGTCATGCAGTGAATTTACATAGCAGCATGGAAGTTTGAACCCTGAATTCCCAGAGTCTTAGTCCAACACTCATATCATGCTGCCTCATTATTTTTAATAGCATTGTTTATTTAATGGTTTTTAATCCTGTTTTGTTATCATGGTTGACTTTGTTGTGTGCCTTCAAGTCATTTCTGACTTATGGCAACCTAAAGTGAACCTTACTTTTCTGGACCTGAGAATATGTGACTCATTCAAGGCCACCCAGTAGGTTTCCATGGCCGAGTGGGGAATCAAACCCTGATCTCCAGTGTTGTAGTTCAATGCTCAAACCACCACATTATACTGGCTCATTACACAATGCTGTACAGTCAGCCCTCCATTCTCATGGACTTGAAGTCCATGGTTTTGCATATTCACAGAGGGGCACCTCCATTCAAATCATTGGGGCATGTACCTGTGGGTGCACACCCACGTGCGCCCAATAATGGCGAGTCTCCACTGGGTGTGTGTCTGGAATGGATTCCCCATGAAAATGGAGGGCCAAGTGTATTTCACTTCAATGTCTATTGTGAGGTGCATTAGGTCCCTACATGAGAGAAATGCAGGATAAACATAAAACAATGAATTGCTATGAGGATTACTACTGATTAACCAAGGGCATTGTCAGTGTCCTTCACAGGTTCTTCAAACAACTAAAATGATAAGTTCTGGTTGTATGTATATTTATTCTGATAAAATGCATTGGAAATACTCTTATGCAGAGGATCAAGCAGTTTTTTTAGATCTGCGCCATGGCTGTAGTGCCATTGTAAAATGATGCATCCAAATCAAATTCATTGGTGAACTATGGATGACAAATAAATTAGAAGCTCATGAATAGCTATGACCAGAAATCTGCATGAAGGACTAATGGCCAAGAGTCTATTTGCATTCTTTAATAACAACATTGGATTTTTGTTGTGCTTAGTAAGAAGCAAAACTCTGAAAGCTTGCTCTTTGGGGACTACAGATCTCAGAATCCCCATGAGCAGTACCCCTGTGGGCTGGGGTATTCTGGGAGTTGTGGTGCAAACTTTCATTTTTTCCAAGGATTTGTTAATAGTATTCCACTTTTACAGATTGATTCACAAGCCAGCACCATAACCAAACTGAGAACAAGAACTTTCGTTGTCTTGAGATAGAAGCTCTACCAGGTGAGTTAATACTAAGACAAAATTCCCTCCTGGAAGCACTGTTTGCTGGTGTAAACCTTTTGCTGAAACCTGACTGAATCTCTGCTGCCAACTCTGTTAGGCTTATCCAATTACACACATGTTTCTTATACAGTGTAGTACATGACCCTGTCATTGTGTGTGTCTGTGATTTTTATGTGTTTAATGCTGAAAAAAATGGCAAAGAATAAAAAAATGATACTTAATCTTTTAGAACCTTAAATAGTAATTGCTAAGAAATGTAAAGTATTGTGCACCATGGTGGTTATATGTACAATTTGTATTAACTAGAAAGGAATGACACACCATCTGTGGCAAATAATGTTTTTGGGTTCATATATTTTTGAGGATAACGGTTAAGCAACTGTATATTTGTTGTGTTTAATTTCATTCTTCATATATGTGTCGGTGAATATTTATAGCAAAGTTAAAAAATGATATAAATGATGAGGAATTTTAAACAATATATAAGTTGCACAAATTCTAATATATTGGGTCAGTAAGAGCAGGAATAAGTTGGGTAACAACAACAACAACAACAACAACATAAATTGGCCAGATTTTGAGTTACAGGAAGGCTGGATTAATCATATATTGAGTACTAGCTAATAAACTGTGCCAAAGTGGGTTTCTACTGTGATTGTTTAATGGGCAGGTTGTACCACACAAGGCATGTGTTTTACTGAATTTTTCAGCAGAGTGCTTATTTATGCCAGCAGTACTAAGTTCCAGCAGTTTTACAATACTTGGATTTCAAACAGTGATTTCAGGCAGCAATTGTTGCTTCTCAAGGTCAGTGAGGCCATTAGACTCAGAAGACAATTCTTCCTGGGTGATGAATAATACCTCTCTCTGTGTTTGTACCTTCAAGTCACCTGTTGTCTTAGGAAAATCCCATGAATATGGGATCTGGAAATAACACTTCTGTTCTATCATAATAACCCAACAGAACACTGCCCAATACAATGACGTGATCATCATGTTTGAGTCTTAAGGAGTTATGGGCAACATGTAGCCTTGAGATTGTGCCCCAGGGCTGTTTTTGTAGCCATGCTTGCTGTTTACTCCTTGGCTGGTCCTTTTTCTGCTGAAAAGAAGAGAAAATGGCCTTTCCTGATAGCTTCCAGGAAGGGCAATTCACCTCAAATAGGTTGCACTTCCTTTCTCTAGCTGACATCAAACATACCTGTTTTTCAATACCAGAGGTGGACTTTTGAGGCACTGCTGGTTTTCTTTCTTTCTTTCTTTCTTTCTTTCTTTCTTTCTTTCTTTCTTTTTTGTTTGACAGGCTATGAAGCCTCTGAAGACAAACCCTACAATATTTCACAGATAAAAATTGGAACACGTGGCCAGGCAACATCAAGATGGCAAATGTTAAGTCGAGGTCTTCTGCGTCCAGCGTCCATTGTTTTTTGTGGGTTTTCCAGGCTATGTGACTGTGTTCTGGAAGAGTTTATTCCTTATGTTTCACCTGAAGATGCCAATCATACATGCAGGTGAAACATCAGGAATAAACTCTTCCAAAATGTAGCCACATAGCCTGGAAAACCCACAGAAAACTATGGCAAATGTTATTAATGAGGAAGAACAGACAAGGTAAGAGAAGCTGCAGCAGTTTGTTTTGCCCAAGGTTACAGAGAAGGGCATGATTCCATCCCTCCTTTCCTTTTCTGCAATTGTTAATTAAGTGCAAACAACTTTTGCACTTTGAACAAAGTTTGCAGCATTTGAAGTAAGGGGAAAGTGGGAGGCGAAGAGAGAAACTGGGTCATTTTAAAGGCAGATGAAAAGGTGGCATAATAGAGGATTAATCAGGATTGTCCCTGCCAAATTGGGATGGAGGGTATATAGAGAGTCCTGGGATGGAAAATTGGCTTCAGGATCTGCAGCAGTTGCTCACCTCTGATGTACAGGGAAATTTGGAAAAATTGTATCATAGCTGTCAAAAGAAATAAGTTATTGTGTGTATTCAGGAAGATTTCACAAAGGAGAATGAGATAAATGAAGAAAGCCATGAGTTGCTAGTGACCTTTTCGGCAATGACCTACGGAACAGGACTATGGGATCTCAGAATAGGAGTCTCATCTGTAGAAAGCTTCAAGGCTGTAGGGCCAAAACTCTCCAATACAGCCATCTGGAATAATATTCTGGATTGCAGCAATGTATTTAAGAAGCTTCCCAGAGATGAACATTTTTCAAAACATGCTGAGACATAAATCAACTAGAACATGTTTCTAGGAAAAGGAGATCTTGTCTAAGAAAATCTTAACTTGTCAAGAATGACTTTTTCCCTGTCAGATGCATTATACTGATGAATATGAAATGGAAATACCTTATGGTGTGAGGAATGTATGCACATTGCAAATGCATTAAAAACAGGTCCTGCAGTGTATATATATTAATTTATGTTGCAATGCTAAAAATAGATTTAATGCTAAATCTTAGAATATAGACTAATAAAAATAAGGAAATTATAAAGCAAGGCCTTCTTAAATCAATTTAATTAATTCTCATGGGCATTGAAGCACCTACAAGGAACAATTTTGTTTCAAAAAGTCTGTTATCCCTGAGGCTGTGGTTGATTTCCTGTAAAAAAAAAAAAAAAACTGTAGGAATGGTCAGTTCTCTGAAAGATGGATTGTAAAATATCATTTCCTTGCTAAGAATATACATTGTGTATACATTTTAATTAGATGTCCCATTGAAAAGTTATTGACTAATTTTGATTTCTGAGCAGGATTCCTTTTTTTTTTTTACTCCATTAAAAATAATTTCCATACAAGCAGTATCCCACAAATATTTAGTTTCATCTACAATTTTAGTTTAGATGTTAAGGCTGGGATTTGGTGGTTAAGGGCCTTTGCAGACTGCCAGAAATAGTGCACATTAAATTGAGGCACTGCCCTTGCTCAGTGCTGGGGAATCATGGAAACTGTAATTTATTGTGGCACCAGAGCTCTCTGACAGAGAAGGCTCAATGTCCCAGAAAAAAAATGCAATTCCCATGACTCCCTAGCACTGAGCCAGGGCAGTGCCTCAATTTAATGTGCACTATTTCTGGCAGTCTGCAAAGGCCCTAAGAGTGGTAAAACTAGTGTATGTGAATAGGAAACTGAACATTTTCTGTGGCTTCTCAAGATTATTCATTTGGCCCATGACTCTGCTGGCTACCACGTACTGCAAAAATCTCTCACACATCCAGGCATCCACTGTTTGGGCCATATAAAATTTTTCATCAATTCTGATTTTGGACAGACAGAATTCTATGGAATTTTAATTTCATAAGATGATTATTGGATAGAAGACAAAGTTGTCCTTTTTGCAGATTTAAATGTTATATTCAGTCAAGATTTAGATATTTCAGCAACACATACTAAGAATATTTCAAAATTGTTTACAGAAGGCAGGATCCAATGGCGAACATTTGCTCGTGAAACAATAGGATTCAATGGAGCTAAGAGGGGGTGATATACTCTTGTGTATTTTCCCTAAAGTGTCCTTGAAGGGTCTAGAAATGCTCTAGAGTGGATTTTTTTTTTGGGGGGGGGGGGAAGCATGGAAAGTTGCAGGTGGAGCAGGAGAGGAAAAAAATTCCCAAACTTCCCCCAGCAGAACATTTAATTCAGACTATGGGGGGTTGCAGACTGCCAGAAATAGTGTGAATTCAGTCCACTTTTAGGGTTAGGGTTAGTGCTAGGGAATCATGGGGACTGTTATTTTTCTGAGACATCTAGCCTTCTCTGTCAGACAACTCTGATGCCACAATAAAATACAGTTCCCATGGTTCCCTAACTCTAACCCTAACCCTAAAAGTGGACTGAATTCACACTATTTCTGGCAGTCTGCAACCCCCCTATGTCACTAGTAGATGTATGGAAACATCAGAATCCATGATTTAAAAAAAGATTACTTAGTCTATCATCACAGATATGAATCCTATTCTAGAATAAATTATATTTTCATATAATTTACATGGCAAATGCAATAATAAATTTAACAGGGCCAAAGCTCTGTGTTGAACACGACTCAGTCAAAATGATTTCAAGTGTAAATTAGATGCCAAAGAAAATGGAGCTTTAGTGGGGAGGATAAGACAAGAAATTAAGGAATTATTTTGTAAATACTTTAGCTGTGTATTCCTGCATGATGGGGTTGAACTATAGGGTCTTTCTGGTCCATTCCAACTCTGTTATTTGGTTATTCTCTGGTATGATGCTGTGATAAATGATCTACTCATAATAGATCTTTCTAATATCTTGGATACGATTAAAGATTAGTTGAGGTACTAATTGCAGTAGAGTTATGCTGCAAGAAAGAAAGTGACAAGAATTGTGAAATATTAAATAAATAACTGAATTTGAAAGACAACATAACAGTTGTATAGCAACATAACTATGGCAGAAAATATTAAATGTAAGGTGGAGAAGGATCAAGAGATTACTTTAGTCTAAAAGATGTGCACACAGTGACTAAATATTTCATATATTCGAAACAAAAGAAGTTTGGGTTTGGTAAGAAACTGAGGAAATAGTTTTATTTCTTTTGAAAAACTGAAAAATGTAGCATAATAAAATTGGCAGATGTCAGTGTGGTGTAGTGTTTTCAGCACTGGATTATGACTCTGGGGATCAGGGTTTGATTCACTGCTTACCCATGGAAACTGATTGGGTGACCTGGGGGAAGTCACACACTCTCAGCCTTAGAAAACCCTGTGATAGGTTTGCCTTAGGGTCCCATAAGTCATAAATGACTTGAAGGTATACAACAACAACAACAATGACAACAACACAACAGAAAATGAACTTAATAAATTGTATGAGAACATGTATAAATCAATCATTCTTTCTGAAAACAATATAAGTAGCCATTTACACAATGTAGACCTATCTCTGCTTACTGTAGATCATAAGTAAGAATTAGAACCTGAGATTTCTGCAACTGGGATGAAAGTTGCACTTAGAAATATCCAGAAGAGGAATTAACAAAGCTTTATGGTATTATAGGAGAATTTTATCTGTACTTCGGTGAATTAATTATTGCTAGATTTGTAAAGACCTTTAATGATCTTCTGGAAAACAGAATACTCATGTCCTGGTCAAAAATGCATAGGACTGTGGCTCAGAAAACATGAAAGAATGTGGAAAAATTAAAATCTGATTCATTCATTCACTCATTCACTGATTCATTCATTCAATTTATATCCTGACTTTTCCCCAGCCATGGAACCCATGATGGTTTCAGAATCCAAAGGCATTGTACTTGCTCATAGAGAAAATAAAATGGTAGGAAATCACATAATATAGGATCAAACAGACTTTATTAATGCTATATAAGAAACATGGCAGAGAGGAAGATGTGCAGGGATATATCCAGCTATTTTGTTGTAGTTTGATGCACCTCAATTGATTTATTTTGCAGAGAGCTTACCAGAACCCCCTGAGGTCTCTGCAGAGGCCTGTGGCAGTCTGTCCAGCTACAGGAAAATAGCTGGATGCATCCCTGCTCATCCCTTGCCCCACTGTCTGAGAACATAGAATTGGCTTTGCTGGAGGTGGGGGTTGCACTGCTTACAACATGAGGTTTTGGGGTAGTATTGGGAGATGTAGCAAAGATGTGTAGCTACATTCTGATGCAGAATCTTGCCCATGGTATAGCCCTTTGGGGATGCAGTAGACAACTGAGTCCATTGCCCCCAAACTCAAATAGGTTACAGCTCTGATTAGTGGATTTTGGGTTTCAAACAAACAAAGTAGATCACATGATTCTGGCATCTTCCGACTCCTCAGACAAAATAGCTGTATTTTGTGTGGACAGAGAGATCTGCAATGGTCATGTCTGCTACTAGCTCCTATGTTTATTTCTGGGAATACAGATACAGGGACAACATCAATACCTTGCATTAAAAACATTCCCAGACATAATGCCTGAACTGTCTTAAAGGTCTGGGAAAACCCAGGGTTCTGGTTGTGGATGTGCATATACCATACACATAAATCATATACATAACATTTTAGATGGCATCAAAAGTTGCACCATAGAAACACCATGGTTTGCATTTGGGTTCACTTACTTCCTTGTGGAGGAAGCTTTGATTGTAGCTTCATAGAACTGTTCATAGAACTGCAGGGATGCTTATGAAATGAAGTTGAACATTTCATAAGATGCTGTGGTTTCAAGAAGACAATGAATACAAATGATTGCACTTAAGACACACTGTAAAATCATTACTAAGGGCTTTTTTGGGTGGTGGTGGTAAGAAATTGAATTTATGAGGGACCATAACTTGTCAGATGCATTATTCTGTCAGACTCAAAATAAGAGAGGCTCAAACTGTTTTCACTCTTCTATCAACATGGCTTTAGCATGGCATTTTTGAGACTTTCAGCATATGATTATAATGCATTCATTTTATGGAAACTTGCTGACATATGCAACCTCTTAAACAGGCTTATTCCTGCTGATTTGTGTGAACACTGCATGGCAGGAAGGTGAGTTGTATTTGCTTTACGCAGATTTAGCTGAACATAGTACTTGCCTTATTTAAAATATCGCAATGAATAGTTTGTTTACATCTCTAAATCCAGCTAGTAATTTAAGATTATCTAATAAAATTGCAAGCTAGCTTAGTGCAAATTTTGGATATGACCTTGCTGCCTCTGAAGCAATAGCTCTTTTAAGCTATTGAGTCTTTTGCTATGCATTTGAAAGAACTGGCTTCTTAGAATATCTGGTAAAAACAAGCAAGACAATTCCTCTGACTCCAGGACAGACATTCCCGTATACTTTTTTTCTCACCTGAGCTGCTTAGATTACAGTGCTGCCCAATGTGTAAAAACATGTTTTGGAGAAACAGTATATAGTCGGAGCTTTCTATCCATGGGGATCCATTCTGGACTCCCCGCCCCCCATGGATATAAAAAAACACAGACCTCAAGTCCCATTGTCCCTAATGGTGGTGAAATGTGTGCACAGCTACTAGTGCAGCTGCATGCATGCACTGCCATTGGGCACAATGGGGCTTGCCACCTCTGGATGTTCCAATCCATGGATAGCAAGCCCGAGGATGGTGAGGCCCCGCTGCATGCCCCTCTTTTAGATTTTTTATCAGTTTTTTTTTTTTGACAAAGGGGGAATAAAAGAAGGAGAAGGAAAAAAGGGGAGGAGACATAAGATGGAACCATGGGCTAGAGAAATGCATTAACGTGAGCTTTATATTTTTTAAAGAAATCTTTTGACATTTGAACAGGAAAATGGGAGAGGGGAAAGGAGGAAATTAGCACCACCTTTAAAAGATGCGGCATCACCCCAATGTGGTAACTCATGCTGTTACCCCCAAGCTTCCTGGCACCCCCTCCTAGCCACCCCCTCCACCAGTCAAGCCACCTCAGCTGTGGTGGGGGTTGGGTTCTGCTGTCACTTTTTCAGGATCGGATTGGGGCTGCTGGGGCTGTGGAAAAGGGAGGCAACTCATATTCCCACTTGGCCATCAGACCCGTCAGATCTGGAAAGTGTTACCACCATTGATATCCCTCCTCTCTTGATATCAGAGTTGCAGTAATATATATGCTGTGTACCCCTTTGTTAGCAGACGTCCTCCATTTTTCTTATATATTTTAGCCATGTGGAGTTCCCTATGACCCCAGCCTGACCCTTGGGAGATGGCAGCCATAATCCCCTAAATGTAAGGTCAGGTAAGCAAGCTGAAGTTGCTCAAGACCACTAAAGATTTCCTGGACAGGCAGGTTTTGGGAGTTGCCCTTGGGAATATCCCATTATACTGGAAATGCTGTTTGTTTGTCTTAGTCTCACATTTAATGGGACTGTGATCAGATTTGATTGCACCCCTTTCTCTAGCTTCCTTTCCTTGATAGTTTTGAAACCAAATGCATTGTTTAGACTATGCCCAGACTTAGGTAAACAATGGTAAACCCATCAAGCCTTTGTCCACCTATTGTTTGACTCATGGCTAGAAGGCAGAAATTCCCTATAAGAACCCCTGGATTTTAGTAGACTTCGTGCTACCTTGGAAGTGCATGCTGAATCTCTGTCGGTCTGCACTCTGAGATAGTTCCTGTGACCCCCTCTCTTGCCGGTCATGCCCCTTCCACGGAACCCATTTGCATTTGCCAGAAGTCCGGAGGAGTCTCTCGGGCGTGAGTATATCCCTCTCTATCCTGGTTTCCCTCTTTGCCTTCCCCTGCTCTCGCTCTTTCCCGCTTGTCCTCTAGTGTGTGTGTGTGTGTGTGTGTGTGTGCCGTATTGTGTTAATAAATATTTTAGACTTTATTGGAGTTTGGTCTGTTTCAGCGTCATTCCTTGGCAGAACTCTTATACCTCTGGTATACATTTGGACAAGATCTCCGAAGCGAAGTTGGGCGCTTCACTCGCATATCTGAGCTAATTATAAATTCCCCAAAATTAGGCTTGTTTCCCAACACCTTCCATGAGCCTGATGCAGATGCCATTACAAAAAATAGCCTCAACATGTAGGCTAGCAAAGGAGTTGCATAGGGCCCCGCTTTTCTGAATATTTTGGAGGAGGTGAGAAAAGTCAGAGCTATAGGAGGTGTCACCCAGAGCTATAGGACAATGGGTTGTCACCAGGGAGTAAACAACACCGGCAATCCTGCACCCTAATCCCTCTTGCCTCAGAAATATGTGTCTAATGCTCCCATTCACACCTCAGTGTTACCACCTTGGAAAACTGACTTCAAAGTGACCCAAACCCATTTCAAATAACTTTCAGCAATTTGATCTTTTCAGTACTTCGGAATCTGTCCCTAAGGCATAAATTTACTATAAATATTGATGCCTTTTCATTGTGTCTTCATCTTATTCCAGCAAGCAGGCATAATCTCTGTCAGTTTGCCATTGCTCGCCAATCTTCATTTGTCCCAGGAGTGAATAAGTCCTCTTTCTGTTTCTGGACCATTTGCATTGGAGTCATGATCTGTTCAGGCGCAGTATCACTGTTAGTGAAGCCATACTCTATTCCAACCTAACACATTGATTTCTCTAGCCCATGTCTGTTTGTGTGTGTGTAGTTGTGTGTTTTAAGCATGTTTGTTGATTTCCCCTTTTCAAATAAAACTCATTACTATTAGAAAGCTGCCTCTGGAGTTCTATGTGCCTCTAGACTTGGTATATATAGGGATTGTTTCCCTAGGTTAAATTACCCAGCCACTAGACATAACTACCCTTGGGCTAAAATGCAATTCCCTACATATTGGCTTGTGGAGTGTCCTCTTTGGACAGGTATACACCCATGGTAACAAAAGTAGCCCCTTCCCACCAGCAGCTATTTGTAGGGGAGCATTGTGCTGCTGCCCAGCAGCTCCAGCAGACCTGGAAGCAGCTGTTGGGTGGTGCTGACACCCCACCCTCACCAGCAGCCACAGGCGATGGGCAGCAGAGGCACCTTGGCTGGTGGAGGATCTTGGGATGGACAGGAGTGACTGTCCCACCTGGTGTTCATTCCCCTCTGAGGTGTCACCTGGTGCAATCCACCACCCCCAAACCACCCTAGAGATGCCCCTGTTTAAGAGTAATGATTTATTGAGGCTGACATGTATAAAACACACATTCATAAGTAACTAATGCAATGAGATTTTCTGACCATTGAACAATAGATTACAAATGTTTATCTTTCCAACCTTGGAATATACCTCTTTTAGCAACTTATAGCATCTAGCCATGGTGATCATTAGTGCAAATTGTACAATGCAGAGATATAATTTAAAAGAGAACAGGTGGTGATGGCATTGTGAGAGGCTGCAGAGGAGTTGAGCTCCAAACCTGCAATTGCTTTAGTGAGTCTCAATATGGTATTTTTCCAAATCTATATTGCTGGAAAACCCTTTCAGTAAGAGGGGCAACAGGAGCCTGATGGGGTCCAGATTATTTAGTTCTTGGCTGCGGAGATAGTGGAGGAAAGAAAGAAAGGAAATATCACTGCAGTAAGAAGACAATATGGACTGAAAGGCTACCCGAGCTCACTAATGCAATTGTCTTTGGATGATTTCAATGACGCACATACTCTTTTTTTTGTAACTAACACACAAAAGAAACCACTAATAGTTAATGGAAAGCAGCTGGTGGAAACCTTACCATCTATTCTTTTGACTTAATGGACTTCAATATTCAAATAGCAAAGTAATACACACGGAGGTTTTGGAGGAAGCGGAGTAAAGCAGTTGTAAAGCAAGTAGCTGAATTAAAAGACAAGCAAAGAGAGTGCAGTAAGCTGGGAAAGTTTGAAAGTGGGTGTGAGCATGGAGAAGTGGAGGAGTAAGAAGCAAGAAGGAGCGAGATTAAAAGGGGGGGAAGCACAGAGAAGACTGAGCACAGACAAGTCATGGTGCCCAAAAGGCTGGGGACTGGAGAATAAAGAGAAGAAATAATTTGGAAACAACCTGAGAAAACAAAGAACTCCAAGAGGCCAGGGTACCTGCTTGGTACCTGGAAAAGTGGAGAGCATAGCAGCAAAACAGCATCCAGGGCAGGAGCAGGAGAGTGAAAAGGCAGCAAGACCTAGAGCTGGAAAAAGTTGGGGAAAGTTAGGACTTGGAGTAAGTGCCTTCTCAATGATAGAGACTTAAAAATGGCAAGATAGAACAGAAGAGAAAACAGAACCAAAAATAAAGTATAAAACAATGGAAATGCCACCTGAAAGATCTGTTATGGATTGAATTGGACTGTATTGGACTGTAGAGTTGGAATTAATTAGATTGGAATAAATTGCGAAAAGAGTGGACTTAAACTGTGGGACGGAAGGTAAAAACATACAGACAATACACAGATAACAAGAGATAACAACAACTAAAATAATAATAATAATAATAATTGTAAAAGGATACAATAAGAACAGAATTTGATTACAAATAAACAAAAACCAATTGAAGAAAGAAAGAAGGGGGAGAAGGGAAAAAGAGGAAATGAGAAAGAAATAGAAAAGAAGACATTGAAAGTAATTGTCAATCAACATTTGGACTTAAAATAGAAACTGATATACTTATTCAAACTTTACTATATATGAATTGAGATGTTATATGAATTAATATAAATTTATTTTTGAAAGAAATAGCATAGAAGAAATGTGAAGTGTCTTCAAATCTAGAAGTTTAACAGAGGGAAAGTGGAGATATAAAGCTGTAAAATGTATTTGCCTATATTTGTAATTGAATCTAAAAATATTAAGACTTGAAGAATCTTGAAAAGTAAAAAAGGGGTACGTTATGCACATTAAGACAGCACAACATTAAGATAGTATAACCATATCAATTTATTGTGTAAATGTAAAAACTTATAAGGAATTAATTAGAAACCTACAAGAGGACAATTGGAACTAGAAATTTGAAAACATTGGGAAACAGATAAATATATTAATTTACAGAGGAATTTCATTAATCTGTTATACAAATATAGAAGATTATAAGAATATTAGCTCAATTATTTCCTTGAAGTTAATGTATTTAGGATTGACTTAACAATTTGGACTTACTATTAAATACTGGGTTATAGACATAATTGAATTAACTGAACTAATTGAAAATTATTAGAGAAAATTAACTAGAAGGATTGTGATTAAATTGATTATAGCAATAATTTGATTATGATGAATTGAATATTGGTTTTAGATATAAATTGATCATTGTGATAAATTGAATGTGATTTTTGATTCTATATACAAGGTAACTGTAGTGATAAACAGATTGTAATTATTGATTACTTTGATTACATATACACATGGACTGTGTATTCACAAAGTGACTGTGACTATATAAACTGACAACATCAAATCAACATGGCATCTGGAAAAAAGGATTGATACAATCCCAGATTCAAGTAATGATCCAAAGAAGAGGATCAACCGAAGAAGTAATAAGAATTAGTGATCACAATATGATTCTTCTAGAAGCAATAAGAAAAAGGAGATTGGAGATGAAGAAAATAAGACAGGAATTGAAAGATGATTTAAAAGAAACTAGACAAGAACTGAGAGAAGAACTTTTTAAACAAAGGCTGGATGGTCATTTGTCAGGGATGCTTTGATTTTGAGTTCCTGCATGGCAGGGGGTTGGACTGGATGGCCCTTGTGGTCTCTTCCAACTCTATGATTCTATGTTTCTATGAAATCAAGAGAATGAGATCCGAAATAAGGAAAGATTTGAAGAAAGAGCTATACAACTTTAGAAAAAAATAGAAAATACGGTATATCAACAGATTTGTTAAATACACAGAAAGAGGCAGATAAATTCAAAGGTAAGAAAACACATCTGGAAAAGGCATAAAAAGAAACAGTTTCAAAACAAGAACAACAAAGAACAGCAGATTTAACAAATAAATTAAGATATATAGAGAGGTGTATTAAAATGAGAGGATTATCAAAATCTATTAATGAGGACTTGTATAGTACATTAACAACAGTAATGGCAGATTATTTAGGACTCTCAGAAGAAAAAAAATGGAACTGGAAATTGATAAAATATTCAGGGTCAATTCTTCATATGCCAGAGAAAGATCATGTGCCTATCTAGAATAAGAATAAGGGACTTAATAATTAAAAAAAGTTTTGAATCTAAATTAATAGACAACAAGGAAATCAAAATATTCAAAGATATTCCTCCTTCAATAATGTTAGAAAGACAAAAATATAAATTTTTGACTCAATTATTGAAGAAAAGGAGAACTAAATATAGGTGGGAAAGAACTGAAGGCCTAACATTTATGTGGAAACAGAAAAGACATAAGATAGACACATTAGAAATGTGAAAAGAAATGGAAAAGAAATTAAGCAGGAAAGATAAATAAATTCAAGAAGAAACTCAACTAATGATACATTCTAGAAGTCAACAAAAGGAAAAAGAAAATGAGACTGAAGAGGATAGAAAAACAGAAAAAGAAATAGAAGAAGAAATTGTATCAAGAAGAAGAGAGAAGGAAATAAAAAGAGAATTGGATCAAGATCCTGAAGATTTGGAAGAAGGAAGTGCAAAAATAAGAGAAGAAGAAGAGGAGGAGGAGGAGGGGAATGACAAAAAAGACACTAAGGAGGACAAGAACAACACAGAACTATAGAATAAACTATATCATAAACGTTAACAAAATGTAAATACAAATTAAAACAATAAGTAAATACATAAAGAAAATTTAATAAAACAAGGGGTGGAAGGGGTGGAACAACAATAACAACTAAAGAATTAAAAGAAAAAACATTAAAAGACGATAGAAATAAAAATAAAAATAAAATAACAAAAGCAAACACATTGTTAAAATAAAAGAAGTTAACATAAGAAAAGAAGTGAAAATGGGAACCAAAATACTGTTGTGGGATACTAAAGGAATGAACTCAAATTATAAAAGAAATATGATTTTCCATTATATAGAAAAGAGTAAGAGTGACATAATATGTTTGCAGGAAACAAGAATAAAGGAAAAAGACATAAAATACCTTAGAAACCCTAAGTTAGGAAATTGTTATATATCAGCAACAGAAAAAAAAAGTGTATCAATATACGTGAACAAAAACTATTACTCAAAAGAGTTATTCAATGACTGTAGTGGATCTTAAGTAGCAATAGAAATAAAGCTAAAGAAATACACTATTGGTATTAGGAATCTATGTACCACTAGATGGAAGGAATACAATTTTTGAACAGATTAAAAAGGAACTATGAAAAATAGAGCATAATAATGTCATAATGATGGGAGGTTTTAATGCAGTGATTGACCCAAAACAAGATAGATTATCTGATGTAAAAAAAATCAATACAAAAGAATTGGGGCAAACTACCCAATTCCATTTTTTAATTACTAGAGGAATTCTCAGTAGAAGATGTGTGGAGATTCAAATATGGTCAATCTAAAGGTTACACATTTTATTCTAATACTCACAAATCTAGATCCAGACTAGACATGTTCATAGCATCAAAGGTACTCATGCCAAAAATACAGAACATGAATATTTTAGCAAAAATCACATCAGATCACCATCCAATCATGATGGAGATAAGAGAAGAAACTCAAATTTACATGGAGACTGAAAGACCATCTGTTAAAAAATGAAAATAATGTCAACAAATTTAAAAAGGAATTAAAGCTCTACTACTAATGAAACAGAAGGGATTATGAATAAAACAATTTGCGAAGCCTGTAAAGCAGTAGCCAAAGGACATCTAATAAAGTTGAATTCAGAAGAAAATAAAAAGAGGGAAGAAAAAAAAGATATTAAGAGAATTAAAAATAATTAAAAAAAAGAATGGAAAAGAAGAGGAGATAAAAAAAAAAAAAATCAAAACCAGAGATACAAATATTGGAACACCAACTGAGAACATTAACAATCAGAAATACAAATATTGGAACACGAACTGAGAACATTAACAATAAAAGAAATGGGAAAGAAGTTACAATATATTAAGCAGAAATACTTTGAAATGGGAAACAAACCAAGTAAAATTATGGCCAACCTGATAAGAAAGGGGAAAAAAACAAGAAAATAATTACAGAGAGAAGATCAGGAGGAAAGATCATAACAAATCAGGAAAGCATCAAGAAAGCTTTTGAAAAATATTACAAAACATTATATAAAAATGTAAAAGATAATGAGAAGACCAAAGAGAGAATACAAAACAGAATATATCAAATTGGTGGAATAAAGCTTGAAATTAATAGAATCACAAGAGAAAGGAGGATTTGCTCTACCAAATCTTAAATTATATTATTATGCCAATTGCATGACCTGGATAGAAGAATGGATAAAACTTGAAAATGGAAAATTGTTATGTATAGAAAATGATAATATTAGGTTCAAATGTCACATATTTTTGTGGTATGGGAAGCTAAAGAACAACAAAAGCTTTGAATATTATATTAGGAAATCACTATTTAGAATATGGATAAAAATAAGAAAGCAATTTTACAGAAAATTATCACTATGAGTATCACCTCAGGAAGGCTTTCTAGACAGAAGCAAGAACACCAACATACCTTGGAAGAGATACGGAGATATCATAACACAAGAAGATAATAAAGCATATAAAATGAAATTGAAAGGACAAATAGAAAGGGAAGGTTTAATCAACAATTGGTATTTATAAATCAAAAATAAGAAGGATTTGAAGAAGTCAGGACAGAACTAGATAAGATAATAGCAGATAAAAAAGGTCATCATATATCAAAATATTATAAATTATTCAAAGAAAGAAATTTAGAACATGAAACAATAAAAAATGTGATGATACAATGTTCCCAGGACTTGGAAAAGAACATTCAGCTGGAACACTGGGAAAAGACAGGGCAGTCTACCAATAAATTTACCCTCTGTCAAGACTTGAAGGATTTTTTTTTAAATGATGCACTGTTGGTATCTGTATCCAACTAAATTAAACATGATGCACAACACTGGAACTATGAAATGTTGGAAATGTCAAAAAAGCAATGGAACATTCCACCATATGTGGTGGAAATATAACTTAGAAAAGAAATTCTGAAGTAAAATTAATAAAACAATAACTGAAATACTACAGATTAAAGTACCAATGAGTTCAAAATTCTTTTTGTTAAATATAACTCAGGAAATAGATAAGAAGACAGAAAAAAACATGGAAGGATATTCTTATACATGGTGTCAGTAGCTAGAATAATTTATGCAAAATACTGGCAGAAAAATGAAATACTGAGTATTGAAGAATGCCTATGATTAAGAGAGATGATGAATATGGATAATCTAACAGCATTAATCCAGAACAGACTAGCAGATACTATAGAAAAACAATGGGACCCAGTAAAGAATCATACAACCATAGAATCATAGAGTTGGAAGAGGGCCATCCAGTCCAACCGCCTGCCATGCAGGAACTCAAAATCAAAGCATCTCCGACAGATGGCCATCCAGCCTCTGTTTAAAGTCCTCCAAAGAAGGAGAATCCACCACACTCCGAGGGAGTGTGTTCCACTGTCAAATAGCTTTCACTGTCAGGAAGTTCCTCTTAATATTGAGGTGGAATATCTTTTCCTGTACCTTGCATCCATTGTTCCGAATCCTCTTCTCTGGGGCAGCAGAAGACAAGCTAGCGCCCTCTTCAATATTACATCCCTTCAAATATTTAAACAGGGCTATCATATACCCTCTTAACCATCTCTTCTCTAGGCTAAACATACCCAGCTCCCTAAGTCGTTCCTCATAGGGCATGGTTTCCAGACCCTTCACCATTTTAATCGCCCTCCTGTTGACACGCTCCAGTTTTTCAACATCCTTTTTGAACTGTGGTTCCCAGAGCTGAACACAGTATTCCAGGTGGGGCCTGACCAAAGCAGAATACAGCGGCACTATTACTTCCCTTGAGCTAGATACTATACTTCTATTAATGCAGCCTAAAATTGCATTGGCCTTTTTAGCTGTGGCATCACACTGTTGACTCATCTTCAACTTGTGGTCTACTAGATCCTAGATCGCTTTCATACGTAGTCTCGTTAAGCCAGGTGTCCCCCATCTTATATCTATGCATTTCATTTTTTTTGCCCTAAGTGCAGTACCTTACATTTCTCTATGTTGAAGTTCATTTTGTTAGCTTTGGCCCAGCTTTCTAATCTATTAAGATCATTTTGAATTTTCATCCTGTCTTCTGGGGTATTAGCTATTCCTCCTAATTTGGTGTCATCTGTAAATTTGAGAAGCATGTCCCCTATTCCTTCATCCAAACTGTGGATAACGATGTTGAATAGCACTGGGCCCAGGACAGAACCCTGTGGCATCCCACTGGTCACTTCTCTCCGGATGAAGAAGAGCCATTACTGAGCACCCTTTGGCTTCAGTCAGTCAACCAGAAATATAGAATTAACAAAGATAAACTATAATGAACAAGAAAATCTATAAACTATAATGAATAAGATATTATAAATGATAAACTATAACGAACAAGATATTATAAACAAATAAATAAATAACAGAAGAGGATTTGGTTATATAATTAAGAAATTATAAAATGTAAGTAACAACTAATCTGATATTACTGAATAAGCAAAATTTTTGTAGGCTAATTCTATTACCTTTAGAAATCAGTTATAGTGAAGTGATTAATTAATTTGAATGTTGAATGTATATAAAGGTTTATGTTGAAAACATAAGATAATAAAAAGATATTGTAGCCCTTGGAGATATTTCAGTTAGAAAGAATCAGTTAAAGTATGTTTATATATAAGGTGAACACAATTGGGAATAAGAATTATAGAAATTACATAAACCAATAGATAGTTTATGTGTTTGAATTTATTTGTTTTATATTGTTTGTATTTGCATTGTTTGTTTTGTTGGTGAAATTTGGATGTTTTCAGTATTTTTATGTAGAGACTAACTGAAAGAAAGAAATTGGCAGCATGAGCTTTTGTAGACTTCAGCCTACTTCCTCAGATGTATTTCAGTATTTGTATATGTGTTTGTATTTTATATAATAAACAATTTTAAAAAAGCGCACAGGTGCCTACAAATGCCAGAGGCTTTTCCAAGAAAGTATTGATACACTGTAATACAGCCAACAAAAATGAGGTAACTGCTGGGCATGCTACATCGTATGACACAGGAAAGCATCATCTGCACTACATCACCAACATTTAGATGAAGTAGACAATTTATGTGGCTTAAAGGTGTCATTATATGCTCCCTTTGTCTGACTGTTCATCCTTCACCAGGCTCATGTTTAGCTTCAAAGCTCCCGGCGCGGGGCTTGAAGAAGGAAGGAAGGAATAAAGAGAGAGAGCAGAGGAGGAGGAGGAGGAGGCTGGAAAATGCAAGGCAAGCCTTCTTTCCGCTCCTTTCCCCTCCAGCCCAAGTGCCAAACTTCTCTTCCATCCCAAACTTCCCTCTCCTGGGCTGCCTTCCCTTCTCATTCTCATTCTCCTTCCCTTCTCCTTCCCTTCTTCATCTTTTGTCTGGCCAAGAGGTCCCCCTTCCCCTCCTACCCGTTCTTCCCCTGCAGGACCCTGAGGGGCTGGAGGCAGCGGAGACCGGAGGAGCATGGAACTGAGGAGGAGGAGGAGGAGCAGGAGCCCCTTCCCATCGCCGCCTGGGACTCTCCCTCCCTGCATGCCCCTCCTCCTCTTCCTCCTGGCCCTCCTTCAGGTCCTTAAAGGAGATTTGTCTGTGCGCATTTGCATTTCACATTACAGTAAATGCGCAATTACTTTAAAAGCGCAAATGCATTTCCTCTAAACTCCCAAAATTAAAAAGATCTCGGATAATACCACTTTCTGACCCCTTTCTGACCAGTTTCTGTGCGGCATTGTGTGAAATCGTGAGGCGCAAATTCGCTTTTTATTTGGGATTTGTGTGGAATAACCTATAGATTTCCCCCATGTGATAGGTCCTGCTGATCCTTTGGTCCTGCTGATCCTTTGCAGAGCACATCTAGCAGTTTACACATAAATGTCTCTTTGCAGGTCTTCAAGGTGAATGAATGGGTCTGGATTTATCCATGCATGTGCTAGACAAATAAGTCACATTTAAGCCTTATATGCATACTATGGCAGAGGAGAAAATTTGTCCTGTGTGTGTGTCCATCTGTGTGTGAGAGAACTATGCAAGGAAACAAACTCTTTTTAGGATAATTGGGGGAGGGGGGAATAAGCAAGCAAACACCACCACCTATTGAACTTGTGTATGAGTGGAATGATGGGAATAAGTGCAAAGAAACAACGCTAAAGTCTTCAGGCCATGAGACACAGAGAGGGTAGATAGTCTGAAAAGTCACAAATGCAATTTCTGACTCTGCCATGGGAAGATCAAAACTATATTTTTGACCTTGGTAAACAATCTTAGATATAGATTTTCCCCTGTTTCTGTGCCTAGAACAAAACTGCAAAGTGGCAAATGTCCAGAAACAAGAAATGCAAGTATAGCATATATTTTTGGACTTGATCTTATAGTCTGTCTCATTCTCCTTGAACCTTACCTATTTAGTAGCAGCCTTTCCCATCTATAATAATAATTTAATGATGTTATGAAACAGTTGTTCAATATGCTATTTTTATGAATTCCAAATTAGAGAGAAAATGAACCTGTGTCATGCCTAGACCAATGGTGGTAATGATTTTGTTTATACATGCATTCATATTTACTCTAACTTGTGTTGACCCTATCACAGGGATTTCTTGACAAGGTTTATTGAGAGGAGGTTTGCTACTGCCTTCCTTTAAAGCAGAGAGTGTGTGACTATTTCAAGGTCACCCATGCTGGTTGTGCTTTATAGCTTTAAAGCCTTGTATGGCTTAGGCAGGGTATCACTAGAGGTGTGTGTGGGATCAGACTGCACTGGTGAAAGCTCAGTGTGTGTGTGACCATCTGGTGAGGCCCTCTCGGGAAGGGAGGACATGACAGTTTGGTGGCTCACACCTCATGTGCCCACCCAGTCAGCTGCCTGGGTCCTTCTGTAGCTGGTGGGTGGGTGAGGCAGAGGAGGGAAGAGAGAAGAGATTTGTTGGTTTACCTGCCCATCCAGCTGCCTGGGGTCTTTCCACAGCTGTTGGGTTGGTGGGGTGAGGGCTGACCATCTCTCCAGCTGCCCAAGTCTTTCCAGGGCTGGTGAGTAAAGCAAAGGGAGGGAAAGGGGCAGGGCTGCCCGATGCTGCTAACCACATCCCTCCACCAGGTGACATCCTAGTGATGATTCTGGGCTTAGTCCCAGATTATCAGAAAATCTATATCTTCCCATACGACATGCAAAAGTTCTAGGATCTGCAGGGGAAGACTTTCTATTTGTCCTGCCACCATCACTGGCTCGCTTGGTGAGGACATGAGAAAGAGCCTTCTCAGTAGCTGCTCCCACCCTTCGGAACGTCATTCCATGGGAGGCTAAGCTGGCTACCTCCCTGCTTTCCTTTCATCAGCAGGCAAAGAGCTTTTCTTTTAAGCAGGCCTTTAAAGTAGTTTTTTTTTTTTTAATTGACTCTTGTCTGGAAACCACCTTCGGTCCCAGTCTGGGAGGAAGGCAACACACAAATGAATGAAATGAATGAATAAATAAATAAATAAATGCTACTTATGGTGGTATGGCTGTCCAAAGAGGGAGGACTGGCTTGATCAGAGGCCTTTCTCAGGACGTTATCACACGGGGTCTAAAGCAGCCCCATGCCTGCACCATCGCTGCATCATTCTGGATCCTTTGCCCCTGTGATCAGATGACGTCACAGCAAACCCCGCCCATCCCTGCATCATCCCTGCGCCATCGCTGCATCATTCTGGATCCTTTGCCCCTGTGATCAGACGACGTCGCAGCAAACCCCACCCATCCCTGCATCATCCCTGCGCCATCGCTGCATCATTCCAGCTCTTTGTAATTCCTCTTTCAAAGAGGAATTACAGCTGCGTGACCAGAATCATTCCGGTATGGTTCTGGATTGATTCCATGCTGCTTTTCTTGCTGCTTTGAGACCCCTGGTGTGATAATGTCCTCAGTCTGCCTACTTGAGAATAAAAGCAGGCTATCTGACCCATGAGTTTCCCAGAGAGATTAACTGATTCACACCGAACCCAGCTTCTTTCCAAAAGCCTTCTTCAAAAGCACCCAAACAATCAGGAAACCCAAAACTGCCAATCTGAATATCCTAGTGGTGGATTGTTTTAAAAGAAACATTTCTAGGCTATACTGGGCCCAGGGAGTGGGGGGATATTTGAAAGAGCAAGTGTGTTTGGTAAAATCTCAGGCAAAATATAGATGTGGGTCTCATCCCAGTCTCTTTGCCTTCTGTTTTCTATATGGAAAAAAGTAGTTTAGAGCTTTTAGAAATAAAATAAAATAAAATAAAATAAAAATATTTGCCAAAAAATAATAATCATATTCCATGAATTCTGATTCAAGAAAATTCTGTCTAGGTGCGTTATGAAGTATCCTAGAATAAAGACTAGTTCCTGGGTCTGCTGCTGCTTCCACTTAAAGGCTCAAATCCAAGTATCTAGTGTTTAAACTGATCTAACTAGCAGATGTTCAAGTTTGTCTGGCTGAGGATCAGGGAGCTATAATCGGCTCCCCATTGACTTCCCTGTTCTCCCAGTCTGAGCTGCAGTTAAGCTTTCCATGCACCCACTTGGATTTTTAAGCTGTTAAAATTTATGTTTGTTTGTACAATACTAGCAGTGTTGAATTTGCACACTTGGAATATAGAAAGCTTACTGTTTCATGTAGTGCTGCTGGGAATATGGAGAAAGCCTGTTTTGCATTTGGTGTAGGAGAGGTGAGCTATTTAATCTGGCCACTGAGCTGCCTTTATTGGCATTCTTCCCTACGCCTTCCTTACAGGGTTGTGGCAAGGTGTTAACTGATTTGGCCCTCTCTGACAGCAGGAGCAATTTTCAAATTGCATATGGGACACAAAGATTTTCATTCAGCCAAGGAAACTCCAAACCATCCTTTCTTAGCACACTGTGGTTTGTGTTGGTGTGTTTCTCTCTCTGTGTAGCATGTAGTGTCTTAAATCTATTTCATCCAGGTCATCCACTGTCCAAGAAAGCTGTGTTTTTTACAAGAACTGACTGATGCCAAAAGTGGTGAACTTGCCAGCTGCAACTGGCAACTTGCCAGCTGGGCTTGGATTTATCTGTATGTGTTTCTCCTACTTTAGATAGATCTTCATATCAATAGATCATCCCAACTTGAATCAATGGCTTAGAGGTGAAAAAATAATTACCATCAGTGCTGAGATGTTTATATTTTTCTTCTCTGTTCCTGAGAATGGCACAAACTAAGGCACAGTTACTTCACAATTTAGTAGCACCCTTTCCCATCTACAAGAGTGCCCATTTTTTGACTAAGGAGATTTGATTTGCTAATGGATTTAATTTTCTGCATCCAAAATCATAACTGCAAATTCCATAAAATGTATCATTGCATCCAATGAGATGTTATGATCAGAATTTCTTTTAGTGAGCTAAACACATTTTCTAAATTATTTTTGTTCACTTTATTTGATGTAAAGGTAAAGGTATTCCCTGTTGACAAGGTTGTCAAGTCTTGTCTGACCATAGGGGGCAGTGCTCATTTCCGTTACAAAGCCAAAGAGCCAGCATTGTCAGAGACTACTCTATGATCATGTGGCCAGCATGATTGCACAGAATGCTGTTTACCTTCTCACCAAAGTGGTACCTCTTTATCTACTTGCATTTGCATGCTTTTGAACTGCTAAGCTGGCAGAAGCTGGGACTAGTGATGGGAAGTCCTCGACCTCGAATTGCCAACCTGCTGATCTTGCAATCAATAGAGTCAGCGTCTTAACCACTTGAGCCACCGCATTTACCCCCCCCCCCTCTTTTTAACTGATTTATAAATGTACATGTTGTTTTTCCAGGCTGTGTTCAAAGCAGAAGAGAAAAAGACAAATGTATAAGCTTAAAAAATGAAAAAAAAGTCACCACATAGTAAATAATATAGGAATTGGGCATAGGTAATCCCTGTAGGTACCAAACAGCAGAAATAGGTACCACACAGCAGAAACTTCTAGTTGGCCAATACTCCTATAAAGAACGTTTTTGTCCCAGGAAGAGAATACAATCAACGGAGGGCTTGCTGCTCCAGTGGGAAACTCTGTACCCACCCTGTAGTGACTGTGACCTGGGCACACAAAGTTCCTAAAGATTTGCAAGCAATGTGGGGCTTTTCTCCAAAAATCAGGAGAATGTGCCTTTTGTCCCACATTTTCCTGGAAAATTCAGATTGATGGAAAAGACATGGCCATGTGGCTGGAAATACACTGCACTATAGGACATGTGATTGTCATAGGACCACTCTTTTTTCTGGGTTGCTCCAATCTTGCCATGGTGAGTGTGGTGTTGTTGGAGAGGGAACCTGATCTGCGGTGATGGAGTGAGTACGGGGCCAGTGTACACAAGCCTTGAGCCCTTTAACAAGGCCTAGTCTTCAGAGACACCATTTCTGCTATATGTTGGCATCAGTTTTTAAAGGGCCTCTTCAGGATAACAGGTGGCTAGGAGAAGCTGCAGTAAAATTATTATCAGTCAGAGGTTGACAAGAAGTCCACCCCCATAAGCTGGAAAGGCATAAAAGGGGGTGCTGAGAGTTTTCCCTGAAGTGGAATGACTTTTCTGGCTCAGACCTACTCCTCAAGTTTATGCACAGCTGCAAAACACTAGCAATATCTGTCATTTGTCATGCAGCTCTTCAGTGCAAGGTACATGTATTTTTGACAGCTAGCCAATGTGTGGAGTCTGATCCAATCAAGAACCCAATGTAGCGAGCATTCATTGATATCTCCATTTTCACCATGCCAATTGCAAGCAGTGGAGGGACCCAATCTAAAGACATAAGCCCTACTACCTCCCACTCCAAGAGTCCAAACTGATCTCTGTGCAGCTGTGAAGGGTCTGGGCAAGTCACACTTGCTCCTTTTCCTGTCTCTTCAGCTCCATATGGCTCAAAAATCAGATATGTCCAGAAGGTAATTTCAGGTTTTGTTTAAAGTGCTTTGGGATCAAAAACAAGGTGTGGAGGTTGTGCCTTATTTTAGCCAATAATCATGTCCTTTGAGGCTTATCCATTTTGGGGGGCAACCCTCAATAGGGGATTTGAGGGAGGAGATGTTTCAGGGGATTCAGAATGGCCTTGACAGACTTCATCTTGCAAATGGGCCTGGCTATTCCATCTCTTTTGTTGTTGTCACTGTTCTTGCTTTTATTGTTGATGATAATAATAGAATCATACAATTGGAATAGTCCTCAAGGGCCATCAAGTCCAACCCCTGCCATTCAGAAATATGCATCCCAGACAGATTGCCACCCAGCCTCTGTTTAAAATATCCAAAGAGGGAGATTCCACCACATTCCAAGAGAGTGTGTTCCACTGTTGAACAACTCTTACTGTCAGGAAGTTTTTCCTAAAGCTGAGGTAAAATCTCTTTTCCTGTAGTTTGAACCCATTCCTGCAGGTCCTATTCTCTGGAGCTTCAGAAAACAAATTTGCTCCATCTTCAGTATGACTGACCTTAAAATATTTAAACAAGGCTATCATATCACTTCTTAACCTTCTCTATTCCAGGCTAAACACCCAGCTCCCCAAGTCACTCCTCATAGGGCATGGTTTCCTTTAATCACCTTTGGTCGTAGAGCTACATGCCTAATGACATATTTGGTTCACCCTCAGTTTGTGGCACAGACTAGATTTCAGGGGATGTAGTTTTCTTGATACACTTGGTCCAATAGTAGTTCTCATCTATGATGCATATTGTATTAGTCATGTCTTCCCATTCAGTAGAATAGGACTAATCATTAGATGCAGATTATGGGGTGGCATTCATGGGCAGCAATCCTTCCATTATTTATCTGGATTTTTAGGCACTAAAGTATATTTGATACCATGTTATGGAAACAATTTTTTTAAAAAAAAATCTGGAGATTTTATTTCCCTGGAAGTTATTCTGATGAGATTCATCACCCATTATAATTATTTGTCAGTCCAATTATTGCTTGTTGCTTTTTAATATTACAATGTTCTGTAGTTCATTGTGTTCTACAGAGAACTCTCAAACATTTATTGGGCCAGACAGGCAATAATACAATTTACTTATTTTAAATTAATTCCATTCAATCCATTTGACTCTTGATATGTTTTCTGTTTGCATCTCCATCACTTTATGTCTGCAGTGAACTGTGGTGAGCCTATAATGCTATTGCTAATACATAGCACAAGCCAAGCAAGCACAATGAAAGGAAGAAGTTTAAATTGTCAAAGTAGAAAATGTTTGTAAAGTAGGGGGGGACCTAGACATGGATTATCACACAAAGTTTGTCCCTCACAAATCCCAGTGGTTGAAAGGATAAGATAAAAAGTAAGCTTTAAAAGGGGAGAGTGAGTGGGTGTGAGACAGAGAAGACATTGTAACCTCTGATGTGTAAACCAATGTTTATTTGTTCTCCAAATCTCCTTTTCATATATAAGAGAAAAATCCAAGATCAGTATAATCTCATGTTTTTGATTTTGCTTTTACATTTTGAGCCAGGGATCCCCTCCTCATCCTAATGTGGCTGGCACAACATGTGTTTGTTGTTAAATTTGATAATTACATTTCTTGTTGTGTGTCTTCAAGCCATTTCTGACTTATGGTGACTCTAAGGTGAACCTATCATGGGATTTTCTTGGCCAAGTTTGTTCAGAGGGGGTTAGCTTTTGACTTCTTTTGAGGCTGAAAGAGTGTGACTTGCCCAAGGTTACCCCAGTGGGTTTCCATGGCTGAGTGGGAATTCAAACCCTGGTCTCCAGAGCCATAGTCCAATACTCAAACCACTACACCATGCTGGCTTTGATAATTACATCCACATCCACTTTCTTTGCCATTCTTGTTTGCCCTTTGAAGCCATTTTTTGCAGACAAATGGCAATGGTAGACTATAGGCCTAAGCAGACTGCCAGAAATAGTGCACATTAAATTGAGGCACTGCCCTGGCTCAGTGCTAGGGAATCATGGGAACTGTATTTTTTCTGGGACATTGAGCCTTCTCTGTCAGAGAGCTCTGGTGCCACAATAAATTACAGTTCCCATGATTCCCTAGCACTGAGCCAGGGCAGTGCCTCAATTTAATGTGTACTATTTCTGGCAGTCTGCTTAGGCCCTATGTCCCCAAAAGCTGTATATCTGTTCTTTGTCTCAATCCAGTGTTCATCCAGAAACAAACTTTATGTAAGGTTAACTGAATTATTCTCACTCTCTGACCAGAAGAATATAATGTTATTTCCTGCATAATTTGCATATAGGGAATAGTGGCTCTGGTCTCCTCCCTTTCTTTCAGAGATTTGTTCCATTAAGACTTGATTCCCCTGGTCAAAGTTCATCTAGCCAGTCTAGTGGAGCCAGGGATCACAGAGTGAAAATGCCATATTTTGATCAACTGGCATAGCAACATCTTCCACCACCTTCCCAGCTTTCCTTGTTCATCAAAGGATATTTCCTTGCAACCTTCACAGAAGCTGTGGGATGGGATGGATTTTCCCAACAATTGCCTTAGTGAGTTATAGTGGCATATGTCCAGTTTATGCCCACTTTTTCCGTTATAGCAGAGGTTGGAATTTTCTTCTGACCATGTAACAACTAATATTCCAACCACCTCATCATTTCAGTGTGGCACCTGCCCCCCAAATGGTCATTTCCATATTGGTGGAGAGTCAGGAGAGCAGTGGAGATATGTCCAGCTATTTTCCTTTAGTTGGATGAACAGCAGCAGCATCTTCTATTCACTGAGGGGGGAAAATCAAAGCTATTTACTGGAGATATGTCTCCTGATCAGGGATCTTGATGTTTTGAATTGTACCTGTAGTAGTGCAAAGTATTTCATTTTAAATGAGAAATTAAAACATACTAACTGTAAGAACTGTTGTTGTTTTTTAAATTTTGAAAACCTTTCTTGGTGGTTACATGGTGTGGAATGCTGGGAAATCTTGAGCTGGTGCTCTTAGGATTTGGGGACATAGCTTGGAAACATTTTTTAAAATCATTACAAAGATTGTCTGGACAGCATGGTCAATACATTTTCCAAACTCTATTGAAAGGTCCCAGATCAGGAGAGTCTCCCCCCCCCCCAGCAAAATGTCCCAGCTCTGTGTTTAGGGACATGTTGTATACCTTTCTTTTCCTTTGTCTTACAGTCACAAACTTTTGCAGGTAAAATCCAACATGCTAAAAGCAGTGATGTGTTCAGCTCTTTTACTCCAAGTCTAGAGTCCAGTCTCAAGTCCTTACCAGATATGTTCAAGCCAAGTCTCAAGTTGAGTCTCAAATATGACATCCAACTTTAACACAAAAAAGGAGGTGGGATGTATTTCTTATTGGGTAATAGCAAACATATAAGGCAGTGGGCATGAGGTGGTGGTTGAAGTCTGCTCAGCAGCCTGTCCCTGCTGAACATTGAAGGGGCCTTCTAGAACTTAAAAAAAAAACTTTATAAAGTTCCTTCTACCTTAAGCCCATTGCTGAACACATTTGCTATGTCTCTCCAAGAAATGCACCCCATCCTCTGGAGCAGATTTTATCTGATGCTTGAAGTGAATGATGCCAGCAAGTCAGTTGCTAAAAATATTCAAGTTGTGAGTTGAGTTAAGTCAGTGCATCATTTATTGCTGAGCTGAGTCCAAGTGGAATCTGAGTGAATCAACTGGAGTCTACATCACTGAGTAAAAGTCACAGTGTTTCTCAGTTCTCTATTCTGTGACTGCAAGCTCACCCTAATGTATTATCGTTAAGCTATGTGCCGGTTTCTTTTGAATGTGAACCAACATAGTTGACTGTATTTTTGAACTATCCTAGAAGTCATAGTTATGAAGATTGTTACAGGTATGAGAGACATGTATTTCAAAACGACAACTCTTCCTCACTGTATCTAATCCAGCATTCTGTTTCCAGGAGTGGGCAAGCCCATGAGGACACAAATATCATAGCTATACTCGATTGCTTATCTTGGGAATCTAATAGAGGTCTCATTTAACCTTCTCAACATTATGCCCTCCACATGTCCATCATGGCTTATGGTCTGGAATGGTGGGAGTTTGGGTTCAGATCACTAGGGTATTATCAAAGGTTCATTAATTTGTACTCACAAGGTAAGCCCATGATTATCTTTCTACACTGTAACGGCAAATTCTAGAAATTAACACTGAAAAATGAAAGAATGTCACAAAATACAACCTTGAACTACACCCAGTCAATGTAAATGCAGCGATAGCAAGAACACCTTGATACTTGCTTGCCTAGTATCATTTAGTATTACATGGAGTTTGGAAAACTGTCGGTCCATCCTGAAGATCTGTCAGGAGCTGTAGAAATGGCTGCCTTTCAGTTGCTAACCCTGTTAATATGTTTCTTGCACACCTCCTTTTAAAAAAGCAGCTTTGTTGACTTGCTGTGCTGTGAAGCACTGTATGGAGCATCAGATCCATATGTCTAGATAAGCTGTTTGTATGACATTTGGATGCACCCTGAAAGTATAAGATAATCTCTTTCAATTTCCACCCCAAAGCTTATAACAGCTTCACACAGCACATACAGAAACTGCTGCATGTGCTAACAAAGAAAATGCAGGCTTGTTTCTCATAAATAATCTTTCCTTTAACCTTAAATGACATTTATCTACAGTATGTGCAGGGCATGTTTAATGACAGCATTCAGGCAGAGAGACAATTGATAGATGTGTATGTATGTATGTATTCTATTCTAAATATATTCTTAAGAGAACACCCTCCCCCATTTTTCTGTCTGTCTATCTATCTATCTATCTATCTATCTATCTATCTATCTATCTAATTCTGTCTATCTGTCAAGCTGTTGCTCATCTATCTAATTCAGAAAAGTCATGCCTGGGTTGCTATTCCTTTATTTTCTTTCTTTTGCCTCCTTTCCCATTACTTGGGCATTGTGAGTAATGCAAGGTTGGTATGTGTTGTTTTACAAAAACAGCTCATATACTGTGTTTGGAATTCAGTATGGGACTTATGTATAGGTAAGGGGACTTAACATCTGCAGGAAATGGAAGTGAGCAGTTTCACAGAGTTCTGTGTTTATGGAAGGCCTGCTGTGACACCTATCCTAAAAGACCTTCACTGGCTGCCTATTCGCTTCCGAGCTCAATAAAAGGTGTTGGTTTTGACCTATAAAGCCCTAAATGGCTTGGGCCCAGGGTACTTAGAGGACCGCCTCTCCCCACATAATCCGCCCCGCACACTCCGATCATCTGGGACTAATCTGCTAGAGGTCCCCAAGTCTCACTTTGTGGGGACCTCTCAGAGGGCTTTTTCCATCGTCGCCCCTTCCTTCTGGAATAAGCTTCCCGCAGAGCTTCGCTCCTCTGCATCACTAGTCTCTTTTAAGAAAAATCTAAAAACGTATCTATTTCAGTTGGCATTTCCACCTTAAGTAATGGGTTTGTTTTTTTTCCTCTGCCCCATGTGTTTTCTTGTTGACCCCGGACTGTTTGTAACTTTTCCCCCCCCCACTTCTTGCCCCTGATATTTGTGATTTGTCTGATTCCTGTTCCTTTTCCCTGCACCGATGTTTTTAACCTTTATATTGTAGCAATTTTAACTTTTTTATTGTTTTAACTCTTTGTAAGCCGCTTTGATCATATCCATGGAAAGGAGGGGTAAAAATCAAATTTATTATTATTATTTTTATTACTACATAGTGAACATTACACATTGGGACTGATGTGCAGTGGACGCTGATGCACTTTGGGTGGCCCTGATACCCATCAAGACAGTGGCTAGGGGCTGATGATGTGTACTGATAGAACCCAGTGCACATTAGGACACCCATTAGGGAGTGCTGATGTGCCAGCATTGTGATATACATCTTCGTAATTCACTGGGGGCTTCTGTTACACCTCTGCTATGTAGCTAAGTATTTATAAAGTTATGCAATGTAGATTGTGATATAGAATTAAGACCAGTATATCTGGAGTTGGGAAGAATTCTATGGTTTCCCCCAGCATGCATCCCTGTGCAAATGGCCTATAGGCAATGAATTTGTTGTTGTTTGCCTTCAAATCATTTCTGACTCATGGCAACCCCAAAGCGACCCTATCATGGGGTTTTCTTGGCATATTTTTTCAGAGGGGGTTTGCCCTTGCCATCCTCTGAGGCTGAGAGAGTGTGACTTGACCAAAGGCACCCAGTGGGTTTACATGGCTGAGCCAGGATTCAAACCTTGGTCTGCAGTGTGATAGTCCTGCACTCAAACCACTGCACCACACAATGAATAGCTAGGGTAAATCCTCTTCCCATCAGGTTCTGGTGGCATGTCAAAAATGAGCCGGGGGAGCCCAATGATATTGACTGATTTTTCTTGCCTTTCTGCCAAAAAAAGCTCCCAAATTCATATACGGTAACTCAAATGAAAATATAATAAAAGCTTTACATTAATAAGAAAAGTGAAAAGCAACAGAGGCATGCCAGGACAAAAAAAGAATAATCTACGAATATACTAGAGATTGAACTACTCCAAAACACATTGTAGTAGCAGAAATGTAATATCATTAAAAGACCTAAGATAATAAAAAGACCTTGCCAAGTGGACATCCTGGGGAAAGTATTCTATAATGGAGTGGGGGGAAAGGCTATTGCCGAGAAAAGCACTTCAGCATACTTTCATATTTATATTTTTTTGGCTCTAAATTGTGACAAGATTACCAGATACCATCTTTCCTTACAATATTGCTAGGGCCATGGCACACTCCATATGTCTCGGCAGTCCTAATGAGCTGTTGCTCTCCATACACCTACTGCACAAGAACAAATTAAAAAAACAAACAAATTGAAGATAATCCAATTGCACAAAAAAAATTGTTTTATTTATTCATTTAATTCATATCCTGCTTTTCCCCAAATAAAATCTAAGACAGCTTACTCATGAACTAAAACAAGGTATATTAATTAAAAAATGGTAGTAAAAAAAGAAAACACAATTAAATAATACGCCTTGTTAAAACATCAATACAATAACACAATATAATATCATTTAAAACCATGACAAAGGCAATTAAAAAGCAATGCAGCACACACATCCTATTAAAGACCTTTCCCTATAAACCCATAAAAATGGTTTAAGCCCCCCCCCCATAAATAGTTTAAACTCAACTGCTAGCCACAATAAAAATATGCCCGCTAAATCAACAGTATTTGATTCAGTGCTGACTTATCATTTACCACTTAAGTCAAAGGGTTTAGGTTAGGACTAACATTTGTATTTAGGCCTAGGTATTTTTTGATCTTCTGTATGTCGCTTTCCAAATAATCGTGCTCACAATAGTTAGTATTGCAATTCAAAAACATAAAAGAAACTATCATTATATCAATAGGCAAGTACACTACAAAATATAAACAATATTGAATAAAGCATATTAACCTTATTTCTAATATAGGAAAGAGAAAAAAAGCAGTTAAGGTAGAGTAGGGCGAGGGACAGATATGCTACACTGAAGGGTTTAAGTGCTCTTCAATAGCTGGTGTTTAAACATGGGTCCCTTTGACATTTGACACAGTTATGCCATTGTGATTCCACTTTAGCTGCCATGGCAACATCTGATGAAATCCTGGGGTTTGTAATCAGGAAAGGCATTACAGCTCTCTGGCAGAGAATTTTAAATACCCTCCCAAAACAACAAATCCCAGGATTCAATAGAATGGAATCAATGTGGTTAGTCTCATCCTAGCATTATAACTGTATAGTGTGAAAGGGCCCTATGTCTTTTTGCTGGAGGTTAGGGTCTAGAAGCAGGAGACTGTCAGCTTTCTGAGAGGAAAGTGTTAGTAGGCCCTACGTCAAGAATAGGCAAACATCTGGTCTCCCAGTTCTTGCTTGTCTACAACTCCCAGCATTCCTCACCAATTGCTACACTGGCTAAGCCTGATAAGAGGTGCAGTCCAGCACCATGTGGTTCCCACCTGGTCCTGTGAACATGGGACTTCATTTGTTAGTTCTCTCCTAGCAATTTAAATGGATTCCAAAATATTTCTTCCAAACAACTATATTCTAGGCTAGACCCTAGCATTATACTAACATTATAGTGATGCTAAATTAGGGCTGGGAATCATGTGGTTCTTCAGTTGTTGGACACCATCTCTATTCCTCATCACTGGCTATGCTGGCTTGAGCTGCTGGAATTTGCAGTCCAACAATGTCTGGAGGACCATCAGGTTTCCACTCCTGTGCTAAAGGAGGTCTACTCAGTTAACCTTTGGTCTATGACACTAGAGCAGGGATAGGCAACCTTTCCCCTTTAAGGGCCGAGGGACTTTAGCTCCCAGAATCCCAGGAGCTATTGGCCAACATGGGACTATTGGCCAACATGGCTGAGGCTTCTGGGAGCTGAAGTCCCTCGGCCCTTAAAGGGGAAAGGTTGCCTACCCCTGCACTAGAGGGACACCTTATCAAGTTGCAGTAAAATTCCTGGAATGCGTCAATATTTGGATGGTGATCACAAAAACTGGATAACCAACAACTGGAATCTAGTGGTAAATCCATGTTCCAGAGTTGTGCTGCTGAGCTCCTACAACTGCTGCTTCTAGAGGCTAATGGATGGCATGGATAAGCAACATCTGTAACAATGAGACTTAACATTTGGGGCAGATGGGTCAGTAACCCTCTCTCCTTTTTTAAAATAGCTCAGATAAAACTACTTTGGAATGACCTGTCAGAAGAGATTTGAGTTCTGAACACACTAGGTAAGGTAAAAAAGACCAACCAGTCTTTTCTGGCAGGCCTAGCCAGATGATTTTTAAATTGTGAATTTTAAACTATGGACAGATTGTTTTAATATGTATTGATCTTTTATGATCTTTTAAAGTGAGGCTTTGTGTTTTAACTGGTTTGTGTGTTCTAACTGATGTGTGTTGTATTTTAAATCATGACTTTTTAATTTGTATATGTACTGTTATGAGTGTATTTTAATGGTTTTATAGTATTGTACTTTAACTGTGGGTTTATGTGTTTTTAATTGTTTCTTTTATATTTGTATATTTTACATGTACACCACCTTGAGCCTTGAGGAGAGGCAGAAACAAAATAAAATAACTACAACAACTTTCTTCTTCTTCTTCTTCTTCTTCTTCTTCTTCTTCTATTTGTTACTGTTTCCCACCTCAATCAATGGGGATTTATTTATTTTATATCCCACCTGTCTCTCAGAATGGGAGCCAAGGTAATTTACAACAAATTAAAACTAAATAATGTACAGCTAAAATTTTATTAATAGAAAAAATAATAAACAATTCTGCTAAAAGCACAAAGTTTAAACAGCTCAAAACACATTTAAAACATAATTAAAAGTATAAAAGCACACATACCATATTAAAATATCCTTTTGCCATATGAGTTGAGAGCCAAAAGCTTTCCTAAATGAAAAGGTCTTTGCCTAACAGAGGAAAGAGAGCAGAGGGGATCAATTGAACCTCCTATGGGAAGGAGGTCCACAGCTTGGGAGCAGCCATGGAGAAGAATATCTTCTGTGACCTCACCAAGCATATCTGCTTTGGTGGTGGGACTGAGAGAAAGCTCTCACCTGAAGATCTTAAACTCAAGCATGCTCATACAGTAGATGACAGATGCAGCCCAGAGTTTAGAAAAGTTACTTTTGGAAGGTCTATATCTCCCAGAATATTAGCTGTAGGATTCTGAAAGTGGTAGTCCAAAAATGGACACCTCCCCTTTTGCAACTCTGATTCAGCTTCTTGGAAATATGCACTGTACTGTATCACTATACTTGCTTAAAGCACACAATGGATATTACCAAGATAGCTTTTGAAATAGCAGAAAAGTGCATGGAACCAAGAACAGGCCAGATGACTTAATAATCCTTTAATGTACGAATTTCTGTGATGGTTTTAAGACCAGCTTGTGCTGACACATCTCGTGGCTGCCCTTGATTCCTTGAAGTTCAGCTAAAAGCAACTGTAATCCAGCAATAATCTTGGAGAGATTTCTTCCAAATGTTTGTTTATAGCTTTAGTTAGGTTAACTAGCTCAGTTGCAAGGCATTTTAATAGAATCTGAATGTCATAAATATTGTGCCAACAACCTTTGTAAGTGCAGCCAATGGCTTCTATGGATAAAGTAAATTCTCCAAGTAGTTATATGCTGCATTTCCCCACACAAAAAACAGAAGTAGCTATGGGGTGAAAAGAGGTTCAGTCTATTAAACTAATCTCTAAATTCTCTTTTTGGTCATTTATTCCTCCCCACAGTCTAGTAGCCTTCCTTACATATTGATTTTTATTTTTACCTAGAACTATACAAATATACATTGCCTGATGAAGAAGCCAGTGTGACTTCAAAAGCTTGCAATATGTAATTGTGCATTTTGGTTGGCTCAATAAAGGTATCATTGTTTGGATGTTATTGGATTTGCTATATGGCCAACACAGCTACCCCTAGATGTTAAATAGAAAAATAGTATATTCATTCCCAAATACATTGAGCCAGGTGGAATTTCAGAGTAGTAAAAACCAGATCCTTGTATTGTGTAATATCAGATGACCAGCATTTCAGCATTGAAGAGTAGAGTATCTTCATGATAACCTACACGAGTGTCAATAAATTATGTTTTAGCATGTCATATGTTGCTTCTTGTACTGGTTTATGTACAAAGTTTTATGGATCTTGGAAAATGTGTTTTCTTCCATTCTGTTGTTGTGTTTATGGTGCTTTTGAGGCAAAGGTTCGTGTAAAATGCAACAACCATATCAAAGTAGTAATATTGATAACATTTTTAAAACAAAATTAGCTGTACAAATCTAATAAATCAATAACTTAAAAAGGCAACGATGCTGGGAAAGGTGGAGGGCAACTGAAAGAGAGGAAGATCACATTCCAGATGAGTTGACTCAATTAGTAAAGAGATGAGCCTGGGCTGCAGGACCTGATAAAGAGGTTGAGAACAGAAGGTCTTGGAGATGTCTCATTCACAGGATTGCCATGAGTTGAAGTTGACTTGAGAGCAGTTGACAACAACAATACAAGACAGAAAGACATTGTTGAAAGGTAGAATTCTTGCACTGGAAGAGGCCAAAAGGCTTTCTTAGTACAACCTTTCCCCCAATTAGCATGCTTTCCCCCATTAACTTCTACAAATCTATTCACTTCATTCAGACCACAAAGCTCCTGACATTCCCAAAACAATCACAATGGAAATGTATTCTTAGTTGCAGGAATCCCATTCTTATAACAGCCAGACTCAATTCTCAGACAGGTAATAATGATGAACATTCAACAATTTCAGAGAGAATCTTTTCTATAGAACAGTTTGTTTTGTAATTGGTAGACAATGAGACACTGATTCTGTAGACACTGCCTACCAAATAATTTGAGGCAGTTCAAGGCTGTTTGGAAATAAAGTTGCACTTCCACAGAGCTGTGTATAAAGCATCCTAGCATCATCTAGAGGCCAGTTATAAACTACAGTGCATGGCATTTAGATACTCTTTCAATAAAGGAAAACACACATCAACCAGATAAAATGCTAAGAGCAGTGCTACAGGCAAGGTTTATGGAGGCCATAAATACTGGGAACCTGATGTTTTCCTGAAGCTATTAGTAGCAGAGGAAGAGGATCATGTAGTCCTTGCTTTGGATATGCTATATATTTCCTGTCCACTTCTAAGTTCAGCAAATATGATTGCCACTGTTGTGTTTATGGACCTAAAGTTATCTAGTGCTGGATGACTGAATAGAAAATTAGGAACCTGGAATTTTGCCATTAATTCTATAGATGACTTTCAGATAAAAGGTTGTCCAGGATACTGTTGGGCATTTGTGAATATATAACCAATAGGTATACATTCAAAACTGCTATGTTTTCATGATTCCTGTGTACCTTAGGGCTATGTAGGCACCATTAAAGTCCCCCGAACCCCACTTACCAGTTAGTAACTGCTGGGATCAACAGGGGGTCTGTTCTTCTGTGAATCAAGAAATGGCTGCTTAATGTTCTCACCTATACCCTCACGCAAGCAATCTCTAGCTAGTGGAAGGGTTATGACAGGCATCCTTTTCCCATCAGTTGCACTGGAGATTGCTCATGGGAGGGAGTGGAAATGTCAGGCAGCTGCTTTTTGATTGGCAAGTGAATGGGCCCCCATCAATCCCAGTGACTGCTTACTGGTAAATGGAGTTTGGAGGGGGTCTGGCCAGAATCTACTACATGGCACATAGTTGCATAATGGTCATACAGGATTCTAGTCATTGTCTCTATTTAAACTGAAGCTAAAAACAAACAGGGCCTGCCCCCTATGTTTTGCATATAGGATGAATAAGACAACAGATTTTAAAATGCCACATGTCTTAAAATCTCAACAAATTAATAATAACAATGATCATTTCATGGACACTTGACAACTGGTACAATCAAATAGGGTTATGCCTGCTATTATTCATGATTATGTAGGAAATGTCACTACTGCTCTATACTGTGTGCACTCAGCACTTGCTTTAGATTTTTTTTTTTTAGAAAATGCAGCTTTCTTGTTTTCCTCTGGAAATCTTTGCTCAGCCACAAATTCTGAGCAATTAATTTTCCTTATATAAACTTCAAACCAGGATTCACTGGCACTCTCTCCCATCAGTATCAGTGCCCCCAAACTGGTTTGAGATCAACAGAATTGTTGAAATAATGGTTATTTCTGTGTAGGGAAAAGTAAAGACTTGGCTGTTGTTGTTGTTTTAAAAAAAATCAGGTTCCGTTTCAAAATTATAAAATCAAGTGAAAGCTGAATCTGAAGGAAATCTATATCAGACATTTTGTTTACTCTAAATGGAAACAACTCATGAACTGTGAATTCAAGACAATGGTATCCTCCTGGTAATTTGATTGCTGGTAATGTTGATGAATCCGCATATGCTATTCATTGGGTTTAGTTTCGAAGCCAGCCCCTAACTTGAACCCTTCCCCTGCCCCACTTACTCCATTGTCTGGAGCAGGAGCAATTTATCTAACACTAGACCTTTGAAGCCATGAGGGGGAACTAAAGTTACCCAGACTATGGATCTCTACATATCCACTTAATTAGGATACTATACAGTATCCCCACTAAACAGAATACTTACTTTACATTCCTTGCAACTTCACAACATGTTTTGGACTCTGTTATCCATGAGCCTAAAAGCACTCTGTGCAGGTTCTGCCTCTATCTTACTTGGAAGCTCCCCTTAGGTCCTAGCCAGCTTAATCTGAGCTTGCTTTTTCAGATCTGTTTAGACTAAGGGTAGACGCTATGAGGTCCTCCAGATGTTCACCAGGCCATTTGATTCTATTCCTGATTAAGTGTTAGAATCCTGTTAGTGTTCTACCAGATATAGAGTTTAGGGTTAGTAGTTGGGGATGATGGGAGAAAGTTTAGAAAATAAGAGTTTAGACTGTGAGATATAGTATTGAGCAGGTATCTTATCAGTGACCTTGAGAGGCTGGCTCCTGGAGCTGGGAATGCAGTTTCTGTTTTGTGGGAAACGGGAGGGGCTTTGTGCGCAGGCTTTTGGGCTATTCCTTTTCTTTGTCTGTGGGGGATGTGTGGTTAGTCTCAGCTGAAACGCTGAGTGATACACATGTCTGACTTTTGGATCTATCAATAAAGTGCTCTTGATTTATTAATCAAGCTGACTGGTTGATTGTCCAAGGTGCTGGTGCTAGCTCTGACAGTCAGCTGAGACTCCCCACCAAATTTTTTCATTTTCTGCCCCCGGGGAGACCATGATGGACCGGGGAGAGACAGAGGAAGCTGTGTCCTCCAAGGAAAGCCAGACTACTGAGGCTGTGGAGGATTCTCAGATGGTGATGAAGAGAGCAGGAGCCATGCCAAAGGCAGGGGGCCAACCGTTACCGCAGACCCCACTGGTGCCTGGACAGTGGTTCGGATCTACCGTGGCGCCACCACGCACGAAAGAGCGAAGGCGGGCTGTGAGATGGTCGGACTGGAACACAGGGTTCACACAACCTCTACAGCTGCTATCTGGAGAGGAAACCGACCTGGAAACGCAGGTACAGCAATTGAGGACGGACATGGAGGGGGTCCGGGGTGCTTTAGCCACGATCCTAGATGTCCTTCAACAACTAGCAGGGTACAGAGCAGGGGGTGCAGGGGCAGGACAGGCCCCGTCCCCAGCCGCGTTGCCCGCAGGAGCAGGGGAGGAAGATGCTTTGCCCCAGGGGCCCCCACCACCAGCCCCTCCACAAGATAGGGCGCAAGATGCGCAGGCCAAGAAGATGGGGGTCAAGTTTGATGGAGATCCCCAAATGCTGCCCTACTTCCTTTCGCAAGTGGCAGATCATATGGAAGAATGGGGAGCCACTTTCCCCACTGAGATAGCCAAAGTAAAGTGTGTGGCTAGACATCTGAGGGGAGAGGCGGCAAATTGGCTAGTACAACTGTATGATTGCCGAGCCCCAGAGCTGGGGAGCTTAACCGAATTTATGAGGGCCCTCCGAGCCAGATTCGAAGACCCTTTCAGGGCCACCACTGCCCTAGCAGAGCTCAAGGCTCTGGATCAAGGATCCAGGACAGTGGCTGAATATGCCATGGAATTCCGGAGATTAGTGGCCCAGGTGCCAGACTGCATGGAGGGCATGAAGATTCAATATTTCAAGGAAGGGCTGTGTCCGGAGATAGCCAAATGGACTCTCACTATGGGCAAGCCTCCCACAGCCATGGAATGGATTAGAGTAGCGGGAGAAGCAGAAGCAATTTTACACGAGGTTAAAATGCTAGACCAGAAGTGGTCTAAAGATGTGAAAATAAAGGGAAACTGAGCCCAAACGCCAAAATCCAAAGGGCAAGCAAGTCCTGCTGAGAGTGAGCGGGAGAGGAGATGCAGGTTGGGCTTGTGTCTGAAGTGCGGCAATAAAGGCCACCTAATTGCAGCCTGCCCTGACATGAACCAGGAGAGGAAGACCAGCCCCCCTCAGCCCCCCCCTGAGCAAAGCCACGAAAAAAGAGAAAAGCAAGCCAGAAAAAAAGCCCCTGACCGAGCACAGCCTAAAAGCAGCAGAGGAAAAAGAGATAGAGGTTTGGACAGACAGCGACAGTTCCGAAACCAGGGAGGGGCCTTTAAACTTCTTGAGCCTGTCTTAGAAAGTGGCGAAAGGCGGGCTACTGAAATGGAGAGCTGCGGACGGATGGTGAGTGGGGGTGTCCCCCTATTTTCAGTGTCAGTGACTCTGGTGGTGGGATCCAAGAAAAGGGCTATGCAATTAAGTGCGGCCATTGACTGTGGATGCACCAGGTGCTTGATTAACCCCGCGGTGGTAGACTGTTTGGACATTGCCACCCACCCTTTGCAGGAGCCCATTCCTTTTGTACAAATGGATGGATCCCTAATGGGGGGGGCGAGCAGCTGAGAGGAAAACCACCCCCATGTGGTTGGGGGTAGCGGACCACTGGGAACAACTTCAGCTGGTGGTGGGACACACTTACAATTATCACTTGATGTTGGGCATAGACTGGTTACACCACCACAACCCTACCTTGAGATGGAGGGATGGGCAATTGATTTTTGATGACAGAGAACATTGCAGAGTTGCAGAGAACATTGCCTCGACCAGAGGATTGTGCTCCCTCCTCTCCTCCCTATGGTGCCACTCCTGGGGCAAACCCCAAAAGAAGCAGCTGCCCATTTAGAAAGTGGACCCAAGGAGAGAGACGTTGAGAGGGCTGGGGAGGGGGTGCAATTCCCCCCCCATGCTACCAAGACGTAAAAGTGGTTTTTGAAGAACAAGAGTGTGATGTCCTGCCTCCTCACAGGGAGACAGATTGCGCCATTGAAATATTGCCAGGAGCGCCACTGCCCAAACCTAAGCTGTACTCTATGACCCCAAAAGAACTGGCCACCTTAAAAGAATACATTGAGAAAAACTTGGCCCGGGGGTTTATCAGACCATCCACCTCCACCTTTGCAGCCTCGGTGTTTTTCAGAGAAAAAAAAGATGGTTCTCTTCGTCTGGTTGTAGACTATTGCAATTTAAATGGGGTTTGTAGCACTAACAAATACCCTTTGCCCCTAATGAAGGACATGTTGGGAAGATTGGTCACGGGCAAGGTGTTCACCAAACTGGACTTGAGGGATGCTTACCACGAGGTTCGCATCAAGGAGGGGGACGAATACAAGACTGCTTTTAATTGCCCCTTGGGGGAATTTGAGTACCTCGTCCTCCCTTTTGGACTATCTGGGGCCCCTGGGATTTTTATGAGACACATTAATGAGGTACTACATGACCTACTATTTGAGGGGGTACTGGTATATCTAGATGATGTACTCATCTACTCTAAAGACCTGGATAGTCACATCAAGTTAGTAAGAGAGGTCCTCAAGAGGCTATGGGACAACCAACTATATGTTAAGCTATCTAAATGCCATTTCCACACTGAGAGACTGGATTTTTTGGGTTACAGAGTTTTTAACCAAGGCATAGAAATTGACCCCGCCAAAGTACAAACGGTGTTAGATTGGGCGCCCCCTAGAAACCGCAAGGATGTTCAAAAGTTTCTAGGTTTTGCTAACTTTTATAGACAGTTCATTCCTGATTTTGCCAAGGTTGCTTTGCCCATTACCGATCTGCTGAAAACCAAGGGAATAAACAAAAGTGGGGGGGGGGGGGGAAGAGACACAAAAGGGGGGTAAGGGGACCAAACCTTCCACCCCAATCCATTGGTCTGAAGAGTGTCAACGTGCCTTTGAACACTTGAAGTTATTGTTCAGCACTGAACCTGTCTTGCTTCACCCAGACCCTGATAAACCTTTTGTGGTGCAAGTGGATGCCAGTGACTTTGCTATGGGGGCGGTCTTGCTACAAAGGGATAGTGAAGACAAGCTCAGGCCATGCACTTATCTGTCTAGAAGGTTCCAGAACGCTGAGGTGACCTGGCCTTGCTGGGAGAAGGAAGCTTATGCAGTTAAACATGCCCTAGAAAGCTGGAGACAATTCCTAGAGGGGGCTCCTCACCCTTTCAAGGTGTGGACTGACCACAGGAATTTGGAGACCTTGCAAACTTCCCGCAAATTAACCCCCAAGCAGAGGAGGTGGGCCAAGAACTTCTACAAATATAGGTTTAAACTGAGATTTTTTCCTGGCCGCCAAAACATATTGGCTGATGCACTGTCCAGATTGCCACAGCATGTGGGGAAAGAGAGAATTCCTCTTGAAACCATTTTTTCCCCTGAACAGTTAGGACTGGCAGTGATCACTCGTAGCAAGGCTAAAATTTTGACTCAGCCCCCTCTACAGGCAAAATCTCAAACTCCATTGGATGATATTCTGCTCAAGATCCAGCAGGTGGCAGAAACAGATGACTGGCTGTAGCATCATAAAGACTGGTTGTCTAAAAATGCTCAGGACATGTGGGTGTGGAAGTCAAAAATCTATGTTCCTGCTTCTATGAGGGAGGATATCCTCAAGTTATGCCATGATTCTAAAGCTGCTGGCCATTGGGGATATCTAAAGACTTGGCACAAAATATGCAACACTTATTGGTGGCATGGTGTGCATGCAGACGTGGAGGCTTATGTAAAAAGCTGTCCTGTTTGTGCTAGAGCCAAGCCTGTAGTGGGCAAACCCAGAGGGTTGCTTCATCCTTTGCCCACTCCTGAAGTGCCTTGGAAACACATTGCCATGGACTTTATAACAGATTTGCCACCTAGCAAGGGCCGGGATACCATTTGGGTGATAGTAGACTTGTTTTCTAAACAAGCATATTATGTGGCTTGCAAAGGGATGCCCTCTGCTCCTAAACTGGCAGATCTGTTCATTTCTCATGTTTACAAATATCACGGACTGCCAGACAGAATTGTCTCAGATCGGGGAAGCACGTTCACCTCTAAATTTTGGAGGGTGTTACAAGACAAATTGGGGGTTCAATTAGCGCTTAGCACGGCTTTTCACCCAGAAACGGACGGTCAGTGTGAAAAAACTAACATGGCACTGGAGAGATACTTGCGCTCATATACCCATTATCTGCAAGATGATTGGTTTGATTTGCTCCCACATGCTGAGGTCACTTTTAACAGTGCCGTGCTTCGCAATACTGGACAATCTCCCTTTTTGATCAACTATGGGTTTGAACCTAAGCTACTCCCTGCTTTGCCAACCGATAAGACTGATCCTGTCCCTGTGACTCAGTGGGCTGAAAAGGTTAGGGGGGCCTGGCCCATGATCACTAAGGCTTTACAGGAGGCCAAACGTCAATACAAAAAATATGCTGACAAAAAACGGGCCATAGGTTGGGACATTAAGCCTGGAGACATGGTATACCTGTCTACAAAAAATTTAAGATCCCGGCTTCCTTCCAAAAAATTGGGCCCCAAATTCATTGGTCCTTTCCAAGTTAAGAGACTGGTCAATGACATCACTGCTGAACTCCTTCTGCCAAAGTCCTATTGTCACCTTCACCCAATTTTCCATTTCAGGTTACTGAAACCAGATTGAGCCACTGGTCGCTGGAAGACATCTGACCCACCACCTCTCCCTCTGATGATTGATGGACAACAGCATTTCGAAGTTTCAAAGATTCTAGATTCTAGATTTCACAAGAGCAAACTTCAATACCTTATATGCTGGAAACATTTCCCCATTGATCATTCTGTATGGGTTTCTGTTGCTCATGTCAATGCGCCTGATTTGGTAGCACGTTTTCATGCACAGTACCCTGACAAACCCTTTTTGCCTTCTGTGACTTGATTTTCTCTTTCGGGTTGTTTTCACTCTTGGGGGGGGGGTGTTCCATTTTCAGAGGGGCTGACTGTTAGAATCCTGTTAGTGTTCTACCAGATATAGAGTTTAGGGTTAGTAGTTGGGGATGATGGGAGAAAGTTTAGAAAGTAAGAGTTTAGACTGTGAGATATAGTGTAGAGCAGGTGTTTTATCAGTGACCTTGGGAGCCTGGCTCCTGGAGCTGGGAATGCAGTTTCTGTTTTGTGGGAAACGGGAGGGGCTTTGTGCGCGGGCTTTTGGGCTATTCCTTTTCTTTGTCTGTGGGGGATGTGTGGTTAGTCTCAGCTGAAACGCTGAGTGATGCACATGTCTGACTTTTGGATCTATCAATAAAGTGCTGTTGATTTATTAATCAAGCTGACTGGTTGATTGTCCAAGGTGCTGGTGCTAGCTCTGACATTAAGGCTGCACCTACACTGAAGAATTAATGCAATTTGACATTGCTTTAACTGCCATGGCTCAATGCTATGGAATTCATTTTGTATGATTTAGTTTTCTCTGTCAGAGAGCTCTGGTGCCACAACATGCTACAAATCCCAGGATTCCATAGAATGAAGCTATGACAGTTAAAGCAGTGTCAAATTATATTAATTCTGCAGCCTTAGACTGCTAGTTATTGGTTCTTATGTTTGCTTTTTTAAAAATGCTTTAAAGGGTTGGTTGATATGTACTCACCTATTGCCAGCTTTCTAATGTTGTGATATATAGAGAGGGTGTAAAGCTATAAAAGGGAATGTGGTGGCTTAGTGGTTAAGACGCCAGTTATGATGATCAGGATGTTGGCCCAAGTGCTGTATGATGGGGTGAGCTCCCATCACGAGTCCCAGCTTCTGCCAGTCTAGCAGTTCGAAAGCATACATATACAAGTAGATAAATAGGTATCACTTTGATGGGAAGGTAAACAGCGTTCTGTGCAATCATGCTGGCCACATGACCACTAGAGCAGTCCTTTGACAACACTGGCTCTTTGGCTTAGAAACGGAGATGAGTGCCGCCCCCTACAGTCGGTTACTAGACATTCCTTTATCTTTTTAAAGCTATTCACAAACTTTCTTGTTCTCAATATATCAACACACTGTTGAGAAATCAGTAACTCCTGCAATACAGCATGAGAGCAAGACAACACACACTTCCCCTCCCAACTAGATTTTCACGGTTGCGCAAACCTCATCTCACTTTGTGAAGCAAAGCACACACAAACACAGAAGCACAGGCTTCCTGAGCAAAAGGATGCAAACAGTCCATCCAGGGCTTTTCCTTTGTTACATACAACAAGGTACCAACAATCATGGTTTGTACAAAAATTGCACAGTTTGCACAAAAATAATCCTCTCAGCTTCCTCTGAGGAAATCCTCTAAAGATATATGTACATGCTCATGCACAGAGACATACAAACACAGACACAGGTGAGGAGACCAATTTACAGACTTCAGATTCTTGCACATAACTCATAATGTAGTGAGCAAGGTTTCATATCCCTAGGTATAAATTATGTTCTACATTGTGATGTTATATTATTACTGGAAGCGTATTTGTCTTTGTACTGTACTTGTAGGTCATCTAGAGAGGATATTGTTCTGCAGCTCTGTCTATCTAATCATGGAACATATTATAAACTATTTATTTATTTATTTATTTATTTATGCAATTACAGTTTCAGGTTATCTGTTACTAAGTGTGTCTTGGTATTCTGTGAGTCCACAGCCTAGCTAGAACAGGATCTGAATGTCCCCTCACCTCACATTTTTTTCGGGTGTGTGTGTCTTCAAATGAAGTATTCCTCAACTTAGCAATTAAAATACATTGTGCAGGAAATTCCATATTTTCTCCAAAAGCATTCTTGTATCCATTCTGAAGGTATATTAGTGTAGTGCATGGTGACTTTTTATTAACTTTCATGTGGGCTGGAGGAAGTGAGTTTTTTTAGGGATGGGGACTATTTTTTTTTCAGAGACTGACTCTTGGAGGTGTCTCCTTTTTCTTCTTAGCATTTCCTCTGTCTTGTTTCTATTTAAATGGACATGGATTGCCCCTTTACAATATTCATATTGTAGCATTGTGTGTACAATGTCAAGCACTCCCCCTCACCTCTTTCACAGAATGCATCACAAACCTGGAAACATATGGATATTGAGACACAAATAGTGTATTTAGACTAGGAGGAATGGGTCATGGGAAACTATGTGTGTGTTTGTGTTTAAAAAAGCCAAAACATTGACAGAAGGAATTTCCCACATTTCCTAGTAGTGGAAATTATCCTTTAAGATGTGGATAGTGACAAAGCCCATTACAAAAACAATGGAGATAGTTAACTGCATGGGGAGAAAAATGCCTGAAGAGGACCTATGTACTTGTGAATATAGAGACCTGTATGTATTGAGCCCATAAACTATAGGCCTCTACAGACCGGCCCAAAGGACCGGCCTGGAGGCAGGGATGGGGAGGGGCAGCCGCACGCTGGGCACCCCAACCCCACGCCGAGGACGTCATGATGCTGTGTGCCATTACGCACAGCATGCAATGTCAAGACATCCTTCTGGTGCAGTGTCCTGATGGCTTAGCGGGGGCTCTTAGGGTGCCCTTTTGCTGGCTCTGAAAGGAGCAGCATTTTTCCGCTCTTTTCCAGGAGGCAAATGGGAGAATCGGGGCCGCTGTGTGTGGTAGCAGTGGCCCCGATCCTTTGCTTCCCAGGGCCGTCCAGGGCCGCCCATCTGCATCCCCCCATATCACCCAACAGTCTTGATTTGGCAGGGATAGTCCCAATTCAACTGCCATCCCACTTTTTGTCAGCTGCTTTTAAAATGTTCCAGTTTCTTTCACCTCCTCCTATTTTTCCCCTCCTCCTCCACTTACTTCAGTTACTGCAAAATGAGTTCAAAGTACAAAAATAGTTGTGTATGCATAGATGGTGTGCATGCATGGGAAGGAAGTGAAGTGCAGCTTGACACTGCGGACTGCCTGTGGGTGCTTGTCTGGCCTTGGAAGCAGGTGGTGTGGGCAGCGGAGGTCCCTCCCGATTCAAGAAAGCCTGGGAGTGACCCAGTTTTTCTTCTCTGTTTGCTTAGACCGTAGATGTGTCTGAAAACAGACATTTCCAATTTAAATGTACAAGAAGCTGGAAACAAGTTTACCATAATAAAATGGGTATATTATTTAAGGAAATTATGCAAAATTAAAGAATGCATAGGTTTTTGTGTGTTTATGCACATGCACATGCACAAATACCCTATTCTCATTTTGTATAATTTCATCTTTTATGTGATTCCTGTTCAGCTATCTGATTGAATAGTAATAATGTTTCTGTTGCTATTAATTAAATACTTACTTTGGAACTTGGATTTAAACATGCACCAGCTTGCTTTTTTTCTGTGTTCAATTTGAGAATATAGTCTAGTTAATTATAACCTAACACACAAAGGTCAGGAAAGAAAGCTCACAAATCATATTTTTATTATGGTGGCTCACATCTGCTCCCACTCCCTCTATAAAACATAGGCTTCACTATGTGCTCAGATAAATATATATAATACTATCTGTACTCTTGTGCCTGAGAGGCTCTCAATTCCTGCTCATCTTAAATATCTAAAAAGGTTCATTATGTACAGAAAATGTGGGGTACAATTGCTTCAGATCTTCCAGGAGGCTTTCCATCAGGCTATTTTTCATCTGTCAACCTGACAGAAGCCTACTTATATGTTCTTGTTTGTCCATGCCACAGGATCTTTACTTCTTTTATAAACCTTACATTTTCATCAAAGGGTTCTTCCTTTTGGCTGAGCCTCTACGTGCAGCATCTTCATTGTTAATGATTTCTCACCTCAATATCTTTACCTATGCACCCAGTGCATTTGCGCCAGTACATGTGAATTAGGAGAGAGGATCCCAATTCTCTCTGTATCAGAAGGCAGTCCTTCTCCTGTGGGTGTAAAAGCACTCACAGTTGGATTGGATGTCTCTTGTGGCCTCTTCCAACTCTAAGATTCTATGGTTCTATGGATAGTGTTGTCAGTTCAGGATCATTCTAGGCCAAAGTCTGAGGCCCCTGCAGAGGTCATTAAGTATTACACATTTAAAACCAACCAAGTTGCTAACAGACTGTCATTCAAACACACACAGAGAATATTTTTCCTCTTTGGAAATTAAGACAGAGATCTTAACTAAAAGGTTGTTCTCACATCAAGGTGAAATGAAAGAAATGAGTTCCTTCTTGCTGATAGAGATGGGATTTAATCTGGTCTATTTGTTACTAGACAGAAACTGAACCCTTTTCTTACAGAGAAAAGGGTGAGCCTTGGCACAACACCAACTGGAAGGAAGGAGGAAGCTAAAAAAATAAATACACAGGGCCCTGGAAAGGCTTTGCAAGCTGCAGCAACAAATCAATTGAGCCTTTGAAATTTGTAGCAAGCTGCTGCTCTATTAGCAGAGCTGGAGATTTACACACAGTCTTTTCCTCTTGCCTAGAGATTAGTCCACCAAAACTTGAGAATTTGCACACTTGTCTCCTGCTTAGAGATACCCCGTGAAAACTGAAGACTCAGGGCCAGGCCCTCAGATGTGGCAGCACTAGTAACAAGGCCTTTTTGTGCTTCAAAACAGATTCTGATTCCTCTTTTTCATCTGCTCTGGCATCCAGGGTTACAAACAAAGCTGACTAATCAAATCTCTACAGTTCTCTCTTCTCCCCCATTCCTAGTCTATTCCAGATCTTTCACAGCAGATTTTCAACTGAAGCAGAAGTGGCAATGGGAGCAGGAAATCATCCCTTCCCAATTCCATTGATGGATACCTCCAGTCACTGAAATGCACCCCTGTTATACACACAGAAGAAAATACCCAACCCATCAGTGATCTGTCAGAATTCATATTTATGGTTCTGTCATGTTATGATGATCTTAAGGAAAGAAGATATGAGGGCATGATTATATGGTGAAATAACGCTGTGTAGTATGTGGGCTATTGGGAAAGGGATATTAATTATGCTAAATCCAAGCCTGGGGAACAAACGGGAAGGGCAGATGACCAGCGGTGGAAAGGAGTTGTAGTTTATAACCCCAACTTTCCTGCCATAGATTGGAGTTGTGAAACAGGGATGACTTTCTTTCTGAAGGGAGATTTAAAGATAACACAGGAGGGGAAAGATGGAAACATGAAGAGCCCTTTGATCTGGATCAAAGGGAAGTGATCGAGGTTGGAAAGGGAGGCTGGAGGATGGGAATGTATTTCTGATGGTCTGAGGGTTTTTTTTCCTTAGTTCTAATACTGAACCAGGATAGGGAACTTTCTCTCTCAATATCCAGAATAAATCTCTAGTTTCTATTATACTACGATGCTGTCTTGGTTATTGGGAACTGGGCCCTCAGATCCTGACATGACTTTTGTCTGTGGATATGGCCTTACTTATGGTTATTTGAAAGCAAAATATAATATTAAGGCCAGTATTCCAAATCAGCCACTTAGCTAAGAAACTACCTCTCTATCCCCTTTGCTCTTAAATATTTACTATTTTGTTTAATATAACAAATGCACTTCTCTTTCACTTGTGTCTGCTGTAAAAGTAAGGTTCTGTTGAGTTCAGTTGGGTCCTTTCTTGAGGTGATGGGACTGATGCTTCAGAACTAAGAATAACTAGAAGAAGTGAGGACCTCTCTGTTCTATGATTGCATGATATACATGTACAAGTAGACTATACTCAGTGTTGAGAAGTTTTTTTGTGGGGGGTGATCCAACTTCTATGAAATGAACATATTGCCAAATAATATGTATAACTCAAAACAAATCCCTCTGGAAGGAGGGAATTGAGATCAGAGGGAAGTGAGGGTTTGGGATATTTAGCCCTTTGCCTGTCCTATGTTTCCTGCACATCTTTGGTCACACATACAGAACTTCAATACACATAGCCTGCAGGTACCAAAGCTCTGATCACAGCTTCAGTGAATGTGGTTTTACCTTTCTGTCACTGTCATGTTATTCCTCTTTCAGTATTTCCTTTTCTCTGCAACTCAGACTGTTAACCTTTCTCTCCCCCAGTGTCACCTTTGGTACATGGAATGGTGGTGGCGGGGAGAGGATGCCATCTTGTCCTTCATGTTAGTCAATAAAATGTCTTAGAGCTCTTTGACAATGATCAGTGACAGCACAATGATCCTGTCTTAACTGCCATGGTTCCATCCAATGGAGTCCTGGGATTTGTGGTTTAGGAAAGGTATTTTCTTCCGGAGAGCTCCACTGCCTCACCAAATCCCATGCCCCAGGGTTCTATAATATGTGGCCATGGCAGGTAAAGTGGACTCATAGTGCTATAATTGGCTGGCAAGAAAGAGCCCTTTGTTTATAACATAATTTCAAAAAAATAACCTATAACCTTTAGCCCCACAGTAAAATAATTGTGTCATGTTCCTTTGGTATTATAGAACTGAGAGACTCTCTTTGCACTAAAAGAAACATTGTGTCCCAATTTTCTGCTTCTGGAAAGAGGACAGAATAATGACAAAATCTTTGAGTGGAGAAAAACAATGTGGAGTGATAACAAAGCTGTTTCTATCTTGTATAGGTTTCCCTCAGTTAACAAAGTAGACGTGTTATTGAGCTTTATTTCTTTAACAGAAATTTTGGTATCAGAGGTAGAAATATAGAAAGAATAGGGATATGTTCCTATGCCACAAAAAAGAACAGCAGTTCAACATATTTCAGCAAAGTTTTTGTTCAAACCTAACATTGTACATATGTGAAATGAAACAACAAGGTCAGGGAGGCCACAAGCAAAAACACTTTGGGGGGGTTGAAGACTGCCAGAAATAGTGCAAATTGAGTCCACTTTTAGGGTTAGGGTTAGTGCTAGGGAGCCATGGGAATTGGTTTTTTTTCTGAGACATTGAGCCTTCTCTGTCAGAGAGCTCTGGTGCCACAATAAAATACAGTTCCCATCATTCCCTAACTCTAACCCTAACCCTAAAAGTGGACTCAATTTGCACTATTTCTGGAAGTCTGCAACCCCCCTTTGATACTTCCAGAGACCACCTGAAAGCTTCTTTCAAAGTGCATTCTAGGATGATTTTTTTTTCTTTCAACAGCCTCCACTGTTCTTATGATTTCCATTTTGGTGGTTATAGATCTATGCTTTATCCCAGGGTGACTGGTAAGGCAGACTAATCTGCTTTCCTCTTTTCTTTCAGATTTGCTTTTCACACGTGCTCAGGACGTTTTCACACGGGGCTTTAGGAGGACTCAATCCTACCTCCGTCCGGCCTCACTCCGGCTCCATTTCCAGCTTGTTCACACACGCGCGGTGGCAAACCCCGCCCCTTCCGGTGCCATCCCTGCGTCCGTCCGGCTCATCGCTCCGTGTCTTCAAACGCACGGAGCCCTAAGTCCGGCCTCACTCCGGCAGAAAGGCTCTAATTCCGGCTTCAGCGGCGGAAAGGTAATTCCGGGTGGCAAAAGGAATTAGCCTGCCGCCACTGGAGCCATTCCGGAATCAGCGGCACGAGCCATTCTGGAATGGCTCCAGCCGGCTTTAGGGACCCCCGTGTGAAAACGTCCTAAGTAAGTGATTCTGGAGGCAGCTGTTTACCTTGCCTGCTGTAAGTAAGCACACACAGCTACAGTAGGATCACCTAGAGTAGAATCCCATTCTTTTCCAGGTCAAGTTTTATTGCATTGTTTATTACTGACATGTTCCTCCAATCCTACACTGAAAGTCTGTCTTCAGCCCCCCTCTCCATTCTTCCAATGCTATTCAAGAAGCAAGCAAGTAAGCAAGCAAACAAAACCCAGCTAGACAGAAGACAAAAAAAGAGTGTCTGGGGTTGAGTTCCCATATAAAAACTTTGTAAAAAGTAACTTTGTAAAAAGTAACTTTAACTGAGGTACACCTGCATTTAGCAGAAGAACTCTCTATAAAATTGTTCCACAGCCCTGGGGTCTATGGCTATGTCATAAAGCTTGCCTTTGTCTCATGCTACAAATGCTGGAACTTTGCATTACAAAATGTATCTCTTTTTGTTTCACATTCTTGAAGTTCCTTTAATATTCCTTTGTTTTACTATTTTAGGTCAATTAGTGCTTTGTTATTGATTTGGCAGTTTCTTTGGTTCTTTGGAATTTCATAACAAATATATGCATTATATTGAATCTGCTCATATTTTATTTTTTATAGGGTGTGCCTCCATGTTGCACTTATGTTCCTTGCTTTTGACCACTACAAATTTGACTTTCATTGAGCTTGACTCAGACTACTTCCTGTATTCTATAATAATTCTGGGAGGTCCATGGCTAGGTATTTCCTTTTTTAAAAAATAGTGTAATAGGTGGTGCTGTAACGTTGATCTTTGAGGCACCATTTCCACTTAGGCTAAAATTATTGGAGATATAAATATATACTAGAGGAAGAAATAAAATCCCAGTATTTTTAATAAGAAGAACTATAATTGAATTTGTTGAATGGAGGTGATTCAAAAGTTCTGTGGCAGAATTTAGAAGGTTTTAAATAATATTAATTCAATACATGTACACCTACAAGTATGCATACATATGACAGAAGACTAAAAATAATCCCAGTGCTTAGAGAAGCTGGGAAAAGGAGTGCAACAACACCAGCAAGGGAAGTTTAAGTGCTCAACATTCTCAGAACACTGAAAATCTATTTGAAAGACTGTTCCGGTTGAGAACCTAAGGTTTGAGCTCATTTTTTTTATTAAGAAATTGTTACTTTTATAACCCCTGTGAAATAGCTGGAAGCTCTGGAAACTCAACACCTACACATTTTCTTTACTTCCTTTTAGAGCTCTCACAAAAAAATGGTGCTTGGAAAGTATTATGCCCAAGTCTACAAACCAGCCTTTATCATTACTTAGAAACTAGGAGCAGCAGTAATAAGTATTAAGTTAAATTTCATAATGATCTGCATACCCTCCAACTTTCTCAATTTGGCAGGGACAGTCCTGATTAATCTTTTGTCATCCCATTTTTTCAGTGGCTTTTAAAAATCCTAGGTTCTTCCTTCTCCTACTTTCCTCTTTTGCCCTCAGCTTACTTCAGCTGTGTAAACTGAGTTCAAAGTGAAAACATTCCTTGCACTCAATGAAATGGGAATGGGGGGAGAGGAGAGGGTGGAATCCTGTCCTTCCCAATAGGCTCAGGCAAAAGCAAACTGATGCAATCTCTCCTAGATCATTTGTGGTAGTAACTCTTACCTTTTTGACCACACTCTGGGGTTGCTTGGGAGAAAGGTGGAATATTAATCAGATAAATAAATGAACAACACTTAAAAGGCGATGGAAATTTCTTAAGTTCTGAAGCAGGAAACTCTGAGGGCAATTATTTATATTTCATATGGTTGGAGAATCCCTTTAAAATTCCTCTGTAAGCAGACTATTATGGCTGTTCCTTATCTGATGGTGTGGACGCAGTGGCCAAAGAAAATGAATAAATCACAGGCTTGCTCAGAATGAATAGAACAATTGTAGTCACTACAGTCCAGTCAATTTTGTGGCTGAGATTAGCCAAGTACTAATTGAAGGCACATTGCTGCTTGAAGGAAAGGACAAGGTGGAACTGCCCCATTCCAAGTACAGAAGAATTTTACATTGCCATTGGTGAGATGACTAAGGCTGCTGTCACACTGTAGAATTAATGCAGATTGACATTGCATTAACTGCCATGGCTCTATGCTATTGAATCCTGGGATTTGTATTTTGTTGTGGCACTAGATCACTCTGAGAGAAAAGGCTGAATATCTCATAAAATTGCAAATCCCAGAATTCCATAGCACTGAGCCATGGCAATTAAAGTGGTGTCAAACTGCCATTTCATCTCATTGGGTCTGAGAGGCTGCCTAGTTTCCTCCAAATTTTGCATTATGTATCTCCATTATACAGATTGTGTGAAACACTGCAATTATTATTATAAAAGTATTTTTTGTCAGCCATGGGACCCCAAAAGTAATTGTCTCAGGCTGGTTTTAACGACAGTTGGTATAAATAGTAATCTAATTATACTTTGGAGAGATTTATAGCCCTAATTACTACTAGTTTAAAATTGCAAAAGGATTGACATGAGCAATCAACACATTCCATGCTGTGAACCCATCTTGCTATTGTAAAAGCTACCTGCCAATTGCTTGTCAGCTGAATGATATGCCATGCTGCACATATTATTTCAAGAATTAGAAATACAACAGCTCCATGTACATAAATGTTATCCACCCATTTCAATGCTAAAATCCCCAATCTGAGCCTTACATGACATTATGTTGTTGCTGCTGTTGTAATACTAGTTTCTGATGTTATTGATGTAATACGAGTTAATTTTCAGGAAACTCTTTAACAGTTAGGTAACTGTAACTTTCCATAAAGAAAGTATTTCTGGAAACATTCATATTCTTCCTTACTTTAAACCTTCTATAGAGATCTACGTCTTAAGCTGCTGATTGTCACAGGAGATGATATGATGTATTTAACATAACTGTTTTTCTGTCTCGATGCACACACATCAGAAGTATATTCATGATCCTTCCTTGTACTACCTTGAGCATGAGCTAATCTTTGTAGCAGATGTACTTAAGTAATTTTGCACCTACATTTGTTTACTGCACAAGAAAAGAAGTAAAATTCTAACGTCTCTATCATTTTCTAGGCAGCATGCATTATTCTTTCCTGCTCATATGATAGAGCAAGGTTACAGGATAGATGTGTCTGTTTCCTGCTGTGAAAAATGGGAGGATCCACCTGTTGGCTTATGGCAACTCTATGAATGTTGTTGAGTTTTCTTAGGCAAGAAATATTCAGAGGTGGTTTCACCAGTTCTTTCTTCTGAAATATAATGCATGTGGCATTCATTGATGGCTTCCCAGCCACATACTAACCAGGGTTGACCCTGCTTAGTTTCCAAGATCAGATAGACCTGGTGCCTTTAGGGCATTTAAGCATGGCAGTCCTAGGGTCACACATTTTGTATGCCTGCTTCAATCCAGTTTTGTATTGGCAAAGCAGAAAAAGCAAGTCTAGACAAATGTCTGTTCTGAAGGTCAACAGATTGTGATCTTCTTGTGTTTTCACTTCCATTTTAATTGATTCATGTAAAACGTTTTTCTCCTAATTAGTGTCATTCTTCAGAAGGTAACCTCGTGAGAAATGTGTTTCATTATTTTAAAAAACGACAAAGTATCTTTGAGGCTAACAAATTCTATGTGGCAACAAAGTTGGCCACTCTCTATAAAACCTTTACCAAAATATGCTTGTCTTTAAGGTGACACAAGTAGGGTTGTCCAGTCAGGCCTTGAGACTTCAGGACCAAAACCTGAGACCTCAGGGTGTCCCTTTTGATCCCCCCCCAATAATTTTATTAAGATTAAAAACAGACCAAAAGAACATGGATAATTTTTCCAGCTTTTTCCACGCAAGTAGTTCAAATAAATCATTTTACATTATTTTCTTTGTTCGGACAAACTGGTATTTCTTATACTTCTTCTTTTATTCTTATTCTGTACTATTACGTAAAATTCTGACTCTCTTTTAATAAGGTGACCTACTTTGTTTTATCTCATTTAAACTTAAAGTTAACCGGATAAAACTATTATATAAAGTTGTATTTTCATTATACCCATATTAATAATAAAGAGAAGAGTATTGTTTATATCATTTCCAAACACCATAACTTATCCGAAATCTATTTTGATTTGTTCCCATTTCTTTTCATATTGTTGTAATGATTTACCTGCAGCGTTCGTGGATAATTTATCCATTGTTGCTAATTCATTTAGTTTACTATACCATTTATATATACTTGGCGTTGTCTCTATTTTCCAGTCCCTTGTGATGTTGAAGGAGTAGTCCTGGTGATGTTACAAAAGTGATGTGACAGGAGGCAGTGCTATCTTTAGGAAATGTTGGTATTTATATTAAGCAGAGTGCAGTGTACCCAGAGCAACATGAACCTCTGGTATAAAACAGGATGGAAACATGGAGGATGGTCTAGTATGATTAAAAAACAAAGCTCATATTTATTGTTGCAAGAAATCATCAGAAATAGGAAAGCAGGTAGACAAAAGAAAATTTTATACTTCGGTAGAAGAGTCCCTAATGCTGACTCTGGATATGGATATGGATATGGATATGGATAGAAGAGTGATCCTGAGGCAGAGAATCCTCAAGGATGCTTCCTTATCAGACAAAGGGTTGTAAAACACCAATACTAACTTGGAGAGAAGACAGAAGTGACTTCTGTAGATATGAAGCAGAAAAGCCTTGAGTTACATATATCAGGGAACCTGGAGATGAGAACAAGGAGCTTATTGTGTGCCCAAAAGAGGCACCTTACCTCTTCTGGGTTCAGTCCTCATCTGGAATATGCCTAGGTATTATCACACATAATTTGCTGCTGATTCTGCTGTGATGCTGGCAGCCAAATCCAGCTTTGGCCCAAGCCCCGTTCAATCAGCCAATTGTTTAAAGTCGGAAGCTTCTGTTTTCAAAAAAGTGCCGGCTGAATGCGGCTTGGACCCAGGCTGGATTTGGCCGGTGGCAGAATCGGCCGTGAATTACATGTGATAACATGTAAATTACATGTGATAACACCTGGGTATATCCTGGATGAGGATTGAACCCAGAAGAGGTAAGGCTCCTCTTTCGGGCATGCAATAAGCTCCCAAGATATACACGTCAAAAATTCTTTACAACTCCTAATTACTAAGGAAAGAAAAAAAGAAGATTCAATGCCTCTTTGCTTCCAACACTATTGCCCTAGGATTACTTCCCCTCACTTTGAGGACTGGAAAGATGATCTAGGCCTGAGATTCAGGACATGCCTTTGTTCGCCTGGATGTGTAACTTGTTTGTTTGTTTTGCATTCTCTATGGTTCCAATATTGGTTTGGTTCACTTTAATACAATACCAGCACTTAACATATTTGAAGTTGCTGGTCAGCATGTATGTAAGGATCTTGAGTTGATATCAGATATTCTCCACAGATATCAGATATCCTCCTTTAAGGTGTTCTCTCTTTGATGACAATCACTCTTCTACCACCCTCCTCCTCCTCCTCCCCCTCCCCCTCCCCTTCAACAACAATAATTCAAGATTCTTGAACTGTAAGCTTCCAAAATGGGGCATTATGAAGACTGTCTCTTCCTGAAGTTTTTAGATCTCTCTTGTTTTGCTTTTTTAAATCTTGGGGTATCCAAAACAAAAGGCATTTAGAGAGCCTGCTCCCTTCAGAACATGCCCAAGATAAGTTCATCTAATTGCTTCCATTTTCAGCACAGCTGTGTGCAATTAGGCTCACTTCAAGATCCTAACCATTTAATGTCTCTCTACCCATACTCACAATATGGCATAAGCATCCACTGTGAAAGCTGAAAGCTTTCCATCTATATTCCATATAATTATTGCTCTTCAAAGCTGCTTCTTTCTGTGAGGAATTTCCATTCTACATTTCTATTAAAGTATTGTAGTTTAGTTATAGTGCCAAATACTATGAGATAAGATCTCATAGCATTCTCCCCAGCCCCACCCCCATGCTTCAAATCAAACCAAACACCATTCTTACTTTATGGTCTGCTAAAGCAATAAAGTAGAGTACTAGAAGCTTCAACACTTTGTGTTGTTGTAAACAACAGCCTGAAAATTGTGGAATCTATAGCAGTCCCCTCCCCCCCCCCCCATACATATCTGAGCAGCTTTGGATTTTGAAAGGTGTTTTCCCCATTTCTACTCCTTTCTGGTCCCCATCCAGTTTAGAATGACCTGTGAGAAATGGATGGCACATTGTTGTCATCTCTTCTCATAGGCTTTTAGTTTATTTGATTCCTTCCTATATCAAGGCCATAATTCTTAAGTGAGTGATCTGAGGGAATTAAGGACATTTGGTATTGCACATTTCAAACAATGCTATTTGTTCATTAGTGATGGCTGTGAATAGGAAATTTTTCCATCTTAGTTGAGCTATGGAAGCATTATGACAGCTGAAATGTTTTGCAGACATTTGGTGCAAAGCTTGCTTCCCACCTGTCAGATCTCAGTATCTGTCAGCCATGTACATTGCAATTCCTGTAAATTAAAATTCAACTGCAGATCATTCTTCCCCAAAGATTACACAAGTTCTGGAAAATAATAATTATATTTTTAATAGCCTCCTCCCTCCAAGTTGTTTTTACACTTCATCAATGAACAATGTGCTGAGAGTTCAGAACATGCTGTCAATTCTCACCCAAGTAATATAGCCTGTGGCAGAGCAGCTGAGAAGTCAGCATGGAATGGCAAACACAGACATACACAAACACATGCACACACCACAAAATTCTGCTGCCATGGCTCTAAAGCTGAGTCTTGTAAATAGAGGATATGCTTTGCTTATATTCCTGTTCACCACGAAGCTCATTAAACACAAGCATCTTACACATTTTAAGTCCTTTCACTAAGACAATCATGCTTAATGGTGAGATGTTTCTTCATACCTCGCCTATTGTATGCACACTACATTGTCATTCAGCTATTTGTCCCCCCTCCCCCCAGTACTGAATCAAGTGAGATAGTAATGGTGTTTGATGAATTAGGAGTACAACTGTGAGGATTTCCTTGCATGTTTCTGCTTAGGAATGAACCAGTAAATTGCCAGGTAGAACTGAGACTTACAAATTTCTGATAGGGCTCATACTGTGATGAAGCTTGGTTAGGAAAAGATATATCTAAAAGAGAACAGACATATATCTCTTAAAGCACAAGGAACTCGCTGCCCTGCTTCTGACTTTTCCTAGCTGCCTGGTTTAGAAAGTGGTGGTGGAAGCAGAAGGAGGCTACCCTCCTAGTTCAGAACTGGTTACATATTAACTTGTATGAAGCACATGAAGACGTAGAGGGAAGGAAAACAGATAAAGAAAGAAAAACAATACACACACACCCTGCATCCAGTGTACTAATTCTCACTTTTGGAACTTCAGTGCTCCAGCTAATTATAAATCCCCTTTTGGAACTTAGAAAGTTTATAGTTCTAAATTTCCAAAAGTATTTTACTCTTCTACAAGGCTGCAATTTTTAAACGTAACTTTGCTTTCTTAAAGGTAACAAAAAAGGATACTTTATTTTTTGGCAGGGGAGAAGCATCTGATGGTATGAACTGATGGGCTATTTTACAAAACAACAATCTTTGGAGTGGTGAAAGCCACCATATGTATGCTGGATCCTTGTCCTTCTTGGTTTTTGAAAGTAGCCAGAGGGGGACTGGTTGAGTGGGTAAGGAGTGGTGAATGCTTCACTTTAGCAAGGGAAGTTTCTGTCCTGTCTAAAATAATCTGCAGTGAGATTGTTACTAAAAAACAAAAAACAAAAAACAAACCACCTCCATGGACCCCACTAGTCCAAATAACTATTGGCCAGCCTCTAATATTCCATTTTTGGCCAGGGTGTTGTAGTGTGTGGCTCGAGTGGTTTCTGGATGAGATAAATTATCAGGATCCATTTCAATCTAGCTTTAGGTCCAGTTATACGATGGAGACAGCTTTGGCCACCTTGGTGGATCTACACAAGGACAGGGGAGTGTGTCCCTATTAATTCTGTTGGAACTCAATACCATCAACCATGTTAGCCTTCTGGGATGAATCTCTGGGATGAGACTTGGTGGCACTGTTATGCAGTGGTTCTGGTCTTTTTTGGAGAGGTGAACTCATAGAATCATACAGTTGGAAGAGACCAGAAGGGCTACCCATTCCAACTCCCTGCCATGAAGGAATACACAATCCAAGCATTCCTGACAGATGTCCAGCCTCTGTTTAAAAACCTCCAAAGAAGGAGACTTCAGCATACTCTGAGACAATATAATCCACTGTTAAACAGTTCTTACCATCAGGAAGTTATTTCTAATGTTAAAGTGGAAACTCTTTTCCTGTAATTTGAATTCATTACCCCATGTTCTAGACTCTGGATTAGCAAAAAACAAGCTTGCTCCATTCTCAATATAACATCCCTTCAAATATTTAAACATGGCTACTATGTCATCTCTTAACCTTCTCTTCCTCAGGCTAAACCCTTAAACCACTTCTCATAGGGCATGGTTTCCAGATCTTTCACATTTTGCTTGTTGTCCTCTGGAGGTCCAGATTATTTGAAAGACTGTTGTCTTCCCATATGAATCTGCCAGAACTCTGCCAGAACATGATCAGGGTTCCCATTTAAGGGAGCAGCCTACATGTTCATTGCCCAAGTAAAAGGAAAATAAACAATAAGATACTCTTTACCTCTAAGTCAATCTTAAAAGGAGGGGGGCTTCCTCATGATGCAATTGATTTGCTTTTGCAACTGCCCACTTGCAACTCCCAAAGCTTTGACCTAGGTTAGCCAGCAGCCCTGAAAAGCTTATGTCAGATGTCAAAATAGGTGCCACTGACTGGCAGCCAAGCACCTGCATGGCAAAGCTGTCTTTTTTTTTTTAAGCATCACCATATCTTTTTTCAGAACCTCAGAAAGCATTAGTTTGCATTTTTTCTCCCTATGCCTGGCTGTTGCTAATGCTTCATTCAGAAACCTATTTCTTGACACTTCCATTGCAAACACACTATTGGCTCTAGTTTCTGGATGTGTATATGTGCATATGTGTGTATTAAACTCTACCTGTCATGTTTCAAGTTCTCAATTTCATTCATGATGACAGAAAAACATGATTATTCTTAATTGAAGATTCACACCTGTGATATGATAGCAGATGCTTCTTTTTAGTGCTACCTTCAGGCCTCTTCTCAGTTCACTGTTCTTCTGAGGAGATGCATTTATTGAAATGAGTAAACTGGATTTTTAAATAAAGGGACGTGACCTTTCAAGATGCACCACTTCACTCCCACTCCTCTCCCCTCTCATTTTCTGTATGAATCTCAGACTGACAATCTTAAATTAAATTAAAGATAGGGTGTAGCTAGAGATTTGTTTTACCTTAAAAAAACCAAAACAACAACTTTTCTCTAGCAGGTTGCGGGGGGCTTGGGGATCAGTGGTTGCCTCTGGAGCCTCAAAGATTTGCAGGATTCCTACTCTAGGTTTCTCATTACTTTCCAGCCTCTCCTTTGTAGCTTATTTTTGTAGCTTTGTAGCTGATTTGAAAGGAAATTTTGATGTTTTATGTCATTCTCTTATCAATTCTAAGGGTTTATCTCCTTCAAAAAAGTAATAGAAACTAGTGGAAAAGTAATGAGAAGTGCAACAATTTATACAAAGAAATATTTGGTCTCATTACCATTGGAATGATTAATAGCAACAGCCTAGTTTTGAATCACTGTGTTGAGTAACAGGACAAATTTATTTCACAATGTAACTTTTGGAGCCCTATTGTAGAAACAATTATAAAGCCTGCACAGGCAAAGGGAAAGAGTTGGGCAAGAGGAACAGAACTTGGTGGTGGTGTGTGGAGAATAACATCTAATGATGAATGCGCTGGGATTTTTGAGAGTTCCGGTCTAAATAAGTAAATAGTCCAGGCTTTGAAAAAGAAGCATGTTAAATGTTTATTTCAGAATAATTGAAAAATTAGTTACAAAATAGTTACAATATAGCCAGTTAAATCTTCCCATATACCACAATTGCTTCCTGGCACACTATTATAACATTGATTAACATACAAGCCTCATAAAGCTACACTTGGCCAGTTTATCATATCTTCTTTCTGGCTCCTGGCCTGCACATACCACACTCTAAAAACTCCCTCTACCATTCATATGGTCATCCACTGACCCTGGTGTCAGGCAACATCTTTATTCCTCAGTGACCATAGTTAAAACTGAACCTGTCACCTCATTGCTATACCCACAAGTTTTGCCTTTGTATGGCTATTAATACAGGGCCTTCCTGGGACTACTTCACTCCATGCATCTGAGGAAGTAGACCAAGTAAACAAAAGCTTATGCTACAACTTCTTTCACATAGTCTCAAAGGTGCTACAAGATCCCTTTGCATACTTATATATCAACCCAGTAATATATTTCTGTCAATGATGTATCTAGCTGTTTTGCTGGCTAAAACAGAACCACCCCCACCCCACAAAAATGGTGATCTCCATTTCCCTCATATTAAATATTACTGCTTTGTTATGGAACTCTCCAGGTGCTGAAACTCTATTTCCAACATCAGCCCAGCACTTGAATAGCTCCTGGAGGATCTGCACAGGAGACCGCTACTAAAACCAAAGGTGGAGTCTCCCATCATTCTGTAACAGAGCCACTGCCTACTCCTGACTCTGAGTATCCTATTAGGAAATAATATTTTCCTGCAAAATCCCTTGACAGAATGACTGAATCTCTTACTAATTGCTGCTGGTTCCAATACAGTACTGCTGAACCAAAGCATATAGAAAATGTCAGTGATGTAACTGAACAGCAAGAAACTAATTATAGCTGCTTATCATCTCATATGCTGTTTCATTTTATGGTTTTCTTTTGCTATGTTTCTCAGTGGAGCAATATTTCTCAATAATATGTGCAGGAACATCCAATATTACATTTTGACCAGCATCCTGTGGGTGACATGCATTATTGTAAACTTAAGTATCACTGGTGTAGAGAAACACAGCTAGAATAGAATGTTTGGGGCAGCAATAGGAATCGAAAAGGTGGAGGCTGCTCTCAGGAGTGAATATAAAAGAAGGAGGAGACAGTGTTAAAAGAGGTGTGTGTCAAAGTCTTTTGGCCACTGATGAGTACATGTGTGTGTGTGGGCGGGATAAAATTGATTAAATTATTTGATAGTCACTGTGGAAACAAATAATAATCAAAAGTATATCCCTAGGTCTGAGTAAACATGACCTTTCTTACATATAGGATTTTGAATTCATATGATCAGTGTTTACCAGTCAGTGTTTAGGAGAACATTTAACATCAATTACAGATCTATAGATCCCACTTTTTAAAAAGAGATGAAGAGAAAGTGAGAGGAAAACTGGATAAGAAAGGGGGGAATGTATTGATTAGCAGAGAAGAAAAGAAGAAAGAAGAGCATAAAAATATTATCATAAGAAGTGGGGAAATTAAAGAATAAAATAGAAATTTAGGAGTAACATACAAGCTTATATGTGCCAGAAATTATTAGAATTTGATGGTCACTGTGAATATTGATGCCTGCCAAGCATTTTGGCTTACCTCTGCAGTTTCTTAGGTTTTCTAATTAGTATGATGTGGAAGATTCCCCTCTTTAATCCAAAGCATATATATGTGCATACACTCATAGCTGGCTGGTGTGTATTCCAAATGCTCCAATAGCAGTGTTCATCAAATATACATTAAAGAGATGTTAATGCACAATAAGAAATGTATGCAGACAAGCTTAACAGCTACATGATGTCATCTCCTTCCATTTGGACTATTTTAGACATCCTCCTGACCTGATTACCATCTCTCTCCAAGGCCAATGCATTTACAAGAGTTAAGGTTAAGATTTAAGCCTGAGAAACTGAGCTACATTCTAGTAGGCTTAGTAGTCTACACATCCACATGGTTTGATAATTAAGATAAAACTTTGAGGTTTGATCACACACACACACAGCACGGGAGGGGATGATCTGCACATTCTGAGCACATATCAGTTTAGTCTAGAAATTTCAATGCTCAGAACAATGAGCTTTATGTAAAGTAATATATCACTTGCCAGCTAGAACAACCACAGTTTTTTTTTTTAAAAAAATTGGGAGTTGTTTTTGCAAATTTTGATGTTTTATTTCATGAAAGAAAGAGGGGAAATGTGTTTTACAATACTAAACCAGCTTTAACATCTATGTGAAATCTTCATGAAGGTAATACTGATTGACATCCAATTTCTTTGTCTCTAGGTGATTTGGCTAAAAATAATTGATCTTCCAGACTTAAGCAGTTAAAACTGATGATTTTAATGGTAAAGGTAAAGCTTTCCCCTTTGACAAGGTTGTCAATTCATGTCCAACTTCAGGGGCCAGTGCTAATCTCTGTTACTAAGCTGAGGGAGCCGACATTGTCAAAGACTACCGTGGGTCATGTGGCCAGCATGACTGCACAGAATGCTGTTACCTTCTCATTGAAGTGGTACCTATTTATCTGCTTGTACTTTTGCATGCTTTTGGACTGCTAGGTTGGCAGAAGCTGGTACTGGTGATGGGAGCGCACTCAATCATGTGGCACCTGGGCCTCGAACTTAGAATCATTGAATCATAGAGTTGGAAGAGACCACAAGGGCCATCCAGTCCAATCCCCTGACTTGCAGGAACTCAAAATCAAAGCATCCCAGACAGATGGCCATCCAGCCTCTGTTTAAAGACCTCAAAAAAAGAGACTCCACCACACTCCAAACTTCTGACCTGCCAATCTTGAAATTACCAGAATCGGTGTCTTAACTGTCAAACCACTGTGTCCCCTTAAAAAAAACCAACCTCAACCCCCCTTTTAAAAAAATACCCGTTTTACACGAATATTTCTGTAAGAACTCCCTTATCAATGGGGTATTCAAGTGACAGTGTATCATCTTTGCTTCATTGATCAATAAAGACCTGTTTGCTCCCTATGAGCTGGAACAGACCTGCTCTAAAAACTGGCTTCCCACCGGCTTGGGGGTGTGGCGTTTAGATGACACACTCCCCAAGACATCTTGAAGCCACCTGGCTGTCCATATGTGGGTGGTTTCATGATGCTCCAGTGATGTGGTGTTTACATGCTGCAAGCCACTGGAGTGTCCTGAAAAAGGTGGCTTTTTGCTGCCTGAAAAAGGAGTAGATTTTTCTACTTCTTTTTCAGGTGGCTTCAAGGTGGATTGGAGCTTTGGCATGTGGTTGCCACAGCCCCAGTCCATCTTCAGAAGAGGTGGCACATCTGTTTTGCCCCTAAGTTATTAGAGTATATTATTAGAATATGCAGAGTATAAGATGGTGATCCATTCAAATGAAGGACATTATCATACTAGCCCTGTTCTTGCCACAGTCATGCTTGTTAAAGAAAATTGAATTATGCCTGTTTGTGAGCAGCCATGATCACACATCATGTCAATCATGCAACTGGGGCTGCTTCTGCTATCACATTCTCTTCCAGACTGCCCCTTAACCTGGCTCCCTGCCCTATGCCCTACCAGCATGACTTTGCAGTTTATTTTATTTTTATTTTCATTTTTTCACACGATTCCAGAGTTTTAATTGGATTATTTAAATTGTTTTTAAATGTTTGTTGTAAAGTTTTAAAAGTGTTTTTATCTTGTGAGCTGCCTGGGTTCCCTTTCTAGGAGAAAGGCAGCATAAAAATGAAAATAAATAAATAATATAAATGTTACTGCAATTTAAGGAAAAAAAGAAAAATAGAAATAGAAAAACAAATTAATTAAACCAGGCTGCTTGGGAATAGTGAGGAGGAGGAAATACAAGGAAATATTGCAACTGCCACAGCAGCGATGTTTCGGACATAAGGAGTACTGGGACTGCCACACAATTGGTAGTTTATTGATGGGTTTCCCCCATCAGTGAAAAGGGACACCCTAACCATGCATCACAAACACAGTAGCTATGGGTTGGAGGTTATGTTGTGTGATAAGTATTGCCAAAGGTGCTTTTTTATAACTGTAATTATGGTTTAAAAGCCATATGTGATAATCTCTGAAATGGTAAAATGTATTATAGCTTGGTGAGGTGGAGTGTCTATGAGCCTTAGACTCAAATGCTTCGTCTTTCCCTCTCCTCTGGAATGGTCACAAGGAAACAAGAAGTGTCTGCTTTTGTTTAACATTGTGCAATTTAGCTTGTCATCCAAATCTGAAACCATGGTTAATCTTAACTAGGGGTGCATCTGCGTTGTAGAAATAATGCAGTTTGACACCACTTTAAGTGCCACAGCATCATTCTGTGAAATCCTGGGATTTGTAGCTTTACAAGGTCTTTAGCCTTCTTTGTCAAAGGGTGCTGGTGCCTCACAAAAGTACAAATCCCAGGATTCTGTAGGATGGAGCCATGGGAGTTAAGGTGGTGACAAACTACATTATTTCTACAGCGTAAATGCACCCTCAGATTAATTGAAATAAGCCAGCTTTTTATACAATGGACTGAAGTTAATTTGTTTATAGTAACCATAGTTAAGAAAAATCAGTTTATCTGCATTTGGATGCCAACATTGAATTCAAAATTGAAGAGAACACTTCTGAACTCTTCTACATAGGAGGGTCAGGGAAACACATAATCTTAATGCTCATTGCAGATCATTTTCATAAAGCTAAATGATGGCTTAGTATTATGTCCAGTTCAGTATTATGTTCAGTATTATGAACAATAGGCTAACAGCAGAAAGCAAATGAGTTAAGAGTAATGATGAACAAATATTCCACTAGAGTTGACTTGGAGCATTTAGTGTGTCATTTTGTGCAAGGAGTATCTGTCAATATATTGCATAATTTGGACCCCTCCCCAACAGCTGGATCAGTAGGTTTTCTTTTAAAAAATTAAACAGATGCCATCAGAAAGAATTCAAGAAACACTGAAATGTCAACAGAATGTAAGTTTTTAAAAAGTCAGAAGGACATTCCTCTTTGTGATTAAATTGGTGATGGGTGTTTATTTGGGTGATCCACAAACTGGTTGTTCCTTATAACCATCTATAATGTGGACAAGCTAACATGTTGGCAAAATATATATGTTCTAGTCCGAGTTAACATCCACGCATGGCACAAATAGGTGAAAGACAATCAGATACAATTTTTAGGCTGTGCTCTTAAACATATTTAATTGTGAGGAAGTTCCACTGTATTCAGTTAGTGAGACTGAGGGGTGTTGCAGATCAGCCTAAAGGGCCAGCCTGGGGCTGGAGTTGGGGTGGGGCAGCCGCACGCCGGCCGCCCCAACCCCAGCCCGACACTGTTCTGATGCTGAAAGGGTGCAGAAGAGCTGCGGCGCCAGCTCTTACGGTAGCCTTTTGCCACCTCTAAAAGGAGCGGCATTTTGCCACTCTTTTAGAGGCAGCAAAAGGGAGGATCCAGGCCATGGCATGAGGTTGCTGCGGCCCCAATTCGTGGCTAGCAGGGCTGGCCCAGAGCCACCCATCTGCATAGCCCCTTACTTCTGAGTAGGCATTACGGTTGCCGAAGTAAAAACTGCAGAGGAATACTGTACTTTTAATGGTTGTGTAAAAGAGGGAATTTCCAAAACAACACCTGCTGAAATGTGCTCTTCTACACTATCATTAAAGAGAAAGAAGACCTCTCTAGTTTTCAATGTGGGAAAATTAGTAGTAATATTAGTAGTAATATATAGGATTTCACTATTTGGGACAAGACACGGTGGTAGATTTCTGCTGTAGGAATGGTTGTATCTGGTGCAGTCCTGTCTCTACACTGCAGCACCCCTCCTGCCATCCTAGAATCTCTCCAAACAGCTCGGGGGGGGGGGGGGGTTAGGAAATCTTCCACAGTTCATTTTCAGCACTATGGAGGAGCGGAAAGGGGAAGGAAGAAAGATCTGTTGGCTGCATCCATGCTGCAGAAATAATCTGGACAATCGCAGTTATGCAGCCCTGTTGTAAACAAACACAAATGTTACAGAATACCAGCAAGCTTCCAGAGGATAAGTAACTTGAGTAAGTGCTGTATTTCTGGTTCTTCTCACTTCTCTGAGAAGCAGAATGCCCATTACAATAAAAACACCTTTCTGCCTTCAGAGATTTGAGATGGTTCAAAGGAGATCTGGCACATTTCTTTGCACTTTATTTTTATGTGTCAAGAACCACAAACATGGAGGTGGTGGGAAGATGCCGTGCCTCTTTGACATTTATAGGATGTGAATTTTGAAACATCTCTTGAGAATACAACACAACAGATGTGGGTAATATTTCCTATACTGGTCTTGTAGTCATAGAATGTAAAAGAAATGAAAGACTGCAGTTTTTAAGGATCTGCAAAAACCTTTTGGAAGGCACAGGATACAGCCTTATTTTGATTATGTTTGCATATGAAGCAGGATGAACTGAAGAGGGATATATCGCTCTTTAAATAAACATTTGACAATGATTTCTTAAAAATCACAGCACTTAAAAAAAGAAAAATCAGGAGTATTGAGGTGTTTTAACATTTTTTGCAAGTAAGTGTTAATTTTTTTTTTTAAAAAAAATAAAAACCCAAATCCCTCAGCTCTGGTGCTAATTAATGTTATCAAGACATAGCAGGATTATGCTGCCTCCTTTTTATCTCTGTGTGATGAGTAGCTTCAAATATCTTCCCTTCTCCTTTTAACAGTTGGATGTCATTTGAAAATGAAGCAACAGCAGCAGCTATTCTCAGCAGAACTGTTTCAACCCTCCCTCTGGGGGCTGATGTAAAATGAAATATGTGCTCTGCGTTTTTAGGCATAGATTTTATGTAATCATAAATTTTTCCACCTGAATTGAAAGGCTGCAAATTAGCTGGGAGAGCAGATTCCTGGCTGTGTAATCAGGTAGGGAATGAAGCTGAGGAGTTAAAAGGACTTTAAGGGTTTTGTGTGTGTGTGTGTGTGTTTTGTTTTTAGCTGGGCAAGGAATTGGTTTTGCCAATTCCTTCCTCTGAAATATAGCCTACAGTACCTAATATTCATTGGCAGTTTCCCATCCAAGTACTAACCACAACAGACGCTGCTTAGCTTCTAAGATCAAATGGAATCTGGCACCTTTAGGGTATTTAGGCCCATTATTATGGTTCCCTTTCTTTAAATGGGTATCTTTAGAGTATTGCTGTGAACCTGAAATGTAGGCTGCTCCCACGCTGACAAATTAATGAAGTTTTACACCAGTTTAACTGCCATGACTCAGTACTATGGAATCCTGGGTTTTGTAGTTTGGTGGGGCACCTGAGAACTCTATCAGAGAAGGCTAAATATCTCAGAAAACTACAAATTCCATAGTACTGAGCCAGGGCAGTTAAAGCAGTGTCAAACTGCATTAATTCTTTAGTACAGATACATTGTATTCCCATTTATGTGTCTTGGTTGTATAATAAATATTCCTTTTCCATTAAAAATAAATCACTTCAAAATCAATCCAAAAGAGTTGGAAGAAGTCTGCAGATACTCAAATTGGGCTCTATCAGCAAATGACTGATGTTTTTACATTGCTCTGAGGATCTCGAATCTCGGAACAAAGACATCATGGTTGGCTCCCCTTTTTGAAAATATAAAATCACCACTCTATGTTAAACACACAAATTCCTGAGTAGGTAGAAAACAAAAGTGGAGTGAGCCTAGATAGATTTAAACAAAGTTTGGAATAACTTTAGATGGTGCAGCTGGTGAAAATGAATAAATAGGAGCCAAACTGGGTAAATTTTACCTAAGAAACCGAAGGGATGTACCCTTAAAATAAATTCTTTTTCAGCTGGTGTAAAATCTACTTCCGCCAGTATAAGATCCTGCTGTTGAATGTCAAAATTAGGGGCATAGTTTAGGAGTAGGTAGTATAAATGTCATCCTCTAAGCACAGCAGCTGCTGCCATCTTCTCTGTAAAGGAAAGAATTGAAAGTGAAACAGACAGCAGTAGGAGTTCCCCATTGGCTGGAAGCCTGGGTCATTGTCCTTGCTAGTCCAATGGCCATTGAACAAAATGGCCATTGAACAAAAAAAAATCCACACCTTTGGTCTGATTATGACCTTGCCTTAAGATGTCACCCTTGTATGTGACATTTAGGCAATAAAGTTATTGGCCAAATATGGAAAGTGATCCTGCTCAAACATGGATTTTAGATTCTTCTCTTATTGCCAACATCACTATTTTTGTTTTTTTCTGACCTATAATCTAGGCAAAAGACATGTTGGCAGAGCTTACATGCAGTGACTGATGCATAAATCCCCAAAGCCATTCAATCAAAATCCATTTAATAGATCTCTAAAATAACTGAACCAATACCACTTAGGACTATGAAAACATTTACCGTAGTATTATTGTGTATTCTGATGGATACAATAAGACATTTTGGTACAATTTTTATGCCCATTCAGAAGATGACTTGTTTGTGATGGATGACAGCTTTTTCTATATGTGTTAAACAACTTAACAGTAAACACATGTCTTAATTACATCACAGAGGCTTAAGAAGATTTGTAAAGCCATTAAAAATAATCAATAACTAGCTTTTAAGTGATGAATTAATTAATAGACTGTAAATGTTGAATGTCCACTTTGGGTACCTGGCATGCATTCTGACTTTTCATAACATCACTGAGTAGTAAAAAATTAATGTCAGTGTTAATAGCAGTTATGAAAATGGGTCAGTCAATTCTTGTCTGGCATGAGGGACTAACTGTGTAGCATCTAATGACAGTCTATAGAAAAAGAACATCTCTTTTGGCATCCTTCTTGTAGTAAATCTAGTACTGAGGTCAGTTGGAGACTGTCTACACAGATATTAACCAGGGTTTTTTTAGGTTTTGAAAGATAACACAATTAAATTAGCGGAGAATTAGCTGAAGCAGAAGCAGCACTAGAAATTATGGAATGGCTCCAAACCATTCTCCATAAGAACAGCAATTTGTATACAACTGTTTTTCATTGTACAAGATACCTTTTGGATTATTTTTCATTCCTGCACTTTTGTGCTTTGAGACAGATCAGAAAGCCAATATGCTAAAAATTTCAGAAGGTTGTTCTTGTGTTATGATTGAACACCTCTGAGTAGTCCTTGCCTAAGAAAACTTATAAAGTCAATGGGGTGACCATGAGGCAACATGTGATTTGAAGGCAACACATGGGATTGTCCTTATTTATTTGGAAAACAATTGCCCTTAAATTTGTAGGAAGATGCCTTTGGGTCTTTCAATAAAGCTAGCCAAATATCTGCATTTAATATGTTTCAAGAAATAAACGGATAGTCTGGTTATGTTGGTAAAGTCAGTTACAGATATGTGTCCCTCTTATAGCCCTGGTCCTATCACAGTTTTGCTTTATTTTAGATCTCAAATGTGATGTATTTCCTCCACTACTAATTCTTCTTCCCCTTGGATTTCCTGTCTTACTGAATCCTCTAGGCCAGTGATGGCGAGTCTTTTAGAGACTGAGTGCCCAAACTGCAACCCAAAACCCACTTATTTATTACAAAGTGCTGTGTCCCTCTGGCTTTCTAGTAATGAACTCTGCCAAACTCTGTGCTGAGGTGATGGTGCGGGTGCCACAGAGAGGGCTATGAGTGCCCCATCTGGCACGCATGCCATAGGTTTGCCACCACTGTGTTAGACTAAAAGTCACTTATTCTAACACATAGTAACAATATTAATTTGTTTAATCCATTAAAGTCATCTGAATTGTTAATCTGGAAATTAGCTGAGGCACAGTAGTAGAGAATCAAAATACTCGTAAACTTTGCAAGTTAGCTAACTAGTTATTTGTAATTTCTGTTTATATGTGATTAAGAAAGACAAACAGGTTTGCTACAGCATGCATCTTGGCTCTAAGATGCTGACAATCATATGGCTGTGTGCACCACACACCAACACTTTGTTCAGGTGTCTGGAAAACAGAAAGTGTTCTGCCATCCTTAATAGGTATATATTATTTACATCTCACTTTCCCTTATTCATGGCTTTCAGAAACAATTCTCATGCTTAGAAGACTACTGTGAAAGCTGGAAGCATATGTACTCATTCCAAAGGATAAACATACAACTATGCCCACATATCTCATAAATTCAGATGTGCAACACAGAAAAATAAATGAGCAAATATGTCACTATTTGGTTTCTGGAAGTACACCAGCACTACCTTTCTTATTCTGCATATCAGGGGTGAATAAAGTGCAAACATCCACATATTTTTGGACTGCAACTCCCATTAATGCTAGTCAATGAAGAAGAAAGCCCTAGTAGTTGGGACTAGCAATAGAGTTAGCACTTAGATTGAAGGACATGTCTTGCTACTTTTTTTGCTAGAATATCTTTAAAATAAAATTCTTCTTATGTTCTAGGCATTCATTCAGCTGTGATTGCTGCATTTAAGAGAGGATTCACATTGGTCAAGGCCCAATTATAATTTATTTTCAGCACTTATCACCCACTCAAGATAATCTGGGCAGCTTGTAATATTGTAAAACACTGAAATCTAAAGATTAAATAGATTAAAACCTCCCACATAGCCTGAAGTAAAAAGATAAAATAAAATAGTATCCAGAGCACAAAATTAAACATTGATTGTCCAAAAAGTCAAAAATACACATCATAACACACACACAATAAGACAGCCTTTAAAGCTATTTTAAATGCCCACAGAAATAAGCCAGCCTCTGTGTTTCACAATAAGAACTATACCATAAGTGCCAAGGAGACCTCTTTAGAAAGGGCATTGCACAGATGGGGCACTGCTAATGTAAAAAAACAACAAAATACCTCTCTTTTAAACCACCTGCTGAAACTTAATGGGACTATTCTGAAAGGAATCCTCTCCATGGATGGTTAGGGCTCTATTCCATAGCACCTTATTCTATTTTCTGAGGTGCTGTGTGCCTTCAAGTAGTTTCTGATTTATGATGATACTAAGGTAAACCTATCATGGGGTTTTCCTGGCAAGATTTGTTCAGAGGGGGTTTACCATTGCCTTCCCCTGAGGCTGAGAGCATGTGACTTGGTAAAGGTCACCCACTGAGTTTCATGGCTGAGCAGGGAATTGATCCCTTGCCCCCAGAGTTGTAGTCCAACACCACTACATGGTTAGTCTGGACAGGCCATGTCAACAGTGCTGGCATCATGAATCTCTGTTCCTAGCGAAGTTCAGTTTCACTAGCCCTGCTGGCTTTCAGGGGCCAGGTGAAGACAGCATTTAAATTCCACTTGTTGAAGTCAGCTTTGCTAGTTACTAGTACTTATTTATCATTTTTATTTGTTCCTATCTATTGTGATAAAGAGTTTTATCAACTCAGCTTCAGTTAGTGGAGAAATTCAATAGCAATAGCAAGTACATTTCTGTACTGCTTATCAGTGCACTTAAGCATTCCCTAAGTGGTTTACAATGTTTACAATGTGTAAGCTAATTGCCCCCAACAAGTTGGGTACTCATTTTAGTGACCTCAGAAGGGTGCCAGGCTAAGTCAACTCTGGAACCCCTGGCTGTGATTGAACTCACAACCTTGTGGCTTTGAGTGGCTGCACTACTGACCACTGAGCCACCAAGGCTTCTTTGATATTCAGGAATTCAGGTGAATAAATTATTGCTTTTCAAGAGATGGTTTATTCTGTACTTTCTTATTTATAATTCAAATAATGGATGCTGTCTTCTGAACAATCTAGGCTACTTTCTCAGTATTAGCATGCATTTTTCCATTCCTCATCAGCTCCAAAATTTAAATCTATTATAGTTTGATGTGGTCCATTTTTGCTGCGAATTTTCCCATACTGCAAACTGTTGTTTTAGTCATGCATGTGTTGTTTCTGGTGTTGTCAATGATGAGACAATCATGGGTGTGTCCTCTAACAACAACTCTTTTCTGTCTCTTTCCCTGATTTACTTGCCAATTTCCTCCCCTGGCTTGGGGCTGAAACAAATGGGTCAAATGATGTGGTTTCTGGCCATGTTTGGGGTATAGCATCTAGATAATGCATGCCCCAAATGTAGATGGAAACTGCATGATGCTGTGTCTTCCAAAGAGAACTGGGCCAAAAAGGAGTGGAAAAATCCACTCCTTTTCGGCAACCCAGATCAGGGCCAGGTGCATGCAATCACCATGGCCCTAGCATGAATGGCACAGCAGCGGTCCTGCCAAGTGCAGTTGATGATGAAACATAGCAGAAATCACTCCAGCTTTATTCTGTACATTCAAGATTGTTGATTGACAGGCAAAAAGATTTTCTCCCATCTTGTCTTACAAAAAGCTGTTAGAAGTAAAGCTCATGTATAGCTTCTCATCACAGAAAGGAAAAGTGATAATGGGAAGGTGTTTGAATGGTTGTGGATGGCAGATATATATGCCTCTTTCATTCCTGAAAGGGCTCTTATAAAAGTTGTTAAAATCTGCAGGTTTGGATGTTCTCATTGTTCGATTTCCAGGAAAGGAAAACTCCACAGTTGGGTTGTTAATGGTAAAAACATATTGGAGGGGGGGGGGGAGATTAAATTATTTTTGGAATGATGGTTTAATAAAGGATAATACTAAAAATAATTTACCCAATGTACTTTTCTGGATAGCATATGCTTTTTACTTCAGATTTTAAATTTAAGTTCTGACTGACCTGAGCAATGGCCATGAAATTCTAATTGTAAAAAACTATAATGTGATATTCAAAATACTTACTTCTCAAAAACATAGACCAAGTTGGCTGAGGCTGTGCATATGCTGGGTTAGTACCCGGGCAGGATGAGGATCAATAATCAATGGTCTGAGGTTTTCCCTTTAACTTAAATACATCCCTTTAACCCATGGTCTGACTACTGGCCCCAATTCTTTCCCTACAACACTAGCTTAATAAGTTTCAGGGGTGGGCTCCCAGTATCCTTATTTATTATGTGTTTTATTATTTTGGTAGCATGCTTATGATGTTTTCAGGCATAAATTAATTCAACCCACTCTTCTGTAAACAGTAAGGAATATAAACTTTATTTACAGTCAGATCTTAAGTTTGCATCTTTCTACAGTTGGTTTGCAAGTCATGTGGTTACATTATGTAAAGCTCTTCACTTGTTACAATCTATTTCCTTTTCCATTTCCTTCATGAACTTCATTTCCACTTTAACCTAATTCTCTTAACACAAGTCTTTATAATGCCCCCTTCATTAGGACTATGAATCCTGTGAAAGTCTGGCTCAAATCCCAATTGACATTCCCACAGAACAACACAAGTATGAGCCACCCTAAACTGACTCTTCAGACTGTCAACTGACACACTCCTCTTCTTTTATAGTCACTCCTCAGGCAGCCTGTACTAGGGGTAGGCAACCTTTCCCTTTTAAGGGCCAAGGGACTTCAGCTCCCAGAAGCCTCAGCCGTGTTGGCCAATAGTCCCATGTTGGTCAATAGCTCCTGGGATTCTGGGAGCTGAAGTCCCTCGGCCCTTAAAGGGGAAAGGTTGCCTACCCCTGGCCTATACCTTTGCATCCATCCTGACTCTGATTGGCTGTTGGGGAAACACCACTCTGCCAGTGACTCACCACACCTGGGCAGAATGAGGAACAATAATCTAAAACTGGAGCATCTGTGGCTTGGTGACTCTCAAGACTGGGAATTGGGTAGGAAGCTTGCCCTGGGTGGAGGTAGGCTCTTCCTGAAGAAGCAAGTGTGCAGCTTGGATGTATTCCTAGATTAGGTATGGAAAGAATATGCAAAAATATTTGAAAGATGCTCCAAATTGGGTTTCTCATGTGTCAAGAAAACCCGACAAAGAGAATCTTTACTATTCAGGAGTTATTCTGCACAAAATTGCAATGAGGATTTTTGTCGGTTTCTTTTGTTTTTGCACAGTAAAGAGCATCATTATCTATTGTCTCATTTTCTCTGCCAAAAATGATGATTGCACTACCAAAACATGAGAATTTTGTATCAAATATCAATTTTGTCTCCAACTATAGCATTGTATTTGAATATTAAAAATTTATTTTATGCGCTAAAAATAGTTTTCAACACTGAAAAGGCAGTTTTCTATACAAACCCCTCCCCATATGCAAATTTTGCACAAAATAAATCCTAAACTTTGAAAACTGTTCATTTTTGAAGACATTCTTAGCAGCAGTAACAAAATTGCTAACATTGCTTGTTACTTCCTTTGAGAATGAAATAAGCTAAAATTATGTCTGTATCCTACATTTTCTGTCATTGTCTAAGTGAACTCTGTGTAATGAATGCACATAACATGAGGAATGCTCATGGGAGAATGCTGTATTCATTGTGAATTCTGTTCCAAAGAGTATTATCAAACCAGATCAATTTTATTTTTACAGAGATTGGTAAGAATTATTCTACTTGACTCCACTGGACTTTTAAATAGCAACTCAACTCATTTGAAACTTTCTTATCAATCTGTAACACATAGAAAATGTCCAATCTATAATGTTTCACTTCCTAAAAAAATCTCTGGTCAGTGTTGACATCCAGATTATATCTCTACTTAATAAAATTAGTAGAAGGGGATCTATTTCTCCCCACAGGGGTTACCTTTTTTATTTCTCTCCAAAGGCTTTAATATTCTCTCAGATATATACTCTTAGCCAATTTTATCATTTCACTCAAACTATTATTTTAATAAAGGAACAACCAAATGCTTGCATTTCTTAGCAAGCACAAGGTATACTTTCTGAACTGTTGAATCCTGAGAGCCAAACAGTCATCAATACACAGAAAGGGCTATGTACAGTCACCCCTCCATTCTTGTGGTTTGAAGTCTGTGGTTTTGAATATTCACGGACGGGTGATCTCCATTAAGATCAATGGGGCCCGCCCTGCGGGAATGCACCCCATTCAAGCCTATGGGGCTTGAATATTGGCAAATCTTAATTTTCATAGAGAGGGGTCTGGAATGGATCCCCCACAAAAACAGAGGGTCGATTGTGTTCTGACTTAAGACCAAATGCACAAAACAAGACAAAACATACATATGTGTGTGTATGGACATGTATATTGAAAGATATTTGCAACAAGCATAGATCATGGTTTTTCAAATTGTAAAAAACAATATAACAATATAAAATGGAAATAATTAAATACTTTGTATCAAAATCTGAGTGCTATCAGTGTAAGACTATGATGCTGTGACAGAGGTATGATTCTGTGGAGCTATGCGTTGCCCATGAAAATAAAGTCCACCTTTTACTTATGGGAGTGCTGTAAAGCCAATTTTGAGCAGTGCCATCATTCTCCATGGTACATACAGATATACAATTGTATGTGACCTAGTTTTCCCTTCCCCTAAGATACTATAGAAATGCATTTTTAATCAATGTCAATTGATTCCAGATTAAAAGTGGCTGGGATTTACTAGAAAAACAAGAGATTAAGAATGAAGACCTTCAAGACTGAGTGTTAGTTTTCCAATCCATTGTCACTGTCATTCAGTACATGTGCTGTAGATTTCTTCTGAAAAGGTAGCCTCATGTAGCACTTCTTGGATGAGAGAAAGAATGTCACCAGGAATGATTTCTTTGAGGAACTACTTAATTAAGCCAGCCAACCAGCAAACATTTTGTCAAATAAAAGCAACCCTGTCCCATGATGCACTGCTATGCCTACTACCTTCAGTGGTCCTTGATATTTCCAAAACATCATGTTGCTTGATAATGGGGGGCATGACAAAGAGTGGCCTGTGGGCTATATGTGGCCCTTGAGATTCCCCAGTGAGGCCTCCCCCCCCCTGCTCGCCCGCCCGCCCTTGAAACAGCTTGTGATGATTTCCTATTTTTCAAAAAGGTCTCCAGCAATATTTGGGTGGTGGTAGTGAGGTGCAGGCATGTCCACTCCTCTAAGGTTTGGGGGAGCTATATGTAGTCTCTGGACATCTGGAAGATATCCACTTCTGCTTTATGAAAGGAAATATACTAGGTTTAGTTTTTTTTATCATTACTAAATGAATTGTACTATTGTGCTCCTTTTATACATTTTGAGCATTTTTAGTACTGTCCATATGTGTTATCATTTGGGCTTAGTTTTGCTGGGGCTATACACACACACACACACACACACACACATTTTTTATTTATATAGTTAATCCACCAAATAATTTCCCAGGAACTGGATCTTTACTAAATGGAGTTGTAACAGGTGGCATAGTCTTTCCTCTTACTCTTTTGGTGACCTCTTTTAAATATTGCAGAAGTTCTTAAATTCCTTATTCTTTGCCATGCATTTTGCCATGCAAGAGTTCTATCTTTACAATCTCTACACATAAGCACATCTATATCCTGTTCTTTTTTGTTCCTGAATAGTTACAAGGGACTTCCTCTGATTTGTCACTGTTGAGTGCCTTCAAACAGATGCAAGCTATTTTGGACATTTTTGAAATATATATTTGTACAGCTTGCTAGTATTCCTGTTAACTTTATTTCCCCTTTGAAATGTTCCCACAGACTCTTCTGGCATCAACTCCCCTGGCAAACATTGGACCTTTTTCTATTGCTAGATATTTTTCTTCACAGACAACAGAGTACCTAGAAGGCATGGTGTCAATCAAAATCACCTTTTCATGATATTATCATACAGCAAATACTGTTTGAATATGTATGCAAGTAATAAGGAGAGGTAAGCAGATGATGAATAAAGCAGCATATTCTATACATTTTCAGATGTCATGTATTGTTGTTGTTCTTGATTGCCTTTGAGTTGACCTTGACTCATGGCAATCCTATGCATGAGATATCTCCAAGCCCCCCTGTCCTCAGGCACTCCTGTAGGCTGAGGGTCATGGTCTCCTTGATCAAGCCTATCCATCTAGTACGTGGCCCTCCTCTTTTTCTGCACTGTCCATCTTTCCTAGCATTATTGTTTTTTCTAGTGAGTCATCTCTTCTCATGATGTAGCCCGGGGGCTGGCAACCCCCGGCCCGTGGGCCGGGTGCGGCCCGCGGAGGCCTTGGGACCGGCCTGTGGCCGTTCCTGCCATCGCCACCACCACCCTGCATGCAAGCGTGGGCACCATTTTGGCATCCAAAATGATGCCTGCGCTTGTGCGTGCATGTGCACAGCAGCAGGCACCATTTTGGAAGGCCACACTGCGGTGGCGCCGCTGTGTGAATTCACACGGCACAGCCGCCATTGGGCCTTGGGAGGCTCCACCGCACCTGTGCCATGCAAATTTGCATGGCGTAGGCGCGGTGGGGCCTTCCTAAGGCCCCACAGCGGCTGCGCAGCCACGATGTGGCCTTGGGAAAGCCTCACCACACCTGTGCTGTGAGGCCTTCCAAAATGGTGCCCCTCACACACGCACGCATGTGCACAACAACGGGCGTTGTGTGCATGTGCACACGGAGGGGGCAAGTGCCCACCTGCCTGCCCCCCATGCCATTTCCTCCCCCCTCCTGTCCCCCCAGCAAAAAAGGTTGCTGACCCCTGATGTAGCCAAATTATGACAGCCTCAATTTAAGACCTCTACAGATGGCACTTTGCACCATCTTGGAGGCAGGGAAGGGGAGGGACAGCTGCACACCGGCCGCCCCAACCCTCCCCGAGGACGTTCTGATGACGCATGCTGTTATGCATGGCGTGCACCATCAGAATATCCTCCTGGTGCAACATCTTGACACACTGTGCCAGAAGGGACGCAGAAGAGCTGCGTGGCGGCTCTTGGGTGGCCTATTTGCCGCCTCTGAGAGCAGTGTCATTTTGGCACTCCTTTCTGAGGCGACAAATGAGAGATTCAGGGCTGACACATCTGGCAGCCTCTGCTTTGATCCGCCATTTCCTGGGCTGGCCCAGGGCCGCCCGTCTGCATCCCCCCTTAGTTATCTTGGCTTCCAATGCAGACTTGCAACTGTAGTGGTAACTAATGCCTTTTCTGGGGCCTTGAGACAAGTAGCTACTTAATCATTTTAAGTTGCTAATTTTAAATTTTATTTTGTTGTTTGATGCTCTCTCACTACTCCTTTCCTTTTTCTCTTTACTGTCCTTTTTAATGGTTAGTTAACTATTGGGGGCATTTTTGGGTTTTGTTTTTAAGTATATGCCAGGTATAAATATGGTGTGTATGTGTGAACTATCTGAAACTGTCCAAATTCAAAATCACATTAATTAATCACATGCCTTTTAAGTTTATTTGCTGTAATCCTATATGACCTGTGGAGGTATGAAATTTTACCTATACCTAGCTAGGTAGCAGAGGCACTAAGAAACCTCTGTATTTAATTGCAACATGAATAATGGAACAGCAACAATGCATGATGTACATTGGTGTCCAGTGTGCATCAAACCACTGCACATCAGTCCTGTTATGTATCGCTCCCATTGTGAATTTGCCATCAATGCACATCAGGCACTTTGCTGTCTCTATACATAGTAATGTAACAACAGCTCTCTATTTGACATGGACATTATGCAATTGCGCAATTTTAATCCCAACATACATAAATCCAGTGTAAGTCCCCAAGAGGATTTCAGGAAGAAGTAAGAGAATGGAGGCCTTAACACAGGGATCCTGGCAGTATAGGCCTCTTTTTGCATCACAATAGTTATTTGCTAAACAGAAGAGCTGTTATCATGTTCTCTGGTAACTTCACTGCCACCCAATAGCCAAATACAAAAAGCTAGTAAGACCTTCCCCTATAGACCACTGGTGGAGAATTTTTAGTACTTCAGCTAGTTTGGACTGCAACCCTCATAATTGTTACTCTGGGGCTTCTCTGAATTGAACTCTGAAAGGGCTAAAGATTCCCCACCCATGCTATAGACCAGGGAGAGAGAACCTAATGCACTTACAGATGTTGGTCACCCTCATCATTGGTTATGCTGCCTAAGGTTGATGGGTGTTAAGATCCAACAACATCTGGAAGTTCACGTGTTCTCTAGCCTTCATTTCCACTGTGGAACTAATTAGCTGATATATAGAATATTTAAAAAAATGTTAGGTTAATAAGATAATCAGCACCTTTTGCTATCTTTTCCCACTAGCAGTGTCCACAATGGCTTGCTATCTTATCTAGAAAGTATATGGTGTTTCACACTCTTCCTTTGTGTGCCAATTGCCCTATTATTCAGTTCTTCACACCTCTAGGCCTCTCATCATCACAGTCATTAGTCTCTGGAGGTGATATACTTAACAGCTCATTAAGAGTGTGTCTGGATCATCTGTTCTCTCACTGTTCTTCTCTTGTCAACAATCCCTGTTAAGCTCTACCTGTTTTTCTCCATCTCTTTTGCAGAAGGGGTTCTTAGGTGCCTAATATTTGCTGGTTATCAGGTATCCCATCTGGTGCAATTTTCTTTTGTTATTAACTATCCCCACTGCAACTTGCATCTTTTTGTAATTTTACACTGTGTTCTCATTATTGCTAAATGAACTTTTAAATTATGATTTATCCTTCATCTTAAGAAGAGAAAGTATTATTTTGTGAATTCTTTCTTTGGTACACTTTTCAGACAGAAGGTGATATCCTGTTTATCTTTTTAAACATCCTCTTCTGATGGCATTCTCTTCTGATTCTGATAGAAGAAACTGAGACATATAGCCAAGAATTTCAACAGAAATGGTAGTACTACAAGCAAAGTCTTATAGCTTTTAGATTGTTTAACAGTGCATCATCTTGTAGTTACTTTTCAGACAATGGAAGGGAAGGAGCTACATTAATTTTTAAATGGACCTATGATCATCCACAGCCCTTGGAATTATAACTGAAATGTAACTTTCCAAAATCTTTCTTGCAATGACTAATTGGAATTGGTTATTGCTCAATGGTTGGCTTTTTCAAATAAATAAATAAAAAAGCAAGGAAGAATTACATTCACCATGTCCCATTCCTGTTGTTTCTTCATCATTAATTATTCCAGAAGAAGTAGCTCATTGCTAGGACTGTATCACAACAAGGCTGTAATAAAAAGGGGATATATGAGCATAGCAAACATCTACTGAACTGTATTATCTTTCTCTCTCACTACCATACTTAAAAGTAGAAGCTACAAAGTTCAATATTGCTTTTGCCATCACCTCTGATTAATAGTACCCATTATTCACATAAGGGCAGCTGGGGTCACTTCCTTGTGCTTTGTGCAAAGAATCCCACTATTCATCCTTTATAGTTTTCTGGATTGTAAGCTATGGCAAATGGAATAAGGAAGAGTCTATGAGCCTGTTCCTTCTCTCTGAGATATAGATTTGACCTTCAGTTGTCCATGTTTTTATTGTATGATTTTATATGTGCTACAGATAAAAAAATAAAAGAAAAAATCAAGCTCAGAAGAACTGAACAGCTCTTCTGCCTAGATTTTCTTTTTAAAGCCTTTACCCTTTTCATGTGGTAAATGCTTGTCACAATTTCTGAAGCTATTTGCTGAATACAGATCCCCACACCCCACTTAGTAATTAGATGAATCTAGGACTTTGCTATTTGACACAGAAATATAGAAGCTTCCCATACAATGACTTTGAAGCAAGGCCATTTCTCAATTTTGTCTTTCAGTGTAGTCACTCTAATCAATAAATGTGCATGGTTTCCAAGTCAGTACTAAAGGGTAACTTGGGCTTCTATAATATTAATATTAAATGTGTTGCATGAAACATCAGCTGGATTCTGCAAGGGTACTTCAATGTAGATCAATGCTGAAATTCCAGTTCACTAGTTCTCAAGACACTGGGATTTGTTCTTCTGTCTAGTTTAGGACAATTATTAACAGAAAAATAGACAGTAAATGAGTTAAGAATATGAGGGGGTATCGTAAGGTGTTAATTATCACTTTAAAAAAATTAACAAAGTTTTTTTATTTGTAGTTGTTAACTTATCTCTACATAGTCACCATCCAGATTTACATATTTTCCCAGCATTTCCTGACTCTCCAAATACTATTTTTATAGAACTCTGCAGATTGCACCTTAAACCACTCTTCCACTTCATGAATGACATCTTCTGTGTTGTCAGATCAGTGACCCCATAATGGATTTTTCATTTGGGAAAAGAAAAAGTCACTTGGTGATGATGACACTGACAACATTTCATCAATATACTATAACTACTTCTGGGTGATAATTATTACTTTATGATACCCCCTCGTATCCTCACTATAGCCAGTGTGACCCAGGCTGCAAACAAATGGGCAGGATATGAAGGGCCAACTGTACAAATGCAGACTGTTCCTGCCCCTATCCACTGTTGTTCTGTGGAGCTGCCCCCACCAACTTGCCCATCACTGTTGCCACTGTTCTCCATGCAAAACCTAGTTGTAGCCTGTAAGGATGTAAACTGGCACCTGGCTTCCCCTGTTTCATCATTACAAACCATGACTGGGGCCTGCACAGAGGACAGCTGCAGCAACAGCAGCAGATGAGAGGGCACATGACCATCTGCACTACTGGCTGTTAAGCAGATGTTTCTTGGAAACTCTGCCACAGACAGATTTTTAAAACCAGGCTAATGGCCAGCTGGGCTGGCATCAGGCTGGATCCACCAAAATGGTGTTGGATCTGCCTGTTCCCAGCCCAGAGCTGTTCGCCTACATTGACTAAACAGGATGACACCAGGCCAGGGGGGAAGCGAGCCTTTTGGTCCATGCTTACTGCCCCCCCCCCCGTCTTCAACCAAGAAACAATAGTGTTCTTCAGCTGGAAAAGCCTTGTGTGTGCTTTGTTGAAGTCTAATGCTTATGCAGTGAAAATAAGGGCATGTTTAAGTGATTGCAGGAGAAGCCTAGGTTAGCTACAACAGTTTCCCTAAATATTCCTTCTCCTATGTTTAAAAGGCTGCAGGTGGAGATGGAGAAAAGCAGCAGGATCTTCTGGAAATCTGAAGTAATATATAGTATGCCAAATCATGGATTACCACTTTCGAGTGGATCACAGGAGGCATGACTAGAGAAAAAGAAACACTATTTTTTCATCTATCTGTCTCATTCAGGCACAGAATGAAGAGGGGGACTGGTCTGATTCTTGTATAAGCAACAGAAATAATGATCATGTCTCAGCTATCCAGCAACCTCCTGTGCACACCTAGGCCAGTACTACTCAAAGTGCCAATTTGTGAGTCATCAGCTACCAGTCCCGGGAGAGCTTCTAGGCAAGAAAGAAACAACTGTAGCCAATGGACATAAATGTGGTACTGGTCCCTGGCACATGGGCGGCGGGGGGGGGGGGAATTGCTAGTTCCCCACATCAGATACTTAAGAAGCATCGCTTTAGGCCATTCTTCCCCAGCTTTTTGCCCTTTTGGACTGTTATCCCCAGAATTGTCCAGCCAGTGTAATTAATTGAGTAGGAGGGTTGTCTAAAGCTGCAGAGTCCCAGGTGAGGTGAGGGAGGGTGTTGTAGGCATTCCCATCCATAGACATGTGAATTCCCATTCCTAAAGTGATCTAGGCTGGAGAGAAAAGTACCCAAAGCAATAGGATGAAGTACATCTCCACCTCTGTTCATGGTTGTAATTATTAGGCTTGAACCCCAGCTTTGTTTATGCACATGGATAATTAAATGTGGTTTCTGCTCATCTAGTCTAATTTGGTTCTTGTTAAAGCACCGGATGGCCCAAGGTAGGTTGTGATTTATGCCTGAAGAGCCATAAATATGTATGAAAATATGTGTGTACATCACACTAGGAAGTCACTGGTTTGGTGTGTGTGTGTGTTTTTTTGAAGAAAAATATTTACCTGCAGTGGCCCTTGCTATCCTCCAAGGTTTGGTTCTACAATCCCCCATGGATGCTCAAGTCTCATTATGTACAAGGAGCCCTGGTGGTGCAGTGGTTGAAATGCTTGTGCTGCAGCCACTCATTCACAAACCTCAAGGTTGTGAGTTCAATACCAGCTAGGAGCTGAGGGCCAACTCAACCTGGCATCCTTCCAAGGTCGCTTGTTGCGGGCAATTAGCTTACAGTTGTAACCTGCTTCAGGAATGCTTAAAGAAATTATAATAAATATTTTTTTTTATTTGTATCCTGCTTTTCTACTATAATAGCAATCAAAGTGGCTTACATGTTAAAACAAGCCAATACAATACATAATAACAATACATGATAATATATCTTACCCGCCCTTAAGAAAGAATTAAATCTAGCACAGTTTAAAAAATATAGTCTGTTAAAATCTATTAATAGCAAATGGTCTATTGTAGGGGTAGGCAACCTTTCCCCTTTAAGGGCCTAGGGACTTCAGCTCCCAGAAGCCTCAGCCATGTTGGCCAATAGTCCCATGTTGGCCAATCGCTCCTGGGATTCTGGGAGCTGAAGTCCCTCGGCCCTTAAAGGGGAAAGGTTGCCTACCCCTGGTCTATTGGGTAGAGAGGCAGCATACTACAAGTGTAAGGAATTTGTTTATAGCCAAGCAATTCTATTCAGGATTAAGTGTTCTGTGGAGCTGCCCCCACCAAGTGGTACAGAAATGTACTTGCTATTGCTACAACGGTGTAGTAAAATAGTGTCCCTTACATAAAAAGGCAAATTTGAAGTTTGCTTTCTGGAATTCTTGTTCTTTAATATTTTCAAGTTGTGGATGGTTGAATTTGTAGCTACAGAATCTGTGGTTATGGAGGGCTGACTGTGCATTCTTGCCTGGGGATAAGTTCCATGAAGGTAGTGAGGCTTATTTTGTGGTAAATAGCTGTTAAGGTATTAAAAGAGAGAAACAGTTTGGGGGTTCCTCAGCATAATTCAGGCATTTTAAAAAGCTGTAATCATAAGCATTAAACAAGTGAAGTACAAATTGAAAGAATGAGAAGTATCAAGCAAACATATTTGGATTTTTATAAAGCCCATGAAGATTAATGGATGGACATTTTCTGAATGTTCTAGAGACCTGTCTGTTCCAGCTGATCAGTGCTGTGACTATGCACTGTTAATACCCCTCATGAGCATGGTTAGTTACTGTAGTAATGACAACATCAACTACTCAGACTTTATTTATTAAAATATTTATATGCTGCCCTCTGTCTGAAGATGGGCAGCCAGTGAAGTGATCTTAAGATTGGTGTTATATGGTCTCTTCTTGTTGTTCCTGAGACCAACCTGGCTGCCATATTCTGTACTAGCTGGAGTTTCTGTACTGATGGAACATGTAGGAGGGCCCTTCCAATAAATCTAAATTCTCAGTTAGGCATATATATAGAGAGGCACCACCTCAGGTATTGAGGTCCCTTGTCATTTAGAGCTTTAAATTGCTAGCACCTTGAATTCAGAACTGACACATAATTGTAGCCAATGCAACTCTTTGAGAACTGGCATTATATAATAGTTGAAAGAAATCCCAGAGAATAGTCTGATTACAATAATTGATTTAATATTAAAAAAAACCTTTTGTGGGTCCCTGCCATGGCCCTAGACAGAAGGAGCCTAACCGCCATGGATCCAAGGTGAACACATCACTTAGGCACCTGAAAGGTCACGTCTGCACCTACAACAATTTGCAGATCAAAAGGGCCAGGCCTAGGAGCTGCAAACAGGACATTTGCACCTAGGAGATTTATGAGTACCAGTCAGGATGTGTCTGGCTGAAGATGAGATAACATTAACATCCCATCTCCTCTCCTTGGAAATTGTTTACTTCAAAGAGTAATAATCCAGAATCCTTTGATATACAATAGCAACTTGCCTCAGGCTTCAGGGTATACAACATCCCTAAAATCTCAGGCACATTGGGTCTGGTTAGATTTCATGGTGCCACTGTGAACTCTGACTTGGGTCATGTCTCTTTCCATTGTCCTTTCCTTTTCATAATGGTTGAGTCTATCCATCTTCATTCAACATTGGAGCAGCCTCCTCCAGGTAATTATCACCATTAGAAAACCTTCTGTTTTTTCTCCAAGCTAACTACTTTATTCCTGTGTATGAGTGAATGGTAGAGTGTTTTTGTATGTTTGAATCTCCAATTAAATCACACTTCATTGGAAACCTTTGTCTCTATCAGTCTACTCCCTAGCCACCTCTGTAAACATAGAATAAAAGATCCCATTGAAGACTTGGACTTATTAATTTCCCAAGTTCAAGTGCTTTTTACAGTCTTGATGCTGCATTTTGCACTAGCTGCAGTTTAAGAAATTGTTTTCAAAGGCATCCCCATATAGAGTTCATTGCAGTAGTCTAATCTGGAGGTTACCAGTGCATGGACTACTGTGGCCAAATTATCCCTGTCCAGGAAAGCCTGTAACCCAGGGGTAGGCAACCTTTCCCCTTTAAGGGCCGAGGGACTTCAGCTCCCAGAAGCCTCAGCCATGTTGGCCAATAGTCCCATGTTGGCCAATAGCTCCTGGGATTCTGGGAGCTGAAGTCCCTCGGCCCTTAAAGGGGAAAGGTTGCCTACCCCTGCTGTAACCAGTTGAAGTTGGCCCCAACCATCTGAGCCATTGAATCTATCTTAGCCTCCAGTGACAAGGATGGCTCTAGAAATATTCCCAGATGTTGCACTTGCTCCTTCTGGGGGAGTGCAACCAAATCCAGGGCAGGCAAGCTATCCAATTTCCAGACTTGAAAATCCACAGAGTGCCTGTCTTATCAGGATTCAGCTTCAGTTTATTCACCTTCATCCAGCCTATTACAGCATCCAGGTGTTGCTCCAGCACCTCCACACAGCCCCAGCTGACTCTAGTGATGAGGATAGTAGAGCTGAGTGTCATCAGCATACTGATGACCTTTCTCAATGGCCCCATATAGATGTTAAACAGCATGGGAGACAGGACTCAACCATGTGGCACCCCAGAGCACAATGTCCATAGGGCTGGGCAGGAACCCACCTTGCAGATAGGAGCAGAACCACTTACTCATTTCTTTCTGTGTGAGGAAAGACAGAGAGTGAGAGGGTGAGAGACTGGGTTTTCAAAAATCCATTCATCTCTCTCTTGTTCTCCCAAGCAAAAAAGAGGAATAGTAATAAAATAAAATCATGGAAGGGAATACTCATTCCAACAGAGATTTTTACAGTAGCAATGTAAAAGAGATTAAAATGGCAGTTTAGAATTGATTTAAGTATAACAAATGTCCTATTTTCAGTTTAAAGGTAATTAATGTTAAGTGTTATAGCTTTTGAGTGTAAGCATAATGTAGTGGCATTTCTCTTAATTTTCTTATCTCTGATGGGACCAAATAACAGTCATTGTATATATGAGGCTATTGATTCAGTTACAATCCAATTGCCTCAGTACTGGAAATTAACCATTGCAACAAAAAAAATGGGTTTCTAATTGTAGTTTAATGTATACAAGTATAAATCTCATAATTTCTCTTTATAAATACAGTACTGCCTAGTTATTTACCTCTCCTTCAGTAGCAACAGAAATTGTTGCAATTTGAAACAGCCTGTATACCATCTTACACAAGTTAAAAGTCCAGAATTGAAATCCCATGGTATGCAAGGCATTAAAGTACTCTGGTACTTCACATCCACTGTGAAAACTTGATGAAAAGAGCCCCTGTAGCTTGAAAGGTGAGGGGAATGAATAGAATTTCTTGTCATTGCCTCTGTATTTTTATTAGATTGCATTATTAATGGCAGAAGTCAGGAGCCTCTTCAGGGCTTGAACAGAACTTAGGTCTGCTCCCCTTCAACCCCTTTTTTTTTGCTAGTACTATGGACAGATTTTAGCTTCAGATTTTAGTTTTTAGTCCAGCTATTGCAGGTTTAACCTGTCTCCAGGCAGCAAGAAAACCATCCACAGCATTTCAGCTTTCTTTTATAAGAAGAATGTTAACACTCCCCATCCACACAGATAAAATCTACTTTTAGGGACAGAAGTACAGGGGGTGGGTCATCCCAAAATGATGAGCACCTGACTTACACCATCAGTGTCTTTGTTAAGCAATCAAATTGCATCAGGATTCCAAAAGAGCGACCTGTTACTTCTGAAATAAAAAGATGGCCGTGGAAATGTGGGATGCAGTGGCTCAAGTAGTTAAGATACCGACTCTGTTGATTGCAAGATCAGCACATTGGCAGTTTGAGGCCCAGGTGCTGCATGATAAGGGTCACTAGTCCCAGCTTCTGCCAGCCTAGCAGTTTGAAAATATGCAAATGCAAGTAGATAAATAGGTACCACTTTAGTGGGAAGGTAAAAAGTGTTCTGTGCAATTATGTTGGCTACATGATCACAGAGTAGTCTCTGACAATGCTGGCTCTGGCTTAGTAATGGAGATCAGCACTGCCCCCTACGGTCGGACACAACTTGACAACCTTGTCAAAGGGAAATACCTTTACTTTTATGTGAAAATGGTGTGCTGTAAATCAGATTGAGGAAGGATTCTGGGCTCCCCTTTTGATGTACTCAGGGCCTGCCAACTCAAAATAATTTTTAATTTTCCACTCCCTCTGATTTTGGGGTAATTCTCTATCCCAAATTGACCAAAATGTGATTTTAAGTGCTGAATGGTTTAATATGTTTTTGTTTTAAATGGTTTTAAATTGTTTAAATTGATTTTATTGTACACTGATTTGAGGCCCTATAATATAGGCTACATGTTAATTAATTAATTGGACCATTAGGACTGGTGTGACAAGTCTCTAGCTAACATTTAGGGCACTACACCATCTGGCTGTTATGGGTAAGGTAAAACCCTGGAAAAAAATGGAGGTGGGAATTAGTAGTAGCTCCATTCAGTCCACCATTACTGTTTTGTCACTTTTCATATGTAGAGCCAGAGTGGTGGTGTAGTTTGAGCGTTGGGCTAGGACACTGGGAGACCAGGGTTCAAATTCCTGCTTGGCCTCAGAAATCAATTGGTTGACCTTGAGCAAGTCACACTTTCTCAGCCTCAGAGGAAGGCAAGGGTACCCTCCTCTGAACAAATTCTCCCAAGAAAACCAGTGATTAGCTTGCCATAAGTCAGAAATAACAACAACAATATGTAGAGAGATTTTCTGAAAGGAAGAACCTTTGTACCTATATAGGTTTCCTACATGATTTAGAATTTTAGAAAATGGAGGAATGAGAAAAAAGCCACTCTCTATACACTCTTTGCCCCGAAGCATTCTAACATTGTGTTTAATATCACAAATGAACTTCTGTTGCACTTGCATCTACTGAAAAGTAAGGTTTTGCTGAGTTTGGTTGGGTTTGTTTCTAAGGTTGATGAAACTCAAGCTTCAGAATTATCTAGTAAGAACTAGAAGAAGTGAGGACCTCTCTGTTTTATGATGACACAATATTTATGTATCAGATATACAATATATATATATATAGTATATACCGTATACTGAGGAATTTGGGGTGGGTGGAATCCAACTTTATGGAAATGAACATATTCCCACATAATATGTGCAATGGTGAAACAAATGTCTGACTTGAAATGGAAGGAAGGAATTGAGATCAGAGAGGCAGTGTGAGTTTGGGATACTTAGCCCTTTGCCTGTGCTTAGTTTCTTGCATGTCTTTGGTCACACATACAGAACTTCAATACATACAGCCTGCAGGTACCAAAGCTCTGATCACAGCTTCAGTGAACATGGTTTTACCTTTGTGTCACTGTCATGTTATCCCTCTTTTAGTACTTCATTTTCTGTGCATCTCAGACTGTTGACCTTTCTCCCCAATTCCCCCAGTATCACCTTTGGTATATGGAATGTTGTCAGGAGAAGAATGCCATCTTGTCTTTCATGCCAGACAGTAAAATATCTTTGGTCTTTTTCATACTACTCAATTACAGCACAATGATTCCACCTTAATTGCTATGATTCTATCTTATGGAGTCCTGGAATTTGCAGTTTAGGGAGGGATGTTTAGAATTTTCTTCTGGGGGGCTCTAGTGCCTTACCAAACATTGATTGATTGGTTGATTGATTGTATTTATATCCCACCTTTCTCCCAAAATGGGATTCAAGGCGGCTACAAAACCCAGGGTTACACAGGATGCAACCATGGCCGTTAAAGTGCTATAACTGTGTAGTATGAGAGGGCCTGTGTCCAGCTCTGTTTCTCCCCCCTCCCAAGATATTACTTTATTATTCTATGTTAAGCATTTTAGCTTTTCCACTGCAGTCTTCACAGGGTTGCTCTAATATTCTCCTGCAATTCTTCTGTATAAAAGAATTCAAGAGATGAGACCTCTGGGCTCAATTTGCTTTTAAATTTGTTCCAAGTTTTCAATATTGATGTTACCACTATCCTGCTTGACCTTTCTGTTTGCTTTGGACCATGGGAGATATTTGAAGGTATTAAAATGCTTTCCTGTGCTATCCTGATAAAATCACGCTGCTTTCTCTTCCTTTTTAAAATCCATTCTGCCACAGCTGCAAGCTGAGCTGCATGATAATAACAGGGCAAGTTTGAAAAGGCCAAACCTTCCTTCTTTCTGAGGCTTTCGTAGTGTTCTCATTCAGGCACTTCTTTCTGTTTGTCTGTCTGTCTTTACAGGATCTTAGGACACTTTCCCCATCTCTTTAATGAGCTATCTGTCAAGGCAATTGGCCAAGTTTAAAATAAAAATAAGAACTTGGGTATTGAACACAACTTAATCAAGGATATCCAGTATAAATAAACTGAATGACTTTGCTGTACCAAGCAAATAATTTTTATTCCTTGAGAACTGCTTCACAATAAGTTGCCTGAATCTTTTCATCCTTTTAGTTTTAATTGAAAAGGCAGGTTGTGGATTACATTTTTAGACAGCTTTTGGTGTTCCACCTCTTTTGTGCAGGATTATGGTAGAACTGCCTACTAAATTGAATTCTCCCCCCCCCCCTTTTAAAAAAATATTATTATAAGTAAACAACTATATACAAAACATGTGTCAACAATAAAGCAAAATATAACAATTCATCTCACAACTTTGAACTAGGTTGTGGGTTTCCTTTTTGGGTTCTGTTCAATGTAAGTGGTCATTTTAAAGCCCAGTGCTGTCTTTGTGTAAATCTAGCCTAAAACATCTGACAAAAGGGTCAGGTGAGATGGAGGTTTTCTTCTCTTGTTTCTGTCTTTGTTTATGAAGTGAATGAGTGGGTACCATATAAAAGTTCCTGATTTTGGTTGTCCTGCGTGACTTGCCATTCTGTCAGACAGTTTTTTGAGTAACCATAGGTCCCATACCTTTCTCCACCACATATCTAAAGATACTGTTTTCCAGTATCTGGCAATTTCTACATTGGCTGCTGGAATGAAGAAATCTATGAGGTTTTTATGTTTTAAAATTGAGTTTGTGTCCACATATATTGATAACAAAAGCATTTCTAGACATAACTTTGCTTCTTGGTTGGTATTCAGTGAAATTTGTTCAAGTACTAATTGCCAAAATGTGTTTATTTTGGGGTAGTCATGTGCAGAAATGTGCCATTATCATTACAACCATGCCAACATTTGGAAAAAACATTTTTAACCATTCCGGCTAGCTTCACTGGAGTCAAATACCACCTGTGTATAATTTTCAAGGCATTTTCTCTAATCTGATCTGGATTTAAAAGGGGTGGAAGAACAAACTGTACTTCATTTTGAAATGAGAATTGAAAGATTCAGAGGTTTCCCAGGTTAGTTCTGTGCCACGGACGTTTTGGTAAGAGTGGTCAATCAAACAGTTGTAGGTTAAAGATGTTAATCCTTTGATGCTTTGGGAGGGGGAACACATCATGCCTCAAATAAGGTAAGTGATTTAGGTGGTCCTCCTATTTCCTTTAATTTGTGTTTAAAAGCTCCAAAAGCTCCAGGAGCCAAGCGGGGAGAGTTGGACCAGCCCCTCCCTTTCCACCACCTGAGCAGCTGGACTGGAGGCTACTCCGCCGGCACTACCCAGCAAGCGGTGGCCTCCCTGAAGCCGCGGAGGACTGCTGGCCACCCAGCAGCCCTCGGAGGACCAGTTTCACCTATGCTGTTGGGGAGGAGCACCGGCGGCTTTAAAATCCCCTCCAGCTTCCAGCTTTTGACGATAATTGGACTTTGATTTTCACCAACAGCACAGCTGTGGCTGGAGCACGGTTGGGGAGACCGGGAAGAGCTTAAAATTCTTCCCCAGTTATACATTTCCCAGCTACAATGCTATTATGTATTTTTATATTGTAATTGTATATTTTATATTGTATTGTATATTGTTTTTTAATTTGTTTTGTTGAATTGTTTTGGGGGGTGAGTGGGGATGGGAATGAGGGATGGGAGTTGATTTGATGTAATCTATTTTGATGTTTTGAACTCTGTACGCCGCCCCGATTGCTTGGCAGAGGGGCGGGATATAAATAAAAATTATTATTATTATTATTATTATAAAAGCAATTAGCTGATGGCGATGAAACCAACTAGCCTTTAGTGGCTCTAAATCTAAAGATAAATCATCAATTGTTTTTGGTTTGCCATTATGAAAAAGGTCTTGGACAAAATATACACCTTGTTGTCCCCATCCCTTGCTGATTGATTTTATCAGGGGAATAGAAAGATATATGGACCAAGAAAGGGCAAATAGGACAGAGATCTGGTGCTAAAACTTGCCTCCATCTTGACCATATATTTACTGATGTTTGTAGCCAAGGGTTTTTAATGTTTTAAATTACTTGTGGAATTGGTTTGTTAAAGAACAAAGCAAGATCGATTGATGGTGGGCCATTCATTTCCATGTTAACCCAGTGTATGCTCTGATCTTTTTTAATTAAATGAGAGCTTTGACTAAGGGGGGTTGCAAATTGCCAGAAATAGTGCAAATTGAGTCCACTTTAAGGGTTAGGGTTAGTGCTAGGGAATGATGGGAATTGTATTTTTTTCTGAGACATTGAGCCTTCTCTGTCAGAGAGCTCTGGTGCCACAATAAAATACAGTTCCCATGATTCCCTAACCCTGACCCTAACCCTAAAAGTGGACTCAATTTGCACTATTTCTGGCAGTCTGCAACCCCCTTAAGTTAGAATGCTGCAAAATATAGTTCAAGATCAGGCATTGCTAACCCCCCTTTTATGGAAGAGAGGTGTCATGTGGATTTCCTGAATGTGGGCCCATTATGGTTAAAAGCAAATGTACTGATGATATTTTGCCAAAGTTTGAGTTTTGTCTGCAATGGTTGAAGTGAGATAGTTTGAAATAGGAAGGATAGGCGAGGGACAATGAACATTTTAATGAGTGCTATTCTGCCTAGAATAGAGAGTTTCAATCTCTGCCATTCTAGTGTTTTAGAGATTAACCATTTAATTATTTTGTTGTAGTTTCTGGGGATTATCTGATTTAATCTTTTGTAATGGTGATTCCTAGGTAAGTAAATCCTGAGGGTTTTAACTGGAGATTGGTAACTTTTTTTATTATAAAATGTTATTGGTTAAAATAAATTACAACAATACAATCAATCAATTCTTCCTATTTCATCTTACATTCCTTACATATCATTCTTATATATCAATTCTTCCATCTTCGATCTAACATGGATATTGGTAACTTTTTGAATGTTTAGTTGGTCTTCATGAGCAATGTTGAAACACAGCAATTTAGATTTTGAGTAGTTAATTCAGAAATCTGCAAAAGTATCAAAGGAGTTTAATATGGTGCGTGAGGCAGGGAATGATTGTTTGGGTTGTTTTAGGAAGGTGACCACATCATCTGTAAAGAGATTTAATTTATGGGTTGTTCCTCCTATTTTGGGTCCCCTTATGTTTCCATTGGCTCTGATTGAGGTGGCTAAGAGTTCCACTGCAATAGCAAATAATAGCAGGAATAAGGGACATCCTTGTTTAGTTCCCCTTGGAGCCTAAAGGTAGAGGACTTTATTCTATTGACTGTCACTAAGGCGTCTGAGTTTGTGTATAGGTTTTCTAGCATATTAATAAATTTATTTCCAAAGTTCATCTTTTTCAGTACTCCAAGTAAGTATTACCAGTTCACTCTGTCAAATTTTTCAGGGCATCTAGGGATATAAGAGTAATTGGGGTTTTAGATTTTGAGATGTGATGGATGACATTTAGGACTTGTCTAATGGCATCAGATAGTTTTCTATTTGGCATAAAGCCAGTTTGGTCAATAGTGATATACTCAGAGATGAAGTTATTAATTCTATTCGCTAGAATTGAAGTCAGTAGTTTCGCATCCTGGTTTATTGATGCTATAGATCTAAATGCTGAGGTGGGAGGTTGACAGTCACTTGTTTTTGGGATGGGGACAATTCTGGAAGTGTGCCAAAATTGGGGATATAGACCTTGTGACATTATCTAATTGAATAGGTCTTGTAGGTGTGGGGCAATTTTATTATAACATAACTTGTAAAATTATCCTGTAAATCCATCTAATCCAGGAGATTTTCCTGGTTTGAGGTTTTGGTTTGCCTGCTTGATTTCTTCTAACAAAATGGGCTGGCTGAGTAGAGTGGTGTGTGGTTCCTTGATTTTCAATTTTTTGAGAGAATCAAGGAATTAATTATGTTTATCTGGGAGAGGGATTTTTCAGCATAGAGTTCGGAGTAGAACTCTCGGAATTCCTCTACTATGTCAACTTGAGAGGTTTTGATATTGCCATTTGGGGAGGTGATAGCTGCAACAAAATTATTTTTTTCTGCTTTCTGTTTCTAATCTAACTAGTAATGTAGAGTTCCTATTATTTTCATTGAAGTAGGCTTTCATATATTGCAATTTCGTTTTAACTGAGTGTAGGTCTAATTCTTCAATTTGAGCTTTTTTTCTAATAAAGTGTTTAATATGTCTGAGCTTTGGGTCTTCTTGTGAGAGTTTGACAAGAGTTCAATTTCTTTAATCAGTTCCTGGCATTTCTTTTCTTTAATTTTCTTTTGTTTAGAGCCCTCCTGTATAAACAGACCCCTAAACACCGCTTTCAATATGTCCTGCTTCAGAGGTGCTTTCAGATTTATTTTTTAGATAAAAAGTTTCCATTGCTTTCTCTATGGTCTTATAAAAAGGGTCATGCATTAGGAGTGCTGGGCTAAACCGCCAAGACTTTGAAGTCTGGGAAAGTCCTTCTGGTGTCCAGTATAATATTATTGGTGAATGGTCTGAATATAAGATTGGATTAATTGTGGAATTTAAAGTTTTGCTTAATAGACTTGGAGATTAAAAAAAAGATCAATTCTTGAATATGTCTTATGGACTACTGAATAGAAGGTGAAATCTTTCTCTATGGGTGTAGAGATCTCTAAGGGTCAAGTAATTCTGCACCTTTAATTATTTGCATCAATGGGGTTGGACCTGTTTAGGAGTTTTTGATTTATCAAAAAAAGGAGTGCAAAACTTTATTAGAATCACCTCCCAACACTATGCAACCAACAGCCACTTCACTTAGATGGTGTAAAAAAGCTGAGATAAATTGATGCTGACCTGTATTGGGTGAATAGAAGGTGCCTAGAGTGTACGGTTGGCCAAAATTTTCCCCCGTCAGTAATAGGTAGCACCCAGCATCATCTCTAAATTCATTGTTTACCATGAAAGGACATGATTTGTCCAGAAGAATAGCTCTACCAAATTTATTTCTAAAGACAAATAGCAATGGAGCCATATGTATATTTTACCCTAATTTCAAATGTCCATGTCTATGTGGTGCAAAGTAATGGGCTAAAATATAGGGATGATCTATGAATTTTGTCATATGCTATATTTGGATCTCTTAAATCATCATAAATGCAAATGGTTCATGTTTTTCTCCCCACAACCTACCCACTTTTGTTTTACTGTGTTCTCTGCAAGTTTTTTTAAAGGGTCTTGAAATGAGATTATAGTTTTTTATTGTAAAATTTTACTTTACTTCAAACATGCATGTTGAACTAGAATAAGGTAGAAAATAAATAAGATTGAAAACAATAATAATAATAATAGCTTTTATTTATATTTCCCACCTCTCCCTACAGATCGAGGTGGGATTACACAATAAAATATGCAATAGTGTACAAAATACAATCAGTAAAATCAATACAATCAGAGCATATATAAAATCAATGAAATAGGACAAATTAAATAAAATAAACAAGAATAAACTAAAATAAACTAACTGGTCATCATCAGTACTCAAAAAGCCAGTTTTAAAGTAGTACTATAGAGATTTGTAGGGAGATCAGATGGATAGGTCTGCATATATTTTGGTTACCTATAAGGTAGGTAACCAAACAAACAGGGTCCTAGAATATATTATTTGAATTTCTAGTAATAGCATCTGGGACAAGATGTCAAAAACACCAGTAATATGAACATGATGTACTTATGTCATTATCTAATAGATTACACCATGCTCATTTTTGTGTGTATGGTGCGAGAGATGTCATAAGTAGATGTATGCATTGTTTGTGTATAAAACACCTGAGTCAAACACTCCTTTGTAATTACACTGCTCAAAGTGCAGCAAGGATAACAATTTGCATATTTTAATCTAGAGGTGAGGCACCTCTGTCAGTGTAACAGCTTGGCTCAGGTCAGAAAGGAGAAATAGGGTAGAGACAAATAATTGAAAAGGCAATTCACAGCAAAAATGAAATTTGTCTCATTGTCACTTAAGGATGTCTTCCCATCTGTCTAGAGGAAGAAAGTCAATTTGCAAATGAAGGAGGGAATCCAGCTTGCTAGACTGTGAGGACCAAAGGATAATTTCCTTTTTAAATAAAACTGTATAAGGAGAACAAGGACAGAACTCATACTGTGTCCCCTTTTATAGAGATAGCAGGTGTCCTTTGAGTGCCACTTTGAGGTTCTATATAAGGTAGGTCCAGAGTTTATCTTCAAAGGCAAAGCAAGGTCCAGAGGACAAGAAGTACTTAATGAAATAATTCTTTATGACATATGGACATTGAAGGAAAGAAGGCAGAAGAGGATTTGTAACTAAATGAAGGTGTCACATTTGAAAAAATCTGCTATTAACACTCGATAAACTTTATTTCCTGCAAAATGACCAAGAAGCCAGAAGTCCTTGGAAATTCTGTCTAAAGTTCCCTTGGTGGTGTTATATAGGAGAAGAAAATGGATGGGAAAGTAGGAGGTGGGGAGACATTGATCTTTCTATTATGGGAATAACTGAAGATAATTTAATGTACAAACTTGCCCTCAAACAAGAATGGCAGTTTGAGGCCTTTGGAGAACCTTTTCATTGTGCTGAACCTTCTGAAGTACTACCAAGGTGTGGCTGCTTAGGAGAAGAGATTATTTATAGAGAAAGGATATACATGCCAGGATATACAGATGGATAAATGCGTGATGCAGAATCTGAAAGAGAAATGGGCGTCATGCTTCTGTTCTCCAGAGTTGTATGTTTACCTACACTTGATAAAATAACACTAGAGCATATGGATCTGTGGTGTCATCCAGCAGAGATAATCTACCGTAGTCTAAAGCTGCTAGGTAAATTCCACTCTGGAAAGAGAAAGACTTCAAAGGGAAGTTGCATTTTGCTTTTCTTCAGCTGAGGCAAACTTAAACTAAACATGGAAGATAAAAACTGGACAAATTAAAGCACAGAAATTACTACTTACAGAAAGCTTGAATTATTCTAATTCTAGACATTCTAAATATCACTTTCTGCTCCAATATCTTTTTTTTTTCAAGAAGAGGAGGTAGAATGGTTAATTTGAATTACAAAAAGCCCCGATAACCCCCCACACATCAATTTACCTGTGAACAAAAAGATTCACACAGAGAAAATGGGATTTGGGACTATTTGATAAATTACTGCAGACTACTTGAATATTCCATTAGCAAAATAATAGCTCATTATGGAACCTAGAAGAATGTAGTGTAATTATGATAGCACCCTCCCCCCCCCCCCCACTAAGGGGTTAGACTGAGGAATGCAAATGTTAGAACTGATAGCTATTTAAAAACTGCTTGGCGATAAGCTAGAAAACAAATGGAGGAGGGGGCTTATATGATCTCCAGTATTCATTTCAGTGCTAATTCTTCACATTGGTGAATATATTTTGGCTTGCTGAGAGTCATGTTGCAGGTATTATGACCTCATTCTCTTATCTAATATTTAGATATTGTACTTCTAGTCTAGTTAATGACCCCAAAGTGAATATGTAATATTTCTAAAGGATTCAAAGTGTCACTGGGGAAGTGAGAGCCTTTAGCTTTCACTTAGGTTACTAGAGTATGGAATGTGGTTGTACAATTGTCCAACTGGATCTTGGCAAATGGCACAGTTACTTATTCTTTCCTCTAACCATTCAATTTTGTGATTTATATAAAGTTTTATTTATGTGTTATTAAAGCAGTACTTTAAAAGATAAACACTCTCTCCATGCACTCTTTTGCATTGGGGAATGCTCATTTAGCCCTGTAGAAGCTGACAAACATACGCAAGATTTTAAATCAACATTTTAAAATTACTATTATTATTTCTTATCCATGTCTCCCTATGGATTGAGGTGGGGAACAACAAATTAAGCACATAAGACACAGCTGAAAGAGCATATAAAACCAATATATATTAAAATATACTAAAATCAATCAATGCAGACTTTAATAATAATAATAATAATAATAAATTTTATTTATAGCCCGCCCCTCTGCTCAGCAATCGGGGCGGGTTACAGCATTTTAAAACATACAGAGTTAAAAACATTCCCTCATCCCAAATCTCCCACCCCTTCCCATTAAAACAAGATTAAACTAAAAGGAAATTAAAATGCCGTAAAAAACAGACCAACAAAACAATACAAACAATAAGGCAACCATAATACATGGAACGCTAAAAACCATCTTCCCTGGAGCCAGAAGATTATTCTGAAAAGATTATAACCTATGCTTGCGGCTTGCTTGCAAGGTTTTGGAAGGCTGGTGGTTGAGTAGTAGTGACCTGGAGCATTGGAGGCAGTGGCTTGATGGAGGATGAGAGGAGGCTTGAAATTGGGGAGTGTTGGTGTTGGAGAATGCCGGGCGCCTAGTCAGAGAAGCTGGGGTGACAGAGGCAGTTGCGGCCTCTTCCATACTGCCCACTCTCAAAGCTCCCTTCAGTGATGGGGTCCAGCCAGAAACTTTGTTCCCATGAGATCGCTTGGTCCTGATTAGCTTCTGGAAAGGTGAAGACCCTGGTTTCCCCCGAGGCTTGGCAAGCGCCATCCCAGGAAAGAACTGCTCCACCAGTATCTCCTCCTGACTGAGTTTCCTGCCACCAGTTTTCTCTTGCTTGACTCAGAGGGACATTTTCTGGTTCACAGTATGGGAAAAGCCTCTCTTCTACCCCAGGGAATAGAAAGGGATGAGATCTTTCTGGTTCCACACTTTCCAGAAGGCATTCTTTCCAACTCTCGGAGGTCTCTCTTTAACATTCATAATTTAAAAATCATTTGGATAAGCCTGCTGGAAGAGAAACAGCACAGTAATTACCAAAGGCAGAGTTTACCTTACAGCAGGGCTAGGAAACCTTTCCCCTTTAAGGGCTGAGGGACTTCAGCTCCCAGAAGCCTCAGCCATGTTGGCCAATAGTCCCATGTTGGCCAATAGCTCCTGGGATTCTGGGAGCTGAAGTCCCTCGGCCCTTAAAGGGGAAAGGTTGCCTACCCCTGCCTTACAGGCTAGGGCCATCTCTGGTCTTTTCCAAATTTCTGGATTTAAGCACAGATCCAATTTGGATGTTAAGATCCATTGAGACCAAGATGGCTCCCTCCTTGCTCCTTCCACCAGCAAGTGAGTTTTTTTTATTCAAACAGGCTTTTAGGAATTGACTGCAATGGATTTATAATGTTCAGCTGTCTTGCTGGATTTTGTCTTCTCTCTGTTAATGGATTTTAAAACATAGTTTTAATTCTATAGACAGCTTAACTGCATTTTAAAATACTATATAAATATTTTACTGATGTTTTTCTATGTACTTTATATTAGAAATAGCTTATAAGTTACTTGCACCTCACTGTTGGGAAGAAAGCACGATATAAATAAATTAGAATATTACCAGTGGTTTCACAGACTACCAGGTGCACCTGAAAGTTGCTCTTTTGACATACGGTAATTAACACTGATGCTTTTAACAAACAATGGAGCAGTTAGATAGCAATAACCTTACAGGACAGAAGCTCTTTAGATAGTGATGATGTTTCAAATATTTTTTCTGCATTCTTCTGTAGTTAGCAATGTGATTGACATCTCTGAGTTCAAAATATCACCTGACTGTTCTGTTGTATTTGAAGGCTTTCTTGAATGAGACCTTGGACTTCTGCCCCAAAGTCTTGTTCTGAGTGCAACATTATTAACAAAAGCATGGTCAAAAAGATCAAAATGATAGTTTAGTACAGTGGCCCTTGGTATCTGCTAGGGTTTGTTTCCATGACCACCCATGCCCCCCCCATGGAAACCAAAATCCATTGATTCTCAAATCCCATTAAATACAACTGCTTAGCAAAATGGTATGTATCCCTTATATAAAATGGGAAAATCAGGGTTTGCTTTTTAAATTTTTAAAATATTTTCAGACTGTGGATGGTTGAATCCATGAATACGGAGGGATGATTGTAATCTTAAGAATATTTACCACTTGACAAGCTATCTGATAAATCAGAAAGTGCTATGTCACCTTGCAGCCTCAGCAACTTTTTGGTTTGCAAACAATGGTTCACAGCCAAGTATTTTCTACCTGTCATCGTTTCAGACAGTCTACTTCTACAATCTATTGCATCATATTTTGACACATAGCAGCCAGTGCTAGACCATCCCATCTGGAGTGACACAGTACTTACTTATGTTCAATTGTTTCAGTTCAATACTTCTGTCTATGTGGACATCTCCATTCTTTCCCACTAAGCATTTCCATGTGTAAATGAAGCATATGAACCAGGTGCTTGTAAGTACTGCTAGAAATACTGACAGTACCATGGCTGTGGCTGGAGATGATCAAAGGTTAGGGCAGTGGCCAGGAAATGAACTTTCCCAGTGCGTCTGTCACTGTCTTTGAGGTACAATGTTTCTCACACAAAGTTCACATTTCATTTCTCAGGTGCCCCTACAGCCCATCTGTGTGACCTTCTACACCATGGAGTTGGCTTTTCTCCCCATCCCCTTCCCTACACCACAGTACCTGAATTGTCAAACCTGTGCCTGAATAACAATGAAGAACATCCTACTGTTATCCCCAGCCAGAGCAGATCCATTGAATTGGTGGGATTTGCCAACTTGTGGACTCACTATTCATCTATGGATTCACTATGATATCACTTGAATCAGTTAATAATAATAACAAATAAACTTCACTTTTATACCCTGCCTTTTGCCAAGGCAATCAAAGCGGCTTACAAAATGTAAAAACAATTTAATAAAACATACCTTCTATTAAACAATAAAACAATAAAACAATTAACCCCCCCCCTCATTAAAAAAATATTAAGATAAGAACATAAAATTTAAAGACTGCCTGCATTCTAGATAGGTGTATACAAAGGATATATAGTGAGGGAGGGACACAGATTGAATGGAGCGATCTAATCTGGGAAGGCCTGCCGGAAGAGATTCATCTTGACAGCTTTTTAAAAGCTGTCCAAGTTGGTTATTTGATGGATCTCCTTTGGCAAGGCATTCCACAATCTGGGGGCGGTGGCTGAGAACATCCTCTGGGAGGTTGCCACTAATCTAGTTTTTACCAGTTGCAGCAGATTCCTCCCAGAGGACCTGAGGGTACGGGGTGGATTGCATGGAAGAAGGCGATCCCTTAGGTAGGTTGGGCTCAGGCCATGTAGGGCTTTAAAGGTAATCACCAACACCTTATACTGTGCACAGGTGTTATATGATCACTCTTAGATTTACCGGTGATCAGCCTGGCTGTCATATTTTGTACTAGTTGTAGTTTCCGAGCTAGGTATAAGGGTATCCCCATGTAGAGTGCATTACAGAAATCAAATCATGAGCTTACTAGTGCATGGGCTACAGTTTCTAGGTCCCTTACTTCCAGGTAAGGGCGCAGTTGGCGTATCAGCTGAAGCTGATAACAGGCGCTCCTGACTGTCGCATTCACCTGATCAACCATGTGAAGCGACGAGTCTAGGAGTATCCCCAGACTGCGAACACAGTCCTTAGTGGAGAGCGTGACCCTGTTCAGGACTAGAGATTGTAATCCAATACCTGGTTTAGGGGCCCCTACTGTAAGTACCTCCGTTTTGTCTGGATTCAGCTTGAGTCGTTTTTTCCTCATCCAATCCATTACTGCCTCAATACATTGATTGAGGGGAGAAATTGCATCACTGCCTCAATACATTGATTGAGGGGAGAAATGGCATCTGTCATCATGGCTGCTGACCAAGACATGGAGAAGTATATTTGGGTGTCATCTGCATATTGATAACACCCCACCCCATGTCTCCAGATGATTTCCCCAGCGTCTTCATATAGATGTTAAATAGCATTGGGGACAGGATGGCACCCTGAGGGATGCCATATTTAAGTTCTGTTTTTGAAGAGCGACTTTCCCTGAGCATCACCCTCTGGAATTGGATGAAACAATGGGATTCAGGTGTAGGACTGCTAGTGTGAATGAAAACTACATTTCTCCATTTGAGAGAAAATAAACTTAAAAATTGTAGCCCAGAAATCTAATTCTATATACCTTTGAGAATTAGTTTAATGGAAGAAAGTAAAACTGGGTGCCAGCAGACTACGTAATACAACAATGTCAAATTCATGGTTCCTAGAAAAAAGTTTTTTTCTAGAAATCTTTGCAAAACAGCTCAATACCAATATTATAAATTATATGCACTGCGGCAAAGAACATGTCAATTTCCTAGAATATAAATAGAAATGTCCAATATGATGAGTTAATGAATATGTAACAAATTGCCCTTCTGTTGCTCTCTGGGAAAAAATAGTCATATTTCTTCCAGTCTGCAAGAATTTAAGCTTCATCTGTGAGGTGCCAGAATGCTAAATGTGACATTCAATAAACCACCTAGGAAAAGCTAAACACTGCTAATCAAGCCATTTAATCTTTTAAAGTTAAGAGCTGCTGCAGGAGAATAGAAGGTGTAATTAATAACTCAAGCTGGGAGACTGGCATAGGTTTTTTTTTTTTTAAGATCTTGTACAGTACATGGACTCACCCCCTTTGTATCAGAAAATGTAAACTTATGTTGCTGTGTATTCTAAAAAAAATCTAATTTAACTAAGGTAGGCATGGGCAACATTGCTAATGTCAAGGGCTCCAATGCCTCATAGATAATCTGTATGTTGGTGAGGGTAAGTCCACAACCAGCAATGGGAGTCATTGCTTTCCTTTTTCTTCCACCCCCTTGTTCTTTCTCTCCCTCTTCCTTCCTACCCAGTGGAAAGAGGAAAGGTGTTTTCACCAGAGGCCTAAAATGCTTCCTTGCTTTCAGAGGGTTTTTGGTATTAGGCCAAGAAGAGCCCCATGAACCCAATCCCACTCCTCAATTAAAGTATATAATTCAACTGAAGTAACTAAATGCAATGTTTTTCCATAACAGCTGCCACTGATGGTTCTCTGAAAGTTATTTTTTTTCTTATGGAGAAGATAATCTGAACAGCAACAGGATTCTTAATATAATGGTGCCTTTGCAGATGTTGAAGAATGGTGAAAACATGAGCAATCTGTGGTGCATGAGTATGCTTGTCAGATCTCAAGGTCTGGCCTTGAGTCTCCAGTTTTCATGAGTTATTTATTTAGAGCAGGGGTAGGCAACCTTTCCCCTTTAAGGGCCGAGGGACTTCAGCTCCCAGAAGCCTCAGCCATGTTGGCCAATAGCTCCTGGGATTCTGGGAGCTGAAGTCCCTCGGCCCTTAAAGGGGAAAGGTTGCCTACCCCTGATTTAGAGTATTTGAAATATCTCCAAGTGGGAAACTAAGGTGCCAATTCTCTTTTGGTGGGTTCAGCTCCAGGCAGGAAGAAATGCTGTGTCCAGTCTCCATGTCACCTACTACAGCAACAGCTTCCTATAATTTTCAAAGCTGAATTGATATATTGCTGCAAGGTCTATGAGGTCTATGCATTTACAGATGGTCCCCCACATTTGTAGCTTTGACTTTTGTGGATTTGATTATTCTCAGATTTGATTAATATATTCTGTCTAGGTCTGATTCTGTTGGAAGTCAACCACAAACTCATGACAGAGGACCTAGAGATTACTAGAGAAAACATTTCTCTAGGCATTTGTAGGTTCTTCAGAGCAATTCTGTCTCAACTTCTGGTGAAAGTTGACTATAGAGTTGTGCTGGAGGACCTAGAGATTCCTAGAGAGGTGTTCTCTGGTTTAAAAAAATAGTGTTTTTTCAAAAAATTGCAGCTTCCCCACTTTCATGATGGTCCTGCAAAAGTGGAGAACCCACTTTATTTATTTAGATTCTTCCTTCTCTCCTAGTGGTTGAGGTGCCAGGGTTCACTTTCTGCTCTGCCTTCTGATTAAAGGCAAGTTAACTAAAATAAATGTTCTTTATCCCATCTCCCCAAACAGGTGAGCAATGATGGTTTGGTACGTAAGGCATAATTCTGAATGACATCACCAGGGGCTGTCTCTCAGTCTAAGGTTTTAGCCCATAAATCTCAGGGCCTGGAACAGACCTGCACAACTTGGCAAGTAGGAAGGGGCCAAAATTAAAATAGGCTAAACTTCTTCTGGCCACAGATAGGTTTTAATTAAATACTAATAAATAAATAATATTTATTAATAATATTTATTATAATTAATTAATATTAATTCCATTCTCCTTCTCTTCTTCCCTGCCCTCTCCTCAAGATAAAGCCAAGTGATGGAGGAGCCTTGCCTGTCCTCCTCCTCCACAGGGACTTGTTTTTGGCAAGGCCAAGTGGTAGAGAAGCCTTGAGGGGCAAGTGTTTGCCCCTCTTCCTTGGCCACTGCCTGGTCTTCTCAGGAGAAAGCCGGGCAGAGGAGGAGCCTTACAGGGTGAGCATTTGCCTGTCCTCTTCCTCCTCCACCACCCCCTGGCTTTCTCCTTGGGAGAAAGTCAAGAAGTGGAGGATACATGCAGGGTGAGTGTTTGGCTGTCCTTCTCCTCTGCCACCTGGCCTTCTCCTCGGGAGAAACCTGGGCAGCAGAGGAGCCTTGAGGGGCTAGTGTTTGCCTGTCCTCGTCCTCCTCCTCCTTCACTATCACCACCACCTGGCCTTCTCCTCAAGAGAAAACCAAGCAATGGAGGAGCCTAGCAGGGCAAACATTCACTCATCCTCCTCCTCCATATGGCCCTCTCCTCAGGAAGAGGCTGAGCAGTGGAGGAACCTTAAAGTCATTCCACATCCTCATGATCTGCCTGAAATCTTTGGTGGGCTGCGTGCAGCCCCTGGGCCATATGTTGTGCAGGTCTGGCCTGGAACAATCCTGAACTGGTAACCCTATTGTGGGATGTGTGTGCATGCTCATGCTTCATCCCACCACTGCATGATCAGACATCCCCTGCTTCAGACTACAGTCCATCAGTGGCAGAAAGGCCTTCAGTATTACTTAATATGTTTCAGTGAACTGAAAATTGGCTCCATGATCTGTATGTTTAAACAGTTCTGCTCCTTGCATCTCTTTTTAGAACAAAACATTGCAGTTAAGCATAGTCACAGCATTTTCCTTCTTTCTCTCAAGTGCTGCTGGAATATAAGACCATGTGGTGGTTGTGATGGTGCTGATAGAAGGCTGGAAAGGCTATTACTGTGTGCTGTTATAACATTTAACAGCTACAGCCACAGGCTATGTGGAGGGTCATTCATAGGACCCCATGTAAACCAAGCTAAAGTGGTTTATGACTGTACTCACACCTATTAATTTGCATTTAACATCCCAGGGTATGCAAAACATTCAATACTGTGGATCAATTAATAGTTGATAGAGGATTTGCAAGATTTGCAAGTCAATAGAGGACTGCAAGATTGGCAGGTTGGCAGTTCAAGGCTTGGGTGTTGCATGATGGGGTGAGCTCCTGTCACTAGTCCCAGCTTCTTCCAACCTAGCAATTCGAAGCATGCAAGTGCAAGTAGATAAATAAGTACCACTTTGGTGTGAAGATAAACAGCATTCTGTGCAGTCATGCTAGCCACATGATCATAGAATTGTCTCTGACAATGCTGGCTCTTCAGCTTAGTAACAGAGATGAGCACCGCCCCCTATGGTCGGACACAACTTGACAACCTTGTCAATGGGGAATACCTTTACCTTTAGAGGATTTTCCTACTGGCCTAAAGCAGGGATGGGAATCATGCGGACCTTTAGATCTTGTTGGGCTGCAACCCTCAGTGTTTCCTATCAATGACTATGCTGACTAGGGATGAAGGGAGTGGTAGTTCAGCAATATCTGGAGGAACAAGATTCTTCCTCTGGCCTAAAGTTAAGGATGCTTCAAAGTTACCTGAGAACAATCCACACTTACTGTGCTTGCAACCTACCTGCAGTAGCAAGTGTTAACAATAATACTAAGGTACTATATGTGGTCACCGCTTGTTTTTCAGTGGCAAGGGATTTTATAATTTGATCACTTCATGTAATCTACAACACATGAAGTGAGAAAGGGAAAAGCCCCAATCTACATATGAATCCTGAGCTTGTACAGAGACTGTTCCTTTCCCTTTCTTCTTGAATATAATAGAGTGTAAAGCTCTTTCACTGTTCAGAAAGGTTAAAAGGAAGATACAAATGAAGCAAATGTCTGAATAAGAAACCAGGGAGGGAGTGATCCCCCCAAGCCACTTTGACCCCAACAGGCTTAGTGGTGGAGTACCTACTTTGCATGGAAATAGACCCAAGTTGAATCGCAGGCACTTCCAAGTAGGGCTGGGAAAGAATCATGCTTGCTATCCTAGACAGAGAGATATAAATTCCCTGTGGGTCTGTTTCTCCCCCCACCCCTCTCTCAGCAAAAGAATATGCAAACAATGGAATCTCAAACAAAATACTTAATACTCTTTGTGTCACTGCAGTGGTTCACAGTCTCTTCATGAACAGAAGTTATCTAAACCACAACTCATAGAAGACAACAATATGGAGTGAAAGACAGTTTGATTACAATAAAAATAAATGACTCAGGATAGGAAGCCAAGCAGAGAAGATGATTCATAGCTTGAAGATCATTCCACCAGTAACTGTCAAGTCTTTTATCAGTTTTGGGGCAAGGAGTGGGGTATTGGAGAATGTAGGCATTGTACATCTCTCATCCAAACCCCATTGACGTCAATGGAAACCACCTAATTGTTTCAGTGGCTTGGGGGGATCAAGCCACAGATGTGCAGTTACTCCTATTTCCTTCCTTCTTTGATAGTCTTACTTGAAATAGATTCATTGCCAAGTGATATGGACAGTTACAGTTCCATTAACACATTTTTGCACTGTTTAAGAGAATAATATAAAAGTTGAACTGCAACTTTTTCATGAAGGGATAAATTGTACCTCAGGTAAGAGATAATACTATGTGATAGCAGCATTTTGCTACTAAGGAACCTTTTCTGTGTGAGACTTTGAGGTATGTGTGTGTGGGAGGGGGTGAGGAAGAAATGGAGTGGTGAGTTGTCTCCTTTGTGTACTGTTCACAGACTTGCTCTGTGTTGCTCAAATAACTTCCTTTTCAACATGTCCACTGCAGCCTTTAGTACTGTGCTATTGTGAGAATTATGTTTTGATTTTTAACTTTTTAATTGGATTTGTAAAGTATATTTTTTAAAAATGAAAAAAAAGTAGAGAGCAAAAAAGAAAAAAGGGGGATGGGAAATGCATACAATATGAACAAAGCTTAGACCAGTGATGGTGAACCTTTTCAGGGTCGAGTGGCCCAGCAAAAGTTTTTTACAGCACTGGGTGTTATCCGGTGCCGAGGGTGGGACCACCCTCTGTTGGGTGGGACTTCTCCCAGCCCCCAGCTGCCTCCGGAGAGACAGTCAGAGGCCAATAATGTCCCAATTAATGATTCCCACTTAATAGTCCACTTCTCCCCACATGCCATTATTAGCCTCCAGCTGTCTCTAGAGAGACAGCTGGAGGCCAGTATAGGTCAGGGAGGAGGAGGAACAGTCATGCACTTGTTCTTCCTTCTCCCCACATGCCATTACCAGCCTCCAGCTGCCTCTGGAGAGACAGCTGAAGTCCGGTAAAGGTTGGGGGCGGGGAGGAGGAACAGGTGCATGCCCCTGTTCTTCCTCCTTCTCACTGGGTGCCAGGCCAAATGAGATCATGTGCCATAGACATAGTAGTGGACAGTATTTTCAAAAACACATTTTCTTGAAGTTGACATCTATAAAATATATGTCCATGCATTGCTAAAGTAGTCAGAGCTTTACAATAAATGATGAATGTTTATCTTTCTAACTTTGGAGTATAAATCTTTTTGCAACATTTGATTTTTTAAAATAACACTGAATTTCAGTAGGACAAAATGGAGAATTACAGGTTGAGTCTTCCTCATCCAAAATGCTTGGGACCAGCAGTTTTCTGAATTTTAGATTTTTTCAGACTTGGAAAATTTGCATATATGTAATGGGATATCTTGGAGATGGAACCAAAGTCTAAACATGAAATTTGTTTGTGTTTTGTATACACTTACATGCATACCCTAAAGGTAATTTTATACATGATATTCTTAATAATTTTCTGCATGAAACAAAGTATGTGTACACTGAACCATGAGAAAACAAAGGTGTCACTATCTCAGCCACACATGGACATTTTTGAATTTTGGAGTATTTTGGATTTTGGAATTCTGGATAAGAGAGACAATAAGGGAGATTTAACTAGGTTGTACTACTGAAGTCCTGTATTCAAACATTTTTTTCTGATATTTTAAACCAACATTTTCCCTTTCTTAATGTCCCATATCTCTCTAACTTGATTGCTTACTCATCTTACAACAACACCAAGCCTCACAAGGCCAGTAGTGGGAAACCTGTTGCACTACAGTTTCCATGATCCCTGCTCATTGCTACTGCTGGCTGAGGCTAATGGGATTTGGAGGGCCACTGGTTACAATTCCAACCCTTGGGTTCTGTTCACTCACCCTGCCCTTGTTTCCCACTTAATCCTTTCCTGGATTGGGTACTTGGGCTTTCGAGTGACCTCTTATATGTGGACCAGTGGCTGTGTTGTTGTGGTGGGTTTGCTGTGGTTATCATGATCAGTCCTCTACCAAACTTAATGTGAACAAACAGCGGCAATGGTAAAACAAATAAACAAGTGTAATTCATTTAGACATGTATGCAGTGGTTTGAATGTTGGACTCTGCACACCAGGATTCGATTTCCTACTTGGCCATGAAAACCACTGGATAACCTTGAGCAAGTCACATGTTCCTAGCCTCAGAAGGCAATGGCAAACCTCTTGTGAACAAATCTTGCCAAGAAGACCCAGTTATAAGTTCTTCTTAGGGTCACCATAAGTTAGAAATGAAATGAAGGCACTCAGTTACAACAACATGTTAACCCAGGGGTAGGCAACCTTTCCCCTTTAAGGGCCGAAGGACTTCAGCTCCCAGAATCCCAGGAGCTATTGGCCAACATGGGACTATTGGCCAACATGGCTGAGGCTTCTGGGAGCTGAAGTCCCTCAGCCCTTAAAGGGGAAAGGTTGCCTACCCCTGTGTTAACCCTTGAACTCTTCATCAGTTACAGTTCCCTAACACCATAGTCAGTTATTTTCCCTAACTAATTATCCTGTCTTCATACCATCTGTTCCTTCACTCCCTTAAATCCAAACTCTGTCTCTGGCTGCATCTGTCCTGCAGAAATAATACAGTTTGATGCCACTGTAATTGCCATGCCTCAATGCTATGGAATCCTGGGATGTGTAGTTTGTTGTGGCACAGAGCTGTCTGACAGAGGTGGCTAAATATCTTACAAAACACAAATTCCAGGCTTCCATAACATTGAGCCATGTCAGTAGCATCACTCTATGTGTGTGTGTGTGTGCACAGACCACACTGGGTGACACCCCAGAATGGGGAATGACACCACAGAAAGGGGGTGACACCCAGTTGGCCCCCTTCCCACCTTGGTGCTGCCTAGGTCTGCGCAGGTGCTCCTTGGGCCCCATGCAGCTGTGGGTCCGGCCCACGCAGGCATTTCTCTGGCCACACAGGTGCTGTTTCAGCCTGCGCAGCTGTTTAGGCCCACACAGGCATTGCTCTGGCCACATGGCTTCTCCCATGCTCCCCCTGCACCTGGATGTCCTGCTGGAAGTCCTGTCCCCCAGAGGTCCCACCCCCACACTTTGTGACACCTAATGCAGGATTGCCAGTGATGACAGTTAAAGTGGTGGCAAACTACCTTAATTCTGCAATTCTGTGTCATCTTTTCCATATCTGGCCTCTCTCAGACAAACCTCTGTTTTGTAACATTTCTCCCCCCCTTCATAGGCCCCCTTTCACAGCATTCCCTAAGCTGTGATTGGTTGCCTCAGCTAGGCTTGCCCAGGTCCTCTTTCACACTCACCCATGTTGCAGGTACTCTATAAAATACCACACCCATTTCTCATAATGTAACACAGGGGTAGGCAACCTTTCCCCTTTAAGGGCTGAGGGACTTCAGCTCCCAGAATCCCAGGAGCTATTGACCAACATGGGACTATTGGCGAACATGGCTGAGGCTTATGGGAGCTGAAGTCCCTCGGCCCTTAAAGCGGAAAGGTTGCCTGCCCCTGATGTAACACCTTACATCTGCATTTGATGTCCTCCCTCTGTTTTGCCTACTGTCAAGCCTTGAGAATGGAGGAAGTGGGAGGATAGTCAATTGAGGAAGAAGCAGATCGTCTTGGCTGGGGGTGGGTGACTGAGGCTTGTGACAGCCCCTTTAATATTAAGTTTATATCAAATGGAGGGACGCTGTATTAATGGGTGATCTTTGGGGTAACAGTCCCCTCTGCACTAGTAAGAAGCAGCAGTAGCCTCTCCTAGGGTTTCACAGTTGTTGACAGGAGGGTTTGGATGGGGCACAGAACTAGACAATATTCTCCTGCACCTTGTTTAAAAAGAAATATATGTGTCCGTAAATCATAATTATGAATGCAAATGTCACTAACAGCCAGATGCACCCTATAATGTGATTTCTCTCATATTGTAATTATTGGGGGGGGGGTTAGCATGGAAGAGTGTGCTGATGTTATATTTGCAGCAGCTGATTCTAGAAAATTATTGGGATGTCACCTCATACAGTTGATCTTCCAGGTGTTGGTTTTTTTTAAAAGTCAGGTATGAAGATCATGCACACCTGTCCTTCTCCTGAACCCTCAGCCATATCTCCAGGATTTAGCAAACTAAAACCTTTCCCCTCCTTCTTTACATTGCTGCAGGTTCTTACTCTTGTCAGATATGCCTGAACCAGTTTAAAAGGGGGGGGGGATCTCTCCTGTTTTGGAAGGAAAATTGTAATCCACAGTATTCCTAGCTTAGTCTGAATGTTTCCTTTTATAAACATAGGAGCCGAAAGTATGAGATGTATTACTAGGAGTCTACGTTTTTTTGTCTGTGTAGTTAAAATCTTCTTTGAAAGGGTTAGATGTGGTTTTGCTGTTCCAACTAAGTACCTGGGTGTAAGCTATGCTTGCTAGGGCACATTCTTGGCTTTGTTGGACGGTGTCAGCTAAAGTTCACTGTCTTACCACTCTTTTGCTTGCCTTTGAACCTGTCTATTTGATAAATTATTACTGAGTCATATGTTCCCATGTTCTGAGTCAAGGTAATGTACTGCAGGTAGTTGCAAAATTATCACACAACTGTTTTGTAGTACTCTTGATCAGCTTACAATTCCCCATTTTTTTGTTCCTTCAAATGACTTGTGCAGTGGAAGTTGGTGGCTCTGCTATTGGTGGGGTGCTAAATCTGCTCCATGCTTCAGTCTGAAATTTAAAGGCATGATCCAAGGTGCTGAATCCTGTCCCCCCCCAAAAGAGTCAGTACCATGGACAGTTCCTTTCAGACTAAAGTCTGGACTGAGCTTGTTGACCCACTAATATCACAGCCACCAGCTGTCATTGGTTGTGTGAAGATTAAGTGAAATAAACACATACAATGTGTATTTATTTAGAATCTATTTCCAATCAACCGAGGGATGTTTTATTTAGGTTCAGCCAATATCTGAGTACAGTTGTCCCTACCCATTCGTGGACTTTGAGTCCATGGTCTTGCTCTTCGTGGGGAGGAGGAACAAGTGCCTATATTTAAAATGGCCACACGTTTAGTTAGTTTCAATAGAGCTCCAATATTGAAATTAGTTTCAATGGAGCTCCAATATTAGCAAGCCATCATTTTTTTTTGGGGGGGGGGGGGTCTGGAACAGTTGAGAGAGGCAACTGTATAGAGTTCCCAAATATCAGGACTCGGCTCTGAGTTCCAGAGCCTGGTTCCTCTCTCCCTCAGGTCTCAGGGCAAGGGTGCTCCTTTGAAAATAAAAGTATGTCTTTTACTACAGATTCCCCAAGGAATTCTCCTGGCCACCTTCTTGCCTCCCACCTTAATGTTTCTTAAACAAGAGCTGGCACCAGGACTCAGTGGAAGGGAGCAGTCAACATGAGGCAACTCAGCTGCATCAATATTTACTGCTTCAGGAATTGCTGAATATGGTATTTTAATATTGTTGCTTTGTGGCCTTTTCTATGTTACTATTAATTTCCACAGTTCTGTTTCCACCATTCCTGCTCTGTCCCAAATGGTTGAAGCCATACTATAATCTGAGATGCATATGGGCTGCACCAATGTTAGCAAAAAGCATGTATGAATGTCTTACTTTTTCAGCTTCACTTTGGCATTGGATTCCTTCCCCTTTTAATTCTTGATTTCAGTTTCTACTATTTGTTCTCCTCTTTTTCCTCCCTTAACAATTACTGATGAAAAAACTTCTTCCCTTCTCTGTCTTTCTCTTTTCTGCTTCCCCATCCCTCCCTGGTTCTTTTCCTTCTTCTCTCTTCTTCCTCAACCTCCTCCCTCTCTCTTCTCCCTTTGCCTATTTCTGCAATCTTCCTGGCAACATATTCCCTCCTTTCTTTTCCCTATCTTTCTCTCTCTTGATTTTTTTTTCATTCTATTCCTGCTTTTTCTAGCTACACTGATCATCTTTTCCATCCCTGTCTCTCCACCTCTGTCTCCGTTGATCACCCAAGCCATGAAACCATGACTGGGATATACTAGATTCACCTCAGTTTAAAGTAATAAGTCACATTCAACTTGCTTGCTTCTGAATAGACATGCATAAATAGGATTTCTATTGTCCTGTTGGTCTGTTCTCATTCCCATGCTCATCATCTCTTCCTCCCCCAAATATTAGGTGATTATTAATAACACTATTATGATTTATGATGATTATCATTTTGAAGGTGAAGGAGGAATTCATAACCTCAGTTTATATCAAAATGATGTGGCCAGTGGAGAACACTGGTTGATGGGAGCAACCCACTAAAAACTGAGTTTGGAAAACTTCCTTTTTGCTTTGAAGAGTTTATTTGCTTGAACTACAATTCCCATGGAATAAAACTAGTAGTGTTTTTAAAAAGAACAGGGAAAGGTTTTGGGTTTTCTCTGTTGAATGAAAAATTTAAGAAACTTACAAATCTTTTCTCAGTTATTAATTTCTTGTTTTTATTTGAAAATTATGATTGGAGCAACTCTGCTTGATGCTTTATATATTATGCTTAATGATAACACGAGGACATTGCTCCCTGGGACATCACTGCCCACCCCCAAGTCATTATTATCAGGGCTTGTCCCTAGGCTTCATGTTTTGGCTTTGATGTCTTAGGGCATGGGATGCTTGTGACCTGGCAACACTATCTGAGCAGGCACAGAGACACATATGACTGTGAAACAGTTCTCAGTCTCTCTCTCATATGTGTTCACATACTTTATTTATTTAAAAATAAAACTGCTAGACAACTTGGGTCTAGGCTATTTGAAGGCATGTATCCCCCTTTATGAGCTCATTAGAACTATAAAATATTCTGAAGAGGCTCTTCTCTCTGTTCCACCAACTTCTCAGACTTGTTTGGTGGGAAGAAAAAAGAGACCCCTCTTAGTAGCTGCTCCTAAATTTTAGAACTCGCTCCCTAGGGAAGCCAGAATGGCTCTGTCCTTGCTCCCCTTCTGCTGCCAAATCAAAACATTCTCATTTCATTATTCTCATTTTATGGTTTGTATATAGTATTTTAATGAATTATGTTTTTAACTTTATAAATTGATTGACTGTCTTTTAAGTAACTTTTATATTTATACTTCTATTGAAATTTTTTATATAGCTTTAAATCTGTATTGTTTTTAATATGTGTTGAGTTGCGATATAAAGGAAAATAATAACAACAGTAAGTAGTAGGTCTGGCTTCTGAACTGGAATGTTATCCTATCTTGAAACTGAGAACATTTTCCTTTTCCAAACAATGGACTTGATTTACACAGAATTTAGGTGAAACTCAGGTGGGCAATCTGTGGCCCTTGATATGCTGTCAAACTACAGTTCCTATCATTGCTCACTGTTAGCTATCTTTGCCATAATTGATGAGAATTGCAATAAAGCAACATCTGGAGAAACACCAAAAACAGCTGTCCTACTGTAAAGAACTAGTGTTTGGCCTGCAAGTCCATACATCTCTATGCGCGAGGGGGTATCGTAAAGTAATAATTATCACCTGGAAGTTTTTATGATATATTGATGAAATTTTGTCAGTCTCATCACTGATCGTTAAGTGCATGATGTTGAGAAAATCAACTCTTTGTGTTTTATTTTTGCTACAGGTTGTGCCAGAAATGACTAAAATGAAAGATGGAGAAGATTGAGGTAAAGTTCCTGCATCTGAAGGGTAATAGTGCCGGGCAAATTCATGATGAGATTATGGTAGTTTATGGAAACAATTGCCCATTTTATGACACTATTGTGAGGTGGACAAGGAATTCCCAAACTGGTCACATGTCCCTCATTGACAAGCCAAGACCTGAAAGACCATCATTGACAGATGATGTGGCCACAGTGAAGAAAGTGGAGTGTTTCATCCTGGAAGACAAACAACCATCCAAATGATCATGAATGAAACTGGTCTCAGTTATGGTAGTGTGTGGAAAATTATTCATGACGAACTGCACATGTCTAAGATGTCTGCACACTTGGTTCCATGTTTGCTAAGCCCTTTCCAGAAACAAACATGACATGACCTTTCAGGACAGATGTTGACGCTGTTGGAACAGGATGAAGAGGATTTTTTTGGTCGTCTGGTAACCATGGGTGAATCTTCGATCTATCAGTATGATTCAGAGACCCATGAGCATGGAGTGGAAGCATGCCAATTCCTTTCACCTCCAAAAAGGCAAAGGTGAAAAAGTCAGCAGGAAAGGTCATGCTGTCAGTTTTTTCAGACTGTCGTCGAGTCATTCTCACAGATTACCTTGCAAAGGGACAAACCGTTACTAGCACATACTACAATGCACCAGCTCACTCATTTCAAGTTGCAGTTAACAGATCAAGGGCATGTGGCTTTGAGATCTTGCAGCATCTGCCTTATTCACCTGAACTTGCACCAAGTGACTTTTTTATGTTCTCCAAAATTTAAAATCCGTTGCGGGATCGCCGATTTTACAACACAGATGACGTCATTCATGAAGTGGAAGAGTGGTTTAAGGCACAATCTGCAGACTTCTACAATAACGGTATCCAGAGGGTCAAGAAATGCTGGGGGAAATGTGTAAATCTGGATAGTGAGTACATAGAGAAAGTTAACAATTACAAACAAACTTTGTCAATTTTTTTAAAGGTGATAATTAAAACTTTATGATACCCCCTCATATCTATTGTGTTAGAAATTTGAAATTTCCTGTGCCTATTAAGTTTACAGGCCTTGATCTGTACCTTCCAAACTATCTCCGCTTACCTTAGATTTCCAGTGTCTTCTTTAATTACCTCTAGTTTATTTAGCACCCGCTGCCAGTTTTATTAAAGAACAGAGACTTTATGATTTATCATTGAATTTCCACTGCAATTACTTCAGCTCTCATCAGCATTACAATTAAGTTCAATTCTGAATAGTTTTGTATTATTAGGATATTAATAACGATTAAATGCTGGCCAGCATAATTTGTTATTAAATTAAGCAATAGGCCATGGCTGACTGATTGTAATAATGGATATAGTCCCATCTCTAGTGTATTGGGAGGCATAATGACAGCAATATTTTGAGGGAAAGGGATTAAAATCTGGCTAAGTGTATGAGCATGATGGCATTCATTATATACTCCGACGACATAATTGAGGAGACTTTGCATTTCCATTTATAGAATTAGGATAACACAGAGACAACATTTTCTAGCATACTAGGGATAGACCAATCTTTAGGTTGCAACTTTTGAAGCACAAGTATACTTCTTTCAACATTTTGCAAATTTTATACATGCTGGTATATGCATTTCTGACAATGTACACATTTTTGCATATATTTAACAAATGTATGCTATTTTGTATGCAGTTTGTCCTAGTACATTTTTTTTTTGCATACACTTGTAATGTACACATTTTTGTGACTGAAGAACTGTACTATAAATTTTGAAGAAGCAAGGCAGCAGATCTCATCTGATCTTGGAAGCTAAGCAGAGTCTGCTTTGATTAGCATTTTGATGGGAGACTGACAATGAATACCAGGTTATATTTCAGATGAAGAAAATGGCAAAACCAGCTCTGAATCTTCTAGCCTAACAAAAACCTATGAAATTCCTGGGATTGCCATAAATTGACAGGTGACTTGAAGGTACAGACACACACATGCAAGGAATGGAAATGATATTTGTAATTATCCATTTCCAGTTGAAAATGACAATTGGGAAAACCTATTGGAAAGAATTATAGACCAGCAAGAATTTTCTATAGATTTCTCCAAGTATATGAATATCTTAAGTTTTGTGGAAGAATCACTCTTTGGGGGAAGAGGGAGTGGTGGTTTTCTGTCAACAATATAAATTTCCTGCACAAAAGACACTGTTTCCTGCACAGAAAAACAGCTGTTTGTACAACCCTCCCACATGTTTTTCTCTTGCAAAATATTTTTTTTTTGCAAAATATTTTTTCTGCCACACTTCGAGATGTTCAGATACTGAGACAACCCTGTGGAGGAATATTCATTTTCTCCCACAGTGGAGAGTAAGCTAATGTAATAATTAATTCTCAAATGCAAGAATGAAAATGCAACAGGATTTACTTGCCTAAACTAAAGGATAATTGCTTCTGCTTTTCATATTAGGTCAGGAAGTACAAATTAGACTGCTTCATATCATGAAATAGATAAGTATCCCTTCCCTGAGTCCTATTCCATGCTCATAAACTTGCTTCTCTTTTAAGAGAAACATTTTCTTAATATCTGAAGCATATTTTTAGTTTTCTGAAATTTGAGCATCATCTGGTCAATTCATAATCCCTGACATCTCTATGTTGTTTCTTTTTAACAAAACCATTTGGTTTTTAACATTTGGTTTTGGAGGCAAAACCAAACCAAAACTTTTATTAAATGTCAAAGGTTATATCTTCAGTTGTGGGGGAAAATGAGACTAACACTATACATAGATTCCTAGGAAGGAAGAGCAAAGGTCGGTTTACAGTTGAAGATTAAGAAAACAAAATTAATAACTACAGATTCCAGGTAGATCCACTATGGACAATTGCTTTATCTTGCATCATCTCATTACAAAGTATATGTCTGAAGATAAAAAACTTTTTACAGCATTTATCGATCTTAGAGCAGCAATTGATACAATCAACAGAGGTATCCTTTGGACTAAATTGGCAGGAATTAATATGGAACCAAGATTATTATTTCTGCTTAAAGCCCTGTTTTAACCCCATTTAATCTTACATTTGTTTAGGACTGAGCTATTTTATATTGTTTGTATTTTGATACGCTGTATATTGTATTTGAAATACTGTATTCTATTGTTGATACAGTCAGATGACTAATCAATAAAACTTGTTGTTGTTGACCACAGATAGTTTAAATAACATTAAAGTAGACAATGAAGACATTGAAATAGTATAAGATTTTCCATACTCAGTCATTAATCAGAATGAAGATTGCAGTTAAGAAATCAGAAGACAAGGACTAAGAAGGACAGCTGGGAAAGAACTAGACAAGATCCTGAAGTGTAAAGATACAACATTGAATACTGAAGTTAGGATTGTCCATATCATCATATTTCAATTTCTGTGTATGGTTGTTAAATCTGGACAGTGAAGAAAGCTGATAGGAAGAAAATCAACTCATTTGAAATGCAGTGCTGGTAAAAAGTTCTACAGATACTGTGGACAGCTAAAAATACAAATAAATGGGTCTTAGAGCAAAATCAAACCTGAACACTCTCAAGAAGGTAAGATAACTAAACTGAGGCTGTTTTACTTTGAACGCATCATGAGAAAACAGGAGAAAAGAGGAAGGCCATATTCCAGATGGATAGACTAAGCCAAAAAAGCTATGGACTTCAGTCTGCAAGATCTGAGCAGGGCGGTTGATAGTAGGATGACTTGGAGGTCTTTCATTCATAGGTACATAGTAAGTAGAAGATATCTTCACAGCAGTTAAAAAGACCAATAGGTTACCAGAGGTTTATTTACATTCATTTTATTTATTTATTTCACTTTTAAGACACAACCAGAAATTTTGGGTAGAGTACCATTTTAAAAAGATGCAGCAACAAGACAACAATGAAACATCAGGATATAAATCTTAGATAAAACCAGCAGACATAAATAAATAAATAACATAGAAAGTACAATTAACATCATATAAAGCTACATTAAAACCACCACAACATAAACCAGTGAAGATTTAAACACACTAGAGAAGTTCTTGAAATTGCCTGACATTACAGTGATAGTAACATTGGTGTCAGGTGAGTCTCTTGGGAGAGGGTGTTTGTAAGGGTATTCAGAGTCCCCCTCTTGCTTTTACTTGAGTTAGATGGGATCCCTTGAGACTACATTTCTTCTACTTAACTTGCCACCACCACCTTCACTTTAGCAACGCAACAGGATGTTGCTGGCACTTCACTGCCCATGGGGAAGAGCTAGGGCAAGCCAAGGCATATGAAAAAGGATTGTGTGTGTGAGTGTTTTTATTTAAAGAAAAGGGATTTATTCTAAGTAAGGAAATTCTATAGCAAAAGGGTATGTCTAACATGAAAGACATCTTTCCTTCAGGCACAGATTAGAAATTACAAGTTACAAACAGATTAAATCATTTCAACCAAATCAGCAGAAAGAATTTAAAAACCTTACATGACTAGCTAATACACTGTCCAAATTTTAATCACAGATCAGATGGGATTTAAAAAGGCTGTTAAGACAGATCTCTTCCAGCAGGCCTTTCCTGAATAGATATCTCAGCCTCAAGAGTCAGCCCATCTCTTTCCCGCAATCTTTGCTCTAGCTATTGCCATTATTGTTTGTGTTATGGTGACGCACTTCTTTTAGTATGTTTTAATAGTTCTATTGTTTAATACTATTTTAAGGAGTGGGTGGGTTTATGGAATTTATATTGTATTTTTTATTATATTTTTAATGCTGTCAGCTGCCCCAGTTGCATTTGCAGAGGGGCAGGATAAACTATTATTATTATTATTATTATTATTATTATTATTATTATTATTGATGTTTGGAGTAGCTGGGAGTCTGGAACCCCCTGTCCAATCTCAGGGGACTTGTGGGATAGGAACATCCATCTCCCAAGCTCCCTTTGTTAGGGCTCACCTCATGGTCTGATTAGAGAGAATAGAGACAAAAAAAGCCCTGCTTAGAAAGAGCCCAACGTCATGTTGCTTTTTATAACCTCTGCTCAGAACATTCCAAAGGTTCTCATGTCTGTCCAGCTGGTCATTTTATTGAACAATTGCTGTCTCATCACAGGTGATGTTAAGCATGTTAACTCTTTGTTACCCAGGAAGGAGCTTTGGATAATGGGAAGGACTTTCCCATTATCACAGTGTTCCATAGATGGAAGTGTAATAATTGTGAAGGCCCATTCTGTTGTAAACTTCATCCACTTGGTGGAGGCACCAGCAAGAGGGCCTGGGGATGATTTTAGGGTCTGTACAAGTCAACTGAAAATTTCCCAAAGGTAAGGCCAATGAAACCTTCTGAAGAACAGCTGTGCTCCAAAAGATGATGATGATGATGATGATTTATATATGGTGGGTATCAGTTAAAACACATTGGTTAAAACACATCAATTTAAAAGGGCAAATAAGATGTGCTCATATTAAAACAATCCACTTCTAAAATTCATCATTTAAAAATCATCTGGATAAGCCTGCTGGAAGAGACTAGTCTTCAATGTTCTTTTAAATTCAGACAGTGTAGGCAGCAGTTGAGTCTCTTCTGGCAGGTCATTCCGCAGTCTAGGGGTGGCAGAAGAAAAAGTCCTCTGGCTGACAGTTGCCAACCTAGTCCTGGCTATGTGGAGTAAATGTCTACCAGAGGACCTGAGTGTACAAGACGGATTATATGGGAGGAAGCGATCCTGAAGGTAGCCTGAACCCAAACCATGTAGGGCTTTAAAAATAGTAATCAACACTTTATACCTTGCCTGGAAACTTAACTGGCAGCCAGTGGAGTCATTTTAATATTGGTGTAATGTGATCACTCCTTAAGTCCCAGTAGTCAAACTGGCTGTCATGTTTTGAATTAACTGAAGTTTCCAAACTTGATACAGAGGTAGCCCAATGTACAACGCATTGCAGAAGACCAACCTTGAGGTTACCAGCATGTGCACTACCATGTTTAGGTCCTCGAGCTCTAGGTAGGGGCACAGCTGGTGTAACAGCTGAAGCTGATAGTAAGCACTCCTGACTGTCACATCTATGTGGGCTGACATTTGAAGCTATGGATCCAAAAGCACCCCCAAGTTGTGAACACAGTCTTTCAGGGGGAGTGTAACTCCATCCAGGACTGGATGACATATCTCTAAACCCAGATTAGGACCTTTTACAGCAAGTACTTCTGTCTTGTCTGGATTCAGCAGCAATTTGTTTTTCCTCATCCAGCTCATTACCTTTTCCAGGCATTCATTCTCGCTAAATGGGCTCTTCCCTCTTCATTCCTAGAGGTCAATTTTCCCTAGCCACAAACAGTTTATGAAGTTGACAAGTTTATTCTTCTTTCCTCCTTAGAATCTGATTTCTTTACAATCTTCAGAATTCACATCAGATAAATTAGAAACACCTTTGGCAAATACAATTTTTGCCTTCAAGCTGCTACTGAGAATTCCTGTCTATGGTCAAGTCTATCATGAAATGAAACAGAACTCCCACAGTACAGGATTAATTCATATGTGTGGCTTGGTTTATTCTGTCATTGGGCCTACACTCTAGGTACACATCTGTGTAGGCATTTCTCTCGCCTATCTTTTGCTAGTCATCTTTTATATGCCTTGCTGTGGACATGGATGCTTGTCAGAATTCTGTTTTTTAAGAGCATTTTTCTTCTAACTATGCAGATTTTTTTAACCCAGATGCATGAATTAAAAACAGCTTACATAGATGAAACAGCCAACAGGACAGTGACACTGCATGGTCACCAGTAGTAGAAGAAATACATGCTGCAGACAGATTTCAACACCAGTCAGATGACTGCTGTCAGGAAACATTTTTGCCTTCTATAGAGCCACAGAGTCAGAATTCTAGGAATGTGTTTGCTCTGCATCATGCCTGTCTGAAAGCTACAGTGAAAAATGGACCTAAAGTACAACCTAGGGGCTTGAGAGTAAGCGCCTGACTTGAAACACAGCCAAACATGGACATCTTAAAATTCAATCTAAATTCAAAATCTCCATATATTTTAGTGTGAGCAACTTGGAATATCCTTTAGAGTAAGTGGTTTCAAATGTTAGTGATTTGTACAAACACTTGATACTATCATTCCCTCCACACACACACCATTTGTCCCCATAGCTCTCCATGGGCAATGCATATGGCCAAATTTTACATGTTTATTCACTGTTTAGTTTAGTTAAATTTGCTACATCAATTTAGGCTCACTTCAGTCTCTACTATGATGCCAGAGTAGGATCTGAGTACTAATTTGTTTCCTTCATATGGTAAATGTCAGCTTCTTCCGCAGGAGGACACATTCCACTGGACAATTGGCCAAGCAGAGCTAGCAGAGTTGGCATGGCAATTGAGCTGAAATTCACACAGATTTACACTTAATTATTTCTGTTGCTTGTACAATGGGAGAAGGCTGTTCTATGGAGTTGAAGAAAGCCATGTTCAGGAAAACAAGAAACCCAGGGAATACGGGACTTATTCTCCTCAGTGCTGAAGACCACTACCATTAACCTGGCCCAACTGCAGCTCAAACATAGATATATACCATACAATCACAATTGTAGAACCTTCAGAGTACATTCTAAGTATATCTGTTTCATAAAGAAGGGTAAGGATGTTAATATTTGACCTGGCAAATGAGGATGAATAATTTCCATGGTTGTCTCCCTGCTGTGCAGTTTTTGCCTGGTATTCACACCTCCCAAAATGTTCCAGGAAATTATTCTGCACAGAAGATCCCATGGTTTCTGCATGTGGTTTTTTGTTAAAAACAAACAAACCTTAAACAATCTACTATTTCCAGATTGGCAGATTTGTTTTTGTGCAATTTTGCTTTTTCTATGTAACCTCCCCAGTATTTTTGAACAACAACACTCTTGCATATAAAATAGCAATTTTACACGGTAAAACCACCGGACTATATTTTGTGCAAGATTGCATTTTTTTTGTGCAAGATTTTTTTCTATAAGATTTTTGATGTACAAGAGTGCTGTTTTATTCATAGAATCATAGAATCGTAGAATCATAGAGTTGGAAGAGACCACAAGGGCCATCCAGTCCAACCCCCTGCCATGCAGGAACTCCCAATCAAAGCATCCCTGACAGATGGCCATCCAGCCTCTGATTAAAGACCTCCAAGGAAGGAGACTCCACTACTCTCCGAAGGAGTGTGTTCCACTGTCGAACCGCCTTACTGTCAGGAAGTTCCCCCTAATGTTTAGGTGGAATCTCTTTTCCTGGAGCTTGCATCCATTGTTCCGTGTCCTAGTCTCTGGAGCAGCAGAAAACAAGCTTGTTCCCTCCTCAATATGACATCCCTTCAAATATTTAAACAAGGCTATCATATCACCTCTTAACCTTCCCTTCTCCAGGCTAAACATCCCCAGCTCCCTAAGTCGTTCCTCATAGGACTTGGTTTCCAGACCCTTCACCATTTTAGTTGCCCTTCTTTGGACACGCTCCAGTTTCTCACATCTTTTTTGAATTGTGGTGCCCAGAACTGGACACAAAACAGAATAGAGTGGCACTATTACTTCTCTTGATCTAGACACTATACTTCTATTGATGCAGTCTAAAATTGCATTGGCCTTTTTAGCTGCTGCATCACACTGTTGACTGATGTTCAACTTGTGGTCTACCTGGACTTCTACATCCCTTTCACACATAGTCTCATTCAGCCAGGTGGCCCCCATCGTATATCTGTGCTTTTCGTTTTTCCGTCCTAAGTGCAGTACCTTACATTTCTTTGTGTTGAATTTCATTTTGTTAGCTTTGGCCCAGCTTTCTAGTCTGTTCAAGTCATTTTGAATTTTGATCCTGTCCTCTGGGGTATTAGCTACTCCTCCTAATTTAGTGTCGTCTGCAAATTTGATAACTATGCCCCCAATACCGTCACCCAAGTCATTAATAAAGATATTGAATAACACTGGGCCCAGGGCAGAGCCCTGTGGCACCCCACTGGTCACTTCTTTCCAGGTTGAACAGGAGTCATTGTTGAGCACCCTTTGGGTTCGGCCAGTCAACCAATTACAAATCCATGTAACAGATACTTTGTCTAGCCCACATTTTACCAGCTTGTTTGCAAGAATGTCATGGGGAACCTTGTCAAAGGCCTTGCTGAAATCAAGATATACTATATCCACAGCATTCCCTTCGTCTACCAAGCTGGCAATTTTATCAAAAAAAGAGATCAGATTTGTCTGGCATGACCTGTTTCTCTGAAATCCATGTTGACTTTTTGTGATTATGAAATTACCTTCCAGATGTTCACAGACTCTCTGTTTAATGATCTGCTCCAGAATCTTTCCTGGTATTGATGTCAGACTAACTGGACGATAATTGTTGGGATCCTCTTTTTTCCCCTTTTTGTAGATGGGGACATTTGCTCTCCTCCAATCCGCTGGGACTTCTCCTGTTTTCCAGGAGTTCTCAAAGATTATTGCCAATGGTTCCAATATTACGTTTGCCAGTTCTTTTAATACCCTTGGATGTAATTCATCTGGTCTTGGAGACTTATATTCATTTAGATTAACCAGGTATTCCTGTACTATCTCTTTACTTATTTTGTGCTGAAATTCTCCTATTCTGTCCTCTGCTTCACTATCCTCAGGTTGAGCACCCTTTGCCTTTTCTGAGAAGACTGAAACAAAGAAGGTGTTGAGTAATTCTGCCTTTTCTCTGTCTCCTGTTAATTTTTTGCCATCTTCTCCACACAGTGGCCCTACCATTTCCTTCTTCTTCCTTTTGCTGCTGACATACCCCCAAAAGCTCTTTTTATTGTTCTTAACCTCTCTAGCAAGCCTTAGTTCATTCTGCGCTTTAGCTTTTCTGACTTTACCCCTACACATGCTAGCTATTTGTTTGAATACTTTTTTGGTGATTTCCCCATTTTTCCATTCCTTATACATGTTCCATTTAAAACTTAGTTCAGTTGCAAGTTCCTTAGTCATCCATCCTGGTTTCTTGAGACACCTCCCATTTTTCCTCCTCGTTGGCACAGTTTGAAATTGTGCCTTCAGTATCTCCCTTCTGAGAAACTCCCATCCGTCTTGAACTCCCTTCTCTTTTAGTATTCCTGTCCATGGGATCACCCCCAGTATTTCTCTAAGTTTAGTAAAATCAGCTTTCCTAAAGTCTAGAATGCGTGTCTGACTATGCCTGGCTTCTCCTTTCCACTGTATAATAAACTCCAGGAGGACATGATCACTCCCGCCTATGGATCCAGCCACTTGCACCCCATTAACTAAGTCTTCCCTGTTAGTTAGGATCAGATCCAAAATAGCTGACTCCCTTGTTGCCTCTTCCACCTTTTGGACAATGAAATTGTCTTTGAGGCAAGTGAGGAATTTGCTAGACCTTGAGGATTTTGCTGAGTTTGATTTCCAGCAAATATCAGGATAGTTGAAGTCACCCATCACTACTATATTTCTCCTTTCTGAGTGTGTCGTCATCTGTTCTAGAAAGGCATCATCCAATTCTTCTGCCTGAGTTGGAGGTCTGTAGTAGACTCCCACACTAACATCCCTACTGTTTCCCTCCCCTTTAATTTTTATCCAGATGCTCTCCACCTGGCTTCCAGGATTGATGTCCTGGATTTCTTCACTGGTGTAAATATCCCTGACATATAATGCTATTCCTCCTCCTTTCCTGTTTGGCCTGTTTCTCTTGAAAATGTTATACCCCTGTATTTCTACATTCCAGTCATGAGACCCATCCCACCAGGTTTCAGTGATGCCTATTATATCATATTTGCTTTGTTGTGCTAGGAGTTCAAGTTCATCTTGCTTATTTCCCATGCTCTGTGCATTAGTGTAGAGACATCTAAGACCATATGTCCCCCTTACTTGCTGCCTGTGCACGTTTTTTTGCCTCCCACTGTTAGGTCCCTGTACTGTTTGCCTTGTTTCCTCTATGACAGTTTGATTATTTTTTCCAGTCCATTTGCCTTCCAGGACGCTGTCTCCCTTCCCCACATAACTCAGTTTAAAGCCCTCCGGATCAAATTCTTGAGACTGTTGGCAAAAACGTTTCTTCCAACTGGCGGGAGATGCAGCCCATCCCTTGCCAGGAGTCTGCCCTCATAGAACCACAGCCCATGATCTAAGAATCCAAATAGTTCTCGATGACACCATCTGTGGAGCCAATTGTTGACATCTGCTATTTTCCTTTCTCTTCGTGGACCATGCCCTTGAACTGGCAGAAGAGACGAGATGACAATCTGTGCCTCCATTTCTTTCAGCTTCTTACCTAGACCCTTGTAATCCCTTTTGATGTTCTGAAGGCTGTGTCTTGCTGTGTCATTCGTTCCCACATGGACCAAAAGGTAGGGGTATTGGTCAGTAGGCTTGACCAGTCTTGTCAGCCTCTTTGTCAAGTAGTGTCCAACTGTAGGGGGCGGTCTCATTTCCATTAATAAACCAAAGATCCAGCATTGTCAGAAACTACTCTGTGGGTCATGTGGCCATCATGACTGCACAGAATGCTGTTTACCTTCCTACTGAGAAGTGGTACTTTTTATCTACTTGCATTTGCATGCTTTTGAACTGCTAGGTTGGCAGAAGCTGGGACTGGTGATGGGAGCTCACCTCACCATGCAGCATCCAGGCTTCGAACTGCTAACTTGCCAATCTTGCAATTAACAGAGTCAGCGTCTTAACCACTTGAGCCACTGAATCCTCTCCCTTACTATTCTTAGAGTGCATATAAAAAGACTTTTGCTTCCATTTCCATGAAAGATGAATGTTAACATTTCCATTCCAGTCATTTGGAAAAGTTTCCACCTTCAGAACATATCTGTGAACTAAACTGGGAGAGAGGAACTTTTCAGCAATTATTTTCCTTTTATGGCTGTCACAGTCTGCTCCACAGGGCTTCCTGACTTTCTGAAGCAGGTTTTCAGGACTCAAACATTGACATAGAGAAAATTCTGAAAATAACATCCCTCATCATTCTGTTGATGGAAAATACCCACCAATTGGTGAGTAAACACTAGTTCAATACCAGCCAATAGAATTCTTCTTAGGGTGGGAGATCTTTCCTGTAGAGGTAACTCATGGAATCCTATTGTCCCTCACATGACAACCAACAGAGGTACAAATGGGCATATGTGAAGGTGCTTTCTGTCCACTTTGCAAGTTGCAGAAGATTTATACCCTTTCCCCCTTTCAATAATAGACCTATCTATCACCCTATAATCTTCTGAAGGAACTAATAAAATAGCAACAGCAAGGAATATCACATTAAACTGTTTTTAACTTAAGGCCTAAATCAAATTGTTAAATTCAGCTTAAGTAGACTCACCTAATTGTTAGACTCAATTCAAATAGATTCATTGAATTAATGGAATTTATATGTGTTGACATTTGGCAATTGATTCAATAGGGCTAGTGTAGCTGAGAGTAGCAATTGGCTTTAAGCCTGGGTTTGCCCTACAAGATGAGGTTTCATGCTTTGTCTAAAAATGGTTGTTGTGTAACTTCAGGTCACATCTGACCTATGGTGATCCTAAGAAAAACTTATAACGGGTTTATCTTGGCAAGAATTGTTCAGAGAGGGTTTGCCTTTGCCTCCATCTGAGCTGATATGAGTCTGACCTGTCTAAGGTCACCCAGTGGATTTCAGTGGCCAAGCAGGGATTTGAACCCTGTTCTCCACAGTCTTAGTCCAGTGCTCAAACAACTACCCACAACACTGCCCTCTTGCCTAAAAATATCTCCTGATATTCTAATGGTTTGGGACACACACCATATTTTATACAAATTAGTTTTCAGAACTGAGGCCTTTTTTTCTTCTTTCTTTCTTTCTTTTTTTTTAGTACAAATCCCTAAAACCTCTAGCCATCTTGCTTCTGGTCCTGTAGGCTGAGAAATACTGGGAATTCTTGTCCCTCAAAAGGTAACATTTCAAAGTTCTGAGCTGTGTACCTTGAGTACACTATGTAGAATGGATAATTTTGATTTTACATCTTGCTGGTGATAGGGTTTATTTTGTTTTGATAGGAGATGCCAGGATGTGATCTCCCAGTGATGGGAAACCAGAAGGTTGTTAGCCCTTTCTACTTCATTACAATTTTCTAGTTACTGTTTATAGAAAGTTGTTACTATAGAGAGAAATCAGGATACAAAATTTTGGATTTAATTAGTTTCCTCTACATTTGACCTCATAATTCAAAAATTGTGATTTTGTCTTCTAGAAAAGAAACTTTTTATGGAGTTAGATTGTCATGGACAAGTTCTAGGAATGATTTCAAAAAATCACTTTTCATTCATTCATTCATTCAACCTTTATTAAGCATATAACAATAAATTTACAATAAAATAAAGTAAAATACATTTACAATAACACTTTGGGATCATTATTATAAAATTTAAGCCATAATCTTTTTGCTTCCACCAGAAAATTGGCCATTAGCCTAGTAATATGAGGATTCCGATCCTCCAATAAGTATTTAACTGATAACCCATCCAAACCGATATTCATTTCCAATAACCTCCTTAGCAATTTCCCCCTAGGAATTATATACAATGGATAGAGCAGTACAATATGATGGAGAACATTGGGAGCTTGATCACAGTGGCATATACATTTCAAAAAAGGGGTCTGTAGATATCTGCCCCGGTCACATTTGAGGGGTCTACGTACAAAATCACTTTATTATGTGAAACCTGAATGATACTTTGTGGTAACTTTCCATCTCAAAAATGTGTGTGCTTCCCCTCTGAGTGTGTATATTGTGTAGATACATATTTGTCTTTCAGTCTAAGAGTAGACTGTTAGGCTTTGTTTATCTTTATCCCATGTTTATCAATATATTGTTACATGTGCATTTGTGTCAAACTAAGCTTGCTTGTATCTCATGGGGCATGTATTATCTAATGGTGTGTTCAGAATAGTAGCCGAAATTATAGATATTGTGATTTAGGGGTTTTAGGAAAAAATGTATTGTTACTACAGTACTTTATAGACACAAATATACCCATCTTCCACTAGAACTGGATTGTCTTCCTCTTATTTAATACCCAAGTGCAATCCTGTTAGGCTTGTATTTTGCTAGCCTTTCCGACCCAGAAACACTAAACTAAGGAACTAAATAAGTTTTTAACAAAATAAGCATTGCCTAACATGCAATAATAGACTTAAGCAGGTAAAAAGAAAAGCCTTGCCAAAACAGAAATGAATCAGAAAACGTCAGTATGCTGAGTCTCATTTGGAATTCATCCATTCTTTCATTTCATGTATGATAATCGCAGCATGGTGTAGTGGTTTGAGTGTTGGACTATGACTCTGGAGACCAGGGTTCAAATCCTTAATCGTCCATGGAAAACCACTGGGTGACATTAGGCAAATCACAGTCTCTCAGCCTCAGAGGAAGGCAAAGGCAAACCCCCTCTGAACAAATCTTGCCAAGAAAAACCCATGATAGGTTTTTCTTAGGGTCACCATAAATCAGAAATGACTTGAAGCAACACAACAACAACAACAACAACAACAACACAAATTGCAGCCACAACAAACCAACTCCTTCTCTGCTTTGTGATCACTATGGTTGCCTTGTGAAAGAATCAAACTTTTCTCACTTTGCTCAAAGGAAGGGGAGGGAGTCTTTCTTGCCATCACAAGTTTTACATTACCATGTAATATTGGGTATATATCCACAGGCAGCTGGGTGAGTGCTATTTAAGCTGGGTGCTGAACTAGGCACAGACACTGACAGGCAGTAGTTATGCTGCTGTTATCTTTTTTCCTCCATGTCACCGATAATGATACTGTAATTCTCAACAAACTGGGGTCCTTCAGCTGTGTTTTGACAGCAGGCTTTTTATTCCACTGGCCTGCACTGTTCTCTGGTTATATCATTTCTACCAGAGAGTTCTTTCCAACTATCTTTTCATTTCTCTTCTGAATTCACTGGAAACAAATCCTATCCCTACCCCCTTTTACATTTTCTAGTATTTGTTTTGTTTTTGCTTTGCTTTTAAATTTCACTAGTGTGTATTGTTTGAGCTAACGGCAGTCTTTCTCTTTTTGTGAAGGTTAATATAGCTAAGAGATTTTTAAAGAAGCCAATCCATTGGTTATTTACATAACTATGCATGTAGCAGTAGCCTTCCCTTCCCTAGTGCTCTTCATATGCAGTTGGACTGCAATTTCCATCATGATCACCCAGGTGCCTGTTCCTCTTCTTCCCTCCTCGCCCCCCCCCCCCCCGGGCCTTCAGATTTGCCCCGTGTTTTCACATGACGTCGCACAGAAACTGGACAGAAAGTGGACAGAAACTGGTGTTAACTGAGATCTGGAGAGGCAGCTGAAGGCTCAGGAGGGTGAGGGGAAGAAGTCACACCCCCAGAGGGTGGAAGTCCCACCCCAGCACCATGTAACACCCAGTGCTGGAAGGCCTTTTGTTTGGGCACTCAGCCCCTAGAAGGTTCTCCATCACTGTCATATAGCTATGTGTTAGGTTCATTGCCTGGATCTTTCTGTCAAATGGTGAAAATCTGATCCCAATGAAATGTTATTGCTAATAGCTGAAGCAGGATGTGTTAATATTCTCCTTGCCACCATGTTAGAAATGGACAGTTTACCATTTTCATAGCAGCAGTGCCATACTTACATTTATAGTAAAAGATAATCTATTATTACCATGATTATAGGCCATATTTTTGTCCTGCATGAAACAGATCAGTAGATTTGAGCATAGTAATATAATTTTTGGCCAAGCAAAGACACTCTGAGGTAAATTTCTCCACTATGACTGTGTAGTGAACTTACAGTTGAATGTGTCCTATGATGAGACCCACTGATTCTCCATTAATGAAGATGGGTGTCTCCTTATGATCATATCATAATTGCCAAATTCTGGGCTAAATGTTGCACTGTTGAATGCTAACTGGGCATTTGAACAGAAAAACTTTCTTTAAATCCTCTCCTTGCTATAGTTCTGTTGTTGTTGTTATGTGCCTTCAAGTTGTTTTTTTCTGCCTTATGGCAACCCTAAACCTTATCGCAGGGTTTTCTTGGCAAGATTTGTTCAGAGGAGATTTTTCATTACCTTTCTCTGAAGCTGAGAGCATGTGACTTAACCAAGGTCACCCAGTGGATTTCCATGGCTGAGCTGGGAATCAAATCCTGTGTTGTAGTCCAGCACTCAAACCACTATGTCATGCTGGCTCTTTACAGCATCTCAAAATTAGCTCCAGAAGACTTTGGGCTTGTACAGACTGCCAGAAATAATCCAGTTTGAGACCACTTTAACTGCCCTGGCTCAGTGCCAGGGAGTCATGGGAACTGTAGTTTATTATGGCACCAGAGCTCTCTGACAAGGAAGGCTCAATGTCTCAGAAAAAAAACTACAATGCTCATGATTCCCTAGCATTGAGCCAGGACAGTTAAAGTGGTCTCAAGATGGATTATTTCTGGCAGTCTGTACAGGCAGTCTGTGTGCTCCAGAGCAGGGGGCCATTCACACTACACAAGTATAGCACTATGGACGTTATCACATGGGGCAAATCTGCTGGTTAATCCACACAAAACCCAAACAGAAACTGGATTAGTGCCCCGTGTTTTCACATGACGTCGCACAGAAACTGGACAGAAAGTGAACAGAAACTGGTGTTAACAGAGATCTTTTGAAATTCGGTTGTTTGGAGGAAATGCAAATACACAATTAAGGTAATTTCGCATTTACCATAATGTGATATCCAAATGCGCATTTGGAAGCATTTCCCCTTAATTTCCCATGGTTCACCCAGCTTCGTCCTCCGTTTCCAGGATCGGCCCAAGGAAAGGCAGAGGCTGACCGCTTTCCTTGGGCTGATCTTGGAAGTGGAGGATGGCCCCGCTTCGTCCTCTGCTTCCAGGATCGGCCCAAGGAAAGCTGTCAGCCTCTGCCTTTCCATGGGCCGATCCTGGCACTCCACTATCTGCGCATGTGCTAGAAGCTTATTTCTAGTTCATTTACGGGATTTTTTCACTTGTGTGTGAACCTTAAATGCGGTTTCAGCGGGAGCTTACTTTAATTGCGCAATTAAGGTAATTACGTGTGAAAGCCATTTGCGGAATCAAGGTTTATTTTCGGTTTATTTTTGGGATTTGTCATTTCCAGTTTATTATCACTTTGTGGTCCACGTGTGATAATGTCCTATGATTCCACTTTAATTGCTATAGTTCCGTCCTATGGAGTCCTGGGTTTTGTAGTTTGATGAAGAATCTTTCTGGTTGATTCTAAATTTTAATCCTAAATGCCCCTCCAGAGGAAGGAAAAGGCAAACTCCCTCTGAACAAATATTGCCAAGAAAACCCTATGATTTAAGTTTATCTTAGGGTCACTGTAAGTCAAAAATCTTCCCCCAGTTTCTATGGTTGCTGCCATTTTTCAAACAGAGGTCCACTAAATCCTACACTATTTGTATGTTCAGGATATAATTTTGTCTCCTATCAAACTTCAAGAAATTTCTTGCATGTGTTTGTGCTGGTCTATGACCATAATAAAGATTTTATCTATCTTGTATGTGTTAGCAGGGATGGGGGAAATCTACCATTTTCAGTTTCTTCTCTATATAACTTTAAAAAAAAACCAAATAACCTCAGGTCTTTTCTATTCCAAATATGAAATAATCAGATTTCAGTAATTTCTTCTAAAAAAACTGAAGTGAAATCCTCCCCCATTTGCACCAGTTCAGTTCAACAGGGATAGTGAATCATGGTATGGCAAGCACTATGTTGTATCTGCCATATAGATGTCAAAAATGAGGAGCCAAAGAGACAAAAGAAATGATAGCTGAATAAAACAGTAGCATTGCTGAATACATAGGTCTTCAAAACCAGACATTAATGAATGAAAATCTCAAAAAGCTCAGATCCTGTGCTTCTAACACAATGTTCTGTCTCTTTGTAGCATATTTAGCATTGCATTTTGAAAGTGTGTTTAAGGTCATTTCCAAGTGTTCTTTTGTTCATTCCCTGTGTTTAGAAAATGCCTAGGTGAGAATCATGTGGTTCTCCAGATGTTGTTGGACTGCACCTCCCAGCAGCCCTAGGATTTTAGCCAATGGTGAGGAATACTGGGATTTGCTGTCCAGTAATATCTGAATGTTCAGATGATTTCCACCCCTTGAACAGAGGGAATTGTTTTCCAGATCTTCCCTATTTCCAATAGCCAGCACAACAAGAAATAACTAATATTCTAAAACTCACCCTTCATCAGCTAGTATATCTAATTCCTGAAATTAGCAGTAAGTCTTAAAATGGTTGGACACTGTTTACACAGGAAACAGAAGAGGCATGTTATTCTCTTATCTCTCCCCTTTTGAGATTAAATTGAATGTCTTCAGCAGCTTTCCAGTTCTGGCCAGAATAAATATGCCCCTACTTTGCTAAGTGTACTTTGCTCACACTTCATTAATTACACATTTGGCACAGATGGGGGGTGTTTGGAATGTAAGGAAAATGGTATGTCCCTCTTCTAATCTGTAGGAAGGAAATAACTGATGGGATTTAATTGATACAAAATATATTGTATGAGACTACAACATTCCTTCAATACCATGGTTTGTGGTTTATGTTTCCATCTCTGTAAAGTTAGCAAGGGATTAATATTTGCATGAAAACCAACAGCCAGTGTTAATCACAACCTATGCTGTTCTGCTATGCTAACTACTTAGGAGCAGAAGTTCAGGTGTTCATTCTACTTTATATAAGCATGTAACATATATTCTGAGTTCCTTCTGCCCAGTGTTCTTGTTTTTAGTTCCACATCTTTAATTGTTTCATGAGGTCTAATAGCCTGGGGGAAAATTGAAACAAGTCATTCTGTCCCAGTCAAAACATTCTCTGGCTATTCAGGATATTTGAAAAGTTCCTAAATATTAGGATGATAGTCCTAACTAAGCAGCATACATACCTATTTTCCATGAATCTGTCTAGTCTTTCAAAGTTATCCTCTTGGCCATTATACCTTGAACTAGTCTGATTCAGCATCTAGTAACATTCATGAGATCATTACAGCAATGACCTTTCTCACAAGGTTACTATGGGGGAGATACAAGACAGTCTGCAAAATTATATCAACAATACGTACATTGCAGTTAAATATTGTTGATTTTGAGGATTGTAAATCAGTTTGCACATTAAAATATGCCAAGATAGAAACAACCACCACCACCCCACAAAAAAGCCCCAAACACCTCCACAGCTCTTATTATCAACAACATTTGCAAACCCTTACCATTCACTGTGTGCATGGGATGTGGTGTGTAGGGGGAGAATTTTTCCCTCCATATGGTGGTAGCAATCATATGGAGGGTATTTACACTGAAAGATACAAGCTCATTTTCCTTGTCAATTGCCAGAAAGACATAAACCAGGTATTTGGCTGCAGGCAAGCTCAGTCTGTGTCTTGTACTTATACTATCATGTAGGGTTTGGAAGTTGATGTCATTCTTTAAGGTAAAGATACTGTCATGATTTTATGCACACCTACTCAGAAAGAGAGAGGAAGAGCAGTTGTATTACAACTGATACATAGATATAAAAGGTCAGTTAGTGATAATCTTAGCTGATCTTATTACTTTTGCAATCCACAAGGACCAAACCAACCAACTTAGCAACTCAGCCCTGCTGTCTTTAAGATGCTTAATATTCAAGAACCAACGGTATATGGGAAAACAATCAGAGACCCTAGAGGGAGATAATGATGTTTTTTGTCATCAGTGCCAGCCTTAATAGTTTCAGACAGAAATAGTGCAGATTTAAAATATGTATTAATCAATTAATGAAATTCGAATAAAACAGCGTTTCTGAAGAAAATGCATTTTTTCTTTATGTGGAGACCATGCAAATGCATGCATCTGTAAGCATCACCTTAGAAAACATTTGTGTTTTAGAAAAGAAGGAAAACATCTTCTGAGAGTTCCTCCAGAATACCCAGTAGATACTGGTATATTGGGCTTTCTGTTTCAAGATTTCACAGCTTGTAAACATTATTTTCACTCCAACATCCAGTTGTTTCCTGGATTGTTGCTGGCTGTAGTGGAGTTTAATGCTTCTCCTGATCTGCACATTTCTTTTCAACCAGGCTTTTCTCCCACTTAGTGTGTGGCTAGGCTCTTGTGTGAGTGTAGTTTCCCTCCAACCTCCTGCCATTCCCTCCATGAACCGAATCTACCACTAGTGTTGCATATCCAGTATCCATGCACTTTGTTAAGGACAATTGATTTTAAAAAAATTATGGTCATAGCACTAAAGTGCAATACTAGTTTAGCACTATAACAAAAAGAAACATTTTTGTTATAGGACCAGATGAATTACATCCAAGGGTATTAAAAGAACTGGCAAACGTAATATCGGAACCATTGGCAATAATCTTTGAGAACTCCTAGAAAACAGGAGAAGTCCCAGCGGACTGGAGGAGGGCAAATGTTGTCCCCATCTACAAAAAGGGAAAAAAAGAGGATCCCAACAATTATCGTCCAGTTAGTCCGACATCAATACCAGGAAAGATTCTGGAGCAGATCATTAAACAGAGAGTCTGTGAACATCTGGAAGGTAATTTCATAATCACAAAAAGTCAACATGGATTTCAGAGAAACAGGTCATGCCAGACAAATCTGATCTCTTTTTTTGATAAAATTACCAGCTTGGTAGATGAAGGGAATGCTGTGGATATAGTATATCTTGATTTCAGTAAGGCCTTTGACAAGGTTCCCCATGACATTCTTGCAAACAAGCTGGTAAAATGTGGGCTAGACAAAGTAACTGTTACATGGATTTGTAATTGGTTGACTGGCCAAATCCAAAGGATGCTCAACAATGGCTCCTGTTCAACCTGGAAAGAAGTGACCAGTGGGGTGCCACAGGGCTCTGTCCTGGGCCCAGTGATGTTCAATATCTTTATCAATGATGCCTTGGATGACAGTATTGGGGGCATAGTTATCAAATTTGCAGATAACACCAAATTAGGAGGAGTAGCTAATGCTTCCAAAGGACAGGATCAAAATTCAAAATGACTTGAACAGACTAGAAAGCTGGGCCAAAGCTAACAAAATGAAATTCAACACGGAGAAATGTAAGGTATTGCATTTAGGGCAGAAAAATCAAAAGCACAGATATACGATGGGGGCCACCTGGCTGAATGAGACTACATGTGAAAGGGATCTAGGAATCCAGGTGGACCACAAATTGAACATGAGTCAACAGTGTGATGCAGCAGCTAAAAAGGCCAATGCAATTTTAGGCTGCATCAGTAGAAGTATAGTGTCTAGATCAAGAGAAGTAATAGTGCCACTCTATTCTGCTTTGGTCAGGCCTCACCTGGAATACTGTGTCCAGTTCTGGGCACCACAATTCAAAAAGGATGTGGAGAAACTGGAGCGTGTCCAAAGGAGGGCCACTAAAATGGTGAAGGGTCTGGAAACCAAGCCCTATGAGGAACGACTTAGGGAGCTGGGGATGTTTAGCCTGGAGAAGAGAAGGTTGAGAGGTGATATGATAGCCGTGTTTAAATATTTGAAGGGATGTTATATTGAGGATGGAACAAGCTTGTTTTCTGCTGCTCCAGAGACTAGGACCCAAAACAATGGATGTTAAGCTCCAGGAAAAGAGATTCCACCTCAACATTAGGGGGAACTTCCTGACAGTAAGGGCGGTTTGAAAGTGGAACACACTTCCTTGGAGAGTAGTGGAGTCTCCTTCCTTGGAGGTCTTTAATCAGAGGCTGGATGGCCATCTGTCGGGGATGCTTTGAGTGGGAGTTCCTGCATGGCAGGGGGGTTGGACTGGATGGCCCTTGTGGTCTCTTCCAACTCTATGATTCTATGATTTGTATGGAAATGTAATGAGGGGGAAAAGGTCAGTGGAAATTCTCCATTGCACTTTTGGTCCTGTTAACCAGTGGTGTGAGTGTTGTTTCCCACCTTCCTTGCCACCTCCTCCATGAACTCATTGATTCCCAGGTTTGTGGAAAAGGCAGGATATAAATAAAACAATTGACTGATCTGATGAAAGCAACACATCTCTCCATGCTCCTCCCTCAGTATCCTCATTCCCTGTCTGGCATATTTAATTCTTTTAAAAAAATTCTTAGCCATAGTGTTAAGGTACTATAGGTTGAATTTCCCTTATCCAGAATTCTGAATTCCGAAATACTCCAAAACCCAAAACTTTTCATGAATGCTAAGTTTGTGATGCATTTGCTTTTTGATGACACAAACTTTGTTTCATGCCCAAAATTATTTCAAAAATATTGTATAAAATTACCTTCAGGCTATGTGTATTAGGTGTATATGAAACATATTTTGTGTTTAGACTTGGGTCCCATCTTCAAGATATCTCATTATGTACATATATGCAAAATCCCCCCAAAAATCCGGAATCTAAAACACCTCTGGTCCTGAGCATTTTGGATAAGGGACACTCAACTTGTATATGACTTTAGCACTAAAGAAAGAACAAAAGAGAGGGGGAGAGAATGGTAACTGGAAATGGAATAAGGAAATTAAGGTCAACAGAAAACCTACATGGCAAAGGTCATACCTCCATTTATCACTAGTGGAACCACCCAAAAATACAGCAGTCAGAACTGAGACAGTGGGAAAAGATGTGTGATATTTACCCCGGCCTGTAATGGAAACTCCTAGGACTTCCAATTACACTTCCTGCCATTGGTTTAAGATGTTGATGGTAATACCTGAAATTCACAAGAAAAACTGGGACAAAAAGAACGTCAAATGAATACTACCCTCTCCTCACACAATAACTACAGCTATAACTCTCAGCAAATCTCAAGGCTTAGATCCAATCCAATGGAGTTCCAATATGCATATGATGCTTGTAACTTCTGTAAGTACTTTTTATTCAAAATAGTGGATATATACAAAATTTCTACCCAATTTTTGAGGGATTCAGTTTAAACCATGTGGTCAATCAATCAACTTTTTAGGATATTCACATTATATTCACATTATCACTACATGGCCTTGGGAGTCAGAGGGGGTGATTGAATCTGGGGTGGGTATGCAAGACTAGTTCTTGAGTCTGTTTGAAGGCTTAGAGGTGGACATGAAAAAGGAGTGTGAAGAAATCTTTTTTCTCATTGATGTTTCCCAACACCTGAGAAACTTTTCTTTCATTTGTTCCTCCAGAGCCTTTGGATATTCTTTTCATCTCTAATAATAAATTTGATTCTGTAATAAATTAGTAAATGTGGATCTCCACCTCACACATACATGCTAGAATACTCTGATCCATTTTAGAATCTTGTTTGGTTGTGTTGTTGATAGATTAATTTCTACAAACTGAGCACCTGCTCTATCATATTCAGGATGATATGTAGAAGCTGATTTCTGAATGTGACCTTCCCTTTCCTCTAATGGTACTTATAGGAAGAGTGATGTGAAATTTCCTAGGGGTTTAGTGGAGTGATTTTACCTCCCTCTCCCAAGAATCTTTTTTCTGAAAGCTGATAGATGGAGGCAGGCCAGTGCATCTGAAGAGGAGAGCATGTTCACTCGGGTCTGAATCCTTGGTGAACCCTCCTCTAGCATCTCTAATTATAAAAACATTACAGTTGTAACAGTTGCCCGGCCATGAATTATTCTGACAATGTTTAACTTGCAGATAAGAAAACCACAATCAGCTTGTCACATATTCCCCACTAACGAGGTTAGCATCAGTCGAAAAAGAAAGGCAGTTTCACCAAACAGTGGCTTGCTGTCATAAATTATAGGTATCCAGCATGCATCACAAGGAAAGGAACAGTCAAATAGCATGGGACTCTGTTACACATTCTGACAGTGACAGAAAAACACCATTCTGCAGTGTTTAATCTACCATAGCTTGTTTATTTGCTTTCCCCATAGATGCCAGTTTGAAACATTTGGCAGTGCATTTTGCTGCTATCTGCAATTAACACAAGTATCTATTTAAAACTTGGAAGGAGGTTGTCTTTGATTGAAAGCCTTGGCCTCTCTCATCACAGCCAATAGAATATGGGGCTGCCACAGATGGCCTGGTCTTATTTTGTTCCACCTTTAAGGGTGGAAATACTACATTATGTGATTTCCTTAGGTTTGCTTCTAATAAACTACACAATTATGTGCAAGGTGGAAGGGGAGCAAGCCATAATGATGTTCAATTTAAACTAAAACATTTCCCCAGGAAAACATGAAGATACAATCTGCTACAATCTGCTGTCTCAGCTTTTCAGTTTTTTGATAGAAGACACACCTGTGTGACTGGTAACCCACTAAACTAAGTGCAACCAGACTGCCAGGAATTTGATAATCCCTTTGGTTTTGCAGCTCCAGGAAGCCAGAATTGGATATTTATTGAATCCTCCCTTGGCTGCCCATACATGCCAGGTCAGCTGCATTTTGTTTGGTGGGTCACTAGCTGTGCAAGCTGAATGTAAGTTGTCTTTCCAGACATCAAGGAAATCCACATCAAAAACAGAAATCAAGAAATTCTTCTTTCTTTTTTTTTGTACTGTTGCAAGTGCACTCTTTGATATCCAGAGTTGAACAGATGAATTCTGATTATTCGATCCTGTAAAAAACAGTAACAGCAACAACAAACCCTAGATATAGGTGAAATGTGTTACCAAGGAATATGCACTGTGCATTGCTTCCAAATACCATTCTACTGGCTTGTATGTTGTTTTTGTCTTTATAGAAAGTACGCTAACCACAAGAGCCAGTTCAGACCTTAATCTGGTATTTCAGGAATAGGGATGTAACTCTTTAATTAATACACACTTTTCTTCTTCCTACAAGGAAGTCTTTGAAGACTGTCCAGTTTTCAAAGACTATTCACCATTTGATACGTAATCTGTGCAAAATTTGCATTTTTTTTTTGCACATCAAATAACATTTTTTGTGCAGAAACCAGCATTGCTAACCAACCAGGGACATAACGAGACCAGACACAGAGAACTGGGTTATAAACTTTATTTAACTTAACCTGTTTAACTGTTTTCTTTGAGCTCTGCAAAAAATGGGAGAGTAACTAGTGTGGGAGCAGCTAAGGCAGGGGATAAACTCCTAAACTACCTCTCCCTGGGCAAAACACCTGCACCCCAAGGACAACCAAAGATTGGGTTGAACCCCGCCAGCTGGCATCCAGAACACCAATCCAAGATCCTCTCACTTAACTGACAAGATTTAAGTGAGGGATTATGTTTTAGGCTAGCTCCAAGGCAAGTCTCCTTCCCTACCCCTTTAGTCTCAAGACTTGAAGAGGCTGTTACAGAGACCTAACCTTCACCCAAGAGGGTGCCATAGGTGTTCACCAAGCTATTTTATCTTCCCTAATATATGCCAGGAAACCTATTTATGACCACATCCTAGCCAGTTATCAATGTCCCCAAACAAGAGTGTGGGGTAGGCAAAAAAAAAAAAAAAAAAAAAACCCTGATGTATAGGCAGGAGGGTAGGCCAATGAAGCAAAGGAGGGAGAGTGCAGGGGTAGGAAGGCCTTAAATAAATTGGCCCTTGCTCATTATCTCTCTCCAAACATGGGACAGGCACACTGCACTTCTTTTACTTGCTGGTCTTTTCCCCCCTGAGGCCAGCAAAATCCTATCCCCCAATCACACTCGATTGGGGGATACCCATTATAAAAATAATGTTTCTGTACAGAAAAAGCTGTCTCCCCCCCAAAAAATGTGAAATTTTGTCCCAAAGAAAACCCCAAATGTAAAATTGTTCATCAGTCCAGGATACTTTTTGTCAGGACTTATTGACTCTCAAAGAAGAAAAAAACATATTTCCATTCCCTATTCAGAAAAAGAGCTGTGTGATATGCTTGTCCTATGCAAAGACAAATTAGGCAAGGACAAGGTGAGCAAAGTTACACTCTCCAGGTGCTGTTGTTTTTATATGCTGCCAAGTTGATTTCGACTTATGAATGAGGGACTCTGTGAATGAGAGTCCTGCAAACTCAGGGATGTGGCTTCTTTGATTGAGTCTACCCATCTGGAATACAGTCTTCCTTTTTTCCTGCTGCTTTCTACCATACCAAGCATTATTGCTTTTTTTTTGGGCGGGGGGAATCTTGTGAAAGAAGTCTCCTTTTCTGTCACCTTTTATTTCTTGTCATTGATTACTATAATAGTTCTCTTTGTCCTTCCACACAAGTCGTTGAACAGTTGCATTCTAGGTTCTGACTCTATATCTAGCTGCATCTACACTGCAGTTAAAGCAGTTTGAGTCCACTTTAACTGCCATGGCTCAGTGCTATGGAGGTCTGGGATTTGCCTTCTCTGTCAGAGAGCTCTGATGCAACAACAAACTACAAATCCCAGATTTTCATAGGGTGGAGCCAAACTGCATTAATTCTGCAATGTGGCAACAACCTAAGGTACCTTTTGCTTTTGCTTCTTATCAGTCTTTTACTGCTTGAAGAGTTTCATCTGTCATTTATTCAGGCTTCTCCTTTCTTTTGGTGACAGATGTAATCCCCCATACAACACATCTGAGTGTAAGAGATCCAATAAATCTGGAGGGTGATAGGTTGCAGGGAGACTAATGAAGATGCTAACATGGCATATAAATATGTAATACACCTGTCTTATACAGGTTTGGGCTTTCCAGTTATTTTGGATTTTAGCTCTTCTAACCCTATTGATGGCCATTCTGGCTGGGGGTTCTGGGGATTGAAGTTCAAAACATCTGGAAGGGGAAAAATTGTGCACCCCTGGTTTTGATGACCATATGGTCATTTTCAGATACATGTACAAAGGAGTGCCTACTGAAGTATATCCAGGTGAGTTGGGTAAAATTGTATTCTCAGCCTAGTATTTTTGGACTTTGGCAGCATTACTATTCTCTTGTTTACAGGATTCTTTTTAAATGCAAAAGATGTCACAAAGAACTTCCATGAAGGATTAGAACAGAATTCATAGAATTATAGAGTTGGAAGAGACCACAAGGCCATCCAGTCCAATCCCCAATTATAATCAACATAACAAACCCAAATGTTGATTATAATTGGGGTTGGACTGGATGGCCCTTGTGGTCTCTTCCAACTCTATAATTCTATGTATCAACATAACAAACCCAAATCCTATTACCATGTATGGATGTGAGAGCTGGACCATTAAGAAAAATGATAGGAAGAAAATCAATTCATTTGAGATGTGGTGCTGGAGAAGAGTGCTGAGGACAGCTAAAAGGACAAACAAGTGGGTCCTAGAGCAGATTAATCTGGAAACCTCCCTGGAAACCAAGATGACCAAACTGAGGCAGTCGTACTTTGGACACAACATGAGAAGGGAGGAGTCATTGGAAAAGACTATAATGCTGGGAAAAGTGGAGGGAAGTAGGAAGAGAGGAAGGCCATATGCCAGATAGATGGACTCTATTAAGGAAGTCACAGGTATAAGGTTGCAGGAATTAAGCAGACCAGTGGAGGACAGAGAGTCTTGGAGGTATCTCATCCATAGGGTTATCACGAGTCAAGATTAACTCGAGTACAGTTAACAACAAACAAACCCAAATACATTCCATAGTATATCACAAAATGCTAAAACATATCAGCTCTATGAAACTAACCATAGCAGTAAAAATACAGTTATAAGCTAATACACTAAGAAGAAAATCCATGCTTTACGTTATTTCTAGAAAATCATACTGGGTGTAACAGGCACTTTGTCTTTATTTCTACCAAAATTGTGTCATTTTCCAATTCCCCCAGCTGGATAATTCCTTCAAGACCTCCTGCTAATTTCAAAACATATCCTGGGATCAGTGGACTGGAAAGCAAAGGGAGTGAAGCAGATATTGTGACCAGACTGCCCTACATGTGTTGGCCCATTTTATACCTAAAATGGTGATGGGAGATGAATTCAGGAAAAGATGAATGTGCTTCTTTTATTCTCCCATGTGAGTTCAGGTAGAACCTACCTGCCAGAGAAGAAGAAGAGGAAGAGGAGGAGGAGGAGATTCTGATTATGTTGTTGTTGTTGTTGTTGTTGTGTTTTGGGATTTTTTTGGTGAACATTTTATGACTTTTTTCTTGTGCAAAAATCTTGGGTAGTTTTGCAAAATTCAATTTTTATGCATTCCCCACCCTCCACAAAATACAAGATTTTTGGGAAAAATACAACGCTTTTGTGCTATTGCTAATGAGTAAAGCACTGATTTTTTTTTTTTTTTTTTTTTTTTTTGCTCTTGCAAATGGGCAAAAGATCTCATGGGAGTGACCTTTCTTTTGATAGGGTGTCTCAGTGTATAGACACTGAGGATGAGAGAAACTGAATGCTTTTAGCCCTCTAAGAGAAGAGGAATAAAATGGGTTGCATTGCTTCCTTTATTATTTTCCTGTGCTCCATTCCTTGCTTTCTGCAGTTATTCCCAGACCAAAGTGAGATTAACTGTGAAAAACAACAGAGGCCAAAGGTATAAGATAGGAACGTGTAGAACATTGATTACTGTTCCCATATTCTCCTTTTAATGTGAAGAATTGATTCCTTCCCCCCACCTCCTGTGTTCATGTTTCATTGATTGATTATTTAGCATCTTTAGTGCTTTACATTGTGAACTGCCCAGTGCTCTCCATCATGAGGGACATCAAATTCCTGTTGCCCTAGCCAGCATAATCAATACTGATTAATTTTGGGAGCTATAGTTTAACAAAATCTGATGGGCTAAATAATCCCTTCCTGGCTTTTCTAGAGGGGCTCTGTTAGAGGTATTAAAGTTTCGGATAATTTGAAATGTTATCTGAACATCTGTAGGCATATCGATCCCCATTGGCTTTGAAACAAATTTGTATATAAAGAAAGGTATTTTAAGAGGATGTATGACACATACACAAATAATAGGACAAAAAGATATATCAAATTAAGTAGGTACATATTTGATTGAATATAGAAAACAATTGCATGCAATGACAATTTCTTTTTCTTTTCTTCATTGCCTTTCCCGTGTTTCTGAATTTGAAAGATTTCATACATAAAGAACAAGCTTGGGTGATGCAAGAGAGAAACCCACTGTAAGCTATATAATGAAACAATAATAAGGAATTATATTGCAAAAGGCTTATGCAAGATGTTTTGCTACCTGACACACAACAGAAACTTGTGTCCTTCCACAAGTCAAGTTGTGTTATACCCAAAGCCAGTCGCATTTAGTATCTGAGGCAGAAGAATTCACAAGCACCTTTTCTCTATCCTGGTAGTAAAAATTAAACCTGAATGGATTAATGGGGGTGGGGGGGGGGAGACTGCTTTTTCATGACATTTAAAATCTGCTGCCTGAGGCAGCTGCTTCCCTCTGGTTAATGGTAGGGATGGCCCAATAATCACATTAACTTGGACAATGTGGTTTGGCTCTTAGCAGAAGAGAAGATGTATCTTAGGGAATAAAATGATGGTTCTACCTTAAAGATGTGGGTGTGTGGACACATGCACCTTCAAATTGCCTCTCCATTTACAGCAACCTCATGAATTTCATAGAGTTTGCATAGGCAAGGAATCCTCAGAGGTGGTTTTGCCAGTTCCTTCCTTTGAAATACAGCCTAGAGCACCTGGTATTCATTGGCAGTCTCCCATCCAAGTACAAATGAGGGCTGACCTGATTAGCTTCCAAGATCAGACAGGATGACAATGATTTTATTTTCTTTTAAACCATACTTAAAATATATGAGTATAAAAACACAACATGCACAGCCTCCTTCTAGAAGTAAAGAGGAAAAGTAACAGAATTACCTGTAACAATAGTTTGAGAAGGAGCTAAGAAAGGCACAAGGAGGTTACATTTTAAAACTAATGTGGATTACTTTATTTGTATAATGAATAATTATACAAATATTTTCTTATAATGAACATTATAAGAAAAGCAGGCTTGGATACAGAAGAAGGAGGAGTAAAAATAGGAGGAAGGAATATCAACAATCTAAGATATGTGCAAATGACACCATTATACTAGCAGAAAACCTCACAGACCTGGAACACCTACAAAGGAAGATCAAAGAAGAAAGTGCAAAGGCAGGCTTAATGTTGAACATAAAGAAAACAAAAATAATGACCACCAAGGATCTTCACAAGTTAAACCTAGACAATGAAGAAATAGAAATAGTAAAAGAATTCCCTTACCTGGGATCAAACATTGATAGAAATGAAGACTGCAGCCAGTAAATCAGAAGACCAGGAATGGGGAGGGTGTGGACTACAAATCTGACCATCTTCAGCTAGCAATTAGATTGTTGGGTTTGTATGTTTCTGGAACATTCCACATAAGGGAATATGGCTGTACTTCCCAAAGAACGCTTATGAAAGAACCAGAAAAGATTCTAAAATGCAAAGACTCAGCACAAAAGTCGTAGGCTTTCATGGCCGGCATCCATAGTTTTTGTGGGTTTTTCAGGCTGTATGGCCATGTTCTAGAAGAGTTTCTTTCTGACGTTTTGCCAGCATCTGTGGCTGGCATCTTCAGAGAAAACTGAATTGGAGGAGCAGTATATATAGACCCATGCTCCTCCAATTCAGTTTTCTCTGAAGATGCTAGCCACAGATGCTGGCGAAACGTCAGAAAGAAACTCTTCTAGAACATGGCCACACAGCCCGAAAAACCCACAAAAAACTCAGCACAAAAGTTAGAATCGTACAAGCCATTGTATTCCCTATTACCATATATGGATGTGAGAGCGGGACAGTTAAGAAAGATGATAGGAAGAAAATCAATGCATTTGAGATGTGATGCTGGAGAAGAGTGCTGAGGATCCCATGGACAGCCAAAAGTGCAAACAAATGGGTCCTAGAACAGATCAAACTGGAAACCTCCCTGGAAGCCAAGATGACCAAACTGAGACTGTCATACTTCAGACACATGAGAAGAGAGGACTTTTTGGAAAAGACAATAATGATGGGGAAGGTGGAGGAAAGTAGGATGAGAGAAGGCCACATGCCAGATGGGTGGACTCTATTAAGGACGTCAAGGGTATTAAGGGGTTACAGAAATTAAGCAGAGCAGTGGAGGACAGAGGGTCTGGGAGATGTCTCATCCATAGGGTTGCCATGAGTCAAGATCGACTCGAGGGCAGTTAACAACAAAATAATGAATAATGGTTTTTAGTTATTGCTGAAGTTACTTTTAAAGGGCCTTTTAAAGGCTTGTTCCCCTCCCCAAATAATAAAAAGTAACAGTAAAGTAACGATCCACAAATAAGTAATGCAATGAGTTACTTTCTAGTATGTTGTAAGTAAAGGTAGTGAATTACTTTTCAAACACGATGACAAGTAATGGAAACAAGCTACTTTTTATAGCCAGTGTTTGAAGGGTGTGTGAACCACAGTCATGTTGCCAGGGCAGGCAGCAGCAGAAAGCTGAGAAGACATGCAGCAGAACAGTGGCTAAAGAGCTGCACAGATTCTTTGGACACCTTTTCCCAAGTTGCCACTTTCCAGTGGTGTGGACTACAAATCTGACCATCTGCAGCTAGCAATTAGATTGTTGGGTTTGTATGTTTCTGGAACATTCCACATAAGGGAATGTGGCTGTACTTTCCAAAGAACGCTTATGAAGGAGCCAGCAACAAACGGTGTTACTTGAGGACATTGGGTATTTTATGTCAGTGCCATGGTTCCAACTTTAAGATTAAGATGTTAAAATTTGTCTCACCTAACCCAGATCCTATCTGATCTTGGAAGTTTAGCAGGGTCAGCCCTGATTAGTACTTGGACAGGAGAGCGTCAACAAATACCAGATGCTCTAGCCTATATTTCAGAGGAAGGAACTGGCAAAACAGCCCCTGAGTATTTCTTGCCTAAGGCATTGTCTGCATGGGCCAAAAAGTCTGTCCTCCAGCCCCCTTTTTGGCATTGTTCTGTTCAGACTGGTTCTGGTGTGGGCAGTCTGGATGAAGTCCAGCATGCTCCATGCCAGAACCAGAGTGTAACAACTTTAACATGGAATAAAAAAAAGTTGCTCCAGATCTTTCAAAAAGATCTGAAGTCCCTTGTTTCCATGCCATTGTGGCTATCTGCACTGGTGTCCCAGTGAGCCTGCTGTGCCTGCCACTGCCATAGGTCCTTGTTCTGAGGTCGGAACGAGGCACCCATCATATGACCATTCTTGGGCACTTTCTTCTGACTTCAGAACCAAGCAACCTCTGTTGGTTGCAGACACACCAGGTGCCCCAGCAGGATGCCCATGCAGATAGCCACCACACCATGGAATTGGAGGGTGAGGTAATAAGGGCAGCCCCTGGAGTATCCTGGCCAATGCAGGCACGGCCCAAGAAAACCCTGTGAAAATTTCATGGAGTTGTTATAAGTTGACAGGTGATTTGAAGGCACGGGCGTGTATACACACAGTGGCATCATAAACAGCCTTCTTTTTAGGCTCACTACAGTTAATTAAAACATAATCAAACTTTTTCAGTTCATTTTACAAACACTATCCCCACTTCCCACATTACATGAGAGAAGGGTTCATATGATGTGCTCCCCTGACCAGTAGACTTTTTGTGCTCTCCTGATCAGTAGAGTTTGCATCTGGCTATGGGAACATAGCTAGACATGTCTCTGATCCTCTTCATAGCTCACTAGCCACGTTTATTCTTTTTTTAAAATAGTTTTGTTATTTTTATCATATGCTGGTATAATGTTCTTAATATATTTAGCTGCTCTGGAAATGTTTTGCAGAGCTTTCAGTTAGTTTTGAATGTTTAGAAGAATAAAGTAGTGGTGCAAATTCCTTCACCCTGAGGCCGGATTGTAGGAGTCCTGTGTGAATACAAGTCACTGCTGCAACCATCCCCCACTACTGTCAAGGCAGAGCAATGACATTATTATCATTGCACCGGGTCTTAAAAAGTTCCCGTTTGAACCTTGAAACCAGGAGCTGATATTGGCCTGTTTTGGCCTGACATGACCTGAGCCCAGGATTAAGGCATGAAAGTGCTGATACTAGAGAAAGATAAAACAGCTCTCATTTTAAGGATACACAATTCTCTCAGATTCAAAGATATAACTGGGTTCATCTGTAAAATCAGTATGCAGAGAGATCTTGTAGTACCTTTCAGACTAACTGAAATAAAGAAGTTGGTAGCATGAGCTTTCATAGGACGTGATCACACAGGGTCTAAAGCAGACAGAACCCCGTTGCATCCCCATCCCATTGCGGATCCTTTGCCCCGTGTTCACACGACGTCACAGAGAACCCCCTCCCATCCCTGTCCCATTGCGGCATCATCCCCGTTCTTTTGCATGCCGGTTTCATTGGGAATTACATTTGCGCGACCAGAAGCATACCGGAATGATGCTGCTTTCCTTCATTCTGGAATGATGCTAGTTGCTAGAGATCCGCGTGTGAAAACGTCCATAGACTTAAGTCTACTTCCTCAGTTTGCTCCAAATGCATCTGAGGAAGTAGACTTATACTTTACAGACTGCCAGAAATAGTGCAAATTGAGGCCACTTTAACTGTCCTGGCTCATTGCTAAGGAATCATGGCAACTGTAGTTTATTGTGGCACCAGAGCTCTCTGACAGAGAAGGTTCAATGTCCCAGAAAAAAATACAATTCCCATGATTCCCTAGCACTGAGCCAGGACAGTTAAAGTGGCCTCAATCTGCATTATATCTGGCAGTGTGTAAAGGCCCTTAAGTCTACAAAAGCTCATGCTACCAACTTCTTTTTTTCAATTAGTCTCAAAGGTGCTACAAGATCTCTCTACATACGATTCTTTCAATTCCTCTAGAGGCATCCCCAGTTTCCCTAATTTTTTTGCCTGACAGATATCACCCATGCTGCATGTCTGTGACTGGGAATAACCAAGCCTTCTTTTGGAGGCATGTTGAATCCTTTCCACATGAGTGTGCAGAGCAAGCATATCTGCACCTGAGAGCAGCATGGTGCTGATGCAGAGCACAATGCTAGGGATAGTGCATTCAGAATTCCCATTCCCCTGAGCCCTGGAAGCTTGCTGTTCTTATCCCTGTAATATCCAGTCTGTCTGTGCGTGCAGATTGCATGCACATTACTGTGAGCAATATACACACTTGCAGGCGGCAGCTCAGCCAGGTGAACCAAAATTAAAAACCTCCCTCTGGCAAAGCTATTAGAAGCTGTGCCAAACCTGCCTCAGCTGGAAACAGCTTTCCTCCTATATCTTTCGGAGTTTCATATGAATTGTTTTCTCTTCCAGGAGGCTGTAAATTCTCTGGGTCAGCAGATAAAACTGGAAGGGGGAAGGAAAAAAAAATCAACCTCAGATGAAAGACATTTATTCTTTGCTAAAATGAGCTCCCAGCATTTTTATTGAAATCAGATGCCATATATGGTTGACTTCAAGGATGTGTTTCAAGAGCCAAAAGCATATTGCAATAACTCTGTTGAGCACAAACACACAGCATTCCCACCCAAAAAGCCAAAATGAGAGAAAGTTGATTCAAGGGTTAGATGTCACTTTTTGGCATTATGAATATGCAGAAGGAGTGGGATATGGTGTGCTTCTTCATTGTGCCTTGCGTTGGCCTGCCCTTGTTTTTATAGATCAGTTTTAGAGGGGTTGGTGTCTCCCACCCACATTTTCTTCTTCTCCTTTTTGTAATTGACCCTTAATAATCATGATCTGATGCCCCTTTCATTTATCATCTGATCCTGACCTCCAGAGGGTCTGTTGCAGTAGTGAGCAACATGCCAGAATAAGAGAAAAGCCTGTTTTTCAATGCTTTTAGCAATGTGACCTTAGGTATTGATTTATAGCCTGCTGCAGTGCTTCAGTGCAAAAAGGGAACTGTGGTAATTAAGTTAGTATCTGCACTTTCTAAAATACTGCTGAATTGCAACAAAGAGAGCCCCTTTATTTTCCCCTGCTGTCTTTCACTGAATGCAAATGCAGGCACTGACCCCTGACCCTGCACTGTTTTCCTCAGTTGCAGCTGTGATTTTTCTTCTCTTTATGTCTTTAGGTACTGATGGACTCAGTAAAATTCATTCATTTTGTTTCCCAGCTTTCCTCCCTAAAAACTGGCACTGAAAGAGTTTTATACCTGGAACTGAACTAACAGTGATCCTTACTTGAATTTTGTGGTAAGAGTAAAGAAACAGCACCTTGAAAGGAAACATAAAAATGTTATTGAGGAAACTAAGCTCCCCCCTCCCCACCTTAAGGAAGTATTTCTGCATGGAAAACTTCCCAACTTGGCAAGGTGTATTGTTTCCTTTCCTCCTCCCCAGTGAAAATCTTTTTAAAAGAGAGATAACAAAGCAAACACAATGAGAGGTCTGTTTTGTATTCCATTAGACTCATTAAGTAAAACAAGGCTACAAAAGGTAATGGCAATGAAAAAAACCCCAAGTACCTTGGGGTAAACATGTAAATGACATGCTAATGTATGCAGATTAGCACACCATGTTCAGTGACCGTAAAACTCCTACTAAATGCAGCTAATTAAAGATAGGTAAGATGTTGCCTGGTGTTATGCAAAAGCCAGTATATTACTGCAATTATAAGAAGTGTGCCTTGAGAATCTTGCTTTATATCTGACATTCCAAATAATGTTCTCTTCCCTTTGCATTTTTTCCACTGCCCTGGCAGCAGTCACCTCTTTTCTTCTATTCTCCATGATCCAGCCTAAGTGAACTGTAAAATTTAATAACAAAACAATGGAACTGATTTTAAACACTTGAATGCTGGGCAACTGAGATCAGGAACTGTTGGATATGAACTAGAAGCTATTTCTAAGATCAGCTATAAAGACAATTCTTGAATTAAAACTTCATTTATTTCTTACTTGGGTCACATCAATCAGTTATTATGGTGGGACTCAAATTTTGGTTGACTATTGGTTCCACATGATGGTCCATTTTTAGGAATGATGATAGCATTAGAAACATATTACCCTTTTCTTCTTGTATAAATGCTCATTTTTAAGAGCACAGTAGAATATATTTATTTGTATAATGCTTCTGCATATTTTAAATGTTATGTAGTTTTAAATGCTGTTTCTGCCTGGAGCCTTCAGGAATCAGCTGGGTTAAAAATCTCAGTAAATGAATGGATCCATTGTGTGGCCTCAGAACTGAGTAAAACAGGATATGTCAGTCCTTGGTATGAGTAAAAGCTATTTGGTGGCCTTTAAAGGCATTTTGTTTAAAGGTTTTCTGTAAAATCTTTTCTTACTTGAAGGCCAAACTGCAGAATAATGCAAATTAGGCAAGACTTTCTCTTCCTTAAGTATTCAGAGATGTTCATGTGATAGCAGAATAAAATTAGTCACAGTTAATTACTCAATCATAATTTTTTTTCCTCAGCTGCAACTTGGGAATTACAGTTTGCTTCAACATTCTCACAAATGTTGAGGAACCTGGTGGGTTTCATCTGGTTCATTCTGTAATTCTGAGCCTAGAACCTAGAGGTGCGGAATTGTGCAGCATTCCATTGACTACACTGTCTAGGGCTGCTGGGCAATGCAATGCAACACTCATCTGAAAAGTCACAGGATTTCCCTGTCTGTTGTAACAAAACAAAAAATGCAATTTTTACCAAACAACTTTAGAATACAGTGACAATTTTTGCAATGAAAACCCTCCTAATTATCCTCTTTACTATCCTGCTGGGATGATACATATGACAAAATAGACTTGGGGTGAAAACCTTTGGTTGATGAACAGCCATGGTTGAAGTGAAATCTGTTGAGTTCACAGAGGTTGCTACTTTTTAACCTGACAAACCATGGACAATTGGAGTCATTAATGGGGGAAAGAAGTAAGGATTAAAGGCTGCTATGATGACTGAAATCAGAGTAGGCAGTCAGTTGCGCATTGTCAGGAAAGGATACACAGGTTTGCATAATATCTACATGCGATGATAATTTATATGTATAGTTTTAAACTAGAAATTATTATTATAAATAAAGTACAATACATCTTGAGAGCAGGGGGCTGTAGAGGTTTGAGCACTGATCTGTGACTCTGAAGATCATGGTTTGAATCCCCACTGGGCCATCGAAACCCATTGAATGACCATGGAAAAAACTTCTTAGCCTCAGAGGAAGGCAAAGGCAACCCCCCCCCCCCCCGAATAAATTAGGCGAAGAGAACTCAGTAATAGTGCCACCTTAGGGTTGGTAGAAGTTGGAAATTACTTAAAGGCACATAACAACAACAACAGCAGCAGCAGCAGCAGTAGCAGCAGCAACAACAACAACAACAACAACACATCTCACCACAGTGGAGATGACTTGGACCATGTGGCCTGCTCAGTCTGCTGTAGAAAGGCAACATCCAGACCTAGGAAATTAACAGAGGCCTGGACTATGAAACCTCCCCAAGAGCAAGATTGGGCAATTTCCAGGCCACCTCTGCCATTTTTGGCCCCTGGCCATGTCAAAGATTGTTTGTAAAGGGCTGCACATGGCCTATCATGGTGTTGCAAGCCTCCAGGAGTAAAATTGACCATGGGGGGGGGCATTTTCACAATCTCACGTGTTCTAGACTCAGGGTTTTCTTTTTCAAAATGGTCTTGGGGAGCCTCGTGAAGTTTGTGGGCCACACATTCCCTGACCCCCGATACAGTGTTTGTCATCTAACAGAGAAGTGTTCCCTAACAGTATAGATAGCAGGTGTTGATTCCAAGAGCTGCCATAACTCAGTTATGGATTATATGTTTTATATGCAGATGGTCCTATTGTTATCTCCTGGGACATTCTAGTAGGGCTAGGAGAAAATCCTGCCTGAAGCATTGGGGAGCCACTGCCATTTAGTATTAATAGTAAGAGATTAGATGGACCAAGGGTCTGATCCAGTATAAGGCAGCTTTTTATGTTAACTAGTATAGCCTGGTTTATGCAGAACAATTGTAGGTTTCATAGTCAATATGGCAAGCAAACAATATGAAAAAAATGTGTTAGATTTCTAGAAAGAAGTTGGGGAAGATTGAATGTTACATAAAAGATTATTACAAAGTTCAGAATAAAACATTTAAATGTTATCAGATTTGTGTTTTTAAAAAAATTCTCCCTGCTATTTATCTTTATTATGCAAAAAAAAAAAAAAAAAAAAAAAAGCCAGTTCCTCCCTCTCAAGCTCCGGTCCTCTGGGAGAAATCTGCTCCAGCCAACGAAATCTAGGCTGTCAGCAACCTCCCAGAGGGCATTCTTGGTAATCGCCCCCAGACTATGGACGTTTTCAAACGGGGCTTTAGGAGGACTCAATCCTACCTCCGTCCGGCCCCACTCCGGCTCCATTTCCAGCTTGTTCACACGCACGCGGCGGCAAACCCCGCCCCTTCCGGTGCCATCCCTGCGTCCATCCGGCTCCTTGCTCCGTGTGTTCAAATGCACGGAGCCGTAAGTCCGGCCTCACTCCGGCCGAACCAATGCTAACTCCGGCTTCAGCAGCTTAAAGGTAATTCCGGGTGTCAAAATGAATTAGCCTGCCGCCGCCGGAGCCATTTCGGAATCAGCGGCACGGCCCGTTCCGGAATGACTCCACCCGGCTTTAGGGAGGGTAGTGTGAACATGCCCTATGGAATGGCCTGCCAGATGAGATCCATCATATTAACAATTTAAGCAGCTTTTAAAAAGTTGTGAAGATGGAGCTCTTCTGGCAGGCCTTTCCTGATTAGATTCCCAGCCCCAGGAAGTCCGCGTGTTTTTACCATCCTAGTTTTTGGCTCTCCCACTGTTTGTTGTTGGTTTGTTGTTTGTTTTTTAATTTTTATTGTATTTTTTATTGTATTTTTGATATTTTATATTAAGGTTTTTTTTAAATGGATTTGTAGTTTAATACTGTTTTAATAGGGGGAGGGGTGGTGGGTGTTTATTTTTAGATTTGTATGGATTTTAATTCTTGTAAGCTGCCCCGATTGCTCAACAGAGGGGCAGGGTAATAATAATAATAATAATAATAATAATAATAATAATAATAATCATCTCATTTTAGGAAGAGAAAAATTAGACTGGTTTGGACACAAACGAAAACATGGGTGGACAAGCAGTTTTGCTCTTTACTACTGCAAAGAGATCACCTGAAATGTGAACAGCAAGATGAAGATGAAGGAGAAGGTTCAGGTTACTATGAACTATTCTATCCTATCCTATCCTATCCTAGTCAAACTTTTATAGACCATAGACTACTCTATTGTGGAATATCCTATTATAGAACATTCTGTTATAGAAGTCATAAAACACAGGGGCCATGCATCATCCACTGCTGAAACACAGGATGCCTTCTTGAAATTAACAGGACCATAGAATATTCTTTTCCACCACCACCACCACCAGGGTAATATTGACATATGAAATTGTCAGGAAACTGCCTGTCTGGTATATAGGAGGAGGAGAAATATTTACTGTTTATATATGACTTTGAAAAACCCTAAAGCACTCATTTTACCTTAAGTAAACAAACAATGTAAATATATCTACATTTCTTTATTTCTCTAGATATAGTTCCCCTCTCCCAACATCAGAAGGCTTCTTTTACTTTCTTCCCTTTGGCAGGCCAACACTGGTTCCCTCAACAATATTTTTCAGACTATTTTTTGGAACTCATTCCAGACAAATGGGGCTGCCACTTGGCTGCTGCCCTTTCCTAGTGCTTAGTTTGACAGAAATCAAGAACTGGTGCCTATCACAGGCAGCACTGTTTTCAGAACTAAGGAATCAACATGAAGGAGTGGGATGGGATCTCAGAGAGATGAGTGTTTAATGTGATATCTGAAGACCGTGAATAATGTAATACTTGATTTTGATAAGTAAAGGGAAAGGGTGGGAAAGGAATCAAGAGCAGAAAGAAGAAAGCTTAGCAATATTTCTAACATTATTTTTATTGTCTGTTTGCCCTGAAGGAGCTGTTCATAAGAAACTCATTATTTCACATCAGTCTCCCCACTGCTCCAGCTTCTATGCTAAAATGATACTGTGAACTTCTATTGTCAAGATTTTGGTTAGAAGGCTGTGACTGGCTCTTAAATCCAGTTGTATAACTAGGATGCTCATACCAGCTTGCACCATCAGCAGAACTGGATGACCAAACTATCCCAGACTACTACTTCAGGATGCAGATGGCATAGTGTATTTAAATGTGAAGAAAATTCATGTACCTAGCCTATCAGGGAGAGGCTTAAATGGCTTAGTTTTCTTCTTCCCACTCTCTTTGTCTATGTAGATGGTAGTTGTCTACTGTAGAATGAACAAGAAAGATTAGACATTGACCAAGATCCTTAACAATCACTAGAAATTTGTGCCAGCTTCTTTCTGATGCAGAACCTGCTTGAAATCCTCTTGTGGCTGTAATCCTCTTACTGGGTCAGTGGTAGGATATATGGGGAGTTTCCAGAAACTATCCAGCTTCACTGTGTTCACTGGAGGCTCAAGAGGGGAATGTTTGTTTCTTTTTTTCTAGGCTGCACAACTATAGCTGAATGACACCTGGGAGGTCCTCACTCCCAGGCCATGGATTGGGTATGAGAGCATGCTCAGGGGTATTCAAGCTGGAGTTTCTAGCTGTAGAGAAGGATAGTTGTGCAAGGAGGCACTGGATACTTTCTTCTGTGATGACTAAAGAGGAAAATTTGCTGGCATAACAGAAGGTTATTCCCACAGATGTCACCATCAGGCTTCTAACTAATGTTGAGTTGAACTTCCAAAACATTTTTTGACAAAGTCCCCCATGAAAGAACCCTGAGCAAAACAAAAGATTCTTGATAGATGTGGAATAAGAAGTGAAGTGCTCTTTAAGAAACAGTAAATAATTTTTGCAGGGGCGGGGGGCAGAAAGCAGTGTGTGAGAATAAATGGTTAGTTTTCACAGTGGAGAAATGTAAACAGGAGTTGGGTTCAGATGATGAGATAGGGCCTTCAACATACCAACCCTCCCCCACCTATTAATAAAACAATTTGTCAAAAGTGCAGACCTGTTTCACTATAGCAGGGATGGGCACACTGCAGACTTTCAGGCTTTATTTTATTTTATACTGGAAGCTGAAGATTCACTGACAGGATTCAGCTGCAAAAAGTGTATATTTAAAATGAAAGAATTCTGAGATTAAAATTTGTTTTGAATGCTGGAACTGAACATCTTAGAAGTCCATTCCTGGTTACTCTCTTCTGCTAGTTACTTTCTTTATTTCAGTACTATAATGGAGTATGGTGGAGAAGAGTCATTTGGTTACTGAATTTTTTAGATGCTAGAAATCCTTGTGGATCTATTGCAAGTCTACCAAGAGATCCTGATACCTTCTTCACAGACCTGTGCTATAGACAAAGCACTTTCAGAGCAACTAATCCTTGATGGCTGAAATGAAAGCAATATATTCTGGGAGAATATACTCTCCTTGTGTTCAATTGATCTTAAAGAAAATTGCAGTTTGGCATGAAATAAATACAACTAAATATAAGCCAAATCAAGACACCCCAAATGAAAGTTGACAGTACATGTCGATGTCAGGCAAACCTGTTTTCTGTTATATCCCCCCAAGATGGGACAATTTCTGATAGCTAGTCCCTATTAATCCACATATAGTTTTCATCATGTCATATTCAGTTGAATGATCCAGATGTTCATATGAGCCCATCTTCAAGTACATAATTTGCATGTTTCTTCTCTTCCTGCAATAAGGTACTTTGCAAAGGCAACATCCTCATTTGTGAACCTAAAGCCTACATATGTAGATGTAGTTGTTCATTCAAATTTAAAACAGTATTAAAGACCAGTCACTTCCAGCAGGCCTATCCAGATGATTTTTAAATTTTGAATTTTAAATATAGACATCATTTTAATCTATATTTATCTTATTTGTTCTGCTGTTGTGCATTTTAACTGATGTTGTATGTTTTATATTAATCTGTTGTTGATCCCTGCCTTGAGCCATGGGGAAAGGAGGGTAAGAAAATATTATTGTTATTATTATTGCTGCCAATGTTGTTATTATTTGCATAAAATTAGAGCTTGGAAAATTACTTTTTTGGACCACAACTCCCAGTTGCCTGTGGGCATGGCGTTTGGGGGGGAATCTTAGATATGTAGTTTTTTCAAAGTAGAGTGGTTGGGTTTTTTTTTACAAGTTCTGGATAAAGCTAAAGTTGCAGAGGTTGTAGGCAAGGAAAGGAGGTGGGACCACATTTTCACCTCCATGCCTTCAGAAAATATGTGTTTGATGTGTGTTAAAGGCTTGTATAGTAGTTAATGGGTCAACCAAAAAATCAGGAAAGACAAGCACTCTCAGATTCATTCATGCTCACAGAGTCATTGGAAGGCTGGCATACCACTTATATAAAAATAGTGATTTCACCAAGGCCACCCAAGCTGAGACTGGAAGGGATTTGAGTTCAGGTTCAGTGCTTGTGGTCAGAAACTACTGTGGTTGACTTGAAAAGAGGGGCAGGGGAAAGTGGTTTACCTTATAAGAGTTGTTTCTGCATATTTAAGAAGCACTTTAGGGGAGTGGCATGACTTCTTTTGATTAGACCTTATTCATGGAGATGGGATGGGGCAAAACCTGATGATCTTGGCAGAGATGACCATTACTTTTTTTTCAAGGTTTCCCTTGATGCGTGTTTAAAGAACAACTTTGGATCTGGCATTCACAGAGCTTTTCCAACTTGCTTTACTTCTAAACATTCTTCAAAAGCCTCAGTGGTATAGAGAGCTTTGCTTTGATCCTTCAAGTATACCCACCTCTGAAGCTTATGGTAGACACCAGCTTCAACAGATTCTCAGATGATTTTCTGTCTATATTCTAACTTCTGTTTGAAAACTGAGAAATGACTTAGTAAAAAAGCCTTCACTTAATGCTTTGGCTTTGGAATGTGAAAGATAGGCATATAGGCTGGCTGCATTTTTTAAAATGTACTAGTTAAATGGGATTCTTCTATTAAAAATGTCAATATCATTTTAATTATAAGTCCAAACACATTTTGTCTTACTTCAGACCAAGACACCAAAATTCAATACCTTTGGCTTTCAGCTTTTTGACTGGAGACTGCAAGTAGGTGATGATCTGACCTATTATTCCTGATCTTTCCAAAAGCAACAGATGCTTGGGAAAACCCTGACTTTGAGCATGTCGCCTGCAAAGCATCTGTTCTGACATTGGCAATCAGACCTTTTCACCTCTGGCTCCCACATGATTTGGAAAGCACATTGTTTGACGACTCCCATGACCTTTCTAGGGTGTCCCAGCAGGACTAGCCCTACCATTATGTGGAGTTGGGCAGCTGCCTTGAGAAGCAGTTTTGGGATGACATAAAATGATAGCAATTATTAATTATTTACTTTGTTATTAGTGCATTTTTACTGCCAGGAATGGGGAGATGTGTTTGTGAGATTTTTTTTCCTCATGTGCCAAAATATGTTGATTAACTAAGCTGCATCATGCCTTGATTTAGGTAGATACAGAATACCATTTATTGTATTGCATCAGGCATCAAAGCAGCTTGAGCTATCTCTGTTTCTCAGTAAACTCTTGGAAAAGTCCCAGGCTTTCTTTGAGAAATCAATCTAATTGTGATCAGGGTGAGGTTTACCCATCATAAAACCAAATATCCATTCTCCTGTAAAGCTAACCAACTGATAGTGGGCTAGTTACTATTGGCTAGCATAACTTACTTCACAGTATGACTGGGCAGTGTACACCTGGCAATCAGGAGTGAGACATGTGAGTAATGGGAGAGGTTCAAGGAACATTGTAGGTCTTTTGAAAATAGTCTCTTGTTGAATGACACTAGACATTAATTCTTATTGCAAATACAGCGGTGGAATCTGAATAATTTGACAGTGTGTTTGTGCTTTACTAGTGACCAAAAGGGTTTTAGGGTTGGGAGTAGGGGGGAGAATTCTCCCAGTTGCTACTCATATCTCAGAGGCTTCATCTACATTGCAGAAATAATGCAGTTTGACACCACTTTAACTGCCATGGTTCAATGCCACAGAATTCTGGAATTTGTAGTTTTGTGAGATATTTAGCCTTTTCTGTCAGAATACTCTGGTGCCACTGCAAATTACAAATCTCATGATTACATAGCATTGAGACATGGCAGTTAAAGCAGTGTCAAGCTGCATTATTTCTGCAGTGTAGACACAGCCAGAGAAATGGAAGTAGCACCCTGATTCTCCTTTCCAGAAAGGCTTTTCCTTAAAGCTATCATGCTGCACTAAACAATAGTGGATGCAGTCTTTTTCTAAAGAGCTTGAACATACTAACACCATACGAGTAATGAGCATCATTGTAATGGTCTCACAGAAAGTTGGAAATGCTGTATTAAAAAACAACAATTCTTGCTCTTAATGAATGCATAACAGTATATATGAAAAACACTATTAAAATCTGAAAGGGGGCATTAGGAACAAGAACAAGAAGAGTCTTTTGTATAAGTGGCCTTTGAGCTAGAAGAAAATGAAAGAGAGAAAGAGAGAGAGAGAGAGAGAAGGGCATTCAGATCTAGCCACCTGCCACAAGACAAGACTGTCCAGGCACCAGCTTGATTCCCCTTACTTGACCTGATCCATCCAGACTACCCACAATGCAGTGTAAACACTTGGTCTTACAGTCTGAACAGGAAAGTGTGCACAAGTCCATTGGTACATATGTCACGTCCTAAAATTGTGCTGTTTTGTTTCTTTCTCAGCTGGATCACAGCATTCTGCAATGGGAACTTTTAATAGATTCAAAAGAAAAGAAAAGAAAAATATCACGAGATTGGCCTAGTCCAGCACCCTTTCTCTGCTTTAAGCCAGAGTGACCTCAGAGAGCACAAGACTGATTCCTCCTCTCCCTCCTGCTGCTTTCAGACTCAAGTTGATCTCAAATGAGTCTTGTTTTCTTGCTGGCTTTCACACACCAAGGCACTGTTGTATGACTTAAAATGGTAAATTATTCCTGTTTAAGAAAATGTCAGTGTTTTTTAAAACAGAATAACAAGCCCTGGAAAGGCTTGGCTGTGCATTTTGCTCCCAACGTTTGAATGCAAGCAGAATGATGCATTCATCATTCTGATCAGCAGCATAGAGAGGAATGATGGAGGCACAATGCAGCTTCAGTTCAGAAGTAACATGATAGCTGTTTCTTTTTTTTAAAGCAAGATTATCTGGAGTATGTTAGTGCTCATAATCTGACATCAGAGAATGAGGCACTATCTATACAGGTCTCCACTTACAAACAACTGAAACATTGGAAGGCTTCTTTCTTAAATCTGGGCACACAGTCATATGATATGCTCCTTTAAGCTGGGGGATTGCTTTGAGTTGGGGCATTTTGTGGTACTCCCTGTTTCTGTGACTGTTTTTCTTGAGTTCTGTGTACATATTTTAGTTTCAGCCCAAGCAGTGAAAAGATACCTGAATATTCCTTTCCCTCATGAAAATGAACCCTGATTTTAGGCTTACCTAAAATAATGCATTCCTAGAATCAGTGTATTTAACTTGATCATAGTGGCAAATGCAGTAGCCAGGCCAATAGTGTGAACAACTGCTCTCCTGCTGATGTTACTTTGACAGTACTTAAACTGGAAACTGGCTACTAGGTCAGTATATCCACCAGGAGGAAAACAGAAGAAAGAAACTCATTTTCTCAGTACCTGATGGGTGTGGAGCATTGGCATTATCCATCTTGTATGCTTGTGGAGCTGGCTGAAAATCAAGGTGAGTTTCTGCTCAAAACTTTGGAGAGTGGGGCAGTGCTGTCACTAGGATTGCTGGTATCCAATGTGGTAACTCATGGTGTCACACCCTCCCATTGATCTCTCCCATACCACACCATACAGAATCCTTAGTAATGTTTTTGTACTAATATTATTTTCATAAATTGCAATTCCTGTATATCACTGAATGTAATGGCAATAGTTGTGACATAAATTGCTTTAAAAATTAAAATTATACTTTTAAATTACAGTATCATACACACAGCCTAAATGTATTTACATGTACATGGTTTGATGTGGTTAAAGTGAAAATTTGGTAGGATGTTTTTAAAGAAAAATGTTAAAGATTATTTATTTATTTTTAAATATTTTATTAAATTTTTTTTAAATGGGAACCTCTCTCTTCTCCTCCCACTGAGCCTTGCCCCACTCACACCATGTCTTCAGTGTTTTAAAGGGACACAGGCAAATGCCACAGTCTATTCCTGCCCAAAGGCAGATGTTTGAGGAGGCGATGGTATAATCCCCCTTTAAGCTATCACCTGGTGTGATCTGAACACCCCCTCTGAACTGCCCCTAGTGATGCCTCTGGGGTGAGACTGTATCTTCACTCTTTCCTAGTGTCATTTTAATAATAATAATAATAATAATAATAATAATAATAATAATAACCCCGTCTTTAGCCGTATCTATCAAGGCGTCTTACATCTAAAATCAATACATAAAAACAATTCCTACAATAGGTTACAAACAATGTAACTAACACTATTACCCCCCCCCCCATTAAAAATAAATACAGGTCTAAGTTAAAACTAAAATTAACAATAAATAAATTAAACAGTAAAATTTCCAGTAAACTCCCTGGGGTACGGCGTGGATATAGGAGAGTGTCTGATGAGGGAGGTTAAGATAGGTGGGTAGTTTTATTCCAGGTAGGCCTGCTGGAAGAGATCCATCCTGATGGCTTTTTTAAAAGCCATCTAAGCTGGTTATCTGATTGATCTCTTCCGGCAAGGCGTTCCAGAGTCTGACGCGGTAGCAGAAAATGTCCTCTGGGAGGTTGCCGCCAACCTAGTTTTCATCAGTTGAAGCAGTTTCCTCCCAGAGGACCTGAGGGTGCAGGGCGGATTATATGGAAGAAGGTGATCCCCTAGGTAGGTTGGACCCAGGCCATGTAGGGCTTTAAAGGTCATCACCAACACCTTATACTGTGCTCGGAAACCAATAGCAGCCAGCAGAGGGATTTCAGAATAGGAGTAATATGATTCCTCCTCGATGTTCCAGTGATCAGTCTGGCTGTCATATTTTGTACTAGTTGTAGTTTCCGAGTTAGGTATAAGGGTAGCCCCATGTGAAGTGCATTGCAGAAGTCGAGTCGTGAGGTTACCAGTGCATGTACTACAGTTTCTAGGTCCTTTACTTCCAGGAAAGGGCGCAGCTGGCGTATCAGCCGAAGCTGATAACAGGCGCTCCTGACTGTCGCATTCACCTGATCTATCATGTGAAGTGACAAGTCCAGGAGCACCACCAGACTGTGAACACAGTACTTAGCAGAGAGCGTGACCCCGCCCAGGACTGGAGGTTGCAACCCAATACCTGGTTTGGGGCCCCCCACCATAAGTACCTCCGTTTTACCTGGATTTAACTTGAGTCGATTTTTCCTCATCCAGTCCATTACTGCTTCGAGACATTGATTGAGGGGAGAACTGCCACCTGCCGTCATAGCAGCTGACCGAGACATGGAGAAATATATTTGGGTGTCATCAGCATATTAATAACACCCAGCCCCATGTCTCCTAATGATCTCTCCCAGCGGTTTCATATAGATGTTAAACAACATTGGGGACAGAATGGCATCCTGCAGGACAACACATTTTAACTCCATTTTCTCTCTTTGCTTTGGCAGTATAGGTCTGATCAAGCTGGGGAATGCTCAAATCCTTTGATACCTGTTGCACACTTTGTGTGGACATTCTCACACCAAAACACATGTTTGGCAAAATCAAAGTCTGTCAGACAATGATCTTGGGAAAGACATACTGTAAATCTTTGGATGTGGAGTTATGCATTAATTGTGGTGCACATCCTTTGTGATGAATGGTAATGTTGCACAAATGAATCAAGACACCAAATTTGCTATTGAATACACAACCAAATGCCAATGTCCATCCATGCACATGGACAATACACATCCATGTACAGTGCATGTCACATGTCATGTATGTGTGAATCTATGCACTATGTGCACCCATGAGCAATGACACTACATATGCAACCCCACTTCTGCAATTTTGAATTCAACATGGCTGGTTGTCTAAATAGGGTAAATGAGACTTTGTCAAGGATGTTTATAAAGACAATATGCATATCGTCTTCTGGTTTGTCTTTAATAATGTTTCTGTCCTCATTGATTCTGGATTACCATCAGCCTTCTGATATTCCTCCCTTCCTTGGTTCCTTGCACACCCTCCTCTGTTCTGCTTCTCTTGACCTTGTTTTTGTGTTACTAAAATAAATGGGGAGGAGAATCCATCCAAAAAGAATTATATGTTAAAACACGATATAGAATATATGAACAATATGCAATTAAAAGAAACCAAGTAGTCAACCTGAACATTAAAGTAAATGGGAATGAAATAAGTAGCTTATGTCTTGTGGATAAAACAGTAGTATGGGTTGAAATTGAAGGAAAGCTGCAGAACACATTAAACACTGCAGCCTAAAATAAATAAGAATGAAACAGATGTTATTGACAAGTAAAAGGCCTGCTGTTTGGATGGAGATGTATAATATGTCAGAAGTAACTTAAGAATGTACAAGATATAAATATTCTGGGTGGCCAAGATAAGATAGGACAGAGGATTTACAGCAGAAATGGAAAGCAAAGCAGGTATGCATGAGCAAATGCGTTGACAAGAAACATCTGAAAATATACAGTGGTACCTCTACTTACAAAATTAATTCATTCCGACAGCCATTTCGTAAGTAGAAAATTTCGTAAGTAGAAGCAAATTTAACATTGAAATGCCCCAATCCGTTCCAGGCCCCCAGATTCAAGCTACAACTCAATACAAATGTATAATACAGGGTTATTTCGTTAAGTACCTCTAATACAAACATGTTACATTACCCTTAAGGAACAAAAAACATAAAAAAGTTGCAGGACTAATGTAAAGAATAAAAAAGAGTTTCATTTACCTTTTGGGTCGGCCGGCTGTGCGATGGCAAGAGTGAGTGAGAGAGGAGACGACGGAGGAGGAGGAGGCATCCGAACACACCCAATTTAAAAGAAATTAACAAATTTTAACGTTTAACTTTTTTAAAAAAACTGCTGTTGTCGACACCTTTCACCTTCTTCGATTTAGGTTCACTCTGTTTTGTAAAGAACTGATCTAAGGATGACTGCTTTTGTCGGCTTTTAACAATTTGTCTAAAATGTGAAAGGCAAATATCATCAAAGTGAGCGATAGCCTGACTGGTGAACACTTTTTCTGGGTGCTTCTTTTCAACAAATTCCACAACTCTATGGAATTGTCATAAAACGTCTTTGATTTCGGATGTCGGAATGGCTGCCTCCTCCTCCTCCTCCTGGTCCTTACGGAGCTCCTCCTGCACTGCAGTGTGTTGCATCTCCTCCAACTCCTTCAGCTCCTCTGTAAAAAGCTCCTCGTTGTGCTCCTCAATCATCTCATCAGTGTCCTCAACATCCACCTCAAGCCCCATGGACTTTCCCAGTGAGACAGTTTCGCTAACTTCAGACTCAACATCACCCAAACCCTCGTGTGGAAACAGCATCAGGTTACAAGTTTCTCCAAGCAGAATTCAGGTTACGTCTGCTCAGCTCCTGCTAAGCCAAGTCGATAATCTTGAGGCACACAACAATATCGAAAAGCTGTTTCCAAAACTCATGTAGGGTCAGCTGGGTATTTTCTGTGATGTCGAAACACCTCTTGAACAAGAGTTTCTTGAAGTTCGAAATCACTTGTTGGTCCATGGGCTGGAGGATGGAGGTGGTGTTTGGTGGCAGGAACAGCACTTTGATGAAGGAGAACTGCTCCAGGATATCATCTTCAAGGCCAGGCGAGTGGGCAGGAGCATTGTCAAGATTGAGGAGGCACTTGAGGGGGAGATCGTTCTCCTCGAGGTAATGCTTCACAGCAGGGCCAAAAACCACATTGATCCACTCAACAAAAAATTGGCGTGTGACCCAGGCTTTGGCATTGACCCTCCATAGCACCAGAAGGTTTTCTTTGGTTATTTTATGAGCCTTGAATGCTCTTGGATTCTCTGACTGGTTAGACCAGCAGGGGCTTAAGTTTACAATCCCCACTGGTATTGGCACAAAGGGCCAGCGTAAAGTGGTTCTTCATGGGCTTGTGGCCTGGCAATTTCTTCTCTTCAATGGTGATGTAGGTACAGTGAGGCATCTTTTTCCAGAAGAGGCCCGTCTCATCACAATTAAAAACTTGCTGTGGGACGTAACCTTCCTCATCCACCAATTCTTTGAATTTTTGAACAAATTTGTCAGCCGCTTTCTGGTCGGCGCTAGATGCCTCGCCATGCTGAACAACAGAGTGAATTCCAGTCCTCCTCTTAAATTTGTCGAACCACCCATGCGATGCCTTAAACTCCGGGTTTGGTTGTGAATCTGAAGTTCCTTCACCTCCATCCTTCTTCATGAATGACGAAGGTCATTGAAGATGGCCATTGCCTTTTCACAAATCGCCGTTTCAGTCACTGTGGGCCTTTGCAGACTGCCAGAAATAGTGCACATTAAATTGAGGCACTGTCCTGGCTCAGTGCTAGGGAGTCATGGGAATTGTATTTTTTTCTGGGACATTGAGCCTTCTCTGTCAGAGAGCTCTGGTGCCACAATAAATTACAGTTCCCATGATTCCCTAGCACTGAGCCAGGGCAGTGCCTCAATTTAATGTGCACTATTTCTGGCAGTCTGCAAAGGCCCTGTGTCTCCAGCTATCTCTTTCCCCTTTATCCATAGAAGCAACAACCTCTCCATTTCATCATTCACTGCCGACCTCCTCTTTGAAAGAGCAGAGATGCCTTTAGAAGGAGTCACAGCTTTTAGGGCTTCCTTGTGCTTCAGAATTGTACCGATTGTGGATGGGTTACGGCCATATTCTTTTGCGATATCAACCAAGCGCATCCCTCTTTCATACTTTTCTATGATCTCTTGCTTGGTTTCTATGGACAAGAGCACTCTCTTCTTCTTCTCATCACTTTTCTGCATCACTTTCTTGGGGGCCATAGTGTTGATGGATATCAGAAGCCAAAAATATCACAAGCCAAAAATACAGTCCTGAATATCAGAAGCCACAGAAGCCAAAAATACAGTCCTGGAGATCAAAAGCCAAAAATATCAGAAGCCAAAACTACAGTCCTGGAGATCAGAAGCTACAAATATCACAAGCCAAAAATACAGTCCTGGAGATCAGAAGCCACAAATATCACAAGCCAAAAAGCCACAAGCCACAAGTCCTACCTTCCTGGATCTCAGAAGCCACGAATTTCGCTAGCCACACTTCCTCTCCTCTTTCGCAAGCCCGAACCGTGCTGTCTAGCTGAATTTTGCTAGGCAAACACTTCCTCTTTCGCTAGCCAATACAGTGCTGCTTTGCTAGATTTCACTAACCAATGGCATGCCACGAAATTTAGAGAGCAGCTCGTTCACGCCAATTTCGTAAGTTGGAATGCTTTCTTAAGTCAAAGCAATTTTTTTCGGGAGGCGCGTTTCGTAAGTTGAATTTTTCGGTAGAAGAAGCATTCGTAAGTAGAGGTACCACTGTATTTACCTATGAAAAGGAAATGTATAAAATACAGAGTGAGTATTTAATATTTGTGAAAAATAGGCATAAGAACATAGGAAGAACCATGTTGAATCCAACCAAAGGTCTATCTGATCAAACATTCTGTTCACACAGTGGATAATCATTTACCAATGGAAGCACCCAAATACAGTGCAAGTACAACTTCCATATCACATTCCCCAATAAATGATATACAGAAGCCTATTACCTCTGATGTATAGTGATGTATAGCCACCCTGAGGCAATATATAGCTATGTGCAGGTCCTGATCTCCATGTATTTGTCCAATCCCCCTTTTATATCCATCAATTTGGCAGCCATCCATAGATTTTTTTTGGCTGTGCCTACCACAGTTTAACTATATGTTTTGTGAAGAAGTATATCCTTTTATCTGCTTGAATTTACACCATGCAGCTACAGTGGATGACCCAGAGTTCTAGTATTATGAGACAAGAAGAAAGGCTTCAGGGGATGCAATGGCTCAAGTGGTTAAGTCACTGACTCTGTTCATTGCAAGATCGGCAGGTTGGCAATTCAAGGCCCGAGTGCTGCATGATGCTTCTGCCATCCTAGCAGTTCAAAAGCATGCAAATGCAAGTAGATAAATAGGTACCACTTTGGTGGGAAGGCAAACAGCATTCTGTGCAATCATGCTGGCCACATGATCACAGAGTAGTCTCTAACAATGAAGCTTAGTAATGAAGATGAGCACCACTCCCTATGGTCGGACATGACTTGACAACCTTGTCAATGGGGAATACCTTTACCTTTACCTTTAAGAAAGGCTTCACTCCCTCTATTTGCTCCACATCACAAATAATGTTATGCACTTCTATTGTGCCTTCTCTTCCTTCCCTTTTTTTCTAATCCTTAAATGTAGCCATTATTCATAGGAGAGTTGCTCCAGTCCCGTGATCTTTTCAGTTACCCTTTTCTGAAAGTTCAAATGGGAGAAAGATAAAACTGGGGGCATTTGACATATTGTGTTGGCAACTCCAGCATCAGGATTGGCACTGTTGGGTACTTCCTGCAAGGTTAAACTCTAGAAACTCTGCTGTCAACCCCCATAACTTCTCTGCTCTGATGCTGCTTTTACTTGTCAGTCACATCTTTTCCAGCTGTCTCCTGAAGCAAATAAGCAAAGACAGGAACAAGGAGAAAGGGCAGTCTATTTTTCTCTGGATAGCTCTGTGGATTGGGTCTAAAGGGCAGAGGTAAGTGAAAAGGCAGCAGAAACAACATGCACTGGAGGAAGTGGATCTACTTGGGGGAGTACAATTGAAAATATATTTCCTAATCTCCTCACCACATAAAAAACTCTGCAACTGGCTGTAGCAATAAATCTTTGGCCTTCCAGATGTTTTTGTCCCTAACTCTCATCAGCCTCAAACAGTAGTGATGGCCAATGATTGCAGACATGTAAGAGTTTATCACACTAAAAATAAGGCGACTTATCCCTCACAAGATTTGCCTTTCAAATTAATAGTGGGTATTATCGCAGAAGAAATTGCCATTGGCACCGTTGGGCAACTTAACCCGGGTCCCAACCGTGCTCAGCTGGCTGATTTGCAAACATGGGAGCTTCCTAAGTAACCATCTTAAACTGGGTGGTTACTCACCACCCTTCTCCACCCCCAATTTCCCACAGTCCCAATTCAGGGGTCAAATCTCACATTTAAAGAAACCAGTTCTTTCCCAAAATAGTGGAGGGAGTAAAATTGAGCCCCCCCCCCATCATGTTAAAGCCCTCAGATATTGAAAAGAACTGGTTGAATAAGGGTAATGTTATGTGTTCTAACAGGACTGGAATCATGGTAAGGACACATTATTTAGCCTGTGTCACCCTCAGTCATATATGCTTTTCCTAAGACACTAATTAGGAATATAATATGAAATGTTTTAAGAGTCATATGTTTCTAATTTCATGTCATATTACCATAAAGAGAAATGTAAACCTGAAGTCATATTTTCATCATAGTCACAGCTTAGCTGATTTTTTTTTAAATGTCCTTTTAAACCCCAGGTTAGAAGAAATCTATGTATGCTTCTGTTTCAATAGTGCCATTTCACAAGCAGGAACTTTCCCAGGGCATTAGGTCTAAACTATCAGTAAGGCTAGTAATGTTTTTACTAACTGTACTGGATACTGGTGATCAGGGTTTTCTGTAAAGGAAATCCATTTTCTGTGCAGAAAAGAGTGGGGAGGTTGAACAAAGAGCCCCATGTGTTTTTCTGTCTCCACAACACTTTGGGACATTCAAATACCAGGGAAAAACTGTACAAAATACACTTTTGTTCATAATATTCATAATTATTCTTTCCTGACAGTCTGGAAACTTGTATTTTGACCTGGAAATGAATAATTATGAATATTTTTTCCCATCCTTAGTCATGTCTAATTTGAAGAAAGTCCTGCTGTGGGCCTCCAAACTGGATTGGGACATCCCCAGTTTTCTGCTGAAAATGCTCCCTCTTGGGTTGCCATTTGCCCCCAATGTGCTAGTTGCAAGGTAGTATTATGGGAGGAAATATTTATTTTATTTTATTGTTTATATTTAGAAACTGCTCTATTTTAAGAATAAGCTATCAAATAATGTACTAAGGATCAAAATATCACATTACCAAGAAACAACTGAAAATATTTGAAACATCAAAAATTGGACCTGAAAGCATGGATGGTAATTTGGTTAAGAGGCTTGTTTGAATAAAAATTATCTTAAGCAGATGATACAAGCAAAGCAACATTTGTGTATCCCTACTTCAGCTGGTAAGGAACTCCACAAAGTGGTAGATGACACCTTGAAAGTTTTAGTTTGAATGAAACTTCTAAGGGATATGAGATGTCTAATGGCCAGACAGATCAAAGATGGATCATTGGTGAATTTCAAGAAAAAATGGAATATAGTGATAATGTATTTGACATAACGGGGAGAATACAGCAGTTATGGGCTTTCAAGATTAATACCAGGGGGGAAATAGATAGATAATTAGATGTGCATAATTTAATTCATTGTAGAAAATAGAGAATACAGTGAAGAGATAGCTAGAAAATATAACAATTAGAACCTGCAACTGGGAGGTAGGAAGTTAATGTTTATGTTTAATGTATATTATGTTACTATGTTGAATTTATTTGTTATCTGTATGCCTATGTTAACTGGATTATGTATTTATTTGATGTTTGATGTTATATTTTATTCATGATAGAATAATAATAATAATAATAATAATAATAATAATAATAATAAATTTGAATAGAACTACAAAAGGGCATCATGGACCCCTTCCAATGACCTCAGAGACCAGACAGATTGATAAGGAGAAGACGGATGCTGTCAGATAACAAAGTTAAGAACTTTATATACAAACATCAAAACCTTAAATCTGGCCAGTTAGAAATGTGCTTGTGTAGTTCTTTGAGTAAAAGTGACTGAAGTAGTGGATACTATATTGAGTTTCATTGGATGCATTAAAACATCCATAATGTTGTTCATGAGTTATTTAAACTTAGAATTGAATAGAGAGTCTGCTATGATGTGGAATGGCAGCCATATCAATCTGGTTGGAATTCTTATAATGAGAGGTCAGATGTGATGCAATGAGGGACATACAAAGAAGAGGAACAGAATTTCAGAACAGTATCCATTTATAAAGATCAAGTGATCAGATTTTTCTTAACAGGCACATATGTTTCTACTTTGCTTGTATTTTCCAAGGACTTGTTCTCACAAGCTTCTGTTTCTCAAATCATAAAAAAATGAGGGTAATAAGATTTTGGATTAATTGCCTAACTCCACTTTGTTTCCATTGTTATTTCCCCCAAGTCTCCCAATTCCTACTTAAACAGTGAATTTTCAGTTATAGCTTCATATTGTTAAAATTCCTGTTCAGAAAAACAAACAGGATGCTTCCACACATTCAGATAATCTTAAAATGGCAAAGGAATCCCACTGTTGAATTTCTTGAAATACATGCTCCATGCAAGTTTGCAGCTGATAGGTCCACTGTGCAGTGGTCATCTGAGGCATGTGAGTGTTATATTTAAAGTCCAGGGTGACCAGATAGTTTAACCACAAAGGAGGACAAGGCATTGCAAACTGTAGAACATTCAAGAAAAATGTAGGACATTGCCAAATGAAAGCTAAACATACTAATATGTTTAGCCCAGGGAGAACGCCGGCAGGCTTAAAAACCCCGCCCAGGAACATCTCTCCCCGGCACACGCGGCGGCGGCGACTCTCCCAGCCTGGCAGGGGCCAAGGAAGGACCAGGACCTCTGGGGGGCTGTGTTTTTGCCCAATTGTCCAATCGCCATCTCCTGAGGGGACTGGGACTCCAAAGGGCTCTGCCTTTAGCCCTATTGTTACCACCTGGGCGGCCTTGGAGCAGCTGTGTGCCGCGAGCCGAGGGAGAACGCCGGCGGGCTTAAAAACCCCGCCCAGGAACATCTCTCCCCGGCACACGTGGCGGCGGCGACTCTCCCGGCCTGGCAGGGGCCGAGGAAGGACCAGGACCTCTGGGGGGCTGTGTTTTTGTCCAATTGTCCAATCGCCATCTCCTGAGGGGACTGGGACTCCAAAGGGTTCTGCCTTTAGCCCTATTGTTACCACCTGGGCAGCCTTGGAGCAGCTGTGCGCCGCGAGCCCAGGGAGAACGCCGGCGGGCTTAAAAACCCCACCCAGGAACATCTCTCCACGGCACACGCGGCGGCGGCGACTCTCCCGGCCTGGCAGGGGCCGAGGAAGGACCAGGCCTCTGGGGGGCTGTGTCCTTGCCCTTATTGCCATTTCTAAGGGGACCCGATCTTTAGATGGGCGTGCCCTAGTCCGCTTTTTACCATCTGCAGGAATGCGAGTTGTCCTCGCACTGGTGCTCTCCCTGCTAAAGGAATGTGTCGAACTGATGAGATAATTGGGTTGAGAGGTGTAACTGTTTGGGATTAGACTTGTATCACTGATCAGTGGTCTTAGTCTGGTTGACTACACTTTGCCTATGTTCCAATCATCATGCCCTGTTAAGGGCCAAAATGGTATCATGTTACCTGAGGCTGAGAATGAGACAGGAGCGGCTATCGGAGTTGTGCAGGGGAAAGGGAGATATGGCTGGAACTATGGGAACCAATGTTGCAAAAGAAGATGGGATCGCTGGTTGAAAGCTATCCCGTCTTCAGTTCCCTGTGTTGCTCTGAATGGCATGGGGAGCAGGCCAACCATACCACAGAACCTCACCTTGCTCCTTTGCAATGCCAGGTCGGTTAAAAACAAAACCCATATCATCCAAGAGCTTCTCTTGGATGAGGATGCCGACCTGGCTTGCTTCACAGAAACCTGGCTGGGGGAGGATAGCGCGGCTATTTGGGCGCAGATCCTCCCAGCTGGGTATTCTGTTAGTGAACAGGTGAGGGGAAGTGGGCGGGGGGGCGGAGTGGCTCTAGTTCATAAGAACCATTTGATCTTAGCCAGGATACCTGTCCGGAAGACGGTCACTTCGAGTGTATGTACCTTAGCCTAAAGACCAGGGATAGTTTGGGGATTTTGCTAGTCTACCGACCATCCCGTTGTCTAGCAGACTCCCTGACCGAGCTGACACAGCTGGTCTCTGAGCTACTGTTGGAGTCTCCCAGACTTTTAGTTTTGGGGGACTTCAACATCCCGCTCGAGACCAGTTTAACAGGTGCAGCTCGGGAGTTCATGGAGACTATGACAAACATGGGCCTATCCCAATTGGTCAATGGGCCCACGCATTGTGCCGGTCATACACTCGATGCGGTCTTTAGTATGGAACAGGAATATCCGTGGGCGGAGGTGGTAAGTACCTCCACATTGTCATGGACGGATCATTTCCTGGTTAAGACTGAGCTTAGAGCCAATACCTGCCCCACTGGGGGGGGTGGACCTATTAGAATGGTCCGCCCTCGAAGGCTAATGGAGCCTATCGGATTCCGGAAAGCCTTGGAGGGTTCATTGGTTGGGAATGCCGGTGACCCTGTCGATGCTCTGGTTAATACCTGGAACATCGATCTCACCAGGGCTATCGACACGATCGCTCCTAAGCGTCCTTGCCAACCCGCTTCGAACCACAGACCTTGGTTCACCCTAGAGCTTAGGAGAATGAAGCGGGCTGGACAACGACTAGAGCGCGAGTGGCAGAAGACTCGACTCTTATCTGACAGAACTCGCCATAGGAAATTTCTTAGTTCCTATCGGGAGGCAATACGTGCAGCGCAGAGGGCCTTCTCTTCTGCACGTGTTGCGTCTGCGGAGTCTCGTCTGGCAGAGCTGTTTAGGGTGGTAAGGGAGATGACGCAGGTTCCCCCTGCGCCAAATCCCTTGCTTAACCCAACGACGGCCTGCTGTGACGCATTTAACAACTACTTTGCAGATAAAATCTCTCAGATAAGAGCTGACTTAGATGCCACTATTGAAACAGAGTCATTAGTTGAGGTGTCCAGCGACTCCGCCGATGTAGTTTTACTGGATCAGCTACAATCTGTGAGTACCGAGGATGTGGACAAGCTGCTTGGTAAGGTGAGGAAGACGACTTGCCCTCTCGACCCTTGCCCATCATGGCTGGCCGTCCAGGGGGGGATGCATTGCTGAGATTCCTCACGGATATCATCAATGCATCCTTCAGGGAAGGACATGTTCCATCTTGTTTAAAGGAGGCGGCAGTTAGGCCGCTTCTGAAAAAACCGTCCCTGGACCCCCTGGATATGAATAATTATAGGCCTGTGTCATTGCTGCCATTTCTGAGCAAGGTGATCGAGAGGGCAGTTGCTCTTCAGCTCCAGGCTGTCTTGGATGAAACCAATTATCTAGACCCATTTCAAACCGGCTTTAGGACTGGCTTTGGGGTTGAGACTGCCATGGTTGCCTTGACCGACGACCTGCGTCTGAGCATCGACAGGGGTAGTGTGACCCTGTTGGTGCTCCTAGACCTCTCAGCGGCTTTCGATACAATAGATCACAGCATCCTCTTGGACCGCCTGAGGGGGTTAGGTATCGGGGGCACTGCTTTGCAGTGGTTCCGGTCCTTCCTCTCAGGTCAGTCCCAGAGGGTGCTGCTTGGGGACTGTAGCTCCAATAAGAGGGAACTCACTTGTGGGGTCCCTCAGGGAGCTATTTTGTCCCCGATATTATTTAACATCTACATGAAGCCACTGGGTGAGATAATACGGAGTTATGGTGCTGGGTGTTATCAGTACGCTGATGACACCCAAATCTATTTCTCCATATCTCGTTCGTCGGTCTCGAATTCCAATGGCATCTCTTCTCTCAATGACTGTCTTCAGGCGGTAATGGGCTGGATGAGGAAAAACAGATTGAAGCTGAATCCAGACAAGACGGAGGTGCTCACGGTAGCGGCCCCGAAACCAGGAATTGGGTTGCAACCTCCAGTCCTGGATGGGGTCACACTCTCCTCCAGTGACTGTGTTCGCAGCTTGGGGGTGCTCCTTGACTCGTCGCTCCTGATGACGAATCAGGTTAATGCGACGGTCAGGAGCGCCTGTTATCAGCTTCGGCTGATACGCCAGCTGTGCCCTTTTCTGGAAGTAAGGGATCTCGAAACTGTCGTGCACGCGCTGGTAACCTCACGCTTAGACTTCTGTAACGCACTCTACATGGGGCTACCCTTGTGTCTGGTTCGGAAACTGCAATTGGTCCAAAATATGGCAGCCAGACTTCTATCGGGTACATCTAGGAGGGATCACATTACGCCGGTTTTGAGGTCCCTCCACTGGCTGCCGGTTGGTTTCCGGGCTCAGTACAAGGTGTTGGTTATCACCTTTAAAGCCCTAAATGGCTTAGGTCCAAGCTATATCAGAGACCGCCTTCTCCCATACAATCCTCCCCGCGCTCTCCGATCCTCAGGGAGGAACCTGCTGCAGCCTCAAAAAACTAGGCTGGCGGGGACCTCCCAGAGGACTTTCTCTGTTGTCGCTCCTAGACTCTGGAACGGCCTGCCGGATGAGATCCGTCAATTAACATCTCTGGACAGCTTTAAAAGGGCTGTCAAGACGGATCTCTTCCGGCAGGCCTACCCGGATTAAATCACTCGGCCTCGGGATTATTGGGATCCCCATTATTCAGTCCTCACAATTCCCTTAAAGTCGTACTAGCAGGGGGATGATGGTTTGTATGTATTTTAATGTAATAACCATTTTAAATTTAATTGCAATTGTTTTAATTGAATTGATTTAATAACTTTTTAAGGGGGGGAGGAGGAAATTATCTGCTTTTTATGTTGTATGGTATTTTAATTTGTTCACCGCCTGGATTGGTCTGCCACAGGGCGGTATATAAATAAAAATTATTATTATATTATTATTATAATATAAATATAAATATAAATTCATGATTCTTAGTAAAACTCAAAATGGAGAACATTTTGAAACTCCTCCTGGACAGATGGTTGACATGTAGGGTCCTGGAAAAGGAGGACATCTGGTTGCACTGGTAAAGTCCAAAGTATAAGATAGAATAACTTCACTTACCAGCTGATAATAGTAAGGTCACTTTTCAACATTGTCAATGGTTGTCATAATGCACCATCCTAAATTTAGAAGATACATATTATTTTAATCTTGGGAAACACCATCAAATTCAAGGCTACTTTCTCTGTCTTTTTACTTCATATCTGGATTATTGCAGTATCCATTTCACCAGCTTTCATATCTCTTATGTCCAATCTCACATTTCTATTCTTGACTATTCAGCTTTTTTGTCCAAATTAGTATTCTAAGCACAAATCTCTTCTGTTTCTTTCCTGTGTTTTAGGAATGTTATCCCATCTGCAGTCAGGTTTGCTTCTTTGAATTGGATCACTGTTGAATGGTAATTTTTGAAGGCCTTTGCTGGCCAAGGACACAATCCTCCAGGTACTAAACTAGCAGAAAACATTCCATACTCTCAACATATTGGAACCCACAAGGAAACAAGCTTTAAACATTAGTTAATCTAAAATCCAGCATTCGTGATTTAGCACCATACGTAACAAGAAATACAAAAGCGGCTGCTTGATAGATACATGAAAATATGAAACAAATACATCTCTGCTACTGTACATTTCATATTCTGCTTTTAAGAATGCAGAAAGTGGCCATGGCCTGAGGCTGTTCTGACACACATTATGGTATACAATGCACGACTATTTCATTTTTTAAACTGATAAAATTTTCATCCCTCCAACCTTTCTAATGTACAGTGAATTGTCTCCCAAAAGAACAAAGCAAACCCTCAAGCAATCAGGTTTGCTCTGAAAACATTCATTTAACTGGTTCTATTATTTATATGCACCAGTAAATTGCTAGATGTTTGTACAGCTCTTAAAGCAGATTGATTTCATGTTCATTATGCTCTTCTGTGAAAGTATTCTGTGCCACATATGGCTGTTTTTTTGTTTAATAATGTGATTACTGTAACACTTCATCATTTTGAATGGCATTATATAAAACAGTTTTACACCAGAAAAGGTTGTTGTAACCCTCCAGATATTGCTAGACTGCAAATCCCATCAGCCCTTACCAGCATAGCCAGTAGTGACAAATGATGGGAGTGCAGTTCTACAACATCAGGAGGGAAGCAATGTCCACTGTTGCTTTATGCAGTGTGATATTTTTCAAAGTCTATTTGCAGTCTGGGTCAGTTCTTTTGTGTACAGCATTTTCTGCACAATACATTAAAAATGCTATTTTTTTTTGTGTTAAAAACTTGCATGTATGAATTTTACACAGAATTAGTCCCAAACTGTGAAAATTTGCATCAGTGCAGCATTCTCTTTGTCAGGGTTTCCCGGCACTTGAGAAACATATTTTTGAAGCATTTTTCTGAATGTTTTAAAATATTCTTTTATTTTATACTCTGCTTAATGTATATGTAAGTAACAGCGTGCCCCTTGAGATGTTCACTGCTTGTGTGGTATGTAAGCGTAATAAAAATATTAAATCATACATAACCCAGACAAGCATTAGAACAACTGCAGCACCATGAGCACCCATTTGGCAAAGGAATATGGAAAGGTATCTTTGCTTCTGCAAAGTCTGCATTTTCTTGACATTTTGTATTCACTATGGCATATGGTGGGCTCAAACATGCCAACTGCATGTACGTATTTATAGACCTGAGCAGCAAAAGAATCTGCATAATGCAAAGTTATGTTTAATATCCCTAGATAATGTTCTTTTAAGAATGACCACCTGTGTAGATTACTTTATTCTGGTTTGCTTGGTATTCAGCCTTTCAGCCGGTGAGGTAAGGGGAAAGCTTTCTGATGATATAGAAACATGAAGGAAAACCAAGGAGTAGCTGGTGAGGAGAAATAAAATCCTTGTAAAACTGCCATGGGCCTCCTGCTTAGGAGCTGACGTGCCAATCTGATTTTATCTGTTGTCAAACAAATGGTATGTGATATGCACTCTGGAATGAACACCACTGGTATGTGTTCCTAACACTGCCCATGTGATATGCAGGTGTTTCAGTTTAAAATTGTCTCCTTCTAGGCAGCAGCCAGATTCCCTGACAGGTTATGCTTCAAAGTTTTTCAGACTAAAGAAGAGACATTGTACAGATTCACAGACCTTGGCTGTTGATAAGTGTATTTGTTTTCAACATTTAATTTTTTTTAGAAAATTAAAGCAATCTCTTCCTCTGTGTAAATCATCTAGGCATATGTTTTCAGCACTGCTCTTTAGTCTGTGAAAGATGTTGGAGGTTTACATAGTGGTTAGATCATCTCAGTCTGTGTTATGTTTCTACTAATCCTATTATCCCTAACAGTCTACCACTGTCAAGGCTGGTCCAAGACTCGTTGCTGCTTTATATAGATCAGCAAATTAAGGTGCCCAGACACTTGAGGCCAGCCAAGTTATTTTGGCACCAGAAGAAGAAAATTCCACAAGCATACCTCCCTGGCAATACCACTACAATAATTAAATAACTAATAATTTGCTGTTCTTTCTTGACAGCCAAGATCAGCTGTGTGAACTTCCTTACTCTACCTAATGGTAGAGATGGCCCTAATCTGTAATGTATAATCAGTTAAGATAGAATACTGAAGAGCAGAATAGAATTACTGAGTACACCTTGTCAAACCTTCTTCCTGTGAATAAAATAAATGTACTCTTGAAGATGCATTTATCTAGCATCAGATCATTGGTCCACCTACTTTGAGTGGTAGCAGCTTTCTGACCTTTCTGGTCAGAAAGGGGTAGGTTACACTGAATGTAATGGGAATTTCTTCTGAGTAATATGTTTAAGACTTAGGTATCAAAGCTGCTGGTTACAATTTTCTTTACTCAGCACCTTTACTCAGAACATTCACTAAAATAAATAGGGCTGAGTGATCAGAAAGATTAAAGTTGATTAATATTTTGGATGTGGCTTGTGGGTTTTGCATAATTTTAAGGTTGGAGGGGAAAGGTGGAGAATAAAAATGAAGTTGTTTCTCCTGAGAATTTACTTACACATATTTCAAGATGTGAGAGCCAGTGTGGTGTAATGGTTTGGGTGTTGGATTAGGACTCTCTGAGTGACCTTTGCCAAGTCACATTCTCTCAGCCTCATAGGAAGGCCATGGCAAACTCCCTGTGAACAAATTTTGCCAAGAAAGAAACATAACAAAAATAAATTTCAAGATGTGATTTTGGTCAAGATATCCAGTTCAGTGAGTCACATTCTTGAAGAACTATACTTGAGTAGACAGATAAATGTGGGCACTAGGCCATGTATTAAGGTTCCAAAGTTAAAGGAACAGGTGTGCAAGAAGCTTGATCCAGAAGTAACCTTTGGGTGGACAGTGTTTATTTATTAAGAAGTTTTTTTTCAGGATCAGGTTTTCAGCCTTTAAATATATATACAACCTTCTGAAGTGTCATGTTTTAATTTCCAAGCTGAACAGTGTGACATTTCCATGATATATTACACATTAAAAATACAAAGCATCTTCTTCTGAATTTGATTGGCTCAGCTTTGTGAGCTGGAAAAGAAAGAGAGAGAAGATACAGGAGAATGAATCATGCAGTTTATGAGACCTTACCTCTTCCAGGGAACTGTGAATGTCGGAGATAAAATTTGAATCTTTCCTTATACTTCTGTTTTTGTTTTTTTTTTAAAAAAAGCAACACATTTCTTTCAGTGTTTATTTTGGCACTCAGGGAGGCAGAACCAAGATACCCAAATAAATCATACGATGGTTTCCATTCTTCATATGGTTGTCTGCCAGATGTAAAGCCACACAGCCAGTTTGTGCTATGAAACCTTTCCACAGCCTTCTCCTTTCTTTCTCAGTATGTAAAATGGTCTTTCAGGTTAGCAAAAATGGTTATTCCCTGATTCAAAGAATGTTTAAGTAGAACAAAATCTCACTCCACCCCCCCCCCCCCATAAACAAACAAATAAATAAAATCAAGGTTAGGCATGTTTAGGGTGCCACCAAAGGATAACTCCTAAACTGTCTCAGTTTGACATTGTTCTTCCTAAAATATATGAATAATGCTTTGGGGAAATTATTTTAAAGTCAGGATTGCCATTTGGTCAGGGGGAAAAATGCCACAGTTGTTGATTTTGTGTGTGACAGTTTCCAGATTTGTGTGTAATCTCATTAGGCCAAACCACATCACAGTGTAGTCCTGATGGCAAATATTATTAATGAGGTACAACATACAAGGAGAGACTGCAGCAGTTTGCTTTTGCCTGAGTCCTCTCCTCTCCCCCATGTTGAAATAACTGAATACAAATTACTTTTTCATTTTGAACTCAGTCTGCACTGCAGCAACTGAAGTAAGCTGAGGACAAGTGAGGGGAAAGTTGGAGTAGGAAAAATGTTTTTAAGAGATGTTAAAAACAGTTGAGAAAGTGAGGTGACAGAGGATTAATTGGGACTGTCATCACAATTGAAGGATACATACCTGGGTATTTATCTAGGTGTGTAAACTGACAAAATGCTATGCTGCTCTGCCCTGACAATGCATAGGAGAATAGGTTTCCATGCAATCCAGAGTCCCAGTAGAATGGGGTTTTGGATTGAGTAGAAATTTGTTTGAGCACAACTGTATGCAAGCAGTGCTCCCTGTTGCAAATGTTTGTGTTTTGAGTGTTAACATGCAACTTCAGGGGACATTATTCATGTGTGTTGCAAACCCTTCCTCATGTGCAGGTTTATGAAATTACTGCAGTTCTTAAACTTTTTAAACTGTAAGTCACTTCTATGGGTCACTGGGGGGCGGAGCTAGAAGCCTAATTTTATATAACTGCTGGCAGAGGATTTCCAGACCATTCCTTGCAAGAGGAAAGCTGCTTCTCTCTGGCCATTTTAGCTGGGTGAGTTCTTAAACCTTTTAAACTCTGATTCACTTCTGTGGGTTACTGGGGGGGGGGGGAGGGGGGCGGAACTAGAAACCTAATTCTACATAACTGATGGCAGAGGCGTGTGCCTAATGGCTAGTGAATTTTTACAATTAAGGAGGATTTAGAGTACAGAGGGAAAGGTGACCTGGGAGCAGTGTTTGAGGGGGTCTCCTTTAATTTTTCACTTTCTCTTATACATCTTTTTCCTTAAGGGGCTCTTGGGGACTTTTGCTCAGAGGAAGTGAGTCAGAGACTTGCCTCCAGAACAGCCAGGAGCTCTCTATAGAGTTATAACCTCAGTTAATTGAGCTTGGGGACAAAGGCCAAGCCAACAGGGGTCCTTTATGTGGGTGTTTAACAGGGGACCTTTTGAGGGGGAAGCCCACAGCCTTGTTTCAGTGTCTCCTTAAGACTTCTCAGTATGGACACTGGGGGACCTGATGCAGTCACCTGCAACACTTGTGGGATGTTTGTCTTCTTGCCTATAGATGTGGGGAACTTCACCTGCACCAAGTGCAAGTTGGTAGCTCTGTTGGAAGAGAAGGTCCAGCATCTGGAGGCCCAGTATCTACACTTTGGCATCTTAGGGAGCAAGAGGTTTTCCTGGACAGAACAGACCAGGTGGTCTTGGATGGGAAACACACAGAGGAAGTTGCTGGGGAGGAGGTCACTGCACATACACAGGAGGTAGATGGTTGGAGGAATGTCACACACAGAAGTAGAGAAACTAGGGATCATTCTGGGAGCTTGAAGCTACAGAATCGATTTGAAGCTCTCTCTCTAATCAGGGATGATGAGAAAGAGCAGCAGGGACAGACTTCAGGGACAGTATCGGGGAGTCTGAGAGTACCACCAAAGGGAACAGCCGCGCTAAGCCTCGGAAGAGGTGTGTGGTGGTGGCAGGAGACTCCTTGCTGAGAGGTATAGAAGCTGTGGTTTGTGGTCCTGACTAAATGTCTCAGGAGGTGTGTTGACTCCCTGGTACAAAAATCCATGATGTGACAGTCAGGCTGACAAGACTTGTCAAGCCTACTGACCATTACCTCTTCTAAGGCTCTGACTTGGAAAAATGGCTGCTGGAGCGCATTTCCCAATTCACATTGGAGGGGGATCTACTCTGCAGTTGGATTCCACTACACAAGCCATTCGATAAAACACAGCTGCAATGTGAATTAGAGTTAAATTCAGGAGAGGTAAGGAGTATTATTTAAGGCATGCGATATTCTCCTGGCTCTCAGATCATATTTTCATATTATTTTCTGTTTGTTGGTCTTAGCCACACCTTTTCTCATTCTGCACCAGTTAGTATGCAGTTAGTCAGAGTTTGTTCATTTTCCATTTTGTAATTCCAGTTCTCTCTGCTTCCTTTATGTTTGAAAAGCATGTTTTAGAGCCTCTCATCATTATGTATTATTTGTAAGTACACTTTATATGATTTTACAAAGAAGACTAAGGGGCTCTACAGATGGCACAAAGTACTGTCTTGGAGCCAGGGAAGGGGAGGGGCAGTCGGACACCCCAACCCCTTCCCAAGGATGTCATTGGAGCACCTGCCATTGCACATGGCAAACGCTCTGATGACATCCTTCTGGCGCAGCATTTTTACACGCTGTGTCAGAAGAGGCACAAAAGAGCCACATGGCAGCTCTTGTGGTGCCCTTTCCACGATTTGGGAAAGGAGCCCTATTTTGGTACTTCTTTCCCAGTTGCCGAAAGGGTGGATTGGGGCCGAGGCGTGGGGCAGCCTCGGCCCCAATCATCAGCTTCTTGGGGCAGTGCATGGTCGCCCATCAGTAGAGTCCCTAAGCCTGCTGTATTTCACTATTAGACCCTGTGTGTACATAGTAGTGGTGTGGGATTGGATATTGTTCACCTTCTGCTTGAGAATGTTTATACTTTTTTATTACATATGTTACAGTCTCAAATTCTCTTATACTTTCTTGCTCTGAAAATCTCCAGTGTTTGCAGAATGATAAAAAAAAAGAAAAATAAATTTGAAGAATAAGAAGAGAAATGGATTGCAGTGGACATTACTTTTTTACTTCTGGAATATTTAACATATGGAATTCATTGCCACAAAGATATGGTGGTGGCCACTACCTGAAATGACTGGAGTTTTTTTGGGATTTCATGATGAGCTTAAGGGCAAAATAAAAAGAAAACCCCAGATGTGGTTTCTTTTTAAGCATTACAATATATATTGATTTTTACTGTGTTTTCTTAAAATGATAGTTTGGCAAGCTATGTATATAATATGATGTTGAAATGCAAGCCTCATCCTGAAATTGGAAATGGCAGAGTCCCCGTGAGCCTATTCCACATGATTATTCTGTATGGGTAGATCAGCTGTAACATTGCCTTTATATATCTTAGAAACAAAACTTCTTCATTCTGGCTGAGAAAATGTTCTTTCTTTCTTAAACCTCTTGCAAACAGAATGTGTTATTAATTCAGTTCCTACTAGGTGATGAAAAACTTGCTGCCTGTGACTTAGGCCAGAACAAACTGAATTAATGATTTCCAATTATTGTGTTCAGCAATTGTTATGATACATTGTTGTGCTTTTACAGAAGGCAATATTCTTTCCAGGAATTAAAATGAAATTTATATTGCTGAAGTAGAATCTTCTTCACATGGCTCTCAATTTCTGCACATCATCAAATAAAAACCTCCACAATTCTCAAGTTTTATTATTATTATTATTTTAAAAAAATCTGTGCTTCTTTATTCGGTGGCTTACATTTTTTGCTTTATCTTATTGAAACATCAAGCAATCATGCTGTGTTACAGGAGAGCTAGGGACTTTTGGCTGCTTAATGTCTTGAGTCAATAGGGGAATTGACTCAATTTAAGTCAGTATAATTGCTAGAAATGTGTGAAGTCTTGCTGCCAGAGCTCCCTGTTTGTGTGTGTATGTGTGGTGTGTAGATGTAAGCAGGCAGAAGAAAGAAATCCTGTAATTTTCTTGCTTCACATTTAGCAAATTAGTGAAATCTTTGAAATCAGGGTTGGTAATTGCATAGCCAGTGGGCATCATGAAACCCTTTCGAGTTTCAAAGTGGAATGTGGGGGCCTCCAACCCCCCCCCCCTGCGCCAGTGTCTTGATCATCCCAAAATTTCTCTCAAGTTATTTTTTGACTGAAAAATACACATGTAAAGTTGAAAAAACATGAGTTACCACACCAGCTGACACCAACCCTACTGATGCCACTGCTTCTAGTTACTCAAAGTGGTGGCCACAATGGTGCAGCTGTGGTCTTCCAAGGCTCAAAAGGAGCCAAAAAATTGAGATGGTATGGCCCTCTGGGCCCCAGAGTGTGTTTGAATAGGTGGGTGGGTAGATATCATATTCCTCTGTGTTGCCTAAACCTAGGAGATTATCACACTGGCTGTTTAGTCCCGATCTGGGTACGGGCTGAGACCGTGTAAAGCTTCATGCCCAGATTGCAAAGCTTCATGCCCAGATCAGAGGGCATCCCATACTCAATCAGGACTTTTCCTGTACAGACAAAAAACAGTTCTTTTCTGTATGTGAGAAGTTCCAATCGGGTATGGGATGCCTTTGATCTGGGCACAAAACTGTGTGTTTAACATCTGTTTTTACACAGTCTCAGCCCATGCCCAGATCAGGGGGGAAAGCCATTCAATAAACTCCCTAGTTTCACTGCCAGCACCAATGAGACTGCCCTGCAGTGCCATTCCCTGATTACATTAAATTTCCTGTACTTTGTGCTACAGTTTCCTTTTTCAAATTATTTCCCACTCAGTGTTCCATATATCTAACATGCACATTTAAATGCAGCTTGGTAATGAAGCTGAAGCTGGTAATGCTGCATGGAACAAAATACTTCAAGAGAAATTTATGTCACACATTTTTTTCACCTTAGGAAATTTCTTTCAAGGAAAAGGGATTGGCATTGATATTTCCGTATTCTCATGAGCCATAACTACGGATGGAGAGTCAGGCTTGGGCCCTGCAAATATAATCAATACCTCAATATTTTTGCATGAACAGTAATGAGGACTTATAGGGAAGAAGAGAAATCTGATTTATTTTTTAGAAAATGGAAAACATGGCATCATGTGCTAAGGACAAAGCCCTTTCCCATTTTTAAACATTTCTTCCTGGGTAATTTACTCCATTTCAAGAAGAATTTGTACTTCTGTTTGTATGAAACTGCCAACTGCTTTAATCTGTGTGGTTTAATCGATTGGTTTGTGTTGAGCAAGGTTTGTAGCCTTGACTCTACATACAGACAAATTGATTACTTTCCACATGTTTCCCCAAAGTCATTTTGAGACAGAAAGCTGTCAGCTGAATCCATTCTATCTTTTTCCCTTTCCTCCTCCCCTTTCTTCACCTTGAATCAAAAGATCTATTCAGCTTGTGACCAGATGTGAGCAATCACAGCTTGACACTGGGTACAAATAACACCTAACCCAGACATCAACTTTTGAATTGAAATGGAGCCCTTGATGTGTGAGGGTGAATGCTCTGGTTTATGTAACTTGCACATGAACAGTAGTAGGCACCCAGTGAGAACTGCATGTGAGAATCTAGACAGCAAGCCCAGAGGCAGTTCTGGTGTCCCTACAAATGAAGGCAGCCATTTCAAAATCGAGCTGGGTCAAAGGTCACAGTTTGGCCTGATTGTATAAGTGGTCTAATATGTTCTGTAAGTAAAGATCAGAAAAAAGAAAAAAAGAAAAAGATGGAATATGCCTAGAAACCCAAATTAACATTTGTTTTCATTTTTCAGCAACTGCAGAACACATAGGGGTCATTGAGCTGCTTATTCTGACACTGTTTAACATTCATGATCTGGAGAAAAATAAAGTGCTAACCTCTGACCTTTCATTTGAGTGTAGCCTGGAGTAGTGGCAGAGAGCAAGGACAGCTTGCAACTGAAAATAAAGTTGGAAAAAGAGGTTATTCCCTTTCAGAAAACTGAGCTTATTCTGTTAGTAGTCACAGTATAGACCATTGTAGGAAATTTTGTGCTCTGACTGTACTATAGTGTACTGACAAATGCCAGTGATAGTCCATTTCATATATATTTTAAAAGTTTTCCAAATACAGCAATCATTTTCTATGTTTCTTTTACATTCACAATGTTATTTTATTTTTCTGTTCTAGTGTACCACTTTGATTCCTTTCTAAGAAAAACTTTTTCCCCAGTAGCTTCAAAAGAAATACCATTCAAACATGTGTGCCCTGCAAAGTTCCAGAGCTGAATGTCAGATTAGCCTGTAGGGGTGGGTGGGCACAGGCATTGCTATATATATATATATATATATGTGTGTGTGTGTGTGTGTGTGTGTGTGTGTGTGTGTGTATGTCATATATATGACTTTTGCTTCTGAAGGAGGCTCACACTACAAGTTCCAAGAAGATTAACTTCTACTCTTCTGGATATCATAGAGCCAGATTCAAACAAGAGTTAAAGAGTAACAAAACAAACAAACAAACAAAAAAAATCCCCTGAAAGTTGTAGTCTTAGAATCCATCTGCTAAGAAACTATGGTTTAGAAGCATCAAAAACAAGGGGATCATTCAATTTCTTGAGCCCATTCACACTGTTGGCCTTTGCAGACTGCCAGAAATAGTGCAAATTGAGTCCACTTTAAGGGTTAGGGTTAGTGCTAGGGAATCATGGGAATTGGTTTTTTTTCCTGAGACATTGAGCCTTCTCTGTCAGAGAGCTCTGGTGCCACAATAAAATACAGTTTCCATGATACCCTAACCCTAACCCTTAAAGTGGACTCAATTTGCACTATTTCTAGCAGTCTGAAAAGGCCCTGTAGAGTTATAGCACTATTATTCCACTTTAAGTGTCATGGTTTCATCCTATGGAATTCTGGGATTGGTAGTTTGGGGAGGGGTATTTAGATTTCTCTGCCAGTTCTCTGCAAACCCCAGGATTTCATAGGATGGGACCATGGCAGTTAAAGTGGAATAATGATGCTGTGGGTTCCAGGTCTCTAGAGATTGCTATGCATGGAAGAACTGAATGTCTGGCAATGGGGTAATAATAATAATAATAATAAGTTTTATCTATAACCCGCCCCTCTGCTCGGCAATCAGGGCAGCATACAACAAACTAAAAATATAACAGGTAAAAGCATGAACTGGGAAGATATAACTAGGACTACTGCTATTCAGACTGCTGTTATCTATCCATGTCAATTTCCAGTACAGTGAATTGTAATGCTTTGACACCTTTTTCATGGGGTAAAGCTGGTTCTACACATGTAGCAAAATAAATGAATAAATCAGTAGTTTGGTAAAGTGCTAACAGACTGGTACATTCTTTGCAACCATCTTCATGTGTTGATCATGCCAGTTTAAACTAGTTTTACACTAATGTTTTGTGGTATTGTACTTTCATAGTCAAACAGCAAATTTTGGGGTCAGATTCCTAGTGTTCTTTAGTGCGTACCTGTAAAAACCAAGAAAACCCAAATCATTCTAATGAGCGCCAATTTTTAATCATTCTTTATTCTCAAGGAAGATATCTGATGTCATCACTGACGTAAGTTTCTATAGCATTTCATTTCCATTCCATTTCTTCTCTGCCCAAATGCCACTTTAATTAGTACTTCTGCTTAAGTTAATAATATTATCTTAGCAATCACTAAAATGCAATTAGATTGGGCTTGCTTGGAACAGGCAATAAGCAATTTCCAGAGACTTGTAGTCAAGCATTACAATTCACTGTACTGGAGGCCAACAGGGATATATAACAGCAGTCTGAATAGCAGTAGTCCTATTTATATCTTCTCAGTTCAGCAATGCTCTCTTGTCCATGGACCTATTTTTATGGTGCATAATAGGAGGGTCCCCTAAGGGCACCAAATCCCATCTAATCTTGAAAACTAAGCAAGGTCACCCTTGGTTAGTACTTGGACAGTAGTCCACTAACAAATACCAGATGCTGTAGGCTGTATTTCAGAGGAAAACCACCTCTTCTTTGCCTAAGAAAACCCTGTGCAATTCATAGAGTCACTACCATAAGTCAACACATGACTTAAAGGTACATACACATGCACACCCCTTCTGGAATGTGTCTGTCAACATGGTTATTTATAAATCCTGTGGTACAGTGATTCCTAGTCTTGTGTCCTGCCTATAGGTCCCAGAATACCTGGTCACTGACCACACTAAATGGGGCTTCTGGTAGGTAAAGGTCAACAACATCTGGGAATACAGGGTTTGGAACTATTGGTAGTGGTGTATGTATATATAGGTCTGATGCTTGTAACCTAGAGAGAGTTATGATCTATAATGGAAATGCTTTTATCAACTAAAGAAATAGCCATCACTTACATAACAAATGTGCAACCTCTAGGCCATCTCCACAAATCAACAGTATCTGGTAGCAATTAGGTAAATACCACAAACTCCCTTTAAAACAGGAATGGAGAAAATCTTTTCCCTTTCCTTTCCTTTCCTTTCCTTTCCTTTCCTTTCCTTTCCTTTCCTTCACCCTTCCAAAGCCCCCAATTTTCTACTTCAAAATAACAATTGTGAAATGGAGTGATTTTGCTCCCAGCACCACCCCACTCCCAGACCCCCAAACACCCCCAAGACTTTAAAAAAGACTACTGCACATTATCTGAAAGTTATCATTACCAGTTTTATGTGGGAGTAGTGGAATGACCCACTGGGACTTCTGGGTATGAAAAATGGCCAACGTCCTAGCACAGTAGCTCATCTCTGGTTTAAGTGCTGGACATAGTGGTTGTAGCTATCCAAAAGCAGTATTTTTCAATGCATAAACTTCCAAAATCATTTCCAAGAGTGCAGTAGCAAAGTATATGGCTTACATCTAGAAAGGTCTAATTTGAGTTCTTCTGTAAATTGTTGTTATATGCCTTTAAGTCATTTCCGGACTTTTAACAACTCTAAGGTGAATCTGTCACAGGATTTTCTTGGCAAGATCTGTTCAGAAGGGGTTTACCTTTGCTTTCTTATAAGGCTGAGACAGTGTGACTTGCCCAAGGTCACCCACTGGGTTTTCATTGTCATATCGTGATTCACACCCTGGTTTCCAGAGTCATAGTCCCATGCTCAGACCACTAAATCTAGTTCCCCTCCCTGTTTGGAATGAGAGCTTGGGAGAGCTCCTTTTATGAGTACAACTCCCATAATCCCCAGCTAGCATAGACGCTGACTGGGGAATTTGGGAGTTGTGGTCCAAAAAGTAACTTTTCAAGATCTGGCTTTGCAGTTGAATAAGAAATGTTCATCTACATTTAAGGCCATTGTGGCATTAGCAATAAAATTATGGCAAAGGAGATCTCCAAAGATTTTTAAAACTCTGGAGTGCCACACTGCTGGCAACTATAGACCATACTGAGTTGGGCAAACCAATGATTTTCTGCTGCTTCCTGTGTTTATAAATCTGTGCCCACCCCTCCACAGCACACCAAGGGTTTTCAGTACTTTGTTTTGCTTACAGTCAGCACATTCTTCCATTCTTCTTCATACAAGGATAATGCACTTGGATAATATCAGATCAGATGGCAACGTTCCAGGAAGTCTGAGGCAGTTATCCAATGGAAATTTTTTGTAACCCCCAGCCTGGCTTTGCAATGTTTTTGCAAAAGTATACCTAATAGCAGAACAGTCAAAACACCATACTGGCTGGAGGTAGAATATACCAGAACCATTCTGCTTACAGTAGAAATATGCCTCTACGGTTGATTTAGTGCAGTGGGAGCTAACAAAGCCTATAGATTAGATAGAAAAGTACCAACTGTGCTTGTCAAAATACACACATTCAGAGCTTGCTGCCAGTTCCCTTTAGAGGCAAGGGGTTTCTTATGGGTTTCCATGTGCTTGTTTGTGTTTCTTTTTCCATCTTGACAAAATTATGTTAAGTAATCAATAAATCTTGGCTGCAGTGCATGTTAGAGACACTCCAACAGCCCTAGTCTGGGGTTGGGGGAGAGCTTGTTGTGTATATTTGGGGCTAATCCAGTTGGATCCCTACAGGAGCCAATAAATACATGCTTCCATCCTAGGGAAGTAAAGAGTGTTCACAAGTGTTCCTGTGAGATGAGATGAGAAACTCTATGTCAACACGTCAAGACACCCCATCGAAACAAATGGTCAAAAACAGAGAGATTTTTCATCTCTGTACAAGAACAAAAATGTTAGCACTTTTCTATATTACCAGCAATTGGTGGTGGTGGTGGTGGTGGTGTGTGTGTGTAACCATTTTTGTACAAATAAAACCCCATCACATTTTCACAAAAACTACTCCTGAAAGGCAAATAAAATGCAATAAATAGAAAAAACATTTGACTTTTTTTTCTCCTTGAAGAGCAAAATACCGATTTACATTTCTGCACATCCCTGGGAACACAACTCTTTTTTCATGAGAACACTGAGAGTAGTTTGTGTGAGGATTATCAGCTTGATGCTGGCAGAAGGTTAGTATAGTCAGGTCATAGCAGAGCAGAGCTTCAGGTCATAGCAGAGCTTAGAATTAATTCCTTATTGATTCCTATAACAATGGTATAACTTAGGGGCTGTGCAGACCAGCATAAAGAGCCAGCCTGGGGGCAGAGTGGAGGCATAGTGACCACACGCTGACCGCCCTGACTCGGCCCTTATGCCAACTTCATGCTGCGCACCCCACCACACCAAGAGGCATCACGGCACTCCCTTGGTGCAGCATCTACACACACTGCACTAAAGGTGTGCAGAAAAGCCGCCACAGTGGTGGCAAGGGCACCCTTTCTGTGGCAGAAGAAAGAACTGCTTTTTGCAACTTCTTTTTGTGCCACAGAACTGCCACATTGGGGGCATGGTGTGCAGTTACCACCTTGCCAACTCAGTGTTTTTAGGGTGCCACGGAGCTGCCTATTAGGGGCAGTCTGTTGAACCCATAAGTTATATTATGGATGTAACTAAATGGGGGATATGTTAACCTCATTGTAGTTACTTTACAGTTATAGGGTGTGGCCTAACTAGATGTTAGAGGTGGAATATCTCATAATATAATAATTCCAGAGGTAGGGAAAATTGGTATGCAAAAGGCAGAAATGAGGTGAAGTGGCCTGATTTGGCAGGGACAAGTCCAAGTACTCCTCTGTTGTTCTACTTTTTAGCTGATTTTAAAATGTCCAGATTATTTCCCTCATTTTGGGAAAGCTTACTTCATTTGCTGCAAACTGAGTTCAATGTGCAAAAGTACTTTGTACTCAATGACTCAGCAGGAGGGAGAGGAAAGAGCAGAATTTAGGCTTTTCCCTGTAGAATCAGGCAAAAGCAAACTGCCTGTTTTGCTATGAAACCCACTGGGTAACCTTAGGCAAATTGCATGCTCTCAGCCTCAGGGGAAGGCAATGGCAAACCTCCTCTGAACAAATCTTGCCAAGAAAACTCCATGATAGGTTCACCGTAGGGTCATCATAAATTGGAAACAACTTGAAGGCACACAACAGCAGCAATAATCAAACCATGCTGTAGAGGCCTGAAGCAGCTGTGGGAACAGATGGAAAAACCAATAATGGATTTGTCCCCTGCTGTCCTGGAAAGCTGGCAGATGGGCTGATAGCCAAGGCAAGGAAAGTCCCCAAACAATGTCCTGATTACCAATCCAAAGGGGCAGCCAGCGAACAAACACGGTCCGTAGGTTGAGGGTTTCAGAGTAGCTGTGAGACAAGGCAGTCTGAGGTCCAAGGATACAGAAGTCAGAGAGTAGTCAGGAGTCCAAAGGTCAAGAATACTGGGAGTCCAAGAGAGTCAAGAGTCAAGGGTCCAAAGAACAAGGAGAGCCAGAAACAGAGGCTTTCGCCAGGAAGCTAAAATAACCTCTGGCACCGAGGCAGCGTTTCCACACTTGCTTAAATCCCTGAGCTGCCAGAGCTCAGCTGGGGTTGATCACCTTGATGACCTCAGCGTTAATCATAAAGCTTTCTCAAGTGCCGGAGGCTTGTCCTGTTGGCTCAACGCTGGCTAAAGGTAGGCACAGTCCTCTGATCCTCCTCCATGTCTGACGGCTCTGTCGTTGGAAGGCTTGGCTGCAAAGTCTCTTGAGAAGCCACAGGCTCTGCTGGAGGCTCTGCTGACAAAGCAGAACTGCTAGGGCTGAGCTGGGGCTCCTCTGCTGCAAACTCAGGACCCAGAGGAAGTTGTGACTCGTCCTCCAAATCCTCGTTCAGGCAGGGCATGACACCCACCATCATAGTAGATCCATTCCTCTCCCCATTGAAATCTACTACCTAATCTTATTTAACACTTTAAGGCCACATTCCTTTGCACATTCACCTAGAAACAAGTCCCACTGAAGACAATGGGGTTTACTTCTCAGTAAATGTCATTAGGGTCATATTGTTTGTTTGTAATACAGCTTTTCTTAAAGTGGAGATAAAAGAGAAACCATCCATCAAACATATTATTCTATCTGTCTCAAAATCCACAATGAGGATGTCATGAGAATAATTTTAATTATATTAGTATTTAATGTTCTGATGCCTATAAGATTCTGCATCTCTCAATTCCAGTGCAAGTGTGAAGTAGTAGGCTTTTCATGGCCGGCATCTTTTTCTCTGAAGATGCCAGCCACAGATGCTGGCGAAACGTCAGAAAGAAACTCTTCTAGAACATGGCCATACACTCCAGTGCAAGTGATTTGCAAATATACATTTCCACAACTTTTAGCTGTCACTTTATTTCCATTTCTTTCCTACAGAATATCAAATGGGATGCAGGAGGGACAAGGATATGAAGTCAACATGACCTGATCCTGATGTGAACAAACTGCCTGAAAGATGAAAAGGGGTGGACCACCTTTTACGGTATTAAGCATTTTCCAGGCCGAAAAAACTATTAAGAGGTTTAGGAAAGTGCTGTCTTGGCTTTCGATTAGGGTGTGCCTGATACATTGCAGGTCTGTTTAAAGGTGTGGATTCTGAGACTGGTTAGGTCTTGAGCAAAGTCCAGCATTTTCACTTGATGTTATTCTCATCACCTTTGAAAAATATTATGTGAGCTTCAGGGCCCTTATTGGTTGGGGTTTGTGAGAGAGAGAGATAGGTTGCATATTTAAACTCTCACTGTCAGGAAATTCCACCTAATGTTGAGGTGGAATCTCTTTTCCTGTAGCTTGCATCCATTGTTCTGGGTCCTGTTCTTGGGAATTTGGGGGATATAGCCAGTGGTATCCCCCTACTGCCCCATTCCACATTTGGAGCTTCTTCACATGGCTAACAAGGGAAGGAGGGTTTATGAGTATGTCATCATACTCCTATATAATCCCTAGTTAGTTGGGATGACTCAGAAAAGAAGAACATGGTAAAAATGTCAACCACATCAATAAAAATAATGTCATTTCCTGGTATGGAAGAGATCAGTGCAGCCACCTCAACTCTTCTGTACACCCAAGTAGAATTTTGTTAATTTTTGTTGAGAATTTATCAAAGCTTTCAGATTTCTTTTATGTATGGGATGGGAGAAACTTGACATTCAAAAATACTGAACATCCCAAGCACAATCTAAATACAATGTGCACCAGAGCTCCTGTTCAAATCCCACATTTACTCTACTTATTTATTTCAGATACTGTTTCCATTGCCTTTGTAGCAAAGTCCTTACCAAGAAGTATACAATCAGCAATTTATATCTGAAAAAGAGAATGAGACATGTAAGGGGGGTAGAGAATATAATTTTGAAAATATTACACTTAATATCGCTCAATTATTTTTATTTTGTGGCATTTTGCACTTTTTATTTTTCCACAGAATGTGGGAATACATTTCACAGAAACCAAACAATATGTTTAAAATTAGGGTGCAATTGTGATTATCCTTGCATTAAAATTGTGAAACATACGGGTCATGGTTGAGTTCACTAAATACAGATTTTCAGTGTATGCTTATCGGTAATGTGAGAGTAGATTTATGCAATTGAGGGAAGGGGTCATATGGTGCTTCCTGCTGTCTGAGCTTTTATTTGTGCTGTTTGGAGTTCACAGTAATGAAGCTATACAGAACAGGAAAATGTCAGCATGCAATCATGGAGCACTGTAACAAATGATAATGCTGGAAGAGGTGGGAAATCTTTCAGCTAAGTAGACATTATGTTATTTATTTGCAATAAAATTGATAAGCCTCATTTTTCCAACAGAGATGTTGGTTACTAACAAAAGCATACGAAACAAAAATGCAATTATCTATTAAAATGCAGTACATATAACAAAACAACCGCAAAGTTAAAGAAGCCATAATGGCATAGTGCTTTGAGTGTTAGACTAGGACTCTGGAGACCAGAATTTGAATCCCTGCTTGGACATGGAAACCAACTGAGTGACCTTACACTGTTAGCTTAAAAAAAAAAAAACAAGCCTTAGAGTTGCCATTTCAGTAAGGTTTTTGACAAGGTCCCCCATGATATCCTTGCAAACAAGATAGGAAAATGTAGGCTAGACAATACAACTGTTAGGTGGATTAGTAATTGGTTGACTGACTGAACCCAAAGGGTGCTCAGCAATGGCTCCTCTTCATCCTGGAGAGAAGTGACCAGTGGGGTGCCACAGGGTTCTGTCCGGGGCCCAGTGCTATAAAACATCTTTATCAATGACTTGGATGAAAGAATAGGGGGCATGCTTCTCAAATTTTCAGATGACACCAAATTAGGAAGAATAGCTAATACCCCAGAGGACAGGATGAAAATTCAAAATGACCTTAATAAATTAAAAAGCTGAGCCAAAGCTAACAAAATGAATTTCAACATGGAGAAATATAAGGTACTGCACTTAAATGAAATGCATAGATATAAGATGGTGGACACCTGGCTTAACAAGACTACGTGTGAAAGGGATCTAGGAGTCCTAGTAGACCACAAGTTGAACATGAGTCAACAGTGTGATGCCACAGCTAAAAAGGCCAATGCAATTTTAGGCTGCATTAATAGAAGTATAGTATCTAGATCAAGGGAAGTTATAGTGCCACTCTATTCTGCTTTGGTCAGGCCTCACCTGGAATACTGTGTCCAGTTCTGGGCACCACAATTCAAAAAGAATGTGGAGAAACTGGTAAGGGCCAAGGGACTTCAGCTCCCAGAATCCCAGGAGCTATTGGCCAACATGGGACTATTGGCCAACATGGCTGAGGCCTCTGGGAGCTGAAGTCCCTCAGCCCTTAAAGGGGAAAGGTTGCCTACCCCTGCTTTAGAGGTATAACATATCCTGAGGCAAATCTCCATAATATGAAAGTCATAGAATTTGACAAGGTGTGTGTATGCATGCGTGGAGGGCAACTAAAATGGTGAAGGGTCTGGAAATCATGCCCTATGAGGAACGACTTAGGGAGCTGGGTATGTTTAGCCTGGAGAAGAGACAGTTGAGAGGTGATATGATAGTCCTGTTCAAGTATTTGAAGAGGTGTCACATTGAGGATGGAGCAAGCTTGTTTCCTGCTGCTCCAGCGACTAGGACCCGGAACAATGGGTGCAAGCTCCAGGAAAAGGGATTCCACCTCAACATTAGGAGGAACTTTCTGACAGTAAGAGCTGTTCAACAGTGGAACACACTCCCTTGGAGAGTGGTGGAGCATCCTTCTTTAGAGGTCTTTAATCAGAGAAAAGTGTAAAACAGCCTGAAAATAAAAAGAGCCTTTAAAAAAAAAAAAGAACTAACAATTTCAATAGCAAAATCAAAAATGTATTGCGAAAGAAATTTGTTCTGGCCTCTTGTGTGTTCCACACAGGTTGTGCTACCAAAGAAAAAGTCCTCAACAATTTCATTACCAAGTATATCTCAGAAAGCAGAGACACATTATTTGGGATCCTCACTGGTAAATCTTCAAAGATGGGAGGAAGCAGTGCTTCAGATAAACTAGCCCTAAGATTTAAAGCAGGGGTAGGCAACCTTTCCCCTTTAAGGGCCGAGGGACTTCAGCTCCCAGAAGCCTCAGCCATGTTGGCCAATAGTCCCATGTTGGCCAATAGCTCCTGGGATTCTGGGAGCTGAAGTCCCTCGGCCCTTAAAGGGGAAAGGTTGCCTACCCCTGATTTAAAGCAATAACTATTACCTTGAGTTGTACTGGGAATCAATTAATCAATCACTGAGCATAAGGCAGCTATTGTACATGATGCAGTAGTTACACGAATCTATACTTGGCATCAGTCAAGGTTTTTGCATCACCTGACTTTTGTGTGTGTGTAGTTTTGTGTGTGTGTTCCATGAGCAATGTATTACTGTTCCATAAGCAGTGTAGTTGTCTAATCAAGAGGTAACTAATGCAGATGTATGATTTTATATGTACACATATAATGCATATATATATGTTTATTTATACACATACATGATGAATGCAGCAAAAAAGACAATGAGCCACTAGATGTTTCTAAGAAGTAGTATGAAATGAAGCATATTTGACTTACATTTCTAAATAGGACTTTAGAGACAGGCTAAAATCTGTCAAACTGGATTTAATAAGAAGATTCTAGTTTCATCTCAAAATCCTGAAGTTAAGGTCTGATAGTAAGAAGAGATCACAATTGGTTCAGCTATTTTGTTGAGGAAAAAATTAAATCATATGACCAACTGCTAAGCCCTTTGTTGCCCTCTGCAGGAACAGACATTAGAATTATATACAGAAAGACTTTAAGAAAAACAAAAGGCCTGTTTCTATATGAAATAATTTGAGAATGTAAAAATAAACTATTTTTGTTGACCTTGTAAAATATTATATGTGTGTGTATATATTATGTTATAGAAAAATAAGTATATATGAAATGTGTAGTACTTACTAAATACAGCCACTCCATCAGTGCAACTTATTACTTAAATTTAATAATAATTATTTCATCACTTCAGATCATGGGGTGAAGTACAGGGTTACAGAATTAATACCCTTTGTGCGTTTAGCTGAATTATAGCAAGAGCAGGTCATGAATGAGAGCCAAACCTTTGAAGCAGTAGCTTGGAGGAAGGGAGTGGAGAGTTAACAAAGGTCAAACCTATATTTTTCTTGGGCTCTCCTAGGGGGAAAATGCAATATTCTGTTCTACTGCATCATTTCTAAATAAATAAATAAATAAATAAAAAGAAAATCCAAAGTCATTGATAAAGCTGCAGAATTGAAGGGAAATGAATTCTTGGATAAAGGAAATAGAAAGGAAGCTCCATTAGCAAAGTGCATCTCTGCTGCCTCAGCAATTGTGAGCTGATGTGATGGCAGGTCCTTGTTTAAGTTCCCATAGATTTCTTTTTCCCCCCCACAAGAGACTAGGCCATCAACGGATGAGTGAAATATATGCATTATACATATATTCATAAATGAGAATTGATCAGCCTTTGGAATATTAGATTACTTGGAAATGAACTCATTTGTCTTTAGTACTTTTCCCATTACCAGAATCGGTGTGTAGGAGAATGGAATCTTCTTAGCATGTACATGTTATCTTGCACACACTCTCAGCATTCTTCAATGCAAAGATCATAGGATGCATTGCTACATAAAATATACCCCTAGTGGTAGAGAATATCCTTCACATGCAGGGAGTCTCAGATTAAATTTTTTACATGTCTAAATAGTGCTTGGAAAGACTTGACAACTACTGCCAGTCTGTGAAAATAATACTGATCTAGATAAAGCAGTGCTGTGATTTAGTGTAAGTCTTATCTTTGAACTTACAAAATATTATTCAATCATTTTCCATTGTGGTGGTATGAATAGTGATTTTGGTTTGTTTGCTCAGTATCTAAAGTTGCTACATCGAACAGAATATGCACTTGATTTAAAATGTCCCCTTTTCACTTTTAGCTATACATTAGCAATGTTTAGAAATGATACACCAGAGATTAAAAAGTATTCATGGCTTCTCTTGTCATAATGTACTTTTCCAATTCCTAGATGGTGTTATCTCCACCCCAAGATTAGTGAAAGCAAAAAAAGTACCCTGCAATATATGCATGAAATTATGAAGTAGAACTATTCTAAATTATGGAAAGATGATCAAAAATATATCTTGATGTGCTTTGCTTTCTAAAACAATGCATCATATCAGTCAAGTTTCTTACCAAATATCTTCTAGTCATCTCTCCTCAATAGAAAAAGCTGGAAAATGTAGAGCTCCCGTGGATGCAGAAATGAAACATGCTGAAAGAGTGGGAGAACCTTCTAATTTGTATATGGCAGACATTGTTAAGTAGAAGAAATTGACTCACCTTTTGAGTAATTTATTAAGTCCAGTTCAAGCTACAAAAGTATTAGAAGTGCTGACCTGCGTGATGCATCATCACTTTAGAGCAAGGGTAGGCAACCTTTCCCCTTTAAGGGCCAAGGGACTTCAGCTCCCAGAATCCCAGGAGCTATTGGCCAACATGGGACTATTGGCCAACATGGCTGAGGCCTCTGGGAGCTGAAGTCCCTCAGCCCTTAAAGGGGAAAGGTTGCCTACCCCTGCTTTAGAGGTATAACATATCCTGAGGCAAATCTCCATAATAGGAAAGTCATAGAATTTGACAAGTTGTGTGTATGCATGTGTGTGCACGAGACAGAGAGAATGAAAGGAAGAAAATGTTCTCTGTCCAGGTGAGGTTGGTATATGAATGTCATACATTTTTGTAGATTCTTATGCCAGTTGATACAGATGTAATTTACAGGTAGTTGTGACTGGGGTTGTGAATATTTTACTTGCTTCAGACCTTGGAAAAGTCATTTTTCACACTATAACTCACACATCCATAAAACTTTGGACTTTAACTCACAAAAGACAGTCATAATGGCTGGGGGTTTGGGAATTATAGTCTAACTGAAACCAATTTTCCAAGCCTAAATTGGTTTAAATTGACCCTGCTAAAGTTATTTAGCTACTTCTAGCATGTTAGCATCAACATAAAGAATGCTTTGGTCTGGGCTTCGGTTGGGTTAGGTCACACGCACTTATGCATGATGTGCACAGAGATTATTAATTTGTGATCAGTATATTAGCTTTTTTAAAGATGATTAGCAAAGAATTCTGCATAATGAATGGTATGCAGCAGCAGTTTATGCACTAGCTTCTCCCTGCTCCTTGCTTGCCATTTGCCGGGGTGGCCAGCACATGCAGAAGTTGACTCTAACTTGTTCTAGCTCTACAGAGCACTTCTGGTAGTCTGTCTTCTGTAAATTTCAAGCCTAAACCTAATTATTTGTTCCAACCAGAGAACACCCATTAAATCAGTGGGAACTTGGTAAATCAATAGTAACATAAACCATAAGCAGTTGGATTTATGCTGAAATATTTATCTAATTTTAGTTATAAAGACTCTTTAAAAAAAGTTGCACTAGCAGTAATATGCCTGAGTAAGGGCCTTTACAGACTGCCAGAAATAATCCAGCTTGAGATCACTTGAGACCACTTTAACTGTCCTGGCTCAGTGCTAAGGAATCATGGGAACTGTAGTTTATTGTGGCACTAGAGCTCTCTGACAGAGAAGGCCAACTGGTTTTAGTATGCCATCTAGTTTTAGTATTTTATGATTGAATTGATTTTAATTTTACAATAGTTTAATTTAGTTTTAAGGGGTGGGAGGGTTTGGGGTGGGGGTGGAGGGCGTGGGATGATGGAATGTTTTAACTGTTGTATTTTTAAACTTGCTGTAAGCTGCCCCAATTGCCGAGCAGAGGGGTGGGTTATAAATAAAACTTATTATCAGAAAAAACTACAGTTCCCATGATTCCCTAGCACTGAGCCAGGGCAGTTAAAATGGATTCAAGCGGCATTATTTCTGGCAGTCTGTGAAGGCCCTAAGTAAGTAAGTGTAAAAATTGAAGACTATCTAAAAGAATCCCAACCATCATCTGAAGAAATGGGCTATAATCCACAACATTTTTGTTGATGTAAATAGGTTGGTATTAAAGGCATCACAAGACTACTTTTGTCTTCATTTTCTGTTTTTATACCAACACTGAGAGAGATAACCTTGAATGAGTAATGAATGAATGTACACCATCAGGAAGATACTTTCGACAAGAGGAAAGTTTCTGTGTTTCTCTAAAGGAAACAACGGGCCTTTACAGACGGCCAGAAATAGTGCAAATTGAGGCCACTTTAACTGTCCTGGCTCAGTGCTAAGGAATAATGGGAACTGTAGTTTATTGTGGCACCAGAGCTCTCTGGCAGAGAAGGCTCAATGTCCCGAAAAAAAATAAAATACAATTCCCATGGTTCCCTAGCACTGAGCCAGGGCAGTTAAAGTGGCCTCAATTTGCACTATTTCTGGCAGTCTGTAAAGGCCCAATATTACAGAATTTGAAGTACCTACACAGGATATGCACATCTGATAATATGGAATGACCCACAAGTTGGGATGGAGGGGGGAGAATGGCACAAAGAGTTTTTGACATTAAGGAAAACCTCCTCTCTGCTTTGGCACCTAAGCGTAGATATTCCATCATGTTCAGTGACAAGAAATTCACCCCTCCAAAACTCAAGCCAGCAGGGTTATTAGAAGCATAAATCAGTCCTAGGCAGTGAATAAATCCACCTAGCCTTTTAGACAATACAAAGCCTTTACTACATTAAAGCATTATAATAATCATGACAATAAGAGAGGATTGATGAGGTCTATCGGCAGCAATGACCACCTGACACTTAAACAGCTCGATGAATTACTGTCTGCAGCATTAACGTGCATCTGTTTGTTGAAAGCACTTACATTTGTTGACCAGATCTCTTAAACCTTTGTATTTGGAACTGGGGGAGAGCTGAATTATAGAAATACAACATGATTAGAAAAGGATCCATAGACTCTTACCATTTTCTCTTGGTAAGCCTCACATCTTATACTTCATCCCTTTGATTCCTCTTTGAAAGAGAGGGAGAGGGAGGGGGAAGAGAGAGATTGGACAACTAATTGATAGTACATTGGCTGAGCTGCTTTACAACTGGTTGCCTTGTGGCAAAATTAATTGTTCCCTTATGTCTTTAAAACAAAAACCTAATACTCCTCTAGTCGAGGTTTTTTCTTGATGTCCAAATTGCCACTTGTGTTGTTTTGTATATCAAGACAAAAATAGATACTATTACTGAACTACTAATGAAAGCCAGACATTGAGGAATCCCAATGAGGAACCCTTTCCTCCAGCTCAGTAAACCACAGCAATTCCTTACACTACCTGGCCAAGTAACTAATATCAGTGAAGTGTGATGTCTTTTTAATCATGACACACCAATCAAGGGCTACACTCCAGCTGCCTCTGGCCCACTTTCCAAGAACATATGGCTGGTCCAGGTAAATCTCACTCATGTTAATACTAAGGTTGATCTGGACTAATTTCATGCCCTAGGAAAATATTTCCCTATGGGTAAACATGCAGTGTCCATCCATTTGGCCTCAAGAAATATGCTTTGTCCAAGTTTTATTGGCAACAACCTTGTAACTAAGCTATGTTTATGAGGGCCTCTGTGTGTGTGGTACTTATAGTAGTCTGAAGATCAGCCCAGTCGTAGCTCAGAATATATCACTGAAATATCCATCTGCCCTTGGAAAGTTCCTGGTTCTCCTTATTGCCAAAAGAAACCAGATGGATTACAGCTCATTTTCATGTTCCTTCACTAAAATGTGTATGGAAAATAATGTCTAGAAGTGAAGATAAACATTGTAAGCAAATTAAAATCTCGGTAGTTTAAAACTTCCCAATTACCTATATCTGCATTGGCTAGATTAGGAAACTGACCACTTGCTGCTAGATGGCCAGGGGTATAGCACTTGCTGATCTAGCTTGTGAACAACAAAATGGGAACTTCAGACCAATAGTATTTAGTAGATTGCATTTTGCCTAGCACTATGTTTGAAGAAGTTATGGTGAGGAGAAAACCACTAGGATTAGCTGCTCATTCCATTTTCCCTTTGCAGGCTTTTCTGAATCCTGCTAATCTGATATGATGGTGGCCAACCCCCTTTACCTCTTCTGAATGAGATGGAACTTTATGCCACCCAGTGAGATGGTGGTCATTGGCTGGGACAGTTTGGAAAGGGATACAGAAATTAAGAAAATTTTATGCAGGATAAGGTTATCAACAGCCATGGTAGCCAAGTGAGTCTTTTGGATACATTGCAAAATACACAGAGCTTGCAACCAAGCTGGCAGAGGAATTCTAGTAGTTGCAGTCTACAAAGTAACCCCTTTCAAGTGCAGCAAATGCCAGTTACTAGGAACCAGTCAGTAATCAGGGAATTGATATTTCTTCATGATCTATCTTAGAAACATCTAGCTATTTTGGAAGTCATACTTCTGTGAGCTGGTTCAGAGGTTTCTTATATCCTTGGGGCAGTCTTTCTCAGCCTGGCAGGTTCAGCCATGGTTTGGACTTCAACTCCCCTGACCCCTCACCACTGGCCATTTTTCTTGGCATTGATTGCAGTTGCAGCCCAAAATATCTGAAGGCTTAAGATTGAAGAAAGATTGCCTTAGGGCAAACCTAGATGAAAAGAAAATGTTGCAAATTTATTTATACTTGTTTATTTAATTAAGATCCTGCCTTCCTCCCAATATGGGACTCATACAATATGTGATACAAATGTTTAAAACCTATTAAATAAACAACCCAATTAAAACACTGAGTTGAAACAGTTGTAAACACTTTCAAAACACAATACAAGAAATAGCATACCTAATTTAAGGGGGGGAGGAGCACTTTTACTCCAACAAGTTAAAAGCTGACAGCCTGTTTAACTAAAACAGTTATACCTGATCTGTAGAGAGAATACAAGAGCCATCACACTCTAGTGAATTGACTGTTGGGCTAAGACTCTGGGAGACCAGAGTTCAAATCCCCACTCAGCCATTGGAACTCACTGGGTGACCTTGGGCAAGCTATACTCTCTCAGCCCCAGAAGAAGACAAAAGCAACCCTCCTCTGAGCAAATGTTGTCAATAAAACCCTGTGATAGTTTCATGTTAGGGTCACCATAAGTTGGAAACAACATGAAGGCGCAAGACAACCCAGAGATCTGAGGGGACCCCATGGGAAAGAGTTCCATAGCCTAGGGGCAGCCATCAAGAAGCTTTTTCTCATTTCCTTACTAGATGAACTAGTGGGGGTGCTGTGACTAAGAGAAAGCCCTCCCCCAAAGAAGGGAAGACTTGGACTGGTTCATATGGGAAGATATTGATTTTCAGATAGTATGGCTATAAGCCATATAGAGGTTTTAGGTCTTGACCATCACTTTTTAAATTGTAACTGCTAATAGGCTGGCAGGCAAGGAAACATTTTTAACACGGACATTGTATCTAGCCTTGGTCAGTTCTCCAACCACAACATTTCAGACCTACTGAAGTATCCACAATTACCAAAGTTAGCCCCACACAAGGTGCGTTTATTGTTGTTAACTGCTATGAAGTCAGTTTCAACATAAGGTGATCTTATGGATGAGAAACGTCCAAGTGATTCTGTCATTAACAGCCCTGCTCAGGTCTTGCAGACTCAGGTCTTGCTAAGCACTATTATCTTTTCTAGTAAGGGCCAATGCAGACCGGCCAAAAGGGCTGACCTGGGGGTGGAGTTGGGATGGGACGACTGCATGCTAGCAGCCCCTACTCTGCCCCAAAACTTCCATCATGCTGCATGCCCGATCGCATGGCGTGCAGCGTCAGGGCATCCCGTTGGTGCACCATGCAGACACACTGTGCCAAAGAGGCACAAAAGAGCCACGGCGGTGGCACTGAGGGCAGCTTTTTGCCGCCTCAAAAAGGAGCAGCATTTGCCAGATCTTTTTGGACAGGCACAAAGCCAGATCGGGGCTGCAGTGTGTGGTTGCCGCAGCCCCAATCTGGCACACCCAGGGGTGGCACAGAACTGCCCCTTAGGGGCCATCTGTATTGGCCCTAAATCATGTCTTTTCTTGATATGTCCAAAGTATGATAATCTTGGTTTAGACGTTTTGACTTCTAAGGAGAGTTCAGGCTTGATTTCTCCAAGACCATATTTCAAATGAGGTTATTCTCTTCTTATCATTTTTTTCCAACTGTCCAGAATTCACCACCATACATAGAAATTGGAAATCCAGTTGGCCCTTGGTATCCACTGGGGTTTGGTTCCAGGCCCCTCTGTGCATACCATAATCCATGGATGCTCTAGTCCCATTATATACAATGGCATGGTAAAATGGTGTTCTTTATATAAAATGGCAAAATCAAGCTTTGCTTTTTGGAATTTATATATTTTTAAAATATTTTTAAACTGTGGATGCTTGAATCCATAGATAAAAAAATCTGTGGATACAGAGGGCTGACTGTACAATGGCATGGACAATCATGACTTTAGTATTCAATGATATATCTTTACATTTGAGGAGCTTGTCTAGTTCCTTCATAGCTGACATGCTTAGTACTAGTCATCCTCTTATTTCTGATAGGTAGAGTGAATTACAATAATTCAAACAGAATTTAATCAAGGCATGCATGACTATCCAGATCTGACATCTGCAGGAACCAGCAGAGATGGTGCTTTAGCTTTAATTTGCAAACAGACCCCTAGCCACTGCTGGAGCTACCACGTTATCACTGCAACCTTCACATATGCTTTTTCTGTTTTCTTCCCACTAACTGTTATAATAGCCTAAGAATAATCTTCACAACAGAAGCATCTACAGCCCAAATGGAAGCAGCTTCCAGGACCCTAATAGAAACTCATCATCACATTCTTGGGATGCAGGATACACTCTTTGTTAGATAGTTTCATTTATACTGTACGAGTGGCAGGGATTGAGAGTGAATGACATTACAGGTATATTTTCTGAATACCCACAGTCCTGGTGAAGCCACACTATTTGAGAGCAATTCAGCAGAGAAGAACTCATTACAGAATATGCTGCATAGAAGTTTGACAGTAGTTGCTAAATGAGAAAATAAAATCACATCCAAGACAAACATATCCTGGATAAAAAAAAAAGATTTTCTTTTCTTTGAAGGATTACTGTGCAGACATTTCCTATGAGACTAATGACAAGGATAAAAAAGAGCAGTTCTGGTAGCTGAAGTAGTTTGTTTCTGTACAGTTTAGGAAAAATAAATTACACAAGATAATGATAAGAATCATCCTTTTGTTGTTGTTGTTAACTGCCTTCGCACTGGTTTCGACCCATGGCGACCGTATGGATGAGACGTCTTCAGGCCTCCCTGTTCTCTACTGCTCTGCCCAGCTCCTGCAAACTCATGTTCGTGGTCTCTTTAATAAAGTCCATCCATCTAGCATGAGGCCTTCCTCTCTTTCTACTTCCATCCACCTTTCCTAACATTATTGTCTTTTCCAACGAATTCATGCCTTCTCATGATGTGTCCAAAGTACGACAGTCTAAGCCTTGTCATCTTGGCTTCTAGGGATATCTCTGGCTTGATCTGCTCTAGGACCCATTTGTTTGTTGTTTTGGCTGTCCATAGAATCCTCAGCATTCTTCTCCAGCACCACATTATCTCAAATGAGTTGATTTTCCTCCTATTTTCTTTCTTGACTGTCCAGCTCTCACATCCATACATGGTAATAGGGAATACGATGGCTTGTATGATTCTGACTTTTGTGCTGAGTTGTATGTCTTTGCATTTTAGGATCTTTTCTAGTTCTTTCATAGCCACCCTCCCCATTCTTAATCTTCTCCTGATTTCCTGGCTGCAGTCCCCATTCCAATCAATGTTTGATCCCACATATGAGAACATACTATTTCTATTTCCTCATTGTCTAGTTTGAATGTGTGTAAGTTCTCTGTGGTCATTATTTTTGCTTTCTTTATGTTCAACAGTAACCATCATCATAATCAATCATTACCATCAGAATCAGACTCTTGAAATAGTGTATAGGTTTATTCTTTACTTCAAACTTGGAAATACACTTCAGTGGAAATAGCTGATACATTCACTGTAAATATGTTAAAAAGTAATACATATTTAAAATACTGCAATCAGTCAGAAGCAGAAACATTTGATACTATTTTTATCTCTATACCAATATGAAGACAATATGCCTAGACCCTCAACTAGATTCTCTTATGAGCTGAAGCATATACATATTCTGTTCATAAAGACCCTGGTGGCATAGTGGTTAAGTGCCTGTACTGCAGCTACTCACAAACTACAAGGTTGTGAGTTCAGTACCAGTCAGGGGCTTGGAGTTGACTCAGGCTTCCATCCTTCCAAGGTTGCTAAAATGAGGACTCAGCTTGTTGAGGACAATAAGCTCACACATTGTAAACCATTTAGGGAGTGCTTAAGTACACTGATAAGTGGTATAGAAATGTACTTGCTATTGTTATTGCTATTTATGTCTGTGTATGTATTGTTGTTGCTATAGTTATTTGCTGTCAGGTTGGCTTCAATTTATGGTGCCAAGATCCCTAGGCATCAACTGCCCTGCTCTGGTCTTCCAAACTCAGAGCCAAGGCTTCCTTCATTGAATCAATTCACCAATAGTGCAGTCTCACTCTTTCCAACTGCCTTCTATTTTACTAAGCATTACCCTCTTTTTCAATGAATCACATCATGCATATGCATAATTCCAGATACGCATTGTTTTAATGGTGTATATTTTCCCCTCCATATACTCAGGAACTATATTTTCATCAGAACCTTTGTGTTTCCACAGAGAGAATTTTAAATGCTCCTCCTTAAACTGCAAATCCAAAAATGCAACAGGAGGCAGCCAGAGCAGTTAAAGTAGAATAGCAGTGCTATCAGAGTGTAGTGCAGTAATCTAGAGTGAGAGTTTTCCACGGAGAGTAGTACTGGGGCCTAAACATAAACATTTTTCTATATATCAAATGCATCTAAAATTTTAATATGCTTTATTGTTACATATTTTAAACTGATGTGTCAACAACAGCTACAATAAAAGAAACATCCTGTGTTCATTTTGGGATTTCCCTACACTTCTTTCAAATATTGTTCAATGTGTATATATTTGTGCATGTATGCTCTTGTTAAACTATGAATAAACTATTTTACAAATCTAGTATCATTTAATCCTTTGTTTAATCTTTCAATTCCCATAACACTTACTAGTATGTCAGGCTCAGAGGCAGATTTTTTTGATAAAATTCAGTGCTTCATCCCAGACTTAACAAAAACATCCATTTACACTGAGAGATTAAAAAACATTAAGTCCACCATTGTCTTTTAGTCTGTCAGCCTCCTTAAAGTATTTCTCCTGTCTAGACACTGTCAGAGACCCCATAATGATGCAATTAAAACAAACATAAGTAATAAATAAAATATACTCCAGTTAATGTTTGTTGTTATTGTGTGCCTTCAAGTCATTTTCATTTTATGATGACCCTAAGGTGACCCTATCATGGGGTTTTCTCTGCTGGATTTGTTCCAAAGGAGCTTGCCATTCCCTTCTTCTGAAGCTGGGAGGGTGTGATTTGCCGAAGGTCAACCAGTGAATTTACATAGCTGCGTGGGGATTCAAACACTGGTTTCCCAGTGCCCTAGTCCATCAATCAAACCACTAGAGTAGAATATACTGGTTCGTCATGTAATCTTATAATTACCTTAAACATATATTAATATTTTCATATCTCCAAAACCAGAGCTTGGAAAAGTTACTTTTTGAACTACAACTCCCAGAATTCATAGTCATTGACTACACTATCTGGGGAATTTTGGAAGCTGAAGCTTAAGACAAGTCTAAAACAGGATAATGGTTAAACATCTGATGATAATAAAATAAAATTAGTTATGCTTCCAAGTTCTGCCCCAATAACATACACTCCATTTCATCCCTGCAGAGCCTTGCAGTGTGGCTATCCTGTTTACCCATATTGTTCTTTCATCAGTGACATTAAAAGAGACCGGATCACAACAACACTGAAGCCTGTGCTGTCTGTGAGTATATCATCAGCTGAGGGGAATGAAATCTACCTTTCCTACAGATGTACAAAACCCGTGAGAGACACTCCCTTTGCAAATCATCCCCCCCCCCTTAAGCTTGTTTCCAGAAGAACATTAATATGCAAAATCTATCTGCCTGTCTGAATTCTTGATATTCTGATCCAACTCCTCCAGAAATATATATTGCTCATTTCTGGTAAAGATCCTGGATGCTTCATTGCATAATTATTAATAATTTGATGTTATGGTTTTATAGTCATTTGTTATTGTTATTGTTATTTGTTATCATCCACCCTCAAGTTGATCTGGATCCATGGTGACCCTGTAGATGAAACATCTCAAAGATTCCTTGTCCTTCACTGCTATGCTCAGTTCCTACAAATTGATACCCGTGACCTCCTTAATAGAGTCCATCCATCTAGCATTTGGCCTCCCCCTCTTTCTGCTTCCATCTATCTTTCCTAACATTATTGTTTTCTCCAATGAATCATGCCTTCTCGTGATGTGGCCAAAGTAGGGCAGCCTTAGTCTAGTCATCTTGGCTTCTAGAAAGATTTCTGGTTTGTTCTGTTCTAGCACCCATTTGTTTGACTTCTTGGCTGTCCGTGGTATCCTCAGTAATCTTCTCCAGCACCACTTTTCAAATGAATTGATTTTCTTCCTATCTGTTTTCTTAACTGTCCAGCTCTCACATCCATACATGGTAATAGGGAAGGCAGTGGCTTGCATGATTCTAATTTTTGTGCTCAGTTGTATATCTTTACATTTTAAGATCTTTTCTAGTACTTTCATAGCTGCCATTTTAGTCTTCCATAGGCATCGTTATAGTGCAATCAGGAGTATTTATTAACAACTGAGCTGTAGTGCAGAACATTTGGAAGTTTCCACTTTGGGAAAACTTTCACTCTAGATTACCACACTACACTCTGATAGCACTGCTATTCCACTTTAACTGCTCTGGCTGCCTCCTGTTGCATTTTTGGATTTGCAGTTTAAGGAGAAGCATTTAGAATTCTCAGCCAGAGAGCTCTTAGGCGTCACTGAACTAAATGCAAAAGGAGGCAGCCAGACCAGTAAAAGTGGGATAGCAGCACTATAAGAGTGTAGTGCAGTAATGTGGCGGGTTTCATAATCTTAAAATTGCAATGAAATACTGAAGAGACAGGAAAGTGACAGTGAGCCCTGAGCCTTTGCTTTGTGTGGATTTTGTTGAAGTGATTATCTGTGATGATCCATGCAAAGAATCAGATAGAAAGGAATGAAATCTAGTGAGAACATGGCCAACAATACCACAAATGCCATCCAAGTAATAAAAATGGGGGTGGGGGGGTGGGGAGAGAAGCAAACCAGATGATGTTGATGATGGTGACTGTGAATGTATATGCAATAATCACAGCTCACGCATGATTATTATGAATACTTTGAAAGAAAGGAAGCCAAAGACTGTTTTCAGCCACAGCATTGTAATTCTGGGAAACTGCAACGTGCTTTGCCTCTAGTTGTAAGAAGTCATATTGCTTTTAGGCAGGAGGAAAATAACATAAAGTGATACATGGTTGGCTGAAAAAGGAAAAAAAGTGGAATATATTAGCATCAAGCAGTAATTTTTAGGAAGTTAAGTCAGATTCCACAGGGATTCAATTTCCCCCAGTCCAGGAATGTTCAATGACATTCACATGTGATCTTCATGGAGAAACTGACATAATGCTCATAAAATCTGTAGATGGTATAGTCAGTGTTATCCCTAGTATTGGTGTCACCTGGTGGGGCTGCCTGGAAGGAGAATGTGAGAATTTGCCTGCCCTCCTCCCCAGCCACCCACCACCTGCCCAGATGCCCACTAAGAATTGCCAGGGGCTCGGTGGGCAGTTGGTCAAGTGAGGCAGCGGAAGGGGACAGAAGAGGCATGCACTGCCCCTCCTCATCCGATGCCTTGGCTTCCTCATCCAAGTGAGCCATGTCACAAGAAGAGGTGGGAGGGGAGGGAGCAGGCCCAACTGAGTATCACCCCTCCTCAGAGGTGTCATCCAGTGCGATCTATGCCTCCTGCATTTCCTTAGTGATGACACTGGGTATAATAGGAAATAGGAAGGAAATGTGAAGGTGGCATACAAATTCCCAGTAATTTTAATAAATATAATGACTGGAAAGCAATAATCCATGGATGAGCAGAAAACCACACATGCAGCAGAATGATGCAGCAGAATCCAGTGATAAACATGACAGTGTGACTTTATACTGTGGTGGTGGTGGTGGTGGTGGTGGAGGTTAAGAGAGAGCTAGCTGAAAATGCTTGAATGAATTATCTGTTTTCTTTCATCCATGAAAAATAATTCATACTTCATCACTCCTCACACAGCTAATATACTTCTGACAACTTGGCTACCTCCAGATAGATTAAAACAAAAACAAAAACTGGAAACCCAAGTTTTTTATCTGTGACTTCTGATTTTATGTTGGAAACCTACATGAATTTTTTTTCATCCTGAAATACTTCCCAGGAGGATGGTTCGTTTCTGCTTCCCAGGTCAATTTAAATGAACTCAGTATTTTCCAAAATGAAATGTATCTGTACTTGCCTTGTGTGTTTTTGCATTCTCAAACTAGCAAAGTTGGCTGCTGTCAGTAAACATTATTTCCAGGACTTAGAGATCAAATGAGGGGAAAAGGAATGTTAGCACTCAAACAAAATGACCCTAATGCTTAGCTAATGTAATGTTGCTAAAGCACTTTAGAACTTGGACTATGTTGTTGTTCTTGTGTGCCCTCAAGTCATTTCTGACTTATAGCAAGCGTAAGGAGATCCTATGGGGTTTCCTGGAAAGATTTTTTCAGAAAGATTTTTGCCTTTGCTTTTGTCTGAGGCTGAGAGAGTGTGAGTTGCCCACGGTCACACTGTGGGTTTTCATGGCCAAACTCTGGTTTCCCAGTGTCTTCTTTCAGTGCTCAACTCACACCGACTCTTTATTTTGACTCTAACTCAAAAGAAGAAGAAGAAGATCATCATCATCGTCGTCGTCGTCGTCGTCATTGTCATTGTCATCACCATCATCAGTGGAAATTGAAGAATATAAGTTTCTGAAATGTTGCATGAGACTGGACATGACATGCAATCAGTGGGACAGAGAAAGGAAAAGACAAAAAGGAAGTGGAGGGGGGAGAAACCCAGGATATTTCAAAAAAGAGGCCAGAATAAACAGGTACATTCAAAGCCTGTTTCAAAGAAACAAACTGGAAACCCTTAAGACTTCCAGAGACTTTCCCCCCTTCTGGAGGTGCCCTTTGCTAAGGTTAATAATTATCTTATTTAAACTACTTGGCACTTGTAGTAGCAACCAGTTTTATTGCCGATTGAACACTATGTGTCTATTGGCAAATAGTATTGGCTCAGAGAACTGCTTGTTTGCGCCACCCTTTGCACAGAAAATTACATGGCAAAATCATTAAGCCTGCTGGCTCTTTCACCTGTATTTATCACCTTGAGTAATGGAGTAAATATACAGTATACCCTCAGAAGTAAGCTCCAAATCAACTCAGCTATAATAAAGGGCAATGAAGTATCTTGTGTTCAAAAATATGAGAACCTGCAGAGCAGACAAAAATCAGGTGCTGAACTGTAGCCAGCAGGGCATTTATCATCATAGGTAAGGACATCTGTGTACCATAACCTGGTCCAAAAACTTATTGTGCATTCTCCAGTATGTCAGCAGGTACTACATATGGTTGAATATTGATTACCTTTGAAGAACTGCAACAAGGAAATCATCATCAAGTTTATCATAATCAAGTGTGAATTATTTAAAGGTGTGTGCTTCAATCCAAAATGGAAAATATATACACTAGAGATCCGCGTTTGTGCATGGAGTACTTTCCTGTATTTCAGTTCTTTGTATGCAGGGCAATGTACAAATATCTTTATGTATATATACATCACTAAATAGTTGATTAGGAATTGTGGCTGTAATAGCACCCATCACCAGGATTGTTCAGGGAGGCTAATACAAGCTTCTATATTACCAAACAGTTAATAGTTCTGGGTATATATGATGCTGAAGAGAATGGAACAAGAATCTCAGGCTTGGGTGTCACCCTACTAGACCTGTGATTTAGTAGCATAGGAAATACATTTTATAAAATCAAACAAATCTATTTCCTAAGAAAATTTTGTTATTTCCCCAGTATGTAAGTCTTTCCATTGGTAAAAGTCCTTGTTTATCAAATATGCATTTGAGGATTCTGGACAGAAGAGTCTTAACCAAAGTACCTGCATCTGTTATCCATATTTCTGGTTGCCTATTCCATCTATCTTTTGCATTTTAATGAGATCTTATAATATGCATTGTTTAAAGCATAACACATATTGTGGAATGGACCCCCACCCCACCCCCCAAAAAGTTGGTGTGCAGGCTTGGACATTTTTAAAAAAATTAAATAATAGGATTTTTTAAAAAGGCTTATAATGGTTTAAAGGAACAGAAGGGTATTGTAGGGAGGAAGCAGACGGGCAGCCCTGGGCTGCCCTGGGAAGCTGCGCCACGGGGCCGAGGTATCCGCACACCTCGGCCCCGCGGCGCAGCTTCACCGCCCCTGGAAGGAGCGCTAAAATAGCACTCCTTCCACAAGTCACCGAAGGTGCACCGCAAAAGGCTGGCAGCGCACCTTCAGCAACTCTTCCGCTGCAGCGTGTGTGGACGCTGCGGCAGGAAGGCATTATCGGAGCCCCAGCCGTGCGGAGGGGCCGGCGCTCCGATGATGCCTTCGGGAAGGGGTTGGGGCACCCACCGTGCGGCTGCCCCTCCCCTTCCTTGCCCCCCAAACGGCCCTTTGTGCCGTCTGCTTCCCCCCGTAGTTTTGTACAGGGCTTGGATGCAATGGGGCAAGAAGAGGAAGCAACACCTCTTGCCCTTAGTGTCACCCATGAGAGTATTTGGTAATGAGAACATTTGATAGATGTAATAAATTTACTGTCATTTTGTTGCTGTAAATAAAAACAAATATTGCACAAATGGGACAGCTAGCAGGAAACAACCCATTAAAGCTGAAATATCATTGAGTTCTTACACTGGCAAGCAGTTGGACTTTTAACTAGCTTGCATGAGGAGTTGTCTGAGGACTTTATCACCAACCTGCTGTCCCACCACAATCACACTAATTTAAGAATGGAAACAGCAGTTTTGCATCATCTCTTATCATGCTTTTCCCCACAGTACTGCTTTGGTGACCCATGGGTGTGTGATCTGTTTTCCATATTGCCAAATGCCAGCTTCTGAGACATTCACACAGCAGTCCTGAAGTTTGTGAGGAAGGGACAAGTGATTGTGGCCACTAACTGCCTCCCAAAGCCAGCTGCTGTGTGAATGATTGCTGCAAGGGAGAGTGGGTAGAGGAGGAGGAGAATTGCACTCACAAGCCATGTGACCTCCTGAGAAGTGGAACTGCAGCAGAAGGTACCTATTGCATAAAACTAGTAATGGAACAGAAGTGAGATTGAGAGCTTATTGATGGGTTTTCATCTGTCAATGAAAAGGTGCACTACAGTAATGAATGGAATGCAAGGCAGCAGCATAACAGACATGACTTCATATGATTTGTACCGTCCAAAGATGCTTTTATCCTTTTAAAATTCTGCATTTCTAGCCTTGTGTGATAAAGTCCAGAGTCATGCTGGTGTAACTCCACTGGATTTCGCAGTGTCCAGACTGGTAAACTGGAGGCAAAACTATGGTTGTGTATCTCTCGAGGACAGGCCTGTTATTTAAGATGAGAGGAGCCAGGGGGGAAAAAACCTGAAAAAATAATTTTGAAAATGTTCCCCCCCCCCCCCCCAGTTACTGTTTTTTCAAGAAGGTTGTTTTCCCAGAAAATCTGGGGGGAATGAATTATGGAATATTTTCTTTTTGAATGATTAATAAAATGTCTAAGACAAAACGGCTGTATTTTTGTATCACCCATTTAGTTATGTAACCACCTTAGTTATGTAGCTAAGTAGTGTCTTCCAATCCAACCCTCCACATCCTCATTTAGCAGCCAGCAGCCTCTGCAAGCAACAGAGGTCTGTTCCCCTGTTGATCAAGAAGCAGCTGACTGGCATTTCCACCCTCTCCCAAAAGCAATTTCTCGTGTAACAGCTAGAAGCAGGGTCCCTCTCACAATTCCCTCATGCACCAGAGATCACTGACAATAGGTACTGATGGTGATACTTAGCAATAAGCATAGACAGTCGGACCTTGGTATATGCGAGGGATCTGTTCTGGACCCCGCCCCTTGCAGATACCAAAAAATGTGGGACTTCAAGTCCCATTGTCCTTAATGGTGGTGCGACATGCATGCACCCACTAGCGTGGCCATGTGCACATGCCACATTGGAGACAATGTACGTGCTGTCCACGGATGCTTAAATCCATGGATGGCAAGCCCTTGGACTAAAAGGCTCTGCTGTAAAACCTTGGGCCTCGATAAATGTCCCTGTCAGTTTTTGTTTCTTCCACATCCAGGATCTGTTTAATTTCAATTTCTTTCAATTGCCAACTATGAAGAAATTTGGAAATTTTTGGAAATTCTCATTCAAAATAAACTGAAACAGCATCCTCACCATCCCTACTTCAGTGTTGAGTTTCCCAGATGTAAAGAGGCAAGATCTCTACAAATTTTAGGGGGAGAGATGATGTATGTGATGTAGCCTTTATAACTGTTAACCCTCCACATGGAGCTTGTTTTTTAAAAACAAAATCAGTACAGAATCTGATATCTGATTTTGATCCTCCCAACACACTCCATGTATGATGTAATCCTCCACCAGCATTTTGCCTGTTGTGTCTTGTGACTTAATTAAAGGGAGTGTCAGACAGTTCAGAAGAGACATTCGTGAGATGTCAAATGCAACAAAGAGAGAAAATAATTTTGGGTTATAAAAAAATAAAGAGTCTATGTAAATTATCCATGCCTGCTTTTTCTCTCAACTACAGCTCTGATTGTTTGAAATGATTTTTGTCTGGTACTTTGAATTGAAATGTGATTCTCTTCTTCGTTCCTTGGCATAATTCCCTGAAATATTCTGTTAAATGTTTTCAATTACATGCCAATCCCAATAGAATAGTGCTAAGAGGTTTTTAAAGGCACCTTGTACCAGGCATTATCTTGTGTCATTTAAATGCTGGCAATGCTACAATAAATAAAGATAAATTAAGGAATTTTAATAAGTGTTACAGCTTTGAAGCAATGGGTAGATTGTAGCTGTCTCAATACACCCCCAAAAAATAGTCTGTTTGAACCTGCTCAAGATATGGCATTTAGGTAAGCTTTTAAAATACACACACACACACACACACATATATATGTATATATATATACATACACACATAGGACGTTATCACACAGGGGCAAATCTGCTGGTTAATCCACACAAAACCCAAACAGAAACTGGATTAGTGCCCCGTGTTTTCACACGACGTTGCACAGAAACTGGACAGAAAGTGGACAGAAACTGGTGTTAACCAAGATCTTTTGAAATTCGGTTGTTTGGAGGAAATGCAAATGCGCAATTAAGGTAAATTTGCAATTAAGGTAAATTCGCCGTAATGTGAAAAGCAAATGCGCATTGGAAGCATTTCCCCGCATTTTCCCATGATTCCGTGGGGTCCTGGAGGCAGCGTAAGTGTCTCCTTCCCCCTCAGCAGACGGCTAATTGAGCCGTCTTGGGGGCAGGGAAGGGGAGGGGCAGCTGCACGATCGGCGCCCCAACCCCTTCCCCAGGTCGTCCTCAGTGCACCGACCCTCCGCACGGCCAGCGCTCCAAGGAGGACCTGGGGAAGGGGTGACAGCCGTGGTGAGTGACAGCTGCGGCGAGTGACAGCCGCGGCAAGTGACAGCCGCGGCGAGCATAGTGCGCATGTGCTAGAAGATCATTTCTAGTACATGTACAGGGTTTTTTCACTTGTGTGTGAACGTTAAATGCGGTTTCAGTGGGGGCTTAGCTTAAATGCGCAATTAAGGTAATTACGTGTGAAAGCCATTTGCGGAATCAAGGTTTATTTTCGGAATTTGTCATTTCCAGTTTATTATCACTTTGTGGCCCACGTGTGATAACGTCCATACTCAATCACACACATACCTTATTTCTACTGGTATGTATGTATGCATGAATGTATCTGGTGCCAGATTATAATATCACTCTTATAGCCATGCTTATATATGCATTTTTTAAAAATGGGTTTAAACCCAATTGCTAGTCTCAACTAGAATACACTCATAGAATCAGCTGCTGAAAGGTAAGCCAACATCTGTGTAAATCTTATTGATTTAATGGGTTTACTTTAATTTTGTCTACCAATTGGATTTAGGCCACAAAGGGCCATTGCAGACAGGCCCAAAGGGCTGGACTAGGGGTGGAGTTGGGGGGAGCAGATGCACTCCAGTCACCCCAACCCCACCCCGACACCATCCTGACGCTGCGTGGCCCTACGCATGCTGTACGGCGTCAGGACACCCTCCCGGTGCAGCATTTAAACATGCTGTGCTGAAAGGGCACTGAAGAGCTGTGGCACCAGCTCTTGGGGCAGCCTTTTGCTGCCCTTAAAAGGAGCGGCATTTTGCTGCTCTTTTAGGGGCAGCAAAAGGAAGGACGTGCTGCTCCCCGGAGTGGCTCTCTGCCACCTCAAATGGGCCGTGTGCATCGGCCCAAAGATACTTTTTTTGTATTAGAATACCAATGCTTTTTTTGTTTGTTTGTTTGTTTGTTTGTTTGTTTTTACAGAGGGGTGCTGTAGGCTGTATTTCAGAGGAAGGAACTGGCAAAACCACCTTTGAGTATTCCTTGACTAAGAAAACCCTGTGAAATTCATGGGGTCACCATCAGTCAACAAGTGACCTGAGGTGTATACACATAGTCACTGGGGGCCTTTGCAGACTGTCAGAAATAGTGCAAATTGAGTCCACTTTAACTGCCTTGGCTCAGTGCTAGCAAATCATGGGAACTGTAGTTTATTGTGGCACCAGAGCTCTCTGACAGAGAAGGCTCAGTGTCTCAGAAAAAAATACAATTCCCATGATTCCCTAGCACTGAGTAGGGCAGTTAAAGTGGACTCAATTTGCACTATTTCTAGCAGTCTGCAAAGGCCCTGGGAGTCCTGCAGTGAACTGCAGTCCTGTGGAATCTATTTGGAAATATAAGCATTGTGGCAGAATTTCTGTCTATGGGCATGAAACAACAATTGAGGATCCTCAATAAAAGGGGGTGGGGGTGGGGAATTGATGCAAAGCTCTGGACAAACCCCTTCTAGAAAGGCACATTTCAAGTATTTAGCTCAATCAAGCCAGGTTTTTGGGGTCAATTTTTGGACTAAAATTTCTAGACTTACATATGAGTATATACAGTACACTTGTCCCTCCACATTCACTGGGGTTAGGGGCACAGGACCCCCATGAATGTGGAAAAACCACAAATAACAAAAACACTGTGTTTTTACCTAAGAGAACACCTCTCTAGGAATCTATAGGTCCTCCAGTGCAACTCTGTGTTCAACATTGGCTAGAGATTGACCATAGATTTGCACTGGAGGAGCTACAAATACCTAGTGGAGTGTTCTAGGAATTTCTAGGTCCTTTAGTGCAACTTTTGGTTGACCATAGAGTTGCACTGGAGGACTCAGATATTCCCAGAGAGAACATATTAATAAAATCCATGAATAATCAAATCCACAAAAGTCAAAGCAGCAAATGTGGAGGGACAAGTGTATTTACACACAAGGTAGGTTGATCTGCTATGGGTGACTCCTCCAGCACTTCACAGATGAGACCTAGGACACATGGTCAGGCAAGATCAGAGTGTGGTCAAGATGGCAAAAGTTAATGAAGAAGAACTGCAGGAGATGCTGCAGTAGTGTGCTTTTGCCTGAGCCTACAGAGAAGGGCAAGATTCCAGCCCTTCTCTCTTCTTTCCTTTGCTGAGTTAACTTGCATTTTGAATTCAGCTTACAGTAATTATAGTAAGCTGAGAACCAAGGGGGAAAGTGGAAGGAGGAGAGAGAATTTGGAACATTTAAAATGTGGCTGAGTGTCCCACTCAGAAATGCCTCCGCCAAATCAGGACAGTTGGAGAGTATTTGGAGACTGAACTACTAGAAGTAATCACACAAAATGTACATACTGTATATACTCATATGTAAGTCTAGAAATTTTAGTCCAAAAATTGACCCCCAAAACCTGGCTTGATTTATCCATAGGTCAATGTAAGTGTACTTTAACTCTTGTCAAAAAAGTAGCCATCATTTGTGGCAGATCCATATTGCAGCATCCTGTCTATAAAATCCATATTTCTGTCCACCCTACTGGATCTTCATTATCTTGTGAGAAGTTTCTATTTTACTGCTTATTGAGGTTAGAAACATGAGAAATGTTGCTTTTTCAATCTATGAAGACAGAAGGGCTTTAAATGATTTCACTGCTGTATATATTATTTCCTAGTTTTAATAATTTAATTGATTAATTTTATGCTATAGGTTTTTTTTAATACTTGTGTTGTATGTTTATATTTTGATTGTAAGATGCCCAGAAAACTCTACTTAGGGGACAGTGTCTACATGATACAAATAATAAATAAATAAATATTACTAAAGTATGACTACAGCCAATTTATCTGGCTAATTTTAAAAATGTAACTTTTTTTAAAAAAACTGCAGCCTATTTTTAAATATTGACTACAGGCTTGGACCCAGAAGAAGGAGAAGTGAAGATAGAAGTAAAGAACATCAACAGTCTAAGATATGTGGATGGCACCATGCTACTACCAGAAAACATCATAAGTTTGGAACAATTACTAAGAAAATGCAAAAGCAGGCTTACTGCTCAACATAAAGAAAACAAAAATAATGACCACAAGGTAAAAGGTAAAGGTATTCCCTGTTGACAAGGTTGTCAAGTAGTGTCTGACTGTAGCGGGCGGTGCTCATCTCCGTTATTAAGCCAAAGAGCCAGTGTTGTCAGAGACTACTCTGTGATCATGAGGCCACCATGATTGCACAGAACACTGTTTACCTTCCCACCAAAGTGGTACCTATTTATCAACTTGCATTTGCATGCTTTCAAACTGCTAGGTTGGCAGAAGCTGGGACTAGTGACAGGAGCTCACCCCATCATGCAGCACCCGGGCCTCGAATTGCCAACCTGCCAATCTTGCAATCAATAGAGTCAGTATCTTAACCACTTGAGCCACCACATCCCTAATGACCACAAAGGATCTACCAAAATTACCCTAGATAATGAAGAAAAAGAAATAGTTTTTAAAAGACTTTGCATACCTAAGATCAAACATTGATTGTAATGAAGACTGCAGTTAAGAAATAAAAAGAAGACTAGGAATGGGAAAGGCAGCCATGAAAGAACTAGACAAGATCCTAAAGTATACAGATTTACAACTGAGTACTAAAGTTAGAATCATCCAAGCCATTTTATTCCCCATCACCATGTATGGATGCAAGAACTGGACAGTGAAGAAAGCCAACAGAAAAAAAAATCAACTCATTTGAAATGTGGTTCTGGAGAAGAGTGCTGAGGATACCGTGGATGGCCAAAAAGACTAATAAGTAGGTTCTATAACAGATCAAACTTGAACTCTCTATGGAAACAAAGATGACAAAACAGAAGCTGTCATATTTTGGCCACATCATGTGAAGGAACAACTAGAAAAGACTATAGTGCTAGGAAAAGTAGAGGGAAACAGAAAGAGAGGAAGGCCACTTGCCTGGTAGGTAGATTCAATCAGAGAGGCCATGGGCCTGAATCTACAGGTCCTAAGTAGAGCAGTTGAAGATAGGGAGGATTGGAGAGGGCAGTTACCAACAGACAAATTAGCCACTAAGATAAAATGAGAATTTCTCAGAATAAAAAAACCCCAAAGAAACACCAGATTCCTGTTATATTTGACTAAAGGCCTAGGTCAAGGATGGGCAACTTTCTAGGAACTGTATTTTCCTTTGTTCTGCCCCCAAAGTATGTTGTCTTTGTTTACATATCTCCATCCAGACATTTGTCTCATTTCCAACTATTATAAGGCAAATGAAATCTATACGTCATTCTATAATTCAATAACAACTAAATACATTGTAAGATTAGTGTTAAGATCAGTGGAAGAATGAGGTTTAAAAGAGAGATGAGAAATCAAGGTCCTTCAGACAGAAGAAAACAAGGGGAAGGTAACCAAAAAAGGAGATTTACTAAGGACAATATGTGAAGCACAACACAAGGGGCTCATTTACACTCACTTTTTTGTCCCAAGGATATTTGGATTGCCATGCTGATGGATACCTGGATTGGTGTTCCCATTACACTGTGGGTTACAGATTCTCTCCAAGGCATAAATGGAGCTGCCTTTTCAAATGTGTTTGAGCCTTCTCATGTCTTTTAAAATAAAATAAAAAAATAAAATAAAAAATGACATTAAAAATGTCAATCAAATGATGCACATCCATGACATCCCTCTCCCTCCCTTTTCCAGAGCAATGAGAATCAGCCATCAATGCCCTTCATGTTCTTATTTTATTCCTGAGGTAGGAGGTTGTTTATTCTGGGGATTTTAAAACAAATCAAAATTGTGTGTGTGTGTGTGTGTGCGTGTGTGAACAAAAACCCCTCAAGAGCCAGGCAAACCAGTGAAAAGAGGAGGCGGGAGAAAAATCCTCATTTCCCTGCACACACTCCAGGCACCTCTGAGGGAAATTTGAACTTGGGGCTTAGTGGTTTGAGTGTTGGACTACAATTCCTCACTCAGCTGTGGAAGCCCACTGGGTGATCCATTGGGCAAGTCACACTCACTCTCTCAGTCTCAGAGGATGTCCATGACAAACTTGCTGAAGAAACCTTGCCAAGAGAGCCCCATGGCTGTAAGGTCACCATATGTCAGAAACAAAGGCAAACAACAGAGAGAAAGAGGGAGCAATAGCAAAAAAAAAAAAAAAAAAAAAAAACCTACATAAAGTGGGGGACATTGTGGAATTCCTCCTGGTTGAAATGGAGGACATGTCCTGGAAAAAGAGGACATCTGCTCACCCTGTTTCTGTCTTATGGCAACCCTACCAAAGGCTTTTTTTGTTCAGAAGGGGAGTGTTTGCTGCCCAAGGTTGCCCAGGAGGTTGGAATGGAGGACAAGTCCTGGAAAAGGAGGACCTTGCCTGGTCACCCTGGGAAGTGGTGACAAGAAGCCAAGAGGCAAAGGACTGCCCCGCTTATGAAACCCCTCCCTTCCTTTTTGGAAAGGATCGTTTAGTGTTCCGAATCAATTTGAAAATGAATTCACATTGGCAGCGATGTGGATCTTTCAGGAAAAGACACACACACACACACAAAAAAAAACACCCAGTATCGAATATCCTGGGTTAAGTGGGTTTTTGGGTAGCCCCCCTGCAAAGTGCACCAAGTGCATTCAGGGCAAGTGTGAACGCCAAGGAAATAATCCGGTGTCTCGGTTATTCTCGTAGTGTGAATGGGGCCAAGTAGTCAGGCCTGATCAGTTACTAACAGATACAAAAAGCATCTTGCAAATCAGGGCAACAGAACATATAGCAGAAATGCCTCTTTGGGGCAAAACACTTCCTTCTGCCAGCTCCTCCTCTCAGTCCCACCTTCTCAAATGTTTTTGTTTTTTATTGAAGGAATCTCCTCACATAGCAATATCAATAGCAAGTAAATTTATATACCGACTATCAATGCACTTAAGCACTCCCTAAGTGTTTTACAATGTGTAAGTGAATTGCCCCCAACGATCTGGTTATTCATTTTAGTGCCTCAGAAGGATGCAAGCTTGAGTCAAGCTTGAGCTCACATTTAACCACTGCACCATCTCTTGGGGCAATTTGGCCATCCTTCTCTTCACCATGATTTAGGCTGAGAAAGTAATTGTTTTTATCCTCCAATATTTCCCAGATGAAAATCGGCACAAGTGTGGCCAAGTAACATCAGAGTGTGGTCAAGATGGCAAAAGTTATTAATGAGGAAGAGATCTGCACATCTCTAATAGCCATCATTACTTGTAACCATTGATAAGAGTATCTTTGAGGGTAAATTCTAGCAAAAACATTATATCAGAACAAGGATTGAGTCCTTCATATTGAATTTCAGAGTTCACTACTGTGATAGTCTTTACTAGCGTCAGATTCCAAGGCAACCCTAGATGGTTAGGTAAACAGAGTGAATCTTCACCGTCATCTGATTCATTTGACTTGTTGTTGTCATGTTTTATGGAAGATGTATAATACCCTTACTGCCCAAGGGCTCATAATAGTAAAGAGTGAGAGCAACACACAAACATGACTAATCTAAAGGTAATATTCCAGTAAGATAATTACCATGAAATGTAAGGATTTTTATAACTTGGTGATCTGGTTTAATAATTTGTGATACATCTGCAATATTAATGCATAGTAAAGGATGGCATCACTGGAAAATAAATGAGAGCTCTCCATGTATTGTCATTCCGGGGTATATCAAGAAGAACAACAACACTTTATGTCCTTGTCACCATCAAGAAAACACATAGTCTTAAATCTTGAACTTTCTCACTCTAGTGTTTATCATTTAGAAACACAAAATTAAGCAAACATTTTTGATATAGCATACAAGCCTTGCCAAATTTTAATTCTGGTGGGTGAAACAGCTTCAGTAAAGTATTTTTTTCCAATTTTCAAAAAAACAAACACACTCTTTCTTTGTCACTAGAGGGAGAATAGATTCTACAGTAAGTACTCCATCTGTGCATAATAACTTTTTTTTTTGCTAAATGACAATCTTTTCATATTTTATGCATTTTAATTCTCCCTAAAGATAATAGCTTTCTTTTGAAATTATCATAGGATGGGCTTTACTTTTCCCCCTCTGTGCTTCTTTGGAAACAACTTCACAGCAGCACAATATTTAGACTTACCTTTTGGAGAGCAAATCTTTTTAAATATTAAACTAAAGAGAAACATACAGTTATTAACATGAGGATTAAGAATGGGAGCTCATTGAAAGAACAGAGGCACTGGAACAGAACTCTAACTCAATTACTCTGTATTAGATTTTGTAGCATCTTAGAGACTAACTGAAAGAAAATAAGAAGTTGGCAGCATGAACTGATGCTTTTGGTGGAGTGGAAGCCAGGGACAGACAGCAGGGCAGGAGGTTATCGGAAGAAAACTGAAAAAGAATGTTGGTTCCTGGTTAGCATAAGGAGAACCCATGAGTAGTGGATTGATGAGTGTAGGACGTCCCCTTGTGGATGGGGTCAGATTGTGTTGAAATGTGTGTAGTGGGTCAGGAAGCCATTGTCCTTGTTCAATCCATTGCTGATGGACTGTAGTTTATATATGAACTCCAATTCTGCTCTTAGGAATGGAAATACCCTAAAACCAGTAGCAGAACATTTCAATCTCCCTGGGCATTCCATCTCAGACCTCAGTACATCAGTCCTTGAACAAAAAAACCCCAAAACTATAAAGGTAGATTGGAAGGAGAAACAGCAGAATTGGAGTTCATGCATAGGATGTTGGAGGATGTGATATTTGGCCCATGTGGACATAGCCTAACAGTAGGATTCATGCTCTTATTTTATTTATTTAGGCCTTCTACTTCTAGCTTGGTGTTCAAAACAATTTTTTCCAAACATCAGGGAGTCATTTTGCTTACTGTAAGGTACCAACGTTCAAGTAGCATAGCTGCCATTAAAGATAACTTGGAAACTTTAGAATAGGAACATAAAACCACTTGGGAGGCTGAGTGGACTTCAGTTTTGTGCCAACTGCACTAGCCACTAGTGCTTTTCAGTATCTTGGTTGTAATAGTTAAAGCCTTACGAGGTGTAGGCCCATGTTATTTAAAGGGCTGCTTTATCTTGTACTAGCTAAATGCACTCAGAGCTCATCAGTAGTTGCCCTTCTCACTAGACTGCCATCAAGGGTGGTTAGGCTTTGGAGAACAAGGGGAAAAGCCTATTCAGAGGTGGTCCTACACCTCTGGGGATTTGTCGGACTCCTTCTCTGCAGATCTTTAGAAAAACTCTGAAGAGCAACTTCTTTTTCTTGGTTTTTCCAAAGCTGACAGGTTTTGTTTTTAACTTCTTATTTTTAGCCAATGTTTAGTAATGGCACTTTCCCACTATACAGTTGTAGCATTTTGATTTCACTCTAATATGGCTGAATCCTATGGGATTCTGGGATCTGCAATTTGGTGAGGCATGTTTTGGATTTGTTTGGATTTTGGAATGTCTGTATTTGCATATGCATACATAATATGTTATCTTGGGGATGGGATACACTTCTAAACACAAAATTCAGTTATGTTTCATATGCACTTTATTTATACAAATAGCCTAAAGGTAATTTTATACAATATTTTAAATAATTTTGTGCATGAAATAAAGTTTATGTACACTGAAACTTATTTATTTTATTTTATTTTATTTTATTTTAAAGTTTATGTACACTGAAACTTATTTTATTTATTTTATTTTATTTTTGCAGTGTTACCATTAAGAAGATGGTGAATGAGGGATGGACAAAGGCAGACTTTCAGTGCTGGGTTGAAGAAATGTGTCTGCCGTAAACGATACACGAAAGCTTGCCATGGGAAAGAATGGTGTGCTACTGTATGTAATCCTATTGTATCTGAGATAGCTCACTTACAATAGCCAAGGTAAACAGATGCCTTCAGAACCACTTACTGTATACCTGAACTGCTCACCAGCTACCCTGGCATGATGAAAAAGCATAGATCTGTACATTTCACCACCAAAGTGGAAATAACAAGAAAAGTGGAGGCTGTTGAAGAAGCTTTCAAATAGTCTGTGGAAGATTCAAAATGTTTTTGTTTATTTATGCAAGGTATTAGCATACCCTACCACCCCACCGGCTGGATATGGGGTTTTTATAATTAATATCTAGCACAGAGCATGACTAGAGGTCATGACGATCATATCTTTGGGAGATCCATTCTGGAACCCCCTGAGGCTAAGGAAAAATACAGGACACATGCATGGCTACTAATATGGTAACATGCATGCATGCCCATCCAAAGCAATGGGGGTTGCCTTCTGTGGATGTTGAAATCTGCAGATGGCAAGCACATGGATATCAAGAGCCCACTGTATATGTTTTTTGGGGGCATGATGACCCAAGGAAGCTAAAATACACCATTGTCAGGGTCACATTGACCGAAGGCATGCTAGGCCTAGATAAGAAAAAAGATAAGCACAATGGGTCACACTAAACATGCCACATTCCTCTGACCTTTTTTTTTTTTTTCATTTCTTATGGCAAAGGAAACAAAGGAAGGCATTTTGTTATTACAGAGACCTTACCCCATTTTCCTTGTGTGAAGTCTCTCCCCTGCCTGTCTGATCATCAAATAATTGTTTCAAATCACATTAATGCATTGACACTTTGGTGCTAAAATCATTTGGTTTCTGGACCAGTTTTCCCATTCCTTGGGAAGATCATCTAACTTTTGTGGTACACAACAACACTCTGAAGACAGGTTTTTGGATATAACCTCCCCCTCGACCCCCACCATTTTTGTTCACTTTTCCTGGTGTACCCTTGGATACTCTCCAAATCTTCAGCTGACTTCTCTCTCCTAGATTGGTAAATATACACCTTCCTAATCCTTCATCTTTGACTATCCAACTTTTCAAACTTTTTTTCTGTAGCCTCATGTGAATTTTGAGGTTGAAACAGCCCTTGTATGTTTGAGTGCTCCTTTGCATATTTTCTAAATAAAACATCTTATTTACTTCGAACTGGAGTCTTTTCTTGCAGGGAATACTGGTATAAAAAGGTGTAAAAAGATCCTAGTAAGTTACCAACCTCTTGCATGCTTCCTTTTGAGCTAATTAATTTTCCAGCAGTCAAAGGAGATGATGACATTGCTGGCAGGACTCCCAGTCCCCCACCTTTTCAGATAACAAATGCTTACTTGACCTGGGTGCTTCATTTTACATGTGCCTAATGTTATTTTTGAATAAAAAGTTTGCAGAAACATGTTGGACTGTTCTTCTTTTTTGAGATTTAAGAAATTACCCCTATTATTTCCATATGATTTCTACATCTGGTATCAAAGTTCCTGCTAAAGAAGTAAAGTCCAGGATCATATCTACTCTGTTAACTGAGGCATACTGTTTAGCCACTGTTTTATTGTTAAACACAAACCTTAAACTGTGGTTAATCTTCACTATGGATTGTTCAAACAAGTCAGTTTCTTAGACTATCATTTGAAATTCTCTTGCCTGAAACTAATTATAAAGGTAAAGGTAAAGGTAAAGGTATTCCCCATTGACAAGATTGTGTCTGACCGTAGGGGACAAAGAGCCAGCGTTGTCCGAAGACGACTCTGTGATCATAGCAATAGCAACTTCATTTATATACCACTACATGCCATGCTATGCAGTCTCTAAGTGGTTTACAACTGTAAGCTAATTGCCCCCAACAAGCTGGGTACTCATTTTGGCGATCTTGGAAGGATGCAAACCTGAGTCGAGCCTGAGTCCTGTCTGGTATTGAACTCTCAACCTTGTGTTTTGTGAGTGAGTGGCTGCAGTACTGGCATTTAGCCACTGCACCACTAGGGCTCTTCATGTGGCCAGCATGATTGCACAGAATGCTGTTTAGCTTCTCACCGAAGTGGTACCTATTTATCTACCTGCATTTGCATGCTTTCATAAGATTAATGACAATCTGTCATAACCTGGAGTCAACCTGAAGGAACATAACAACAATAACAACACAAAAATGATTCAATGAGCAATATCAATTCTGGCTTGTCCTTGTATCACAGCCAAGGTGCTAGTGCCATTCCTGCTTGTTGCTGCCACATGACCTGCCACTCACTACATGATCATTTGACCCTCTCCTCATGGCTGTAGGGCCCTTGAATTTGGTCCTAAGATTTGGCCATTCAGATGGGCAAGTGCAGTGAGTTTAAGAGGAAATGTGCATCCCACAGAGATATCCAAAGGCTGCATGGACCCAGAAATCTTCCTGGGGCTCAAAACTCAAGTGATGAGAAGTCCATGCAAAAACATTATTGAGAGACCATATGTGGCCTCCAGGGCATGCTTTCCCCATCCCTTGTATAACACAAGCTGTACTATGAATAAGATGTATTAAAAAAAATCAAGAAAATTTAAAAAATACTGCAAGGTGTTCATGTAACTAGAAACATACAGAGAGAGAGAGAGAGAAGACAAATAATAAACAGTGACAGAAGAAACAATGTGAGAGAAGTGTGTGCACTTGCACATACACAGAATGTGATGGGAGTAGGGGGACATGGATCTAGAGATAGTAATGATAGGAGGTGCCAGTTGTATGAAACAAGTTGATCAGAAAGATTTGCTTGGCTGAATTTTGCTTTTTCCTCCACCAGACTTCCTCGTACATCATTGTTTATGCAAATCTATCCTCTTTTCAGCCAGAGTCCGGCTTCAGAAACCCCCTGGCAGCACTACACAAAAGCTGGGTTGTACAGCAACTAGCAGACGAGAAAAGGCTTGCTGAATGTAGCAATGGATGCAATATGCAGGCAGTTGGGCAAACAGAGAAGCCTTTCTTTTGTGGTTACCAGTGGTGTGTGGAGAAGGCAGCCTACCCTAGAGGCAGAAGAAAAGGCCACTAAGAAGGGGGTGGGTGGCTGGGGAGGGGAGCAGCAACAGCACCAGATTGGTTCCTATAGAGAACAGAAAGTGCTAAAGAGAGAGGAATCAAGAAGAGACAAGAAGGCAAAAACAAGTGGCTTTAACTCTTTTTAGGATAATTTGAAGGGTGGCTTTGTTTGGAGGGAGGGGGAGTGAGGGAGAAGGTAAATTTTTGAAATGCTTTGAAAACTAGAGGTAAAGAAGAAAACTGGTGGCAGGGTGTGGGGTAGCAATTGCCCTTCCCCCAGTAGTCACAGCAACCCTTTGCTCAACCCTTTTGGAGAAAATGAGTAGTTTTTTTAATTGATTCTGTATGCTGATGAGAAAAAAAGAAAGCAGAACAGGGACTATAACAATAACAGAAAGCAAATATACAACAGTGAGCACCAGTTCATTTAGCCCACAAGAAAATATATTCCCATGTAGGCATTTTATTGCATTAAGCCAGAGAAGCTTCACCAAATCTATTTGAGCTGGTGATTTTTTTTTTAAAAAAAAAGATTTCCATACAGTTAACAAAGAAGCCATCTCATCTGTTAAGTGAAAATTTTGTCAGCCTGTTATCACATTGAATAAATGAATAATGCATTTTTTAAAATGTAAGTCATGCGGGGTCCTTGGCTTTAGAATGGGAGAGAACAAGTCTAAGAAGATTTTGTTTTGTATTGTACAGGCATAAAAAGATACCATGAGCTGCCTACAAAAAGCTCCCTGAATGCAGAAGTTTGCAAAAACTGGTCATTAATTCATCTTTAGATCCCATTCTAAAAGCATTTTAAAAATCTAAGAAAACAAAATAAAATACAAAATGGGACCCATCTGCATTTCAGTGGCATAGTTTCAATGCAGAATGCTATCTTCTTATCTCCTTTTCTTCCCTCTCCCCCCAGATGACTGAACAGAGACTTTTTGGGTGAGTGGGGGAGATTAGAGGAATTTATTTGCTATCAGTCTGCACTTTGCATATCAATACAAAAATTAATAAACTAATTTCAGGCATATATGACACAGTCAATGCAGAAGGTCCATTGTTAGGGGAGGAATACTATATTCTTATCAGTGTCTTTAAACAGCTATTCATCATTTCTAAAGGGCAATTATTTGGAATCCATTAAACTCCAATTCATAATACTACTGTGTGCTGAATTTTAAATAGAAATCTGTATTTAGATGAAGGAATACATTAGTATAAGTCATTAGAGTACTGCAAAATCCATGACTTGTTCATTTTTCACTCTCTTCTCTTCCCACCCCACTCCCAAGATGATACAAATCATCAAGGCAAGAAGCATTTCAATAACAGAAGAAAAGAAAAGAAAAACACATAAAAGTACCCCAAACACACACACACTTTCCCTTATAGATAATACTAAGTTTCTCATTTTTTCTCCATCACTTTGTTGCAGTTATTACAAATTATTACTAGAAAATGAACCATCCATGAGATGGGAAGAATCTCCAACTGAGAAGAATAATGACTGATTGATAAGTGTATCTCTGTTCTAATGAAAACTTTTTAAAAAGGTTACTAAGAGTATTTCATAGAGGAATCATAAAAAAGAGATAAAAATAAATATGTGCACCATATTTATTTCCTAGTTAGAAGGCTTCTGTGCTATGAGTTGCTGCAGCTTAGATTCATTTCCATAGGGAAATCAGCATGCAAAAGTATTAACATAATACACAGTAGAAAAAGTTAAAGGAGGAAAGATGGAAGACCAATCAGTACATTTCAATAATCTGTTACTGGGATATCAACAATCTGTTACAACTAAACCTAATTGGCAATTGATTTCCATTGAAAGCTGCATAATCAATGTGTCAGTTTTCTATGCAATGGAAGTCATAATAATACTTTCTAACCAAGGATGGGACATTAGGGCCATCTAGATATTGTTGGATCAGAACTTTCTTCAGCCCAACCCAACATGGCCAATGGTCAGAGCTGATGGGCCTATGAGGCCAATAATAGGTAGTAGGGCTTTAGAATGATATGCATGTATTTAGTCATAGCTCAAGCCCTATTCATTCATTATATCACATCAGCATGTGATGAGGGGAGCATTATAGTCCCACTCTTCCATCTCTAGTTCTATTACTCTCCCCAAGGCTATATATGCACCAGTAATCAAAATTTATTTAGCACAAGAGCACATGCTTGTATATGTCATCAATATGAACCTATTCTCTTGTTCATAAAAGTAGAAATGAAAATTCAGAAATATTAGAAACTGTTGGAAGTTTCATATTTTGTTATTTAAATTTCAAAATGGAAATTGTACATAAATATTCATGATTCTCTTTATTCTTCTAAGTCATCTGTCAAGCAGGGTGGAATATTGGATGCTTTCCAGTACCAGCTATCCCATATGGCAAAATGTTGATCAGCACATGTGAAATCCTCCCAGTTATTCACCATTACTTATGCCTACAGACAGATGTTGTTAAATGTTCAAGTCCATTTTAAAATCATCAAAGGTCAAATTATGCTGCTGAGTGTAAAGCAAAGTTTGTTACATAGTCCCATTACTGCAGACTACTCAGAGAACAGTCACCACTATGTTGTTGTTGTTTTTGTGGAGTTTTCGTGTTATGTGTCCATGTTCTAGAAGATTTTATCCCTGATGTTTTGCCAGCATCTGTGGCTGGCATCTTCAGAGAAAGCCTTCGACTTCACAGTCACCACTATATTTGATGGTGATTTTTGAGCACAATTTGCTTCAGTACTAGTAGTAGTAATGATTACTAATACCGATTAATTTGACCCAAGTGAAGCCAACATAAAATAAGAATAAGAATAAGAGGATGCACTTTCTTTTTCAAACAATCCCCGTTCTAACATCTAAACATCCCTTTAAGAAGTGGACTCATGATATCACACAATTTATATGGCAAGGGAAAAAATCTAGAATTAAAGTTGCCGCATTACAAGACAGAAAAGAAAAAGGTGGGATGGGATTACCTAATTTAGAATTATATTATAATGCTAGTGCTTTTTCATGGATAAGGGATTGGATCACTTTAAAAAATTCAAAACTATTAGAACTGGAAGGCTTTGGAATGGAAAACAGATGGCATAATATAATGGGATATGGAAATGGCAAGAGGGAGAAAGACCTTAAAAATAATTGTATAAGAAGAGCCCTCCTTGTGGTATGGAAGAGGAATAAGAAAAAATTATGGTCTAGAATCCCGCTTTGGGTTTCTCCGCGTGAATCCCATCATATGAAAGAAGGCCGAACAAAAAACAATTGGATAATGTATGAAAAAGTCGTAATTAAAACACAAGAAGGTTTAAAATTAAAAACAAAAGAAGAATTAAAGAAAGAAGGGGTAGAACTTAATTGGTTTGAGTATCATCAACTAAAAGTGGACTTTAGAAAGGATCAAGAGAAACAAGGATTGGAAATGGAATTAAATAACTTTGACAAAATAGTAAAAGGATATGGAAATCGCTGGATAGGAAAAAATTATAGGATTTTATAAGATTATGAATTACAAGAAGAAACAATCAAAAGTAACATGATAACATGGATGCAAAATCTAGGGAACTCAACTTCTTTACAGGAATGGGAAAACATATGGAAAGACACCCAAAAATGCACTAAATGTAATACTCTTAAAGAAAACTTTTATAAAGTTTTCTTTAGATGGTATGACCCCCTCAAGATTACAAAAAATCCAGGGAAAAGGAGGAGAACGCTGTTGGAAATGTAGAGCAGAAAAAGGAATTCTTTACCACATGTGGTGGTATTGTAAATCGGCAAGAAATTATTGGAGAAAAAATACACCAATCAATGAGCAAAATTTTACAGATAAACATATCATTTAAACCAGAGCTCTTTTTATTAATAACCTCAGATGAAATGAGTTTAATCCTATATATGATAACAGCGGCTAGGATAGTTTACGCATGGTATTGGAGACAAGAGAATATACCCGACACACAAGAATGGTTTATTAAATTGAATGATTTAGCAGTTATGGAGAAATTATCAATGTATGCAGCGGGGAAAACCACGCAACAGTATGAAAGAAAATGGAAGAGAGTTATTAAAGATTCATGATAAAGATACACAAAACTATATTAAAGGAACTGTGATATAAAAATAACTTTATTTACAAATAGCTATATAAATATGGAAGTTAGTTATAATATAATATAATAGTTATAGAAATATGAAAGCAATAATAAATAACTGGTTTTATTTTAGTTTTCATTTAAATTTGAAGTCATGTTGGACGATAGGGGAAAATCAGATGGGCTCGTTAGGATTATTCTGTAAAAATCTTTGTAAAATATATTGAAAATTATATCAAAGGAACCAGATAAAAGTAGGGAAATTTAAAAAAGGGGGGGGAATGTCTCATTTAAAGAAGAAACAGAGGAAATATTTGTTATAAGTAATGTGATATGACATTTTTTCGTTTGTTAACACATGTAATGTTTTATCTTATCCACAATAAATCTATATATATAAAAAGAATAAGAATACTTTTTAAATAAAAAGCCAGCGGAGAGAATGAAACACCTTTCAAATGCTAAAGTTTATTCTGTAATCCATTTTATGTCTAAATGTAATTGCTAGAATAGATCCATTGAATCAATTGGTTTTTTCTATCTCTTGACTCACCATCAATAACAGTTCCAGGGAAGCAATGTGACCTGAGGAGTGCAGCCCTATGGTTGCTACCTCATATTGATTGAATATTTGATCACACCTGCAAAGTGTTTGTTGGTGGTGTGTTTCAAGAAAGAGAGAGACACTAATGCCAAGATGATAATCTGGCTTCATCTTTTAAAACAAGAATTGGGTAATTAATTAAATCAGATGAATAGGGTGGGTAGAGAGGAATACAATGTTTCCCCTTAGTTTGTGTCTTTAGACATCTAGGGGACTATCAGTAGCAAATTAAAAAGGGCAATCATGGGCAGTCTATGATATCCACATGTTAGGGTGCAATCGTATAGTGAAATGACTGGGATTGAAATGTATCTCAATGGCACTTTCTTCCAAGTACATAATTACAGTAAGTTGTGACTAAAAGGAATTGTTGCTTGTAGTGGTGGACAAAGGCAGTGAAACATCTTTTTATGTGCAGAAGCTGTACTTCACAAGCATATTCAGCATTCTGTGCTGTTTTTCAGGGACCAGTCTACTTGTGTATCCCTCACCTCTACACCACCACAAATACTTGTAACTATCCCTGTTAATGAAGTGAATGGAGAACACATACAGCAAAATTTGGGTATGGGGCCAGAAAAGTGTTAAATGGTTTTATATGAATCTTTTCCTCTTGGGTTTTTCCATTTGCTAGGCTTGCTAATCTGTAATAGACAATAATACCTCACTCCCTATCCATTCAAAAATAGAGAAAAATATGATAGATGCGCATTTGCTTCACAATAGTGAAAGAAGACTTACAAGCAGAGCTTAATTTGTGCCTCCAGCATCTGTTTTCAATGTTAAGGCTTAATCGTGGAATGTATGAAATAAGGATAGATTAAAGTTCAGAGTGCTTGCCTTTCACCATTGTGTTAAGTTGAAAGAGTTCCCACAAACCAGTGCATCCAGATCAGAGGCAAGACAGACTTGAGTCCTGGCATTTCTTTTGCTAGAAATTAAGCATGGCAACAGCTAACACATAAGAAATCAATATTTAAACATATGCGTAACCTTATAGTATGATAGTAAATCTTCACTATTTTGTCCTCACATGCAAGGACAAATAATTATAGTAGTTTTCCTCCTACTGGAAGAGAAAACAAATATTCCTCCATAGTGTTCTTCCTATATTCAGATATCCCAAAGCATTGTAGAGAAATTATTCTGCATAGAAAAACACATTTTGTGCTACGCCACTCCACAGCAAAAACCCTTTTCTGCACAGATTTTTTTCTCCTACAAAACAAAATATGGCCGGAATCCTGTTGGGCAGTTATGAATGTATAACCTAAAGTTACACACTCGTGACTATTTCAGATTTACAATCCCTATGTAGCCTCTAGTTTAGGGGCTACATAGGGACTGTGAAAGTCAGCAGTCGGGCAGCAAACTTTGTGATAGGGGCTGTTGCCTTGTCATTTGGGAAGCAGCAAGCTGACATCACATCTTCCTTATGCAAGTGATCTCAGACATGAGGGGGAATTCCAACAGGGGTACTGCTTCTGCTTGTTGCAGCAAAGATTGCTCATGTGAGGGATGGGAACATTATTCAGCTGCTTCCCAATTGACAAGGGAACAGACTCTCATTGAACACAGTGTTTGCTACCTGGTAAGGGGGGGATAGGGACAGGAGTTGCTGTGTAGCACCATAGCTTCATTATTATGACTCCCCAGCAAGATTCAGCCACATTTTTTTTCAATGCAGAATACCATAATTCCTTTCCAACACTTTGGGACATTCAAATTCAGGGAGAGCATTATGCAAGATTCTCATTGGTCTATTATTCTTTCCTGATTTTGGAAACTCTATTTTTTGTCCTGGGAATAAATAATAATGAAGGAGCACAGCAGCAGCCAGTCCTGCTCTGCTAATATGGTAATATAGTACCATTTCTAACCAATCAGGCCAATTAACCACCACCACACCTTGCTTTCAGAACCAGCGTGGTGTAATGATTTGAGCACTGGACTACGATTCTGGAGACCAGGGATCAAATCCCTGCTTGGCCATGGGTGACCTTGGGCAACTCATACTCTCTCAGCCTCAGAGGAAAGCAAAGGCAAACCCCCTCTGAACAAATCTTGCCATGAAAATCACCTTAGGGTTTCCGTAAGTTGGAAATGACTTGAAGGCATAGAACAACAGCATAAGTTGGAAACTGCTTGAAAGCATACAACAGCCATAAGCAACCTCAATTTTATGCCAGTTCTCTCAATGCTGGGGTATGGTAATTTCCATTTTCACTCCCGTTCAACTACATATCTATCTGTCCATCTAGCTGTAGCTCTTAGATCCTGCAGTAGACTCCATCTGCAGACCCAGTTTCAACCCTCTGTCCTTAGACTCCTGATTCACCTATCCAACTCAGTAGCAGTATGGTAAACTTTGAAGTGCCATCATGATGATTCCTAAAGCCATAATGTCCAAGGACAGCCCTACTTATCCAGGATAGATTTGCAGCCTTCTGCTTTGTCTCCCATCTTACTCAAGATTGCATCACCCACTTTGATAAGCAATTTAGAACTCAACCTTTCTCCACATAATGGGTTTTTAAATGGTTGTTCTAAAACAGTTGTTCTAAAACACAGTTTGCCTATATTTTTAAAAGTATGAAACATTACATTTCCATGCAAGAGTGCTTGAATGAAAAATAAGTTTAACACAAACAAAACTTATGTAATATAAATATCAATATAAATTGATATTATGGGGGGGGGGGGGAAACACCTAGAAATGGCATGCATAATATCACCATTATTTCCTTGTCTTTATGGCTAAGTTATGCCCACTCAAATGGAAATTAAAAAACACACAATTCTGCATGAAACTTACAGTGAAATCATACTGACTTGATCATACAAGAAGTTGCTAGATGAGCAAGAACCCCAGATACCTGTGGTGTATTATTATTATTATTATTATTATTGAGAGAAGTGAAAACCATGATATCTTCCAAAAATGTAATATAATAGACACATTCTACAGAAACAGAGATTTGGGGGGAAACCTGCCTGCATTTTTAGGCAAGAGATAAAATAAGTAGGATTTTTCTGCTGCTCTTGTAACTGATGTGAATAATAAGTGGTACACAGCAAGTAGCTACAGTATCATGAACATCAGTAATTTGCACAGGCAGAACTCTGCCAGAAAATGGAAGAATGATAAAATCCCACATTACTAGCTAATATGTGAATTTCAGTGTGAAGCATGCATATTGCAGATAGTCACGGTTAATTGTTACAGTGAATTAATATCATTGTCTCAGCAGATAACATCATCTGTTGCTTCTCTGCTATTGATAGAAAAGTCATTAGGGTTTCACAAAGACATGATTAGCTTGAGGCTTCTTTAGGATAAAAAAACATCAAATTTCACAGCGGTGTTTATGCTACAGAGACAGACTTCTGAGAAGAAACCTCACAGTTGTGCCTAAAGAAGGGGCAGAGTGAATCTGCTTTACACTGAGTCAGCTGGTCCATCTAGTTCAGTATATTACTTAAACCAAACTTTCTCAATCATGACTTCTCAGAACCCTAGCATTCTGCAAAAAGTTGCTACGGGTTTGCATGTGGGGTGGAGAAATTTTCCCTAAGAGTTTAGGGCAGGGATAGTAAACTTGCAGTCCTCCAGTCTGTTGGACTGTCACTCCCAGTAGTTGTAACCAGCATAGCCAATAGTGAAGAATGTTGTGAGCTGCTGTCCAATAACATGGGGGTGGGTGGGATTGGGGAAGTTGGAGACTAGTAATCTAGATTTGAGGAGGAGTTTATTCTGACAGATGAGAAAGTGGCTCATCCTTTAACTTCTGGGGTGAAGGAAAGACTGATGATATACTGGCTGGAATTAGTACTGATTATAAAGAGAAAAATAAACTAAAATCCAGTTGCCAGTTTAACAGGTGGTGGTTAGAAGTGGAATTCAAAGCATAAAGAATGCAACATGCTCAGCAGCATGGGAGTCACTTCATTGCCCAGTACTGGGCAGAGGAAGCTTGTGTTCACTCATCTCCACCTTGTTTGTTACAAAGACTCCAAGGAGCCAGGCAAAACCAACTTGTAATCTGAATTCTGTTTTTAGGGCAGCAGCTGGCCAACCCTATTTAAATATAGTTTCAAAAGATCATATCTAAAATATCATGCATATAAAAAAAAAAGACCCTGGGAAAATAGCTCTCTTGCTATCCATGGTTGATTTGTAAAACATATTTCTATTACTGAAAATATTAACCTTAATGATATGATCTGTTGGACTAAATATATGACTACTTTCCAGAGAAATATTTTCACTGCATATTACAAACTTCAAGTGGCAATATATTCTTCTCAGGATGTTGAGATTCTTTGGACATATTGTTTTAGAAACTATTCTGAATTTTTTTAAAAAAAACACTGACCTTTGCTTTAGGCATGACACATATTAAGACACATTTCTGCTTATCTCTTTAAATGAAGTATTATGTCTTATGCCCTAAGCAGATGGGCAGGATAGCATGAGCCAAGTCCATACTATCTTGTCCCAGGTCCTGCCCTGGATCAGTCCCTGGGCTGGCATTGTGTCAGGCAGGTGTTTACATGCACACTCACCATCATGTCATGGACCCACTACTGCCACACATCTTGTACCTGTCTCCATCATTGTGTCTTCTGACAAGACCCCCATTGCAGCCCATAAGGGAGGAAAGGGGATTCCTGGCTAGACTCATGTGGCCAGGTGCCCCATCTGACATCACAGGCCATAACTGGAGTCTTCTGAGCAGACAAGGTGGGATTGCCTGATCTGTCCGGTATGTACTAGGAACTCCATGGAAAACAGGTGGTCTTTTTAGATCAGGTTAAGGCCTCTTTGGGATGGGACTGGACCGGATCCATTGGTTCTGCATCTGGTGTGCCTGATCCTAGCCCCAGGGTAATGGCTTACATCATCCAGACAGGACAACATGAGGCTGGGGGGAGCATGGTCCTTTCAGCCTGTGAGTACAGGCCCAAAATTATCTTTGCAGAGAAAATCATATGACCAACACAATGTTTCTCAGATTCTAAAATAATAACATGAATTAAGATGACTTTGTCCATGTGGTTCCTTATTGGAATCAGATACATAGACACATAGACCCACACATGGTTGTTTAAAATTTTGTTTTAACTTTATTATAATGTAGAAATTAGGAAATGTCACAAGGATAACAATCTGTCCAGTCCTATAAAATACAGTATGCATCTCTGTGAGAAAGGACAGTGCCTCTGAGAAAGGACAGTGCCTACACTATTTCTGGCTGACATTTGTACTCTCAATTGGTGCAGTATATCTTGATTCTGATAGTGCTTTTGATACTGCTTTTAAATTTACACCTGCCAGATTTTTGATCACATCCACACATAACAGTCATCCATGATTCATTACTACTGGGATGTGTCTCTGTAATCCTCAATAAAGCCATGAGGTTCACAGGATATGCACATAATTGTTCACAGGTGTTAAGTCATGAACTTGCCATTATCTGGCCAGTGACAGGTATCTTAGGAACATTGATCATTTGTGCAAAGTCAAATAACATATCAACAAAGGCAAATTATAAAGGACTAGTATTATTCTGATATTGTGAACTCCTTATAGGATGCCAAATTCTAAATTAAGTTTGTTTGTTGTCCCATTTGCAAAACAGAGTAGGCAACGAGCAAGAGCAAACAATATTTTAAACACCTTTGAAAAGACTATATGATGCTTACAGTAATGATACTGCCTTTAGGATGCCACAAGACCAGATCATATCCCCCCCCCCCCCCCCGCAAGAGATTAACACTGCCCACCCTCTGGAAATTGTAGGATTCAGGCTTTTCAGTTTTGATTAGCACAGAACAAACTCTGTTTCAGATTCTTTCTGTGTTTCTGATGTACAACTTTTGAATACACCACTCTGAGGCTTAATAATACATCTATTTTCTCTCTTGCCAGTCACAGTAGTTCTTACTTATTATATTTTACAAATCACTTGATGTAATGGTCATAATATCCATGAAACGGAACTTTCATGACTAGAAATGATCTCCTACATTGAAAAGAAAGTCTTTAATGCAGACATTTATTGTACAGCAGGAGACTAAAACATTCAGTTTCATTGACATTCAGTCTTAAATTGAATCATAAATGGGAGAGAGAATTCTAGCATAATATGCTGCCTTGGACAATGCTGTGAACAAAATGGGATTTTAGTTCCGGATGCATGAACCAATTGTTTCTTCTCTTGAAAGGTTCTGAGTACCATGACCATTACAAGGTCACTGGTATATCAGTACCCCAAAATAATGTTTCTTTGTTACCTATGCTTCGTTCCATGCCTTGTTGTTCCCAAATGCATGTTCCCATAATGTGCCATATATTGGAGTTAATCTTGCATAAGTTGCTTGGGCAATATTTGTTCATATGTATATCCAAGGAAAGAAACTGGTACTCTAGCTGGTTCCTAGAGGCTGAGTATGGGGGGTTGCAGACTGCCAGAAATAGTGTGAATTCAGTCCACTTTTAGGGTTAGGGTTAGTGCTAGGGAATCATGGGAACTGTTATTTTTCTGAGACATTGAGCCTTCTCTGTCAGACAACTCTGATGCCACAATAAAATACAGTTCCTATGGTTCCCTAACTCTAACCCTAACCCTAAAAGTGAACTGAATTCACACTATTTCTGGCAGTCTGCAACCCCCCTATATTTGGAAGGCTAAGCTGAGGAGTGATTACCCAACAAACTCTAGAGGGCCACATATTCCTCAGAGTTACAATTTTGAAAAAATTAAAACATTGAGATTCAGAGCCTTTACAGACTGCCAGAAATAGTGCAGCTTGAGTCCACTTTAACTGTCCTGGCTCAGTGCTAGGGAATCATAGGAATTGTATTTTTTTCTGGTACACTGAACCTTCTCTGTCAGAGAGCTCTGGTGCCACAATAAACTATAGTTCCCATGATTCTCTAGCACTGAGCCAGGGCAGTTAAAGTGGGCTCAAGCTGCATTATTTCTTGCAGTCTGTATAGGCCCTCAGTCTTGAAAAACTGAAATCTTCTGATACAATTCAGTGTATTATACTGGATGACAAGAAAGTGATCTGACTCTTAAGTGACACCACTTGAATGAATGTTGTGTGTGATGTGTGTGTATGTACAGAGAGAACTGGGAAGAGGGAAGAGCAAATTCACAAGGTGAACCCCATGGTATAAGTTTAAACTAAACCATATGGTTCTTAATGAAAATAAAACTTTCTAAGATAAATGTGATTCTTAGCTGGCACTTATGATTTCTAACATGTGTTTCTTTAGGTGAAAATCTGAAAGATAATGCATATACCCATTATGCATGTCCTTAGTCACCTACAATACACTACAATACTGAAACATAAAACACAACCTTCTGATAAAGAGTTTTTGTTTAGTGAACAAGAATCCAATATATGCAATGAGGACTTGATTTTTCAGCCATGATATTTGTGAAAAAGATAATACCTGAAAATCCAGCAAAGAAACTATGTAGACATTATATGGCAATCATTAATGTTTTGGGATTTCAGGTGACATCATTTCACCAAATAAATATACATATTTCAAGTTAAAATTCTTTACTTTCATTAACTGAAGTCCACGCTTTCATTGTTATATGAGGGGGTATTGTAAAGTAATAATTATCACCCGGAAGTTTTTATGGTATACTGATGAAGTTTTGTCAGTGTCATCATCACCAAGTGACTATTTCTTTTCCCAAAAATAAAAAAAATCCATTGCAGGGTCACCAATTTGACAACACAGATGACATCATTCATGAAATGGAAGAGTAGTTTAAGGTGCAATCTGAAGACTTCTTTAATAATGTTTATTCAGAGGGTCAAGAAACTCTGGGAAAAATGTGTAAAACTGGATGGTGACTATGGAGAGATAAGTTAACAACTACAAATCAAAACAAACTTTCTGTCAATTTTTTAAAAATATGATAATTAAAACTTTATGATAGCCCCTTGTATTTTTATAAACTATAACTGGATGTCCGCTTTCTCCGTTATTGTTTTTATTAGTCTTAGAAGTTTTAAATAATAACATTAGAAGAAATGTAAACATAGAGGGTATAAAGATTAAAGGTAAACAGATGAAATTACGTGCTTACGCCGATGATCTAGTACTGACGATAACTAACCCTAAATGTATAGAGGAGGTTATAAAAGATTTGGACTCATATGCTGCGGTTACAGGACTAAAAGTGAACAAAGACAAAACAACAATTCACTTTTTAAATCAATTGCAGGTTCTTGCTTGCACTGTTCATCATAAAAAAAAAATACTCATTTATAAAACTAGAAATTAACTTCTAGCTACTTTTAATTTTCTTTGTACTCTCTCCCTCCTTTTTTTCAGGTGCCTTGCATGGCCACTTGACCAGCTACAGTAGCCAATTGCTGTTTTAGAATGAGGATCAAAATAAATAATACTTTTAGCATAGTTTTGTTTAATCTGTTGAATTTCATTTTACTAATTTCTGCCCAATTTCTGCCCCTGATCAGGATTTCCTCCACCCTGTGATCTAAGGAACTTATTGCACTGCTAAATAAACCTTCTTATTTCTCCCAAATTCAATCTTAATTCGGGAGGCATCCAGATACTATCACAGGGATTTTGCCACCAAATCTGCCTCCCGCATCCAGCCCGGATCCCAGGGGTACTCTAGCAGCCATTTTCTTAAGTCAGAAAACTCTCTGTTTCAAACATTGTTTGACCCAGGATGGACATGGGTGGCAGATTCAGTGGCAAAATCCCTGTGATAGTATCTGGATAACTCCCGAATTAAGGTTGAAGTCGGGAGAGGTACAAAAGTTTTAGCAGTGTGATAAGCTCCTTAATCAGTAATAAGACGTTTGAAGAGTAATGGCCCAGGAAAGAACCTTGTAGCACTCTACTTGAGACCTCCTTCCGATATGAAGCACAGCCACTTGTGACAACTCTTTGAACATTGGGCCTCTACAGACGGGCTCTTTGGGCTGTCCTGGAGGCAGGGATGGGGAGGGGCAGCTGCACGCCGGCTGCCTCTACCCCTGCCTGAAGACATCCTGATGGCATGCACCATTATGCACAGTACACAGTGTCAGGATGTCCTTCTGGCACAGCCTTTTGACACACTGGGCCAGAAGGGGCACCAAAGAACCACGCAACAGCTCTTACAGCAGCCTTTTGCCGGCACGGAATGGAGCGGCATTTTGCCGCTCCATTCCAGGCCGGCAAAAGGGAGGATCAAGGCCACGCTGTCTGGCAGCCTCAGCCTTGATTCTCCGCTTCCCAGGGTGGCCCAGGGTGGCCCATCTGCATCCCCCCATTGTTTTCCAACTGATTATGGATCCATCTGTTGGTGTTTCCATCTTTTCTATATTTAATCAATTTGCTAATCAAATAATTATGGGGGATCTTATGAAATGCATTGCTGAAATCCAGATAAATGGCATCCACAGCATTCCCACCATCTATTAAACTAGTAAGCCAATAAAAAAAAAGATGTAAGATTACTTTGGCAGGATTTGTTCTTCACTGCATTGTCATGATACTTGCAAACATATGTCTGTACAACTAGTTGTAATATTTTTCCTGGTATTAGAGTCAGGCTGACTGATCTATAGTTCTCTGGATCTTCTTTTTTTTGCCTTTTTTGAAGGAGGGACAATGTTTATTCAATTCCAGTCCTCTGGCACTTCACCCATTCTCCAGTATTTCTCAAAACTGATGGAATGTGTTTGGCAAGTATGTTGGTAATTTTCTTCAATTCTCTGAGATGCATTTCACCTGGCCCTGCAGATTTGAACTCGTTTAAATTAACTGGGGCTGCATCCTCATTGCAGAAATAAATAAGCTTGACAACTTTAGCTGCCATGGCTCAATGCTCTGCAATTCTGGGATTTGTAGTTTGTTGTGGCACCAGCATTTTCTGAAAGAGAAGGGTAAATGTCTCACAAAACTACAGTGCCCAGTATTCCATAGCACTCAGCCATAACAGTTACAGTAATGTCAAACTGCATTATTTCTGCAGTGTGACTCCCTCTCAATAATCTTTACTTGCAATACAGATAACTTGCCAAGGTCAATGCTGATGCATAGAAGCAGATAGTGCTCTCTTTTGGGGGAGGGGGGGGGGACTGAGGCAAAATAGACCTTGACCAATTCTTCCTTTTCATTGTGATATATTGTTCTTTTAGTGTCCTCCTGAGTAGCAGTCTGTTTCCTTGTGCATTTGCTTGCTTTGAACATATTTGAACATATCTCTTTATGATATCCCACCCATGTTATGTGTCTTTTCCCTTTAAATTCTCTAGCCATGGGATTCTTCCTAGCATTTCCCTGAGCTTGATAAAACCAGCTTTCCTAAAATCCAGTGTTTGTGTTTGACACAGACATCCCTCCCGATTTGTGGGGGTCTGTTCTGCCCCTCCCCCTGATTTGTAAAAACTGCAAATATTCAAAGCCCATTGGTTTAAATGGGCATGTGCTTCCATGTGTAATGCTGTGCAGGTGCCTCAGGCACACATGCAATTTTGTCCCTCCCCACTTGCCATCTGCAAAGGAGCAAGACCATGGACTCCAAGTCCGGGAATGGGGAGGGGTGAGTGTACTCTTCTTAGTTTTTCCCACAATCACTAATTCCAGCATTGCATAGTGACATCTGTCTAAAGCACTAGCTGCTTTGATTCCAGTGACCCACTCCTTACTGTTGTCAGGATCAAGTACAGGACTGCTGATCCCTTGTTCATTCTTCTACCTTTTGAAAGAAGAAATTACCTGTAAGGCACGTCATAAATTTGTTGGAGAGGCTATGCTTAGCAGAGTTAGGGCCGTTACAGACCAGCAAAAAGAGCTGGCTTCTTGGTGGCTTGGGGGTCTGGCATACACATGATGCACACCCCCAAGATATGGGAACACACTGTGAAGCTGTCTCAAGCAACGACGTGGTGGCAGCATTGCGGCAGTGCAGCATGTACATGCCATATGTCGCCGAAACCCAGAAAAGCAGCCACCGCAGCAGCAAAGGCACCTTTTTCCCAGCACAAAAAGGAGTGGCTTTCCGCTTCTTTTTGCACCAGGAAAATGCCGGGTTGGGGGCATGGCATGCGGTTGCTGTGGCCCCAACCTGGTGATTAAAGGGGCAGCAGCAAGTCACTCATTTGGGGCCATCTGTTTTGCCCCTTAGTCTCCTAGCATATATCAGGATGATTGAAGTCACTCATAGCTACTTTAACTCTTTCATTTGGAGATTTCTAAGATTTGTTTCATCCACCACCTCTTCTTGGTTTGGTGGCCTGTAGTAAACTCCTAACACAATGCTATTTTTATTTCTTTCTCCATTTATTTTTTATCCAAATGCTTTCATTGCTCTTTTCTGATGATTATCATGGATTTCTGCACAAGTGAATTTGTCTTTGCTGTACAGTGGGATCTTGGTATCCACTGGGGTTTAATTCCAGAACCCTCTGCAGATACCAAAATCTATGGATGCTCAAGTCCCATTATATACAATGGCATAGTAAATTGTCATCCTTTATATAAAATGGTGAAATCATGGTTTGCTTTAGAATTTATACAGTTGTCCCTCCCTGTTCACAGACTTTGAGTCCGTGGTCTCACTCTTTACAGGGAGGGACAAGCGGCTATACTTAAAATGGCCACATATGCCATTAGTTTCAATGGGGCTCGAATATTTGCGAGCTGCCATCTTCACAGGGGGGTGATGGTGGTCCAGAATGGATCCCCTGTGAATTGGGAGGGGCAACTGTACTTTAAAAAATATTTTCAATTTGTGGATTGTTGAATCCGTGGATAAAAAAAATCTGTGGATAGGGTGGGCTCTGTATAATTCTACTTGGATGACGATATTGGGGGCATAGTTATCAAATTTGCAGATGACACCAAATTAGGAGGAGTAGCTAATACCCCAGAGGACAGGATCAAAATTCAAAATGACTTGAACAGACTAGAAAGTTGGGCCAAAGCTAACAAAATGAAATTCAACACGGAGAAATGTAAGGTACTGCACTTAGGGCGGAAAAACGGAAAGTACAGAAATACGACGGGGGACACCTGGCTGAATGAGACTACGTGTGAAAGGGATCTAGGAATCCAGGTGGACCACAAGTTGAACATGAGTCAACAGTGTGATGTAGCAGCTAAAAAGGCCAATGCAATTTTAGGCTGCATCAGTAGAAGTATAGTGTAGAAGTAGATGTATAGAAGTATAGATCAAGAGAAGTAATAGTGCCACTCTATTCTGCTTTGGCCTCACCTGGAATACTGTGTCCAGTTCTGGGCACCACAATTCAAAAAGGATGTGGAGAAACTGGAGTGTGTCCAAAGGAGGGCAACTAAAATGGTGAAGGGTCTGGAAACCAAGTCCTATGAGGAACGACTTAGAGAGCTGGGGATGTTTAGCCTGGAGAAGAGAAGGCTGAGAGGTGATATGATAGCAGTGTTTAAATATTTGAAGGGATGTCATATCGAGGAGGGAACAAGCTTGTTTTCTGCTGCTCCAGAGACTAGGACTCGAAACAATGGATGCAAGCTGCAAGAAAAGAGATTCCACCTCAACATTAGGAGGAACTTTCTGACAGTAAGGACGGTTCGACAGTGGAACACACTCCCTCAGAGAGTAGTGGAGTCTCCTTCCTTGGAGGTCTTTAAGCAGAGGCTGGATGGCCATCTGTCAGGGATGCTTTGATTGGGAGTTCCTGCATGGCAGGGGGTTGGACTGGATGGCCCTTGTGGTCTCTTCCAACTCTATGATTCTATGATTCTATGATTCTATGATTCTACTCCTTTTCTGCCCCATCTATTCTTTCTAAATAGGTTATATCCTACAGTCATTATTTTCCAGTCATGAAAGTCATTTCATCAACTCTCTGTTATACCTATAACATCATTTTTACCATCCTGCACTAGGACTTCAATCTTGTCTTGTCTCCCAAACTCTGTACATTATTATATGTACATGTAAAGACTTGGTTGTTCTCACCTTTCATTTTACTTTGGGTTTTATTGTGGTTCCCAGGTCTAGAATTTAAACAGATGTTTGAGCTATCATTTAAGATGCTTGCATTTTCTGTCAGAGGGGATACATCCATGAATAAACATATTTGATGCTTGACTTGATCACTTTGTCACTGAAGATACAAGTTGCTTCTGTGACTTGGAGTTCCTTCTACCAGCTTAGTGTGTTATGCCTGTTGTGACACTATGTGGACTGAGACAGATTACTCAACATCTGGTAACCTCCAGTTTTGCAACCATAGTGAAAATTATTCTGAACTGGAGGGAGATGGAGGCTTTCTGCCCAGGCACAGGAGCATGCTTTCTAACTATCCTGATTTGGCAAGTCTTGTTTAATCCTCTATTGAACCACTTTTTCAGCTGCTTTTAGAATGTCCCAGTTTCTCTCTCTTTCTCCCATTTCACCTTTTATCCTCAACTTACTTCAATTGCTGCAAACTGAGTTCAAATTGTAAAAGTACTTTGTGATTAATTAACAGAGCAGGGAGAAAGGAGAGGAGTGGGCAGAAATCTGCCCTTTTCAAGGAAAAGCAAAATGCTCCAGCTTCTTCTAGCTTTGTGTTCTTCTGAATTACACTTGTCCTCCCACATTTGCTGGGGTTAGGGGCATGGGCCCCCATGAATCTAGAAAAACCACAAATAACAAAAACACTATGTTTTTCCCTGAGAGAAAACACCACTCTAGGAATCTCCAGGTCCTCCAGTGCAACTTTATGGTCAACATCTGCCAGACATTAACCACCATAGAATTGTGCTGGAGGAGCTACAAATGCCTAGTGGAGTGTTCTCTCTAGGTCCTTCATTGTGACTTTTGGTTAAAGTTGACCATAGAGTTGCGCTGGAGGAAATAAAGATTCCTAGAGAGAACATGCTAATAAAATCCATGAATAATCAAATCTGCAAAAGTCAAAGCCGCAAATGTGGAGGGATGAGTGTAATAAATTTTGTTGCTTGATCACACCCATCCCAGTTGTCACCTGTGAAATGATGGCATGTGTGTGGGACTGAGCTTTGGTTGCAATAGCATGTCACAAATTATACTACTTGATCTTCCTACATTGAGATGCCTTCAGATCAACTGAACTACAACAGAAACAACATCTAATACAAAATATAGGCCTGTGACTCTAACATCATCTCTTTTCTTCTCCAAGAAGAGCTCCAAGAGATTGTATGATGTATTTTGTGCATTTCAGTGGCCAATAACAGTATTGCTCTTTTGTGGATTTTGGATTTTGCTATGTTTTGCTGTATGGCCAACACAGCTACCCCTGAATGTGTCAACTGATCCACAGTTATTGATTACCAAAAATAATATCATTTGCAATCATTTTCACAGTCTATATATCTATCAGTTTCCTTTTTTTTCTTTCTTTCTTCACACAGTGGACAGGTACTCCTAATTTTCAGGACAAATGCACACCCTCGAAACCAAATTTAAAAAATGAGGCAACATAAAATTCTGCATACTTTCCCATGTTTTCATTCACCCAAATCTACATCTAATAAATTAGTCCTCATGTATAGGTCTCGGTCCATCAGTTTTGATGCATTCTTGTTAATTTTCTGCTAGAAGTTATAAATGCCCTTTGATGTTTTCCACCAACCCCATTATAAGGTAAAATGTCATCACACCACCTGACATGACTTTTTGCAACCATAACAAAATACTGCTTACTCATTGTCTGGGAATTTGGAATTAGTTCTGTCTTTGTAAGAAAACTTTTTTCTTTTCTTCTTTGTAAGAAAACTGGAAAAACTGGTTGCTTGGAACAAACATAGATCAGGTACTTGACACCTTTCCTCCCCCTCTGCTCCTCATAGTTAATAGTTAACAGCACAGCCTTTGTTTTGAAGACAAAATGTTCAGGCTTGGGAATAAGAAGTAAAACATTTTCTGTTTCCAAACTAGTTTGGAAGAACAGGAGAACAAGGTGGATTTGGTGACTTTTAGAGTACTTGAGCTATGGGGAGGAAAAAAAATGGGAGAGGAATTATAACAAATAGTATTGCCTGGGATTTCTCAACCAGGATTCCTTGGAATGCCAGAGTTGTGCAAGAGGTTATGATTGGATCTAATATTACAGCTATTGCTATTATTAGCAATAGCTATTGTCAAGTCAACTTGGCAACCCTGTGGTTGAGACAACTCCATGATTTCCTGTCCTCCACTGTCCTGCTCAGGGCCTGTAGATTCAGGACTATGGACTCTCTGATCAAGTCAGACATCTAGCATGAGGTCTTCTTCACTTTCTTCTGCCCTCTACCTTTCCCAGCATCATTGTTTTTTCTAATGTTTCATTTGTTTCTCATCATGTGGCCAAAGTACAACAGTCTCAATTTAGTCATCCCGGTTCCAGGGAGAATTCTGGCTTGATCTGTTCTAGGACCCATTTGTTTATCTTCTTGGCCATCCACGGTATTTTCAGCATTCTTCTCCAGAATCATATTATAGCTGTATATACAATAATTTTTATGCAAGTATCCCCTGAGACCTAAACATTATTTCCAGGGTTGTTCCAGAATAAAAAAGTTGAAAAGTGTCTGGTAAACTGTTCACCTTCTTAGGAAATGAAACTCATAATTATTGTTTTCTTAATTAGTGTGTAGAGTATGCATTAACCAAGGTAGTTTGCAAATGCATCCTTCGTAGGCTGATTTTCTTGAGGCTCCCAAAGGGCATTCAAGAACCTTCTGGAGAGTTCTTCCCCTGGAGCAGCAGAGAGAGGCTAATCTCTCTAGGGGATGGATGAGAGTTTCTAGGCTCCACATCTCTCATCTCTGAGAGTCACCTAAGGGATATGTTGGATACAGTCCCAGAAAGGGTTCTCTCTATGTGAAAGGGTTACAACTCATTGTTTGAGAGGTCTCTTCATAAAGGATGCTTGCATGCATCCAACATTCCAACAAAATTGGGTACTGTCCTTCCCTGATGTTTACATGAAAGTAGAACAGACACATTTGGAAACTTTGGCTGTACTTGTACTTCTCAGTGGGACATTTAATTACTGCAGAGAGCTGATATGATCTTATGGATTGTAATGTTGATCAAATTTATTGTGAATAAACAAATGTCATGATGCATAGTGGTCAATTGCTCTCAGTTTGCTCCTCCTGGAAGCAGGATTGACTAAACTCACTCAACAATGGACCAAACTTCTATTTTTGATGTATTTACTATTACACAGGAACCAGAAACTCTGGCTTTTCCTTTCCTGAGCAGAATGAGAGTCAGACCATGGTTTGTTATTGGATCATGATTTTGACTGGTTGATGAAGAGACAAGTCAAACTCCCTGGTTTGTACATAACAATGAGTACCTTATGAAAAGTCTATGGGCCTCGGCAGATGGCTAATAGGGACGTCTCCGAGACCTGGAAGAGGAGGGGCAGCTGCACGCGCGGCGTCCCTTCCTCTTCCTGAGGTCATCCTCGGAGCTTCCGGCCCTCCGGACGGACGGGGCTCCGCGGATGACCTCCCTCCACAGCGACCGGACGCGCTGCAGAGGATACGTCAGGGAAAGTGCGCCCTACGCGTTTAGGGCGCACTTTCCCTGTCTTGTGGCAGGAGCGCTGATTTTGCGCTCCTTCCAGGGACGCCGCAGGAGCGCCGCGGTCCGGCTGCCGAGGTCCCGTGGTGCTCCGGACCAGGGCATCCCCGACGCCCTGGTCTGCATCCCCCCAAAGTCTAGCCATTCCTACTTGCAGTTGAAACTGGCAGTGTTCATCAGTGTCTTATTGTTGTGTTTGAACTAGGCCTGTGCATTGCACTTTTCCTGGGTAGCACTGGGTATACTTCTGTGATTGTGGTATTGTGACAATCTCTTTTAAAACTAAGCTTTCAAGTCTTAAAATGAGTATTTCAGATATATACTTGCTAAAAATGTGTTGGGAAAGGCAAGGTAGGGATCATAGTGCCTCAGGATCCAGATTTCTGGAACATCTTGTCAGGGATGATGGGAGTTGTAGCTCTTCACCTCTGGCTCTAACTCACCACCTTGTTATGCAGCAGAGCTGACCAGCTTTGATCAGTGGTTAATGCTTTTCTCCAAAGCAGCAGAGTTTCAGAGAATAGGCTGAAGACCCTGACAAACTCTCCAAGCCTTCTCACTCTTCTTCCTGAGATGTCTCCAAACTTCTCCAGGATTCTTCTGGCTCTTGTATCTTCCCTCAAGACACCAGACAACTCAGTAGTCTTATATAAAAGATCTACTTTATTCTACTATATACATAAATACTATATGCCCTACAAATCACAATCTCTACACTTCACAATATCTCCAAAACTACTCCACAATATGCATTGGAAAACATTGCACTTATAGCCATTGTTAGTCACCACCCACTAGTCAGTTTCCACCCAGTGGGTGTGTACATTCATTTTGATTGGTTTACATGGATCATCCCATACTTAAGACCAACCCAAGTATTTCATCATTTTACCTTGACTACTTAATGAATCTCAGGTGTTTGCAATCTATAACAGGTGTTTTCAATATACACTCTATAACTTTGTCCTTGGCTCTCAAGGCTTCCAAATTACATTATCCTTTTCACCTGTGTAGCTTCATGATTGCTCCTGCTTAATCACTGTGACTTTCACATACACATTTTATTTCTATTACTGTAAGTCCCATGTTGCATTTTCCTTAACACATCTATAGGTCTTTCCAAAGAGTACCTCTACAGCTGTTCCCACTACATATGATTTCTCTAGTCATCTACAGTGAATAGGATTCCACAGCCAGTGAGGAAAAAATATTTGTATCACTCTTTATTCTCTCTTCTGGTTTTCTTTGTGGTAGGTTTTTACATACAGGATTTATAGCACTACCTGTGAGCCTGGTGCAAAGCTCAGGCACACCAGAAGGTAAGGCCATATTTCTCAGTTAAATATGTGATTAACATTTTGCATTTGCAAGCTACAAATGTGGTACCTATTCTTCCTGTTTCCCCACCCAGCCTCCAAGTCTGCAGGGGAGAGATTTGGCAGTTGTATTGCAGTTCTGTCTTATGAAGCAAAGAGCTGAAAATTATCTTTTAAAAAATTGGCAGCATATGCTAACATATTATCTGTCAAATCATTCCTGGAACTGAGCAAGAAGACCAAATCCACAAGCTGATAATCCAGTGCTTTGATGTGGAAACAGAGATAGGATGCAGATTCAATGCTAGGTGCTTCCTTTTGAAGCAGAAAAATCAGATTATGGCTAGCAGGCTTTTCTTCAAACAAGATATGAGAAAGTGTTCAATTACTTAGGACCTTTCATTTAGGTGAGGCATTTTAAATGTAGTACTGATCCTCGAAATGTAAATGCATACACTATTACAATTTTGCAAAACTCTTTCTGCTCAGTCTCTTCTATCCTGCTCCTTCTTTTCTTCTTTTTTTCTTTTGATATTTCCTGCTTTTTCTTTATATAAATGATATAATTTAAGTAAATATATAATTTTTATGTCACATACACTGTTGACAAATATACCCAACATGGTTACACTGAGTATCCCACTACCCTGATGCGTTAGATTAGTGAGTATCTGAGATGTGGCATTCTCTGTTGTGGCTGTAGAATTCTCCCTTCCACAAGTACTCTATTCCTTTTGATGGAAAGTGGACAGCCAAGACTGCACTGTTTCATTTGGATTATTATGCATTTTAAAAATTATTTGTTTAAAATATTTATATACCAGTCTTACTCTAATGGTAACACTATGGTACATAAAATGTAATAAACAAATCCTAGTAAAACTAGAACAATTTACAACAAAAAGCAGATACGTAAAATAGGCATAAACTCCACCAGGCTTCATAAACCAATTTATGGCCTAATAAGTGTATTTTGACCTGATATTGAAAATAATACAGTGTTGGGGCTGGTCACACCTTTCATGAGACCATGGCACTGAGCAGACAAGGGGGAAAGCTGGCTTACCTCCAGGGTTTCCTGGTTTACAGGGAGAACCCACTGACTGCACTGCTAGCTCCCACAATGGGCTGAATACTAATGGGAAGTTCACATCACCCCCTTCTCCTGCAAGGACAGACAAGCAAAAATGGGACATTAGTGGGTACAAGCTGTGCAATGCCATTATTATTTTTTCCTTCTGTCCCAGACCTATGCACATATGTGCACAAATGAGCTGCCAGTGGCCACCAACCACCTCCTTTGTCCCACTCAGCTGCTACCTCATTTGACACCCTGGGCAACTAATCATGTGACCAGCCACTCAATAACACAAGTGATCAAACACACGAATGACACATTGATGTGCTCAGTGACACATTGGCACAGAACAATCATGGAGGCCCCTTGTACATTTATTTATTTATACATGGGATTTATATCCTGCCTTTCTCCCAAAAATGGGATTCATGGTGGCTTACAATAATTTAAAAAGAAAAAAGTAAAACATTAATTACAAAAGTTTAAAAAAATTAAATAATAATAGTAAAACATAAATTAAAAATATCTTAGTTAAATACATTTTAAAAGTAAAAACCGGTAAAGCATTAAAACAGTACACCACACTACATAAGTAAAATTCACCCACTTGCCTAAATAAAAATGTCTTCAGTTGCCAGTGAAAAGAGCATAATGAGGGAGCCAACCTGACCTCCCATGGAAGGGAGTTTCACAGTCTGGGAACAGCCATGGAGAAGGCCCTCTCCCAATTCCTCACCAATCACACATGTGAAGGTACGTGCCCCTTTCCCTTTCCTTTGCCATGCCCTCCAGTTGGATCAACCAGTTTGTTACTGTTCTTATTAAATCTATTGCATTGTTGGTGACTTGTCATTGACATCATCATATTGCTTCATGGAGTGTGCAATGTATCAATGGTGCAGCTGACCAGTTGTGTGCATATGCAATTGATATGTGGGTGGGCAAAACAAACAAACAAACAAACAAACAAACAAAAAACTGTGAGCAACAATGACACCAATGGCTCACTCATCCCTTACCCTATGTCTGCACCAGTCTGTATGCCAGTGCAATAGTTTGCAATTTCCAGCTTCAATAGAAGCAATCCCATGTTTAGCCCTGGAGCACAGCCCTACCATACAGGAAGACAGAATCAAAGCACTTCCAACAGATGGCCATCCAGCCTCTGCTTAAAAACCTCTGAAGAAGGAGACCCCACCACACTCAGAGGCAGCATATCCACTGTTGAACAGCTCTTACCATCAAGAAGTTCTCCCTAATGTTTATTGGAATCACCTTTCCTGTAGTTTGTATCCATTGCTCCATGTCCTACTCTCTGGAGAAGCAGAAAACAAGCTTCCTCCATCCTCAATATGACATCCTTTCAACAACTTCCACTCTATCAATCTCAGCTTAAAACTATCAACAGAATAAGTTCACTTTCTGGACACCATGGTACAGCTACAAAACATCTGCTTGAACCCACAAGATAGGGACACCAAACACACGGAATTAAAACAAGCATTCTTCAAGCTATAGTATCCACCATATGAAGTATAAATAAATAAATAAGGCAAGACTTGTACCCAGGATTAATCTATTACAAAACAGACTGAAGGCAGAAAATGACAGAACCTCACTAGTGATCATATACAGCTTCCAACTAAGACCACTCAGATGTATCATCAATGAACTACTACTATTATTATTTTATTTCCTTATCACCTTTCTCTCAATATAGGGACTCAAGGCAGTGATCAGCAATTTAAAACAATCCAATTTAAAAACAATACAACATTAAAATGTATAAATATAAAATTTAAAAAACAATTGAACCATTTTAAAAGTTAAAACAATTATGAGTTAAAATAGAATATGTTAAAAATACAAACCTTAAAATTTCATTAGGACAACATTCCCAGCCATTATCAGTTTGCAAAGGCCTGCCAAACAAGAATGTCTATCTGCTGTCAGAAGGACAGCAGGGATGGAGCCAAGCCTCTGAGGGGCTTGTACAGGGAGACACAGTCCTTCAAATAGGCTGGACCCAAGCAGTGTACAACCCATTCTAGATGTAATGCTTTACTTGCCTACAAACAGGCTACAAACCTCAGTTACTTACCTATAGGAATACACATGACACAGATCTGGACATTGGTACAAAGCCTTGCCACAATCCAGATGCCAACTCTGCCCACACATTTATTCAGAAATGTCATCACAAGATGAAGTGACACCGCCCACACTATTAGATGGACTTTCACCTGTTCATCCTCCAATGTGATTTATGCCATACTATGTCAGCATTGCTTTTCAGTACTCTACATTGGGTGATCAGGCCAGAATCAGACATTTGGAATGGGAATACATAAAAACCCAGAACACTGGGTTGCAGAGCACTTCAGTCTTCCTGGGCATTCTGCCCTGGACCCCAGAACAGTATTCCCTGAGCAAAAGAACTACAAAGGAAGATTAGAAAGAGAAATAGCAGAATTGGAATGTATCCACAGGCTCCAATCCATCAGCAGTGGATCGATCAGAGATAATGGTTTTCTGGTACACTACACACTTTTCAACAATATCTAACCCCCTATCTTCATGAGGACATTCTTGACCATCACATATCCTCTCAGGCTCCCATATTACATTCCAAGATTCATTCATATAGTTATCTACTCTCCTTGGCTTTAGGCAACATCCTTCCTTTTGCCTTTGTCTCCCAATGACTACCATTAAAACTAAACTTGCCATCTCATCTCCATATTCACAAGATTTGAATTTAAATTGACATTCTCTCACACAACCAGTTTGTCTCTGGACTCACCACTCCACCCTATGCATCTGAAGAGGTAGGTTCTCTTCCCCAGGCTAAGCATACCCAGCTCCCTAAGCCACTCCTCACAGGACATAGTTTCCAGACCTTTCACAATTTTGATCGCCCTCCTCTGGACATGCTCCAGCTTGTTCACATCCTTCTTAGATTGTCTCTTTCTGACTATTAAAAGACAGGCTATTAAAAGTATTATTACTTCTGTGATTTTAAAATTATTTTTGCTTTATTTTTAATTCTATGTAAAGTCTTGTTTCTTATCTTTTTATTATACTTCTATATCTGAGTTTATTAATCCAGCTTTCTCTTATGTCTACTTGGCTTAAAACACTATTAAGAGTTTTGGTTTTCCCGTAAGTATTTGACTTAGTTTAGGCTTATATGCACATGTAATAAAGGATATTATGATTTTATAAGTTGTAGAGATTCTAACATGCACACACCCTATAAGAACCACTTCTAAGTTGTTCTTCCTTGTAACCATGACCTTGTTTGAAGTACCATGAAAGTTCCTATGGGAAATATGCTATGCTGGGAGAGAGTTCAGTGTAGAAAAAAGACAAAGACCTACTTAGAAAAAAAAATCTATGGAACCAGTATTTGAAAAGAATCATGGTTTTGCATTGTATCCTAGTCCCTCAAGGAATGCCAGGAACGTGAGGTAGAATGTCAAACATTTTGATTTGTTCCTTTTCTGTGGATTTTGAATATTTATGCAAGCCACTGAATAGAATGCAAACAAAAGAGAGGATGGTTAGCATATTTTTGGAGCAGTTATTTCCTTCTGTACTGTGACCAAATGTCAAAGCTGCCTGTAGTAAAGGATCTCATGTAAACTTTTAAAAATTCTTTTTTCATAGAATGAACTTTCTATAACATCTCTTAATCATGTGTGACTGACCAAACTGGATTCCTGCCCCATCCCCAAGTTTTTGGCCAAATGGATGCAAAATCAAATGGACTGAGGCATGCTTAAGGCATGAAGGGTTACAGAGAATAATTGTTTTCCTCTGGACAGAATTAGTTGTGTTAATTCTTCTTCATGAGAAGAATAATAGTTACAGTCTTGCCCTTCGTGAAATCAGAGTGCTTGCATAAGGGAAGCATGCTTTTCTAATATTTTCAACATTAAATATGCGTATGCCAAGGGACTGGGGATCTATGTATCTATTGTCTGCTGCCTCAAAATGTTTATCTGCTAGCAATTTCTTGAAGCTGTACACAGTAGAGCTAGAATCTAAAGAGATGTTTGCAAACAGGCAAGGTCCCTCATACATGAAGAGGGATGCTGGGTGCAACCCGTATCAAATGCCTTTTTGATTATCATCCTCTGCCCCAAATTTACAAGAATAACTTTTCATGGAAGAAAAGAACTATCAGCAGGAAGGTCAAGAATCCTGGTGCTTATGTGTAGTATCTTGATCTATGCTCCTATTGGAGAAGCAATCATAGATACTATCAATGTAATAGTCCTCCTGTGCAAGTCAAATTAAACTGAACAGAGGCATGCAGAGGCAGCATGACTAAAACCTAGACAATCAATCGAATATGGAACATAACTGAGCAGGCACATCCTGTACACATTAATCCTTGGAATACTTAGAGACATTCTGATAACTGAGATTTTAGAAAAAGCAAGTATGGACACAAGGGAATGTTGGAGAACTTCATCCATTCCCCATTTTTAAGCAAACCAGTCTCAGAGGTAGGCAACCTTTCCCCTTTAAGGGCTGAGGGACTTCAGCTTCCAGAATCCCAGGAGCTATTGGCCAACATGGGACTATTGGCCAACATGGCTGAGGCTTCTGGGAGCTGAAGTCCCTCAGCCCTTAAAGGGGAAAGGTTGCCTCTGGGAGGTCTAGATTAACAGGTAGATTGGAATCTAGCAATCTTTTGGATTGCCTGCTGTACCAGATTGCAAAATGGTTCTTGGCTTTTTTTTTAAATGTACAAAATTGTGAAATACATACCAAATTTCCTGTTTAGAAAATAACATGTACAACTTAAATGATAGATTTTGTTAATTCTTTTTTAAACAATCAGAAAACAAGACAAAATGGATTTATGATCAAATGCATGTGGAATTTACAGATTGAAATTAGATTTATCTATTTCCTCACTTTTTAAAAACCATATTCAAATGGCTTTTCTATATGCATAGGCAGTGGCAGCCTATCCTGTTACATGATAAGGTCTATAATTCCTACTGCTCTGTAAAATTCAAGGGGGGGGGGGTGATTGAGATTGTGATTGAGGGCAGCTGCCTAGGCACTGGATAAGGAAAGGTCAGAATGCACAAACAAAGCATTATTACCCAGTTTTAAATGAAATCATCTTTTGCTTCCATTTCTCTCTCTTTTTAAAAAAGCTACAAGGCTTTTTGTTTGGAGACTGGAAGAGGCTGACAGGACACCTGTTCTGTGAGTGATAAGGGGAAACGAATTGCACCTTGACAGTTCATTAATCCATTATGTGGCATCTACATGGCGCATGACCCAACCACACCTTGCAAAATCTCACATACAGTAGCAAGTCTAATTTTAGAGATATCTGGGTGATCTTTGAATGAGTTTGATTTTGAGTCACATATAATCATCATAATGGGATTTGCTAACACATATTAGCTCACAATAGGCTACCCCCAACCAGAGGATTTTCATTTTTCTCTGCCAGCATTGATATTTAGCATGGACATATATTAAATTTATTCTTCTCCACCTACCAATATGTTGTGTACATTCTTACCATTTATCCATTAAGCCTGATGTCAAATAGTCTCTTGGCAAAGTTTAACATATTTGTATAACAGACTAATATTAGGGTGTATTGTTACTAACTAGAATAATACAGTTCAGTGGACATTATATTTACCTACCAATAGAGCATCCTGTTCATTTCTTTCCATACATATGTTGCCTATCCATTTACATGAACAATAAAGCCCACATATAGCCAGGATAACTGTATACCTCAAACCTAGCTACCTTTTCCCCCTAAATCCATTGAGGATTTTTCTGTATTGCAGAAATCATACTTGTGCTTGCTCAAATTTGGATTTGCAATTTGGTTTTGTGATATTTATTTTTATTACCCTCCTGTTCTGATTCTAAGAATTTTAAGTCATCAACCTTTTCACTCCTACATCACACAAGAAACAACACAATTAGCCACTAATAATGTAAAGCTGATAGTATTTACATCTGAAAGTATCAGTGCTCAGAACAAGTGAAGTACATGTATCTATCCTAAATTTTAGCCCGAAATGTATCTGCAGGGTTTGCATCATAACTACTGCGAATATGTTGTTTGGGAATTTCTCATTTTTTCTTCCTCTTTTATGTTAGCACAATACACGTTCTGTATTCTCAGTAAATATTCTTTTAAAACCATGTTTTGCCTGATAGCATTGTTGTGCATAGTAATGTATTTCTTCGATCATTAAAAAAAATATTCCAAATTATCTCATCTAACTGTGTTTAAAATTGTTTCAGACTAAACCATTTTATTCTGCATGGCAAATTATTGGCGTAATGATTGTTCAAAACATCTTCCAGACCATTTCATCTCACTTTGGCTAGCATCCTGTTAGAGACATATGGAGGCAGGGTAAAGTACTCACCACCATTACAGTCACGTTCTACTGACAGCTGTAATAGCAATAGCAATAGCAGCTTCAGCAGAGCAGCACATACAGTGATGTTTCACTTTGTGGTTGCATATTGCATGCTGCAGTTGTGCAGTGTGCATCATATGTTGTACTTTGGCACACAGTCATTTCCATGTGTTGCTCAGTCTTGCTATTATGCATATGTTGTGCTGGGATTGCTTATCTCCACATGTGGATATTCATGCTATGCTGAGGGCATGGTGGATTGCAGCCTGTGTGAGATACCATCTTTTGCAGCCCCCTTAAAATTAACTAAATGTTACCTACCACACCATGTTGACTACACTGCCTATGTTGCTATGTTGTTGTTTGTTGTTATATGCCTTCAAGTTGTTTCAAATTTATGGTGACCATAAGGCAACCCTATAATGGGGTTTTCTTGGCAAGTTTCTTCAGTGGGGGTTAACCACTGCCATCCTCTGGAGCTGAGAGTGTGTGACTTGTCCAATGTCACCCAGTGAGTTTACATGGCTGATCTGGGATTCGAACCCAATGCTCAAACCACTATGCCACGCTTGCTGTCCATGCTGATATGTTACAGAAAATACACATGTAAAAGTAAAATGTACATAGGCAGTGAAATGCAAATATTACAGCAAAGATACGGAATTTCTGGCTCGCCTAGTGTTCTAGATTTCAAATCCCATAAATGTCAGCTAACCTGACATTAGTAAATGATTATGAGAGTTGTGGTTCAAAACATCTGGACAGCCAAACGTTTCTCAGGTTTGTGTTACAGAGAAGTTTACTTAAAGTATTAGTTCAATATCTGGAGGCTAAATCTGAATCTTCCATAGTGAATCTCAAATAAAGTTATAAAGTTATAACCTTACAATCCTATTTATATAGCAAATATCAGCACGATTGCTCGCTCTTGACATTTACTCCATTGGCATTATTTCATCTAATACAGCAGAACTAAAATGCCTGAGGCATCGTATTTGCTGATTTGTATATGCTCATCACCATATCCCTCAACCCTTTCACACTGTTCATTGTAACATCTTCCTATCAAAGATCTAGGACTTACACTCTGAGTAATGCCTCAGAGATCTCTGTAACAATCTTCCTCTTGTTAATTACTTCTCCTTAGATATTCTTTTCTTTTGTTTCTTTGTTCTTTACAGAAGCAGTGATGGTAACAGGGCAAAAGCCGATGCATAAGAATGAAAGGAAGAAAGGGCTACTTGGTGAGACATCTTTCTGTGTGAAATAATAATAATAATAATAATAATAATAATAATAATATATCCCGCCCCCCCTGCCAAGCAATCGGGATGGCTTACAACATTAAAATTGTCATATAAATATAACACACATCCAAAAAAACCCTGAAACCCACCCACCCCTTAAGAAAGTACTAAATAAATTATACACTAAAACATAATAATACATTAAAACATATTTAAAATAATCTTGTTGAAGCGACAATAAAAGGACAGTAGCAGCAGCTATGGCAGAGATGGAGAAGAGAAAATAGGCTGACTTCTCTTTAAATAATTCATGGGTTGTTTTCTACTTAAAAGGGAGCACATAGCACCTTTGAGACTGTGTGTGTATGTGGGGGGGACGGGACGGGATGGGACAAAACAGTTTTCTAATGTTTTTAACATACAAACAAGACAATACAGGTTGCCTGCACCTTTTTTAAAAAAGTAGAACTGTGCTTCCACGGTGCAGTATTAAAAGGCAAGTCCCACCCAGCACATGATGTTCACCGGGTAAACAAGCAATGATTTGTTTACAGTACAAATGTAATAATGTACAAATGTAATAGCAATAGCAATAGTAAAATTATTTAATAATTTTAATAATTATTTTTATAATTATGTATTAATTATTAAGAATAATTAATTATAAGATTTATAAAATAATTAATTATAAAATAATATTTTAATGTTTAATAATAATTTAATAATAGATAAATAATAAAATGTAATTCTGTACAAATGGAGTACAGAAGATGTCAAAGAGTCCATCCTTGGTTAAGTTCACAGAGTTGTTTGTACAGTTGATTAGAGTTGCCATCAAATTTGGCCTAAAGCAAAACTTGAGGTGAATTAAGATCCTTAGAGAACCCTCTTTTGATTTCTAATCCTTGAAAAACCTTGTGGGTTAGACAGGTCCCCTGTTCTGCTTCTAGCGAATCCTTATTGGAATTTTGACTTGAAATTGGCCCCTAGAACTTAGGAAAATGCCTAGAATATCAAAATTTAAGTTGTATATTTTGATTTCTTTTTTCTTCTAGGAAGTTCTTCCCAATTTGGAATTTTTACTTTTTGATTTAATACTGGGCGCTGCAACTTGACAACAATCGACAATATACTGTCACATTTGGAACGTCTACCATGATTTCCTGATGAGTTACCATGGGGGTTGGGCGTTTGCAACCCTTGGAGTGCAATGGTATTTTCAATATACTTCTCAAAACTCCTTTTTTACATCCCAAATTTTCTTTTTATATTTCCTTTGTGAAACTTTGTGTTCTTTTTATTTTGCATCATTTGGATAAGACTTCTAGTTTCTGAAGCAAGCCTTTTTTAAATTAGCAGCTTCCTTCACACTGTTCATTAGCCTTGTTGGGAATCTCATAGACTTTGTGTTTTCCTGATTTCTGGTATAATAATAATAATAAATTTATTTGTATCTCACCCCTCAACAAGCAATCAGGGCGGCTAACAAAAGTTAAAATTCCATACAATGTATTAATACAACCCCAAAACCTCAGAACCCACCCACTCCTTTAAAAAGTATTAAACTCATTTAACAATTAAAACATGTTAATTAAACATCCTAAAATAAACTCCATCACAATAACAAATAAAGCTATTAAACTAATTAACGAATAAAGCTAATAAAGCAGCAACAGCAGACAAGAGTGAGAGAGGGCAGGATGGAGGACTCCTGAGGCCAGGAAGTCCAGTCAGGAAAGGCCTGTATGCATTCAGACTGATTCTCTACTAATTATTTTGAGAAGGCCCCAAACATCATGAAAAGATCTGAAAGTTTTGCTTTTTTCTTTCATCTTCTCTTTTTATAGTTTCTTCATTTTAGAGAAGTTTCCACTTTTGAAGTCAAATAGGATCATGGTGGAGTTTCCTGGCATTTTCACACAACTCACACATAAGTTAAATTTGAGAGCATTGTGTTCACTGTTTCCAATCAGTTCAGCCATGCTCACAGCACTTAGGATTAAGTCCAGTTCCACTTCCTCTCTGGTCACTTCATAAGCAGCTATTCTAGGAAGGCCATTACCTTTAGGATTTCTAGAAATGTGATATCTTGCTTCGACCAAAAAGACTGAATTTATCCAGTCAATGTGAGGGTAATTAAACTCATCCATTATTATAATATTATCACATTTAAATCCCCCCCCCCCATTTCATTCTGCATCTTTAAATGCCCCTGAGAATATTCATTTTCAGGATCATAGAATGTCTATTGTGCTGAGTTACTTTCAGTGCTTCGCATTATAACCCCCAGTGATTCTGTGGAGAAACTTTTTAAAGGTTGTCTGACTCAGTCCTCTCCCTAATATACAGAGCAATGTTACTTTTATTATGCTTTTCCCTTTTATTCCTATAAGATTTATATTCAGAGAGAACTGCATCCTGCTGATTTTCTACATTTCACCAGTTTCTATTACACCCACTATATCTATACTCATGGCTTGGAGGCTTCTGGCATTGTCACAGAAGCACCTATGAACAGTAGAGTACAACAAAATGCAAAATACACTTTTCCTTGTCTTTGATCTATGGTATTGTCTTTTGAACTCACATTGATACATGAACCCCTAAGTTAAATGGATATTTAAAGTAAATATATGATACACACACACACACACACATGCACTGCCAAAATAATGCAGTTTGACACTGTTTTGTAATAGCTCCATCTATGGAATCCTGGGATTTGTAGTGTGTTGTGGAGCCAGAGCTCACTGGCAAAGAAGGTGAAATGTCTCACAAAACTGAAAATCCCAGAAATCCATAGCATTGAGCTATGGCAGTTAAAATACACTCATCCTTCCATACTTGCAGCTTTGACTTTTACAGATTTGATTATTTGTGGAATGTATTAATATGTTCCCTCTAGGAACCAAAAGTCAACTTTAACCAAAAGTCGCACTGGAGGACCTGAAAATTCCTAGAGAGAAGACTCCACTAGGCATTTGTAGCTCCTACAACTCAATTCTATGGTCAATCTCTGGCAGATGTTGACCACAGAGTTGCATTGGAGGACCTAGAGATTCCTAGAGAGGTGTTCTCTCAGGTAAAAACATAGTATTTTTGTTATTTGAAGTTTTTCCACATTCACAGAGGTCCTGTGCCTCTAGCCCCAGTGAATGTGGAAAGGTGAGTGTAGTGTCAAATTTTACGGCAAAGTAATGTGAAATTGAGACAAAATCCACACAAATTCTAACTAAAATCTGAGAAGAAATGTGGACAACAAAACAATGCTCTACAAATTGGAAATGTTCAATGTTTTATTTGTTTATTATATGTACATTAATAATATACATTTCCATATACATTCCAGTCCCCAGGAAACAGGACACCAGGGATTGCAATCTCCATTGGACCATTGGATTAATCTCCCATGAAGGCAAAGTGATGTTCAGAATTTTCCAACAAAGACTTTTACCATTTATAAAGTGAAAAATGCCAGATATTCAAGCTAGATTCAGAAAAAGAAAGGATACTAGGGTTCATATTGCAAACATATGTTGGATAAATTGTTTCCCCATATATATATATATATATATATATATATATATATATATATGCATTAATGTAATTTAAACATATTATTCCATTATTATTATTTGTACTGTAAAACACCATTTACATTTATTTAATTATTTTTTAACTGATGTGGTTATATTTGCAAAGTTCAATACAACTTCATTGTAAAGTTCAATATTTTTATTGTCTGTGTTTCTTTTCTGGCCATTATTATTATTTATTTAATTTCATGATTATTACTGAATATGGTTTCATTGGGAGGTGTTAAAAATTATCTGCACTAGAAGTCCAATATGTTAGGTACATTACTGTGCATTGGCATCATGTCAAGTGGTATTGATTTTCACAACTACACCATGGAAAGGGAATCACACAGCAGGAAACAGTGTTGCTGTAAATAGTGGCCTTGTAAAATATGCTGGCTCTTAGGTGGCTCATAATAACAATCACTTTTCAACAGCTGTGAAATAAATAGCTAAAGTCCATGAAAAGGTGTTAAACATCATTAGCCAGTCACCTGAGATGATACACTCATAGTTTTGCTTCCAAAAGTGATCGTATGTACCTCTCCTAAGTAATAAAAACAAATGCATTCATTTGAACCATTGTCAACCTTCTTCAAATTTAAAGATTCCTTGGTACTAGCAGTTGATGCCAGTCCATCCACCCTTTAATCTGAATGTCTGCAGTTATATAAATCATTCTTTAGACCATCTTATAAGGACCTCCCGGGTGAAAAAGATTATATCACTCACAGCATTGTAATTTTTTTATTGTATTAATTATTGCTGTTATTTTTATTGTTTTTATTGTTGGGTTTATTGTTTTTATTATTGTTCTTTTTATTACTGTTGTGGTTTTATTGTTATGTTTTTCTTTTTTATTGACTGTACTACTGTACATTTTGTACATTTTAACTTTGTACTCCCGCCTCGATCTGTAGGGAGAGGCGGGAAATATAAATACATTTATTATTATTATTATTATTATTATTATTATTATTATTATTATTTAACTTGTCTATAGCCATTCATGTATCAAATTTCTAAGAAGAAAATAACACCAAAGGAGTTAAAAACTTTATTAACAATTAGCGTGCTGTGACAATCTTCTATGTCATTTCAATCAACTGAATGTGCATTGTCTGAATTATGTCACCCTTATTTTATTATTCAAGACTGTAAATCATACAGAAATGTTTTGAAAGTTCAAACCATTCACTAGTCTTTCCACAGAGCTCCTATAGACCATTAGTGGTTTTTCCAAAGGGCATTTTTGACACATACTGTATGTGGCATATCTGACATACATACTATACTTGACATAACTGTGTAAGATGCATCATTTGTTTTGAGAGTTCAGTTAGAATTGCAGGAGAGTCATACCATTTCACCAAAGATCAGGTATAGGAAACAACATATTCTTGATACATTTTATTTCCTAAGTTACTGTATATTTTTAAAGATTAAACTGTAAAATGTTTATCTTGTATAAATTTTCAAAATTTAGAAGATTTGTTTCATCCTCTCATCTTTAAATAGAAATCTTCTCTGTCATTATACATACACATTTGCATGTAATGTTGCATTCAGTACAAAAGTTTATTTCCTTGTTGCATTTTTTACAAAGCTTTGGGGGGTTTAGGTTAAGAAAACTTTTGTGAATTGTTTGCCAAAAAGTCCAAAAATGTGAAAAAAGTATTTTAAAAGTGCAGAAATTCTCATGCTCAATACTCAGTGAGGAGTAAACTTTTTGAAAATTTTCATTCTTGCATCTAAGAATGAAAGAAGCAAAGAATCATACACACCCCATGTCTATGTTATGATTTCTTCTCCTTCACAAAGGTTCCCATTAAACCTGATTAGAATAGTTTACCATGCAATTTTGGGGCAATAACCAGGTGAAGGACAGAATATTGGCTCAATGTATATGATCCAGATTTTTCAAGTCATTTCTTAAGTTAGGGATGTGTACACCATTACATAACATGCATGCACAGCTAGCGTTTTACCTAGTATATTTTTATGTATGTAAGGTTTTTTGTTTTGTTTTGTTTTTTGTTGTACTTCTCTGGGTAATACTGATCAATTTACAATCTCAATCTCAGGAACTATTCTTTGGTAAAAACTGTTAGGTAAATAAAGGTACATATAGTGATGATGATTAACATTAACATCTTGAATAATCTGAATTACAGAATTTTCCTTCTTATTTAATCTTGAATGTTTCCTCCAAAACAATTGATCTATGGCCAGCTGGTATCGAGGTCAAGAGAAGACAAAGGCCAAAGTGAAAATATCATTTGGATTGGAAGCAGAAGCACATATCATAAGGGTTCCAGACTGTGAATAAGGAAAAAGATGTATTTGTAGGGAGGAATAATAAAGTAACAGGCATGCTAAAATCTTCATGAATATGCTTCATGAATGGGCTTATTCTCCATGCATAACACCCTTCCCCTAAGTCTGCTTTCCTTTAGATTTCGTACAAGCCATTTCTGCAACTTAAGTGTAATTGATATGGAACATTGAAAACAACAAATACATTAAAATGAAAGCATTTCTGTTCAGAAAGTAATATTGTATGGGAAGGGAAGCCATAGCATAATAACCATCAGGACACACAATTGGGAGAAAAAAGACCACAGCGTTATTAAATACAGCTGACAGGTAGGGGTTGGCCAGAATGCATTGGCCTGGATCTGCTTGTTGTTCAATGAACCCAAAGGCCTGGTCACAGCCAGGCTTTCAGATGACAGAAGGGATGATTAACATTCACAAATCCGTGTTTCTGCCCTTTTGTCACCAGGGGATGCTGTTCAGAAGTTGTCCCTGCAATAGTAACACTTCATTCTAGCCACTCCTGATCCTGTGCTCCACAACCCAAGAAGTCATGCCCACCAGATCTAGAGCCCATGTTACTGCCACAAAAGGCTGCCCCATCCCCCCAGGGGGGCTGCCTTCCACCAACCCCCCTGAAAGTTGTATCCTCTTCTAACCCCCAGTCCTCATGGCTGAGTTGAGCAAGGATCTAAGCCTGGGTGGATGTAGCCTACAAAAGTGCCAGACTTCCACCTTCCTATCTTCTTAATAGAGTCCACAGGCATGCCGCATCTCACTGTGGTGGTAACAGCCCCTGCTGGAAGCCTGGCCCACCACAAGGCCAAACAGAACACCAATACAAACTGGAAATGGGTTAGTGGACCCCCATAATCATGAGTGCACAAAGGGTCTGATGTGTCCAGATGGGATGCCAGATATCTGCATAAGGTCCGGACAGGGCACAGGTGGCAGCCATGGAGCCTCCTCAGCACAATGGTAGACCCTTTGCCCAACTGATCACACTTGGACCTGCAAAGAACTAAAAACACAGTGTTGCCCACCAAAGAGACATCCTCCCTCTGAAGTGAATGCTTGGACCCATCCAAACTGGAGGATGGGACCAGCTCACCCACCTGCAGTGCCCCAAAGTGTGTGGTGGTGAAGGCTGTCCTGAAGAGGTGAGTCTCAGCCCTCGAGTGGCAGACTTAGGGCCTCAGCAGACGGAGGCCCCGGAGATGCCGCGGGTCGGAGCGCCGCCGGAGTTCAGCCTCCGGACCGCGGCGCTCCTGCGGCGCATCTAAAAGGAGCACCAAATTGGCGCTCCTTTTAGATTTAAGGGAAAGTGCGCCCTAAAAGCGGCGGGTGCACTTTCCCTGGCTCAAACGCCGCGGCGAGTGCGGTTGCCGCGGCGTGAGGCCAACCCGGAAGCGCCGGCCGTGCGGATGGCCGGCGCTTCCGGGGGCGACCTCAGGAAGAGGAAGGGGCGCCGAACGTGCGGCTGCCCCTCCTCTTCCGGGCCCAGAAGACGACTCTATTAGTCGTCTGCCGAGGCCCATAGTTGAGCTGTGGAGAAAGCTTGAGGAACAGATTGAAGCAAATGGGCTTCCTCTCATCTCCCCCCCCCCCACTTGCATGTCCTCCTTCAACCCTCCAGGATTCTCCTAACCAGAAAGGAAGCACAAGGATCCCTGAACTCCCAGCCTTGGAAAAGAAGGAAATCCCAGCTATGGTGACTGACATGGTACATGGTGCGATGACGGACTCTCTCAGCCATAGAAAATGTAAGATGGTGTAGGACTGGACTGGCCAGTGTGGCTTGATGCCAGATGACCCAAAAAAGGTGAAAAGCTTGGACACCACCCTCTTGTAGCCTCTGAGGTAGTCAGGGCCAGTGAAGACAGGATGCCCTGCATCACAGCAAACTTCCAACTAAGAAAGGCATGGGTGAGGGTCTACCTCTGGCCCCAGCTGCCGGAACTGGGCCTCCTGAAAATGAGAGAGAGAATCTGCAATTTCATTCTCCAAGCCCTGTATGAAATGGGCCTTGAACATGGTGTTATTATGGAGGCACAGCAGGATAAAGCATCTCACTAGAAGCATAATCCACTTCGACTTGGAGGTTTGGTGATTGAACATGCTGACCACTGCCTGGTTGTCACACCAGAAGTAAACAGCCCTGTTGGCAAAGGCCTCCTTCCAGACATGGACTGCTACCAAGATAGGGAATAACTCAAGGAACATGAGGTCCCTGCTAAAGGGACCCCCCACTTTACCGCCAAATGTCTGAAAAGTTGTCAGGAGTTTGGCACAGACCTGGGTGCTGACCTCGCCAATGAAAGAGAACTCATCAAGTTAGTAGGTCACCAAGGGGGACGTTGCACAGTCTTTCACTTCCCATTCCAGGAAGGAACTGAAAGACTCAAAAGCCAAATGGCTTATCAAGCAGCCCATGGGCATGGCTTTGTTGAAGTACCATTGACCTTCAAACTTGAAACCCAAGAGACAGAAATCATTGGGGTGGACAGGCAACAGTCGGAACAACTGGATGTCACATTTGGCTAAGAGGGTCCCTCAACCACATGCCCACATGAGTCGGATAGCATGGTCGAAGGGAGCATAATGTACTGAGCACAGCTCTGATGGAATAGCATTGTTGACAGATGACCCCAGGGGGTAGGAAATGTTGTGGATGAGGCGGAACTCTCCCAGTGCCTTCTTAGGTACAACACCCAGGGGAGAAACCCAGAGATTGAGCAGGGGAGGGGAATCAAAGGGGCCAGCCACCCTGCCTCGCACTCCTTGATTTTGGCCATTAAGATCTGTGGCATGTCCTTAACAGATTGAGGTTGGGTGCATCAGTGGCCACTCTGGGGCCCAACGTGGAGATGCAGAAACCTTGAATGAAACCTGCTGCCAGAAAGACGGCTGTCTTCCTGTTTGGGTAACACGTGAAGAGAGGAAGCAGTGCAGAAAGATGCATGGGGGTGGGCATGAGGTCAAAGGACACCCAGGCAGCTGCAGGGGGCTCACTTCGGAGCCTCCAGTCCTCTGGTTCCAGAGCCTGCTGCTCCCTCCTTCATTCCAGAGGCTGCCGGGATGGGGCGCCCTGGGAGAAAGGGCTCCTGTGTGCCAGCTGCGTGTGAGCAGGCCAGCATTGTATGGGGGCCCAAACAGAGCTCACAGCAGCGCTCAAACTTGCACTGCACCCTTATGCATTTGCCCAGGTTAAACTCCTAGCACAGCAGCCTATAAAGATCCTTCTTTTCCACCACTTGGATGAACAGGAGGGTTCCCCCTTTGACCTGATGTGGGGCCACACCCCAACAACCAAGATAGGATTGTTAATGAAGTCCCACCTGGGAAGCCCACTTGGAGAAGGCACCATCATACATGATATCTGCTATCTCCCCAGCAATATGCCATGCCTTGAGGACATTGATCTTATGGTTGTTGAGGTGCCAGCCCCTCTTGGGATAGGACATGGTGACCACCCCCATGTAAATGGAATAACCCATCATCCAAATGATGACCCTCTACAGGGACCCTCTTGGCCTCCCGCCTACCCTTTTTGCTGGACCCAGGGGAACAACCTTCATCTCCCTCTGGCTTCAGTAAGATGAAGACATTGGCATAGTATCCTCTGAGAATACGCTTCCTGACCTTCTTGGGCAAATGAAGGCTCAGGGGCTCTTCATTGTCCTTGAAGATGGGGAAGGCCCACACTCCCTCCATCCCTAGATGCCTGGCTCTGCTCCTGGCAGCCCATGGGGTCAGCCCTGGGACCATCATGTTGTCCAGTAGTCATCCCTTCTGGCCAGCTCAGAGGACTCACCAACCCTGTCTCTTTTGACCTGTGATTTCTCAGGCTTTCTCCTGTGTCTTTGTTTCTTCCTGCAGCTCTCCCTCTCTTCTGCCGATGAGCTGCTCACTGAAATCCAGCTAGAAGAACTGCTGATGCTGCTCAGAAAAACTGCTATGTGCCTTCTCTGACGCTTAGCCTTCTGTGACTCACAGGGGCCACAGGTGTGCTTTGCCCTGTGGGGACTGGTGTGCCTGCCTCATGGGAAGGCGTGGCCCCAGTGCACCCCATCTGCTGGACAAAGGCTGAAAAGGTTTGAGAGAAATGTTCAAACACCTCATCGCTCATGGCCATGGGTGAGCTGGGGTGGGCAATGCCACTGGAGTGGCTCACCTCCACCTGCTTTTGAGGACTAAGGCAACCCATGACTTTTTAGGTTATTCAGCCTGTCCCCTTATCCAACACAACCTCAAGGCTTGTAGCTGAAATGGCATCCCCCCACCTCATCTTCTTGGGGGCCATTTCCCTGCCTTGAAGTTGTGCTGGACCCTCATGGAGGACTGACCTCAAGGTTGAGATAGTGTGACTTGTACCCCAGGGGAGCTGAAAGAGTGTGACTATATATACATAACACAACCTGTTTCACAAAGTAAAAGAGTGCAAAACAGCACAAGACCTAAAAACCAACCAATCCTAACCAATCTAAGCAGGGCTAGAGGGGTATAGCTAAACTACAGGGGGTTACAGACTAAAACAAAGTCATGGATTTTCTCACCCTCTGGCATTTTCTCATCCTCTGGCTTGACTTGGGCTGCATCCACACTGAAGAAACAATCCAATTTGACATCATTTTAACCACCATGACTCAATGCTATGGAATTCTGGAAACTGTAGTTGTGACACCAGGGCTTTGTGACAGACTATGCTAAATGACTCTCAAAACTACAATTCCCAAAATTTCATGGCATTGAGCCACAACAGTTAAAGTGGTGTCAAACTAGATTATTTCTGCAGTGCGGATGCATCCTGGAGCCTATTACAGATGTCAAATGTGTAGAAATACCTTTGTGTATCACCAGCATGGGAACATAAACACAAAAATAGAGGAGCAGTGTGGAATACAATCCCCTAAAAATAAAAATATAATATAATATAAATGCACTTTGCATAGATACACAAGATTATCAAATTGGGGGAAAAGATAGATTATTGTAAGAGTTTCAGGTGAAAGAGAAACTGGTTTGTTTCTTTGCTATATTTTGGGGGGAAGATTTAATATGTGTATATAGCAATGAACAGCTCACTTTCAAAATTGATTTTTTTGTTTTCTGTTTGTTTGTTTCATTTTAGCCCATCTAAAGTATCTTATGGTAATTCAAGACCAAGAGGGGGGAAATAGTACCAGGAGTAAACAATGATGGGCTTTGAATAAATGCATACTAATGATGTCTTTCAAAAACAATTGGGACAGGTACATTATGGCTGGCACTTGGACAAATGACCCACAGCTCTTTATCTAACCATCTACCCTTGAAACATGATGTTCAAATATTGCCTTTGATCTGATTAGTTATTGCTTCACTGTACTTTTCTAGACATCCTTATATCAAGGCAAAGATTATATAAGCTTGCTAGATCAAACAATAGTGGCATTAGGGTTGGTGTGACCTGGTGCAGTAACTCATGGTGTCTCCCCTGCAGCTGACCTTTTCCCATGCCACACTGTACAGAATCCTAAGTAATGTTTTTGTACTAATGTTATTCATAAATCATAATTCCAACATATCACTGAATGTAAAGGTAATAGTTGTGACATAAACAACTAGCAAAATTAAAATTATACCTTTAAATGACAATATCACATGCATAGTCTAAATGTATTTACATATGCATACTTTCATGTAGTTGAGGGGCTCCGTGCCGCCCCTGGGAGTGCCGGATCAGGGCCACAGCAACCACATGCCGCGGCCCCAATCCAGCTCTTTGCTACTCCAAAAAGAGCTGGCAAATGCTGCTCCTTTTTGGAGCAGCAAAAAGCTGCCCTTACTGCCACTGCCACAGCTTTTCGGTGCCCCTTTGGCACAGCGTGTCTACATGCTGCGCCAAGGGAGCACCTGACGCCACGTGCCATGTTGTGGGGTGCACAGCATGATGTTGGCATCGGGGCAGAGTCAGGGTGGCCGGCGGCCAGTCACTCCTCCCCAACTCCACCTCCAGGCCAGTCCTTGTGGCTGGTCTGTACAGTCCCAAAGTGAAAATTTGGTAAAATATGTTGTTGTTTTTAAAACAAATTAAGTTTTAAAAAGCCCTGGGGCCTCTCCTTTTCCCTCCCACTGAGCCTCACCCCACTCACTGTCTGCCAGATGTGGCTGGTCTGTCAGATGACAAAGTGGCCAAATGTCCAGAAGGAAAGGAGCCCAGGAGTCCAGATGGCAAGTCTGCAAGGTGTCCATGTGGCAAGACTGCAAGGTGGCCATGTGGCAAGACTGCCTATCTATGACTTCAGCTGTGCCAGAAACAGCAGCCAGCTTGTCCTGGAGATTCTGCTGGGTGTCAAAGAGCATCACTGCAACACCCATCATCCACACACTGACACTCACACCATCTCTTCAGTATTTTAAAGGGACACAGGCAAATGCCACAACCCATTTCTGCCCAAAAACACATGTCTGAAGAGCAGTGATGTCACTTCTTAGGGTGTCACCTGGTGCATCCACACCCCTCAGTGACACCACTAAGATCAAAAGAAAAGCGAGTCAGCTCTCTAACTCTCCTAAATTCTTATACTGCTTTCTATTTAGACTTCATTCAGTATTTATTCAGTAGTGTCATGACACAGAACATATAGTTATATTACAAGATAAGTTTTTTTTGCTTGTTTAACTTATATCTCACCTTTCTCATTATTCAGGAACCAAGGCAGCTTACAAATTTAAGAAAACCAGGTTACAGTTAAAATAATTATTCATACAAATGTTAAAAAATGAAGGAAAGTTCATTAAAACAATATAATACACAATTAAAACATAGTAGTTTACCATTTTCATTAACCAAAAAACAGGCCATGTCGCAACAAAACAAAAAAAAACCCCTCTGTTGCAGCATTTTTTAAATTACATTTCTACATTTCCAAAAATACATATCAAATCAACGTTCCTTCTTCATTTCAATTTTATTATCCAAGTTCTTTTCATAAATGAAATTCATTAATTCTATAACTTCCTGTCCAGTTATCTGTTTTTTGGGTAAATAAAAGAGATATTGCATGGTTCCCTGTTCTTGTTATTTTTATGACACAAAGCCTTTGCAGACTGCCAGAAATAGTGCAAATTGAGTCCACTTTAACTGCCCTGACTCAGTGCTAGGGAATCATGGGAACTGTAGTTTATTGTGGCACCAGAGCTCTCTGACAGAGAAGGCTCAATGTCTCCGAAAAAATATAATTCCCATGATTCCCTAGCACAGAGCCAGGGCAGTTAAAGTGGACTCAATTTGCACTATTTCTAGCAGTCTGCAAAGGCAATTAGTCTTTCAACTCTTACAGTGATTCTTGAACTGTTTTGGGGCTTTATTCATATTGATTATTAATCTTATAACCATCATTTTTCACAGTAATTTTTTAGTCTTTCCCAGTCTGTATTTATTACTTCTGTTGCAGCATTTTTAAGATGAACAGATTTATTATAACATGAACTTTCAAAAATTCACAACCCACTTTCTCAGACACATGAAATACATCCCTAGAGCTTCCAGTATGAGAGAGCCAGCGTGGTGTAGTGGTTTCAGCATTGGACTATGACTTTCGAAACCAGAGTTAAAATCTTTGCTCAGCCATGGAAACCCACTGGATGACCTTGGGCAAGTCACATTCTCAGTCTCAGAGGAAGGCAAAGACAACCCACCTCTGAACAAATCTTGCCAAGAAAACCCCATAAGAGGTTCACCTTACGGTTGCCGTCAGTAAGAAGTGACTTGGAGGAACACAACAAAAACATAGGGTTAGAGATGGGATGTACACATCCATATGAGAGTGAATTTAAATGCAAAATGATTAGCAGTGACTGTTTGATTAGTGATCATTAGACCAAAGACATAAAATGTTGCTACATGTTAACACATAGGTCCATTGTAGTTTCTATGATGTGACTGGGATAAATCTTGTCACCTAAATCTTGTCACCATCATATTACCCATTGGAACAAGAGTAGTGAAATGTATGGAACAAGAACAGAATTCAGGAAATCTCTCTCTCTCTCTCGAAGAAGAAGAAGAAGAAGAAGAAGAAGAAGAAGAAGAAGAAATATAATTTGAGGATTAAATAAGGGACAATGCTAGTGGAAGATTAAGAACAGCAATGTCCATTACAATTATTTCTGATATTTCTATTAGTATGGCATTTCCATTCTTACATGTATAAATTAGATAATTAGATGATAACAGGAATGCAACAGAGCAACAAATTAAATTATCTCATGCTTTTGTTTGTCTGCTTTCCAGATATCCTTTTGTTATGCTTTATGTTACTTGTATAGCAGCCTTCCCTTTCACTGAGCTTGCCCATATAGGAAAATAATTGCAATAATATTCATAATGTGAACTAAAATGAATGAATGTTTTTCCCCCCTGGGAAAACTGGATTTAATCTTTCCCCTGTGTTTTGCTCAGAACATGGAAATTACTAAACAAAAAACCAAAAAACAACAACAACACACCAATAAATCTTAAAGCAACAAAGTGAGGACAAAGAGTGAATAAAATCTCTGGTGTGGAAGCCTTCTGTAAAGTCTCCTTACTAAGATGCTGATTCCCTATTTGATTTTTAAAATAATCTAGACAATTTGTTAATCTCCATACAGCATCTGATGAAGAGGGCTCCAAGACTTAACATGTTTGCTGGGAGTCAATAGCAACATGAAGACTGTAATTCTAAATAAAACCTAGAACTGATGCATACTTGACATATTCTTTTCAAAATCATATAGGAAATCAGCATGTTAGTAAGGAGATTTTACGGAAGGCTTCCACACCAGAGATTTTATTCATTCTTTGTCCTCACTTTGTTGTTTTAATTTTTTTTGTAGTAAATTCCATCACGTGAGCAAAACATTTTCCTTCCATATTTTCTCTGTTTAGCTTTGGCTCTTTCTCAACCTTTTAAATAATAAAATATAGCAATTCTGCCATCTCCCCAGATGTAAATGTCCTATTGCCATTCCATTGCATTTTGGCAGAACCATATCTGTTATGGCTTATATATATTATTCTAGATCATGTTCTGCCTCTATCCTTTCTGATTTAAAAGACAAATAGAAACAAAGAACTTAAAATAGACAACTTAGCTCACACCAAGCTACTTTGTGAGCTGCCATCTTGCTCCTCCCTAACCTTTCTGGGAATATCACTTTGGCTCCTTCTTTCTCAAATTGCATTTCCCTTGCTCTAATTTCTTCTAAATTACAGCTATGAGTAATGGGCAAAGAAAAAGAATGATCAGGACTGGAACTGTAGAACAGGCAGCATGTATTCAGCTCTTTCCCTGCATATTGTGGTCACAATGAAAAGCAACTCCCCATATTTGGAAATGAATAATTGCCTTCTCGCCACTAGACTAAAGGCCATTTGCCTCCTTGGATGTAACAAGGGTTGTTCTGAGAAGCTTGCAGGAAAAAAGCAACTTTCAGAAGATGCAGAACTGAGGCTGCATCTACACCACAGAATTAATACAGTTTGACACCACTTTAACTAACATGGCTTAGTGCTATGCAAATCTGGGATATTTAGCCTTTTTGCCATGGTATATTTGGTGTAGTTTCCATAATAGTGCCAAACGCAATGTACTCATAATAGCCAATTAATCTGGCTAAAAATCATAGAATTAATCAATAAAAAAATCAATCTACTACCAGCCTTAATCAGAACAGAGGTTGCAGAAACCAGAAATCTTTTCCCATTGCAATTATATATTTTACAGTGGAAAGGAAATGTAATTTAAAATTATACCTTTCATATAAAGGCCATCATCATATTGGTGGCATACAATAGCATAAAAGTTTGTTACACCACTGTGTGTTTTTAGAAGTGTTCAGTACATACACCCAAACCTCACTCAGCCTTGGGCCAAAAATGCTTGTAAAACATGCTAAGATGGGATAGGCAACCTTTCCCCTTTGAGGGCCGAGGGACTTCAGCTCCCAGAATCCCAGGAGCTATTGGCCAACATGGGACTATTGGTCAACATGGCTGAGGCTTCTGGGAGCTGAAGTCCCTCGGCCCTTAAAGGGGAAAGGTTGCCTACCCCTGTGCTAAGACATGGATGAGAATGTCACATATATGAGAGAATTGAGATTTTAGTGCAGGAGAAACTAAAGCTATCCATCCCTATGCTTTGGCAAGTCTTTAAGGAAAGTGAATGAGGCCCACCAAGGCATGGATCAAAATGTCTTTAAATGTGTAGACAACTCAAGGTCTTCAGATAAGTGACATCCATTGGGTGAAGCCATGAAAAAAGTATTAATCTTCTTTGAGCTAAAGGCAACACAGGCATGCATGAACCATTTTGTTCCTGTTTGATGAGAAAGGGTGTTTCTTTCCTAGAGCATACACACACTAGAAGGCTCAGTGTCATTAGGAGAGTTACAGAGGTGAGCAAGGTGAAGGGTCTTGGGGAAACACCAAAACCTCCTGAACATAACAGGAAGTACAGTCTCCTGATGTTGCCATGGCCTTCTCCTCTCTTGCTCATCACATATTGGCTTCCTATCAGCCATGATATGTCACCTGGAAAGGAAGACATCCTACCTTCCCAGAACAATTCTTGGTACATCATGGCAGGCAACATAAAGGGAAATTCTGAGATGACTCATTTAACACAGCATCTCAAATTACCATAATAGGCATGTTGCCCATTTGATAAAACTGAATACATCTGTCTAAACTGGAGAAAAATATCACACACACACACACACACACACACACCAAGTACTGCTATTTCTTTATTCCAAGGATGGGCATTCTTTGAGAATTCAGAGCCATTTTTGTCCTTTTGATACTGAAAAACTGAGCTTTTGGCTTAAAACAGCTCCAGATTCTTCACAGCTATGGTTAGTAATCTTAGAAATGGAGAGGGTAAAGATTAAGGTGGGTGGAAAATACTGATTTTTAATTAGACATGTAAATACAGAAATGTCATATAACATTCCTTCCACATTTTACTATATAATCTCATTTTTCTTGTACCCACATTTTTGGTCAAGCTATCTGAATATTGTTTTTGTTAGTCTGTGTATTGCAGTGGCATTTTTAGCTAGAGATGCTTGAGGAATCTGATGTATTTGAATTTCTTGGTGAAATTCCTGAACTGCAGCTTCTGGACTTGTGTGCAAAATGAATTCCACTATCCATTGATTTTCCAACTACATAATGTAGTCAGGGATGGGTTGATATATACTCAGCTCTTCAGCATGTGAGATTTAAGAGTCTTCATATGAAAAGAATGTGCATTATTCTAACAGATTTGTTTGTATTTTTGTTTGGGTTATTTTGTATACAAGATCCCTGCATAATCTGAGCGCCTAAGGGGTTAATTCATTTGCACATAAATCCAGCACTGACTACAGTGGTTGGCAGTTTAGCTATATCAAAATGTGTTTAAATAGATCTTAAAACATGTATTCAATATATCTTCTGGATTTTAATATCTCACGATTAATGTGGAAATGGGACAGGAGGAAAATATGGGTGACAATATGTAAAACAGACATCATCCCCAAGAGACATGGTCCTTCCCATATTGAAGGGCATTTGCAATGGACCCAGAAAATTAGCTTCTGTATCCAGACAGAGACATACTTGGTCAAATATTTGGTCTTAAGGCTAAAGAGGCCACTTGGTTTTGTTTTGTTTTTGATTTATTGAAGTGGGTTCATATTCCCTGATAAAGAAAACCAAATCATCACAGAATGAGGCTCCAGGCACAGCTTTCAAATGTGTCTGTGTAATGTAGCAATTCAAGATCCACTATAAAAAGTGAATTAGATGAATATATCTGCAGGCAAAAACAGCACTCAGTAGAAAGTCACTGGGAAATTAAACACATTAAAGTGTGTGTGTGTCTGTCTGTTTGTGTTTGTGTCTGTGTGTGTTTTGGGGGAGAGCTTTTAACATTTGGGGGTAGGTTAAATTCTCATTAATAAGCAGGGGGACTCCATCATGTACATCCCTAAGGCTATGAGGTTAAATATCTATACATACAACAAACATATGGGTCCATTTGAAATGATAAGGACATAGTTTTCCTAAGATAGAAGGCAAAATGAGACATGTAAACTAGTTAGCAGAATACCAATAATATTATACAAAACTTTGTTGATCAATGCTTATCACATCACTGTTTGAAAATAACTGGTTACAAATAATGAGCTACTTGTAATTAATTTCTTTCCCCAATAGCTAAGGTATTGTATTTAATGAAGGATAACCCCATGCCTTGATGTAACAACAGCTTTTACTTAATTCTGGGTGTATGGTCTCACAAAATGGGAAAGGAAGAACATCACCTGGTTCAAGCCCTGGCTTGTGCTGTGCCTTTTGCTGCTGTCTCAAGTTCTATTATTATTGCTCTGGTCACAATGAGACAACACAGTGAGAGTGTGTTTTGGACCACAATCCAGTGCATCACAGCACTCTTTTTAAAAAACAAAAAAGGTAATGAAAAGTAAATAGTTACTTTTATGACATGGGAAAATATGTAATAACTTCAATTGCAATCCTAATAGTAAACTACTTACTTTTGGCCCTTGAGTCTATAACTTTCAAACGGGGCTCCCCAGCTCTGTATCTCTCATAGCATGAGGTGTGAAAAATGATCTTATTTCAACTGAGTTCATAGTTGCTTCTTCCTGTGTAAGTCCACATAGGATTGCAGACTCAAAAAGACTCAATATCCAACACAAAGATGCACCCATTATATTGGTGAAAATCACAACGGCCGGTGCTGTCTGAATACAGACAGACAACAGGTTTCAGCCTTTCATCCTGATCCTAAACATTTGTACTCATACATATAACTTCAGTGCAAGAGTTAATGGTACTACTTGGGACATTATCCTGGTTGCTTATTCTTTAGTTCTCAAAAAATTGCAACCTCCCTTTTCTATAATGCATTGCCATTTAATCAAGATCACCACTAAGCTCCTATCAATTTCTCTGGGTGGTTTATCCACATTCATTCAAGGTGCCAAATAAGAGTACTGAGCTGAAACCCACACCCTAGTATTGAAATCTTCACCTATGTGAAAGGGTGGGGGTTTCCTCTACATGAGCATGCAAATTTCTTAGACAGTTCCAAGGAGCTGGTAATTGGTAGAATATAGAGCAGTTGAATTGTGGATAATATGTCCTAGAATCTCCCAGCCAGCATGGCCAGTGGTCCTGCTTTTTAAAAAATTCTAATTGGAAAAAACAACTGTCCCAAGCTCTGATGGTTGCCTTTTTTTAGTATAGGGTGATTCAAAAATGGTTAAAAAAAAAGTAGTAATAAAGCTGTTCTTACTTGGTTTTGCAGCATTCTTTTTGAATCACCTGATACAAGGTGGCCCTGTCACATTAATTTTGCTTGTTGAAGGATGAAGAGTATTGCAATGGACTGAGACTATAGGAGCCAAAGAGACTAAGGTGAAAGCAAAACAACTGGAAATGGCACTGTTTAAAACTGCTTTATTGCTAGGCATTGCCTTAAGCCAGGGGTAGGCAACCTTAGGCCCGGGGGCCGGATGCGGCCCCCAGAGGCCTTTGGACCGGCCCCAGGCTGGTCCTGCCGCCGCCGCTGCCGCCGCTGCCGCTGCCCCTGCTACCCCCCCCCCCCCCCCGCCATGATGATATTGATTATTGTTATTACTTGTTATTGGGGTTTTCTTGGCAAAATCTCCACAGGGGGTTTGCCAAGGCTTTTCTGGGGCTGAGAGAGTGTGCATGCATATTTTTTATTTTTATTTATTTATTTATTTATTTATTTTTGGTGCTTCGGCCCCCCAATTATCTGAGGGACAGCAACCCGGCCCCCGGTTCAAAAAGGTTACCTACCCCTGCCTTAAGCAGAAGATCAATCTAGATTAAACCCTTTTCTGCACAGGCCAGAAGGGCCATTCTTGCCACCACCACCTCTGGTTCTGGCAGCTTCTTGTTCAGACAATGCTCAGCCCAAACGCTGATGCCCAGCATTTTCAGCACCAGAAATGAGGTAGAACACCCTTAAAATGGACTAAAAAAATTACCTCTTACTCCAGATTTTGCCCTCCATTCTTGCACCAAAGTTGCTGTCTGCATGGGCATCCTGCTAAGCCGCATGGCACACCTGCTGCTGTTGCTAGTCACTTGCTCTGAGGTCAGAACAAGGTGCCCATGTGATCATTGCTGTGCACCTCATTCTGACTTCAGAAGCAAGCAACCCACAGTGGCAGATGCACCAGATTTGTGCAGTGGCCCAGTGGGATGCCCATGCAGACCGCCACCCTGGAGGGCCAGATAATGGGGAGAGGTCAGGGAAGCTGTGAAGCTGCCCCCAAAGTATCCTGGCCCATGAGGACAGGGTTGCTTTTGCTCCCATGTTATTTTCACATCATTACTACTCTTCTAGATATCTGCTGAAACAGTTTGGAAACTTGTCTGCATTTTGCACTGACTTTAACTTTGGTTTGATGCCATAGATTGCACCCCACACTTGGGGTGTGACAGCTGGGTCAGTGTAAAAAGTTCACACAAGTTAGAGGGCAGCCTATCATAGTGGAAAACAGCCAGGAAAAGAGGACATGAACTTGGTGGCAGGGATAAGATTTGCTGCCATTTCCACCCTCTTATAGTTCAGGCTACAGCCATGCCATTACAGCAGCTTCATCCTATTTTCTAAGTAGTGGCTTTCTCTGTAAAATGCATTGGACATGGTATCAGCTTTCAGTTTGGATCATATTAGAGCCTGGCTTCTTCTAGTCTGTGCTGAAACTCTGGAAGAATATATGTGCAAAACATGACATTTGTCCAGTGCTGACAGGTTCAGACTGCTGTTTTATTTTTGGAAAATAGCCTACAGCTATTATGACTGGCTTTTTGATAGACACCATGCAGTGCTCTTTCAAGGGAAAATTAGCTATAAAAATTCATGTAGCTGGAGGTTTGGGAATTATACTTAATTTTTGAATGTGTTGTCAAGAAAGCAGGTATTCAGTTGAAACTGGATTGACTCACCTCCATTTAAGGTGCACTTGCCGCTCTCCCATATATTTCTCTCTCTCTCTCTCTCTCTCTCACACACACACACACCATGCATTTATGTATGGTATTCTACTGGTGATATCTTTTGTGAACAAGATGTTTTATACATTCAGTGTTTCCTTCTTATCCAAGGGGTCTATGCTTCAGCATATAGACTTGCCTCTTAATGAACCAACATGGGAGAAACAGCATTAAAACAGCCATGTTGTATGCTTAAGAGCCTCCTTCCAGCTCTTTCTGCACCCCCAGCAGATAAGGGGTTAATGATCGCCACCCTCATGACAGTGCTTGACCTCTGAATAGTAAGTGTTCAAATATTTTCTGTGCAATATGGCAAATTGGGAAGGAAAGCAAATGTTTCACACACACACACACACACACACTTAGGACCTTATCACACGGGGGTCCCAAGCAGAAGGTATCCAAAGCTAATACGTATTTTTTCCCCATGTGTTTACACATATCCAAAGGCAATCCAAAGCTAATACGTATTTTTTCCCCGTGATCCGAAGTCAAAGGGGATCTTTTGACATTCAGTTTTTTGGGGAAGTACAAGGGAGCTTTCGGAATAATGAGGACTTGTGTTAAGCTGCAGAGTCCCCTTAGCGGCTCAGGCATCGCCGCTGCCGTGTTTTGAAGGGAGGATGGTCCGGGCGAGGCAAAATGGAGGAGGGAGGGGAAGAGAAGGAGTTTGTGACTGTGAGTCTCCTTGTGCGAAGAAAGGACCTCAGCACAACTGAGGGGTAGAGGCGGCCTATAAAGACACGCGTACGCAACCGCACACATACACCCCAAAAGGAAAAGCAATGGCTCCCAACTGAGGGAAGGAAGGGAGGCACCTTTTCTTCTCGGTGGAGCCGCCCGTCGCCTCCTCGCCAGGCTCTATGGTGGCGGCCCCAGCAGCGGCGGCTTCGTCGTCCTCGACGACGGAGGGAGATGGTGAAGGCGAGGCCAGCTTGGCTGGCCGAGGGAGGCTCTCACAGGTCGGCGGTGGGCTGGAGTGCTGGAGGGTGGGGTGCAGGAGAGAACCGCCGCTGCCACCTCTGCCTCCTCCGAGGCCGCCGGTTTTGAGGGCTGGCTGGAGGGCTAGTAAGTGCTGGAGGGCGGGGTGCGGGAGGGAACCGCCGCCGCCGCCACCTCTGCCTCCTCCGGAAAGGCCCCGGAAAGACCGCGCAGGCAAAAAAGTTCCTTTCGGATTTCTTCTTACTTCGGTTAGTCTTCGCTTACTTTTCCCTTCCTGGCCAGCGTTTGATAAGGCCCTCAGCACGTCTTTCAGTATTGTCTTTTAAAATGGCATCTCTTTCTTGGTGGACATGTGATCCCAGCCAATCAGGGAGCACATAACCTGCATGATGACTTCAGTCAGATGTAACATTGTAACTAAAGACAGATGTAACTAAAGACAAAAAGGGTTTATGTTCCCCTTGAGCAGTAAAATTGTGCAAATCAGGAAGATCCAGATGCTCAGATCTTTTTCCTCCTGTCATGAGGGTGATAGTGGACAACTGTAAGACTCTCCCAGCCCAAAGCGTGGGACCAGGAAACAGACTCTAAGGGAAAGAGGACCCTGAAGCATGGTTACTTGTAGCTGCTTGCATGTGCCCAATGTGCATTCTGGACCAAGGTCCAAGACAGTTGCACCTCTTCATCTCCCAGATATAACATCATACAATAAAAGCAGCTGGTCATGAGGCATGACAGACAAAGAGAGCAGGAACATGATTGTTTGGTAGAAATGGGCCATGGGAGGTCATGCTCCCAAAGCACAGAGCACAAAATAGAGGTTCCAAAGATGGGAATAACCTTTTTATTTCATCACTGAAGTGGAAAAATGCCACCTGAGATGGGAAAATGTTATCCTGCTCTTGGAATATAGGAGGTCCATCATACTATGGGCATGGCAACTATATCTGCAGAATGCTAGACACTAAAACAATTCAATTTTAAAAACTAATTTCATTAGTCTAAAGAATATTGAAATTGAATATCTAAACATAAAAAAAAAATCTCAGGGACATTCCTTCAACAGGATAACCACAGTGAATAAAATTTTCTCTATGATAAGATTTTGTTGTTCTAAGTTAAGATGGTCTTACAGATGGACAAGGAGCCTGTACACTAATTCTTTATGGGCTATCACTTATTGAGGCAACTGCTGAAAGCCACCTAAAATATCTTGTTTGCCATTTTGTTTCCTGATAATGTTTTATACATGTCTGTTGTCCCTGAAGACATCAGTAACGGGAAAACAACTTTCTGGATGTATCTGTGATAGGGCTGTACAATCAATTCACCCAAATCCCAAAGAAGTTTGTCTCAGTTTAAACCAGTCCAGATTGGGTTTGAATCCACATAGAATCATAGAATCATAGAATTATATGACCACAAGGGCCATCCAGTCCAGCCCCCTGCCATGTAGGAACTCCCAATCAAAGCATCCCTCACAGATGGCCATCCAGCCTCTGCTTAAAGACCTCCAAGGAGGAGACTCCACCACACTCCAAGGGAGTGTGTTCCACTGTCGAACCGCCCTTACAGTCAGGAAGTTCCTCCTAATGTTGAGGTGGATTGTTCCGGGTCCTAGTCTCTGGAGCAGCAGAAAACAAGCTTGTTCCCTCCTCAATATGACACTGCATCGGGCCCTAAACTAAAAGGGGGCTTGTACAGCGTCAGTTTATGCTAATCCCTTGATTTGCATGAGCTGAGGCAATATATTCAAGTTAAGAAAGACAAAAAAAAAAAGGCAACCTGCAGTTGGAATACTGTAGGTATGATCTGGGCTATCTGCCAGTGTCTCAATCAAATAAACAGATCTTTGTCTGCTAGGAAAGATTAAATGTTCCTTTTGTCCCTTTATTGCAGATGAGGATAAAACTATCACAAAAATATAACACTACTAGTCCATTTTCTATTTTCAAAGTCAAGATAAAAGGGATAAACTAGGCTCCAGTCACAGGACAAGAAGAAAAAAGATATGTTTCAGCAATCCATTGCCTCTTCATTAAACTATTGTGGAAAGCAAATGGATTCACAGGTCTTACTACCTTAAGAAAAACAAAAGAAAGAAGGGCAATTAGAAATTGCTATAACAAAGAGTCTTCTGTCAGTGAGCCAAAAAAAGAAGTTTCTACATTTTCTAAAATTTCAATGAGTATCTTTAGATACGCCATTTCTGTAATACATCATTAAAGGGATCCTTTCATTCATCTTCTCATTTTTTTCCACCAAAAAAACTCAGATTTTCTATGATGCATCTCCATGCAAATAATCAATGCCATTTCAAATGATCAAAGAAAGGTAGAGAGGGAAAGCTACCTACAGTAACTATTTTCCAGTTATTCCTGCCTGTGCTATTTGGGCAACCTAATAACATTTTCCCTGGCCTTAATAACTCAGATATCTACCTGGACATTTAGAAAGTCCTATAAATGTGACCCTTTAAAAAACCTTTCTGCCTGGTTGAGTGGGATGTGGCCTGGTAAGCCACAGCCAGAGATAATAGCATAATGACATTTTAAGGGGAGTTCTCCAAATGCATCCCCAATACTCAGAGAGACAGCAGTCTGGGTCATTGTGACCTGAGGCAACAGACTGATTTGTCTGAAAGACTTGCTGCATTAGCACTTCCTTGTGATGGGATGAGCTGACCACAAACATAATGCAGTCTCACTAAAATAAGCACACACACAAAATCATGTCCTGGTGATGTTGCAGCTCACTGCTGTTTTAGCAGATGCCTTATATCTAGTATCTCTTCAGAATGAAAAATAGCTGGTGTCTTGAGCTATTGCAAAAGAAAATGTCCATCTCTCTTCAGCACTGCTCCTCATTTCCTCATCTTCAGCTTGTATGTCCCCTCTGATTCTTAAAGTCAAGGGAGGCCCAAGACTTTTTGTTACCTATGGCAGAAGGATAATCAGGACTTGCCCCCCACTTCTGTCAAAGTTTGGGGAAGATTTTTGTACATACAAAGTTTGCTTCTGCTGTTATGTGCCCTCAAGTTATTTCCTACTTATGATCATCATAAGCTGAACTTAACATGAGGTTTTCTTGGCAAGATTTGTTAAGAAGGGGTTTGCCTTTCTCTTCCCCTGAGGCTGAGAGAATGTGACCTGCAAGTATAGAAAGTGCATTCATAAAATAAATAACCAACAATGTGTTGTACCTTTCATGACAAAATCAGCTGCCAGAGTTAGCTGAGTCACCTTGCCAAATAATATGGCCAGACCGCCTTAAAGTCAGGTAAAAAATCCAACATAATTAGATGAAAATGTGCCACTGGAACACTGGGAGACTTTGGGATAAGAAATCTAAGTTCATTTCTCCTACCTTCTTCTGTCTAGTTTGTCTCTGTGTACTATATCACCTGCTTAGTGCACTCTGCTGCAAAGCACCAAAAAGTTATTACAAGAAGACTGAGGGGGGTTGCAGACTGCCAGAAATAGTGCAAATTGAGTCCACTTTTAGGGTTAGGATTAGTGCTAGGGAATCATGGGAATTGGGTTTTTTCCTGAAACATTGGACGTTTTCACACGGGGCTCCCTAAAGCCGGCTGGAGCCCTTCCCCTAAAGCCGGCTGGACCCCGTGCCGCTGACACTGGAATGACTCCGGCGGCGGCAGGCTAATTCCTTTTGCCACCCGGAATTACCTGAAGCCGGAGTTAGCCAGGAATTAGCTTGCCGCTGCCGGAGTGAGGCTGGACTTAGGGCTCCGTGTGTTTGAACACACGGAGTGAAAAGCCGGCCGAACGCAGGGATGACACCGGAAGGGGCGGGGTTTGCCGCCGCGCGTGTCTGAACACACGGGAAATGGAGCTGGTGTGAGGCCGGCGGGAGGCCAGCTAGCGTCCTCCTTTTGCCCCATGTGAAAACGTCCATTGAGCCTTCTCTGTCAGAGAGCTCTGGTGCCACAATAAAATACAGTTCCCATGATTTCCTAGCACTGAGTCAGGGCAGTTAAAGTGGACTCAATTTGCACTATTTCTGGCAGTCTGCAACTCCCCTGAGTTAATTAGTTAACATGCTGTTTAGTTGCATTGAAATTAAAATATGAGGCAGTGGCATCCCTAGGGTTGGTGTCACCAGTGAGGTAACTCATGGAGTTACCCTCCCATTGACCTTCTCCCATTTCACACCATACAGAATCCTTAGTAATACTTTTTTGCACTAATGTTACTCATAAATCATAATTCCTGTATGCCATAAAATGTAATGCTAGTAGTTGTGACATAAACAACTAGTAAAATTAAAATTATACCTTCAAATTACGATATCATATGCACAACTTAAATGTATTTACATATACATACAAATTTACAAGGTTTGGTTAAAATGTGATGTTTTTAAAGAATATTTAAAAATAATTTTAAAAAATTAAAAATTCAAATTTAAAAATTAATTTAAAAAAATTCTGGGGCCTCTCCTTTCTACTACTGAGCTTCACACCACTCCCGCCATCTCTAAAAGTATTTTAAAGAGAAGCAGATGAATGCCACATCCCGTTTCTTCCAAAAGATAGGTGTTTGAGGAGCAGTGGTGTCACTCCCCCTTAAAGTCTCACCTGATGCGATCCACACCCCCTGCACCCCTTAAGTGATACCATTGGTATGAGGTAGTTTGAAATTCTCTGCATAAGGCGTCTGTTGGTTTTGAGGAAAATCTAAAGCCTGATGGCTATTTAAGTCAGTTTTGAGATGAATTTATCTATCTCATCTGCCTGTGTCATTTTATATTTTATGTATTTCTGTTTATTTGATTACCTTGCTGATGGTTAATTTATATGGGTTATTATAAAATACTCTGCTTAGGGAGATACCATAAAGGACAGACTGTTCAATCTATTAAATAATTCTTCTCATGCTGACTGTTGGAAAGATGTGTTGAATCTCAACCATCCCCTCTCCAAGGACACTCATCTGTTAAAAGCTTTGTACATGTTTGTACACTCATGTAAATGTGGCAGTCCAAATATAATGGTTAATTGTCTTTTCTTGTAGAGATATACATCCAGCACCCAAATGTTTTGTATTGTTTGTACTATTTGCTGTTATGGAATATCTTTTTTCTTTCAATAAATCATTTTTTAAAAAACTTATTAAATAAACTTGCCTCACACAAATTCACATAAATTTTTACAGTTGTTCATAAAAGAAAGGAAGAAACAGGAAAAGGCAGAGCTGAGGATGTTATGCCAATGTACTACTAATAGCTACTAGTTAAATATCTTGGGGTGGGTGTGTTATCATGTGGGTGTGAACCACTGAGAAAACATCACGCTGACAAATTGGTGCCCATCCTTTTGCTTTTCCAAATGAGTCAGTTTATAATAGCCAGATGTACCATTGCCACAGGATATCTCCCTGATAATGGATCACAAACTCCGTATAGAATGCTTCATGTGAAATTTACAGCAAAAGTTACAGTTAAGAGCTGGCTTCTGACAGTATGACTTACATTTGGTTTCTTTGAGATAACTGAATGGTGAATCCATGATAAAGACTTTGGGATCCAACTGACATGCCCTGTTCCCAGGCTTTACCCAGTGAAGGCCAGGCATTTTACTTCTGCCAGCTGTGGTATCTGTGGAACAGATTGAGAACCTCCCTTGTAGAACAATACTCGGCTCATTAAATAGAAATAGTCTATCCAGCCTCTTAACCTGAGCCATGCTTCCTGAATTTCCAAATGCAAGAAATAAAACCAGGTTCTTCTTCAGATGGAAGTTTCAGGAACTCCTTTGCTGTATGGATTCTGAGATCCATCTCAAAAGCCCAGACTACAAAAATAGGGTATGTGTATCTGTGTGTGCATGCATGTGCACACCATAATATTGTTCATCAAAACTCTATGAGTTAAAAACACAAGTGTGGAGAGAAGGCAGGTTAGAGCCAGCCCTGGGGACAACCAATCAGGACTGAGCTGGCAACAGCCAATAGAATGATGGTCTGTAAGGGGGAAATTCCATTAGGAACAGTTGGGAGTCAGATAGGGCTTGGATTGCAGACAGTGAAGGTCTGGTGGTGAAGGTTCCAGAGTGGAACAGGGCTAAGGTCCAGAAGATAGGGGCCTAATTCCCATACTAAACTCCAAGTGAAGGAGTTAATAAAGAGAATATCCTGAGGGGTATTGATAGCCTTAGAGGCTGGTTAAGAAATAGGGGTAAAGGTATCACTGTGTATCTCTCAGCATGGCATAGTGGTTTGAGTGTTGGAATATGACTCAGGGTTTGATTCCCAGCTAGGCCATAAAACCCAAGTCACATGCTCTCAGCCTCAGGGGAAGGCAATGACAAACCTCCTCCAAATAAATCTTGGTAAGAAAACCCCATGATAGGTTCACCTTAGGGTCACCATAAGTCGGAAATGACTTGAAGGCACACAACACATACACACAACTAATGCTGAGCACTGAAAACTAAATCCATCTTCCTCAGTGCTCAGCCTAAACAGGTAAAAAGCACTTAGAGATGCCATAAATACAGATTCACTTGAACCTGTAAACTGCATGGATAATTCTCCAGGAGGTATACAACCCGCTCCAAGACAGGTTCCTGATCCATAGTTGTTAACACCAACAACACTTTCATCTTGGCTGGATTAAGTTCCAGTTTGTTCATTCTCATCCAGAATAAATATCCAGTCAAACAATGGTTTGTAGTTTCTGTCACCTGCCTGGGATCACCTAATGGAAAGGAAGGGCAGAGCTCAGAGTTGTTCACATACTAATAGCATGTCAACCCACCCCACTTCTACACAGAGCCTCTCCCACATTAGATTCAAAATATCTAAGGAAACAATTTGTTGTTCATCTCTGAACAATCATGATTAGGTCTAGTTCTCAGTGACATATTATAGAATCTAGACTGTACCATTCAGGCTGTAAGTGGAGCCTTGCAAATAAAACATTCATGCATCCATTCAGTCAGTCTGTATCCCATCTTTCTCCTTATGCAAGACCGAAATAAATTAAAACTAGGTGTCAGGGGCATGATAATGGCTTCAAGAACTTAGGGCATTCTGGGAGTTGTAGTCCAGAAAGTAATTTTTTCAAATTTCTGGCCTTGTCCTTGACGTAATAGTTTCCTGTGCTTCAGAATGTTTTTCTGTAGGGAAAATTGTATCACATGTTGCCATCTGAAATATTTTTCAACTATAATTCCCACTATCATCATGTTGCTGTGGGAGTTCTGAGACTTCTAGGTCAAACAAGCAGCTTTTCCAAGTTCTGAAAGTGATTCAGCAAAGTGGCACTTTTCTTATTTCAGGGAGATCTAGGTCTCACTTACATTTTAGGAGTTTATCAACCTTGGATTGACAAAGTTTTGATGAAATGCAATGATGAAGAACCTCCCTAAGGGAAGAAATAAATCAGCCTTCCAATTGATTGGTTCCTTCTCAACAAATGGATTAGCGTATTGATTAGAACATTGTGTATCTCTCTCTCTCTTTTAAAACATGGTATGCATTGTCTTACATTCACATGTTTTTAATGCATGACATCACAAGTCAGGGTGCTGCAATATGTACTTGACCCAAATATTAATCAGTGGCAGTGTCAGAAAAGTAAGCTATCACTGATATGCAAGAAAATAGTGTCAGCTTTTATACTAATCTATATGCTTTGAAGTACAATTTTTCTTAGGAAAAATAGCTAGCTAACACAGAAGCTCGATCATCATCAGGTAAGGACATAAAGACATCTATGACAAATTGCTCATATCGAACACATTTGTTAGAGATTCACAGAGTTGTACCCTCCCTCATCCCCCCCAAAAAAACCCTTTTCTAAGGTGTGCTCTGTATAGCAAGTGATTTTCAGAATGTCTTCATTTATAGAAATTATTATGTACATAATGTAATCAAACCAGACCTATTCTTTCCTCCAAAAGAAAGGTAGTAATAGCACAACAATCATTGGAAGTAAATAGAAGGCTACTTTGCACAAGCATGACATACACCTTTTTGCTTTCCATTCTTCTGATTACTATCAAACATCAGCTTGAAAAAACTCAGCTGGTGTCTGCTCTTCTGGAGCAGGTGGTCACATGGCACTAAAGGCAAGACAGGTAAAAAGAAATCTTGTCATCCAAACCTGAATGAGTAGTCTGGATCCCACCATTGCGTCCTATGGAGATAGAGGAGGAGATGGTAGCAAAGGTGCTAGTGAGGATGATCTTTATTTATAGCCTATCTTGCCCACCCCCCTCCAAACCAGGACTCCAGGAAACTTACAAATCAAAACAAATACATAGTTAAATGTGCCAAAAAAAAAAAAAGCATTAACATGGAACTAACCTATTGACAATGGTAAAAGCAATTCAAAGCATAACAATTAAAAATGACAGAGTAGTTTTTTAAAACAGTACAATTAAAACAGCTGAGCAGCCTCATAAATGTCTTTTCTGTAATGTTAGGACTTTATCACATGGGGAAATCCCGTGCAGAAACTTGGTTTTAAATCAGAAAAAAACTGCAAAAGCGGGTTGATTTTCACACAATGTTGTTGTTAAATTGTTGTTATCCCAAATGGAAAGTAGTCAAAAACTGCTCCTTTTTACATTTGGAAAATCCTGAAAGCAAAAATGCTTTTGACTACTTTCTGTTCGGGTTAACAAGTTTTACAATGATGTGTGTGAAAATCAACCCACTTTTGAGGATTTTCCCCAGCTTTTAAATCCCGTTTCTGCCCAGGATTTCCCCCATGTGATAGTCCATAGAGGCTAATATTCTGGTTTCTGGATTATATAAAACAAGAGCAGGCAAAACTGAAGTACAGGATACAACTTTATATAATACTTATTGGTACAAACCCATTATTTTTTATCACAGTCAGTGGAATGGAAGATTCTCTGTGGTCACTGGTTGTGTTTGACATTCCCTTTTGCTCTTCCTTCTGGAACATAAATACAGAAAGACAAGCTGATGCTTACAAAATCTAAAGATGTTACAGGATTTCGTACAAGTTGCCATATTCTTCAAAATGCTTCATCTCCCTTTGAACATTCATACATTTTGTCCTTTGCAATTTAGGATTAGAGGCTGCAGTGCTATTTCCCTCTCTTACTCCACCATCTACTCCCATTCTTTCTGCTAGACAAATATATGCAAGCATGAGACAAGACAGAGACAGAATGCAGAAAACTATTTTGCCCATAGGACCTGACAGCAGAAGGCACCAGAGGCAGTTTTAAACAATTAAAGCTCAGCTTTAAACAAGACTTAGGATCGGGGGGGGGGGGGATGTGGGTTCAGCTCAGGATGCAGGTGGAGAGCTGAACATTCTCCAAATGAGCTAATTGATTTAGAAAAGTTATTGCTTAAATCTCCTGAGCATGCTAATGGGAGGCCTATATAGAATTTAAAAGCATATCAGGTTTCTGGAGAGGGTGATTCTGGACTACATTTAAAAATGAATGAAACTGAAACAGTTTTGTTCCTACTTTGGCAATATGTTTTTAGACCACTATGCAAAGAGAATGTTAAGTTTGCATTGCCCTTGTGTTGCTCATGTGGCATTGCAGTTAATAAGAAGGCAGGTCTTGTCCATAGAAGGGTCAGGGAGTGGTGTTGGGAGCATTTGTTTTTGCTGAGGACCCTGAAGGGAAAAGAGCTGTCCTGGTGTTGGAAGTTGCATCACAATATGTGCCTGCACAGATAAGGGGGGAATGAACAGGACATGAAAAACTGCAATGAGTGCTGGTAGTTCCATATATATATATATTAGAATTGCTTTACCAGTCAGGATGGACATGCAACCAACTGACGAGACAATTAAGGGTTAGCCCCTGTGCCCTTATAAATATATATAAACTTAGAATTAGCTTAGTTTGCATATAGATAATGATCTATCTTGGAGCTGGGACCCAAGTCTAAACATGAAATCCATTTATGTATTTTAAAATCATACCCTTAACGTAATTAATATTAAAAACACAGAACATAATTAAAAAGATAAAAAATACCAAACCCCCACCACAAACTCTTTTTGTTAGATAGATATGAAAGCAAAGGCCTGCCTAAGAAGGTGCCAAAAAGAAATTTGAGAAGGACCAACTGAACCTCCACAGCGGGACAGATTCCACAATCTGGAAGCACCAACTATGAAGACTCTCTCCCAGGTCCTCACCCAATGTGCCTATGATGGTGGTTGGACCAAGAGAATGCCTTCCCCCAAAGATCTTAAAATTCAGGCAGACTCATACATGGAGATACAATCTTTCAGATAGTATGAACCCAAGCCATTTTGGGCTTTAAAGGTCATAACCAGCTCTTTGAATTCTGCCCAGAAACAGATTGGTAGACTCTGTTTCAGTGAAGCAGGGGGTTATATGTTCCCTGTAACCAACCCCACCCAACAGCCTGGCCCAAGCAATTTGGATCCACAGAAGTTTCCAAACAGTTTCCAAAGGGAGCCCCACACAGAGTGTATAACAGTAATCCAATTAATATGAAATATGAAATTAGAGAGAGAGAGTGCCTGTCATTTTTTTCAAATTGCCCTCCAATTTCCAGGCATGAAACAAGCCAATTAGAAAAAAATATATACCTCAAAACTGGTTGATTTTTAAAAATCCATTTTAAGCACTGCATTTAGTGTTTATTGCATTGCTAGGGGAATAGCAAAGAACAGTTGCTAAATGAAGGAACTTAATGAGATCTATGCTATCAATAGCAATGGAAAGATACAGTATTGACCATATTTCAGTATAGGCTGCCATAGAATATTAAATGTTCCATATGTTTATAAAAGCATGGCCTGGATGATGGAATGGTTTGGTCTGTCAGGAGAAATCTAGAAAAGATGAAGCTGCTTTGATAACTTTGGAAGTCACAGCTATGGAATTTATAAAAAATAATTGCTCCATCAAAATGGTCTATAGCTCAGAAAATAATGGAATATTATTATAATCTTTTGGGAAATCTACTTTTCATTTCAGGTGTATTACCAATAGAAGTAATAAGCTATCCAATTATTAGTCATGTGGGAAATAACAGAAAATTAATGCAATCCATTCCATTTCTCATGCAGAGTTACAGTGTATAATGAAGTGTTGCAGTGTATAGATCAATAAGACTCTTTTTCTCAAATTCTGTGCATTCACTTGGGGATTGCATGGTTTCCTTGAAGCCTAAACTCAGACTTTAGGGCCTTTAGAGCCTGCCTCCAAATGATGTATGTTGTGTTCAGAGACCAAGGATTTGTAGAAATAAGAATCTGGATTCATCAAACTTAGATGATATAAAAATTTTATTTTCTAATTCCTTTCTTGCAGACTCCTCCTGTTTTGCCAATCTAATATGAATTCTGGGGTAGACTAAATGTGTGTAATCCAGTATATTCAGAAAACGTGACCTGGATAAAGTAATGGAATTGTCATCAGCATTGTTGTTGTTGTGTGCCTTCAAGTCATTTCTGACTTATGCCAACCTTAAGGCTATGCGGGTTATCATGAGGTTATCCTGGCAAGTTTCTTTAGAGGGGGTTTGACATTGCCATCCTCTGAGAAAGTGCAACTTGTCCAAGGTGACCCAATGAGTTTACTTTGTTGAGCTGGGATTTGAATCCTGATCTCTAGACTCATAGTCCAATGCTCAGAGCACTGCACCACACTGGCCATCAGGATTACAGGGTGTCATTAAGCTTCAAAACATGAGTAGGAGGCAAAGAAACTCTTCAATTTTTCCTGTTTCTCTGCAATAGGTTTCTAACCATTCCTGGAAATGAAGAGGTAATATGCAGAAATGGAATGAATTAATGCTTCATCTTTATTAAATTAGCATCAGACTGGATCTGCAGTGGTGGCAGCAGTGTGAATCTTAAATGATAATCATTTGAGGGCAAGCCTGGATGCCCCTTATCATCACAAGCACACTTGACATGGAGAAACTGTGGTAGAGCCAAGCCTTAAAAATGCTAGTGCCCTGCTTCCTTTACATCAGGGTGATTTGCTTATGTGATATGCCAATGCACATTGTCCAGTGAGAACCACAACAACCGCCTCCTTGTATCACCACAGACACCATAGGGAAGAATTTAGCTTAAATTCCCTGAGGCCCTTAAGATGATGATGATGATGATGATATTTATTTCTATCCCACTTTCCTCTCAAGACTGGGACCCAAAGGGGCTTACAATCTAAAAAAACACAGTACAGTTAAAAATCTACAAAATTGACAATTAAAATGGTATTAAATAATTGAAATATTAAAAACAGCATTTATTTAAAAATAGAATATCATTTTAAAAAGACAAAATCACTTTTAAAAACATACTTTAAAACAATACAACGCCCAGGACTTTGTTTTAATCACCGGCCTAAACAAAAAGGTCTCAGCCTGCCAGTGGAACGACAAGGAGGGAGCCATTCTGGGAAGGGAGTTCCAGAGTCTAGGGGCAGCCATCGAGAAGGTCCTCTCTCATGTCCCCATCAACCGTGCTTGTGATGGTGGCGAGAGAAGGGCCTCTACTGAGGATCTCAAAGCCCAGGGCGGTTCATACAGGGTGATACAGTCTGCCAAATAACCTGGACCTGAGTCATATGGGGCTTTATAGGTCATGACCAGCACTTTGAATTGTGCCCAGAAACAAACTGGAAGCCAGTGGGTTTATTTTGACAGGGGCAGACTATGGTCTCTGTAATCTGCCCAAGTTAATAACCTGGCTGCAGCTCTTTGGACCGGCTGAAGTTTCCAATCACTCTTCTAAGGCAGCCCAAGTAGAGTGCATTACAATTGTCCAGGAATGGCCTAGGAATGCAAAAGCAACCCACAGGCTAGTCTTTCCCAGTCCCAGCCCTTTTCATAGGCCAAGAACTGCAGGACTAGGACCCGGGGGAAGAGTCCAATGAGGAGGCTGAGGAAGGGACCCAGGCAAGTCTTCCAGACAGGGAACAATTTGCAGTTCTCCCTGTTGCAGAGCAGCCAGCCCTCCCTGCTGAAGAGCTCCAGCCAGCTCATCTTGTGGAATTGCCTCATCCAGCAGGACAAGAGCAGGACAAGGGCAATACTCACCTACTTTTCTTTCTGTTACAGTCTTCTTGCATCTTGGTTCTCTCTTCTGAGATATTAGCTTTACCTCCCAATTTGTTGTCATCAACAGATTTGATGAGTTATCTCCTCTGTGTCTTCATTTAAGATGCTGATGAAGATGTTGACCAACACCATGTCCAGGAGAGACAAGTACCCTACTTGTCACATCTCTCCAGGATGATGAAGAAACATTGATGAGTTGTCTTTGACTCTGGTCTATTAAAAAAAAAATAGAAATCTTTCTAACAGTAGCATCATCTAGCCCATATTTTACCAACATGTCTGCAAAAATGTCATGGGGGCATATATGCTCAGATGGTATATTAGCACAGTCAGGAAAAATTAGATTTTGGCCAGAAGGTCTAGAATCTAGTGGCTAAACTTGCTAGAATATTCTCAGAATTGTGGTCCAAATGGTAAATTTTTCAATCTCTGCATTTATAGGTGGGTAACTTCTAATTTGCCCATAAGGGACTGGCAAATCTGTTTCACTTTGTCTCACGTTGGGCATTTGTGAACATTTACATTCTGATCAAAACTAAACTGAAATGAAATTCTCATTCATCTCTAGCTAACATGATTCATTTCTGTTGTGTTAAACTGCCCTTGCCAGCATTATTTTAGCTTCTGACACCATGGAAAACATGCTTTCCTATAATAAAATGGCTGAAAAGAAAGAAAACCTTCTTTGGTTTTAACATTTTAAAAGCTGAGGCAATATCCCACATAGCATGCTATGCTATATTTTTTTTCCAGGCACTTTTATGACATTTCTGCTCAAGGTCAAAGTTCAAAGTTTCCCATTTTCCTTTTGCAATGTTATCATAATGGCACTAAGAAAATATATGGATGAAAAGCTCCTGGTCTATTTTTTCCCCTACTGAGAAAAAAAAGTGGCTACAGGCCAAAAAAGAAATAAAAGGCCATTTGCTCCATTCTTCCATTTTCCTGTCTCTGAAGCCACTTCCGTCCTCTTCTCCTGAGGTAATACATTTCCTCATGAAATATAAATGGGGGAAAGAGAATAGAATCCAAACTGACTTTGCTATAGCTATTGTGCAATAGAAGCTTGAGGTGCCTATGGAAATGAAGTTTCTTCATCACTGTGCTTGCTTCTTTATTTAAAAGTGTAGTGTAATGCAATTCAGTGTATGAGGTTGGATAACAGTGAAACAGTTGTGTGCTGTGTGCAGAATGATGAACTTAAGAGGCCTGTATGTAAAGCTCAACAAATTGGCACACAAAATCAATTCTCACTCTAAAGTAATAAAACAGAAGAACAAAATGAGATGCCTGCAATCCTTCTAAATTTGGCCACATTTATTACACTTTATCTAAATGGGAAATTTATTTCTTTCCCATTTAAAGCAATGAAACTGAAAAGTACCAAAAAAAAATTGTTTTGTTTTATACAGTGTCTTAATTTTTTGCATCTAATCAGTAGTTACTATTTGTGGGGTTTCCAAGCATTGTTGGATTGCAGTGTTCATTGTCCTCCCCTGCTGAGAATTATGGAGAGTGCAGCCTTAACATCTGGGGACCCATGACTGGAAACTCGATCTAAGCAATGGGAAAACACACTTGAACATATGAAATAAACATATAAATTAAGTTCAATGAAAGTATCATGAATTTTGTAGATTCATAGGTTTTCAGGTTAATATTTTGTTTTGCCCAGGCCTGCCTTTTCTTTGTAAATCCCAATTTTATTTGCCAATTTCATCTTTTAGTGTATTTCAGTAACATTTTAGAGATCTGAGATACTGAATGCAGTGTTAAAAGAAGCTGTATATTTCATTCAGAGAGAAACCGTGGTGAAAGAAGCAACTTTCTGGAATCAACCTGTCCTCCTGACAAAACAGAAATAATTTGCAGTTGCTATCTCCACTTAGACACATCCCTTCAGGCATTTGTTCTCCAGACCCTCACAGTTTTCCACAGCATGGCCTCATAGGGCTGGAAAGTTTAAACACAACAAAGTTTTGTTCATTTCTACAGAATTAACCCCAAGTCTGAGACTTTGTTCTAATTGGACACAGATGTACCCTAAGCAAAGACAAGGCTTTGGCTTGTGTGTATGAATAATTTTTGCCCTGCATCAGCAAGAATCATGGGAGTCCAAAATTAGCAACTTTCCTTTAAGCCGAAACTGGCAATTTGCCATCAAGACATTCTTTTTGCTCCCCACTCTCCTTCTAACAAGGTAGGCCAAATGATTGTAGAGCTATTTTTGCCCTTTCTCTTTACACAGTGCCACTCAATTCATTCAATACCTGAGGCTTAAAAAACCCCAGAAAAATATAAGCATGTGTGTGTTCCCAGAAAACCTTGTGTATGTCAAAGATCTAACCATTGAGGGGGCATACCCCAAGCTTGTAAACTTTGAATGCTACCATGAGAACAGACTGTAGCTTCTGTTGTGTCTGCCTTGTGGCTGACATAGTGACCTAACCACACTTAAATTACAGAAAGCCAGCATCTGTATTCCAATATTTGCAAAAACCTCTGTTCAGAAGCTCTAATAGGTGTATATATTTCCTTGGCTTCAGAAATCACAGGTCAAGGAATAGGAGCCTTCTTTTAAATGAATCTACTTTTATGGGTCAGTCAAGCAATTCATGAGCACATATGACCAGTCTATGATTTTTCAGGTCTTGCCTTGCAGCAGATGGCAGCATGGAGGCTGCCATTTTATAAGGAGGTTTTAATTTCTTCCTCCTTTTAATTTGAAAGATGGAACATCTTGTGACATCAAGTGTGCCTTTTATTACTGAAAATACTTGACCAAATATTAGAAGAAGCAAATTGCTTACAAGTTATTCCAGGCCTTGAAATCCACAGGAGGAATTCCATCTGTAGTTCCATCTCCCCAAGTCAAAAGGCACAGGATGGAGAATCTTTAGCTGTCCAAATATTCATGAACCAGTTATGACTCACCATGGGCCAGGCTGCCTAGGGCTGTTGGGTTTTGGGTTCAACAATGATATCTGGAGGGCCACAAGTTTCCTGGTACTTGTCTAAGGACATTATCACACAGGGGAAATCTGTTGGTTAATCCACACAAATCCCAAACAAAAACTGAATTTGTGCCTCACGATTTCACACGACGTCACACAGAAACTGGACAGAAACTGGACAGAAACTAGTATTATCCGAGATCTTTTTAATTTCGGGAGTTTAGAGGAAATGCATTTGCGAAATTACAGTAATTTCGCATTTACTGTAATGTGAAAAGCAAATACACATGGACAATTCTCTTTTAAAACCTGGAGGAGGGCCAAGAGGAGGAGGAGGAGGGGCCTCCAGGGAGGGAGAGTCCTGGGCTCCTTCTCAGTGCCAGGGAAGGGAAGGGAAGGCAGCCCAGGAGAAAAAAGTTTGGGATGGAGGAGAAGTTTGGCATTTGGGATGGAGGGAAAAGGAGGGGAAAGAAGGCTTCCCTCGCAGCAGCAGCTGTGCCTGGATGTGGGTGCAAGTGTGGGGTGTGCTTGTGGAGCAACTTGGAGCTCCATCTCACCATGAAGCTCTTCCCTGTAGGTCCTACAAAGGGGAAAGGCTTATGGGGGGGCATGGGAGCTACCTCCAGTTTCCCCCTCTCAATCCCTCCCTTGCTTCGGCTTGCCTTGCCTTGCCTTTCCAGCCTCCTCCTCCTCCTCCTCCTCCTCCTCCTCCTCCTCCTCCTCCTCCTCCTCCTCTTCCTCTGCTCTTTTGAGAGGTCCTAACCCCAACGGAAGGGGGTTAGGACCTGTGCAGGAGGACATGACCCCAAATGTAGGACAGTCTGACATTTCTTCCTGGGAAATGCAGGACTCGCTCTGGAAAAGGAGGAGTCTTGTCACAAAACACACCCATTTCCAGTACATGTACAGGTTCTTTTCACTTGTGTATGAAAGTTAAAAACATCTTTTTTCGCTTTTAACTTAATTCCATTATTACTGTAATTACGTGTGAAAAGCTTTTGCGTAATCTATTTTCACTTTCCTTTCAGGATGCTTCATTTCCACTTTATTATCTCTTTAACAACGAAACTGGCCCACGTGTGATAACGTCCTAAGGAGACTATAGCATAACAAGTTAAACCGGCTTCCCTGAGCCAACTTAAAATTTAAAACAGGTGGCATCTGATTTTATCACAAGGATTTAGCGCCAAAATCACTGTCACTCTGGTGGCCATTGTTAGGTTTAAATGGGATATAGAGTCGATGTTAAAATGTTGAAATGTAAAAGATGTGTGTCTGTATTTTTCCATGCTGTGAAAAGTTGTTTTTCTGAGAGCTAGATTCACAGTTTATCAGTCCCAGGTGTGATTTAGCCAAAACAGGAGGCTAACAGGACTCCATTCTATGGGAAAGAAGGTTTGTTTATATTATGGTTTATGTAAACACATTTTTGTTATGGGAAATGTAGTCACATGATTTGTTATTGTAATTAAGGGTTGGACTAGTACACGTCATGTAATATCACCCAATCATCTTGTAAAGGTTACACCCAGAAAGGTGGAGTCTTGTGGGACTGAGGGCTGAGAATCAGAAAGTTACTCACTTGCTTTTTGGCTTTTGAACTGTAATGAACTAATAAAACCATTCTTTTGGTGATGCTACTAACACATCTTGAATCATGTAGCAAATAGATTTTATTCCTGCTTAGCCAGCTTTGGATAAAGTGGAAATGTTATTATTATTATTATTTGTTTTTTTGCTTTTGTTCTTTTACAATAAAGAAGCTTTGCTGAAAGTTCCAGGTTTGGATGTTTGGTTTTAAAGGACTGTTTTTCAACACTCCTACAACATTATTTTAACAAGTGGTACCAGAGGGATGGCTCTGATCCACAGCACCTCTGCTGCAGAACCTGGATTTTAAAAACAACAATTTTCCTTTCTCCTGGCCAGCGGGGACCCGCGGAAGGCTAGGGGGAGGCAGCACACAGACGGGCCGGAATTCCAGGCTTGATTTATGGCAGCAGCTCTACAGCCGGGAGCCGCGGAGGCAGGAGCCTGGATTTTCACGTCTGATTTATGGCACAAGCTCCACAGAGGACTGTAAGTAGAAAACCTCCCTTATCTCAAGGCAATTAGTTTAAATGGACTGTTGTCTCAGCAGCAAGAAAAGCAGCAAATTAGCTGGAGGCTGTGAAAAGCTGCAGTTTAAAGAGGCAGGGTCCTGGAGGAAGGCACCCGGGAGGGGCCGTCAATTTTAAGACTTGTGCTGGACTATTTTAAAATTAATTAATGATGGAACAAGCCCGGTTTCCAAAGCTGAACTCTGAAAATTATGGATCCTGGAATATTTATGCAAAATCTCTTTTGGTAAGGGAGGGCTTGTGGCAATCTGTGCAGGCTGGTTTGGGGGCTGCTCCATCTGCAGCTGACCAGGACCGAAATTCCGGAGCTGTAGCCACCCTCCTACTCCTCTTATCTGAGGGACAATTAAATCTTGTAAAAGATTTTACTTCAGCAAAAGAAATATGGGACACTTTGGCTAGAATTCATCAGTCCTCTTCTGATCTAGCAAAGATGATTTGGGCAAAATGATTGTTTTCATGTAAAATGGGAGACAAAGATTCTGCAGAGACTCATGTTCATAAAATGAGAGATTTGTTTGCCCAGGTTCAAGCAAGGGACATTGCCCTAGATGAAACCCTCAAAATTTACATTCTCCTGGGTTCCCTCAATGAATCTTATGATAATATCCTGTTAGGATTGCAAGCATTGCCTGGGGCTCAATTGACTATGGAATTAGTCTGTGAGAGAATTTTACAGGAAGCTGAAAGGAGGAAGTTTGAGGCAGAGCAACGAAAGCAGGGGTCTGCAACTACAAAGCCTCACAATGTCCCAGAGGGAACTCCGAAAGAGATGCAAACTGAAAAAGCTGCAATTTCAAAGGGAAAAATGTGCTTCTATTGTAAAAAATTTGGACATTTAAGAAAAGACTGCAGAAAGTTGATTGCAGATACCAGGAGGGGGCAGCAACAACAACAGCAGCAGTCACAGCAGCAGCAGCAGCAGCCACGTCCCCCTGGTGGACAAAAGAAACACAGTGCTAACCAGGGATTTGTTGCTACAATTCAAAGCCGAGATGGTGTGCCTCAAGTTCAGCCATCTAGTGTCTGGCTTTTAGACTCTGGAGCCAGCACTCATATGGCAAACAGAATTGAACTGTTCCAGAGCAGAAAACCAGCAAATGTTTCTTCTGTTGCTTTGGCAGACGGGGAAGGGCCAAGGATTAAAGAAATGGGAACTGTTTGCATTCCAAGTTTTGGTACCAATTTTGATGATGTCTTGTATGTACCTACATTGCAAAATTGTTTAGTTAGTGTGTCAGCTTTGACCTCAGATGGGTACAAAGTGAATTTTGAGGGGGATGAATGTTTAATCTTTAAAGATGGTGAATTTTGTGCTAAAGCCATTAAGAAAGACAAGCTGTACCACATGATAGACAGAGAAAATTGTGCAGTTGCACAAAATAAGCCTTTGCATGAAAATTGCATTCATTATTTTCACAGAGTGATGGGTCATGCTGGTTTTCCAAATCTTTTGAAATTGAAGCAGGTTTGTCCTGAACTTAAAATGTCACCATGCTCAAACCACTTGGAGTGTTCAGTTTGCAGCAGGATTAAGCTGAAGGCTTATCCTGTGGCAAAAAGAACAAAACTTAAAGCCCAGAGACCTTTTGATTTTCTGCACTGCGATCTTGCTGGGCCAATTAACCCCCCCTCTCAGGGAGGGTGTAAATACTTCATGGTGATTGTGGATCGCTTCACAAGGTTTTCTTATGTGATTCTTTTGAAAGAAAAGGGTGAAGCAGGGGAGAACTTCAAAGAATGGGTGAACATGATAGAGAGACAGTTTAACTACAAAGTGGGAACTTTGGTCACAGATAGAGGAGGAGAATTCTTGGCTACTCATTTGACCAATTGGCTAAGAAAAATGGGAATTAGACATTTTACTACTAACCCATCTTGCGCCGCTGAAGATGGTCTGGCTGAAAGGAAAATAGCCATTCTGAAGCAAATAAAAGATTGTATGATGCTTGATGCCAATGCTCCAGAGCATCTTTGGGGGGAGGCTATTCTCACAGCTAATTACCTGACAAACCGCACTTGGAATTCAGCTGTGCAGAATACTCCTTACCACATGCTTTTCAAGAGACCAACCAATTTGAAATATCTTAGAGTGTTTGGGCAGTATGCAAATGTGTACATACCTGCAGCTTTCAGAAAGAAAGGTCAGCCCAAATGGAGACGTTTGATGTTTGTGGGTTACACAGGAAACAGTTACAGGTTTTACCTGGGTGGAAATCAGATTCTTTTTTCCAGGAGCGCAAACTTTGAGAAACATTCTGGGTGGGAAAACATTCATTCAAACAAAGAGGTGTTTTTCAGACTAGGTCAGTTAGAATCACAGACACCACCACCTGCCAGAAATGGAGGGGCAGTGAAGCAAGAATCAGATTCTTCAGAAGGTGAGGCTAGCACATCAGACAAGTTGTCACACACACGTCCACCTGCACCTAGAATGACAGAAACAAAGAGACACACAGACAGGGAAGCTTCAAGTACAGACACTGAGGATGATGAAGGAAGAACAAGGACCATAGTTTTGAGGAGGACTACTAGAGTTAGGAAACCTCCAGATTGTTTTAAAGTGCAGGAAGCTAAGGCTTGTGTAGTCATGGTAGAGGAGCCTGAAAGTTACAAAGAAGTACAGGAGTGTTGTGATGAAGAGAAGCAGAAATGGGAGTCTGCAATGGAGCAGGAATTCAAGTCTTTGGTAGACAAAAAGGTGTTTGAAATTGTTGACAGGCCTACAAATCACAAGGTGATAGGTTGCAAATGGGTTTACAAAAGAAAGCTGATGCCGGATGATAGTCAGAGATACAAGGCCAGATTGGTAGCTAAAGGATTTGCACAACAGAGGTTTGAGAATTATGACAAAACTTTCTCTCCAACAGCAAAGCCTGAGAGTTTGAGGTTGGTGTTGGCTTTAGCTGCAAGGAGGGGCCAGATAGTGCATCATTTTGATTTTGAGACTGCATACTTGAATGCAAGTCTTGATGAAACTGTTTTCATGGAACAACCTTTGGGTTTTCAACAGAATGGTGATAACAAGGTGTACAAGTTGAAGAAAGCATTGTATGGTTTGAAGCAGAGTGCCAGAAGCTGGAATCTTTGCATTCATGAGGAGTTGGTGAAGCTAAGCTACAGACGCAGTGTAGCTGATGCATGTGTTTACACAAAAGGAGATGTGATCTTGGTGATTTATGTAGATGACTTGTGTGTAGCAGCAAATTCAAAGCAAGAAATTCAGGCAGTTAGGAAGGAATTGTCACAGAAATTTAGTGTCAAAGATCTTGGAGTTTTGAGGTCTTATCTAGGAATAGATGTTGAATGGTGTGAAGATGGGAGTTGTTTGTTGAGTCAACAGAGTAAAATTCAGAGTTTGATTGAAAAGTGTGGATTGCAGGATGCAAAAACAGTGAAAAGTCCAATGTCTGTTGGTTATGTGAATAGTGAAGGGACTAAGGAGTTTGAAAATTCAGAGATGTATAGGAGCTTTGTGGTGAGTTTGATGTTTATTGCTAATAACATGAGGCCTGACATTTGTTTTGCCATGGGCATGCTTGGAAGAAAGGCAAATTGTCCTACAGTGGAAGATTGGACAGCAGTGAAGCATTTGTTGAGATATTTGAAGGGTAGCATAGACAGGAAATTGAAGTTGCAAAACAGTCGAGCTGGTCTTGAATGTTTTGTTGACAGTTCGTTTGCTTCTGAGCTACAAGATAGAAAGTCAGTGACAGGATTGTTGATTAAGTTTGGAGAAAGTGCAATTGTTTGGAGAAGTAGAAAACAGAGATACGTAGCACAAAGTACAGGAGAAGCAGAATTCGGGGCCTTATCTGAATTAGTTAATGAGATTGAATGGATTAGACAGTTGTTGAAAGATCTGAATGAAAAATGTGCTGATCCAGTGATGATAAATGAGGATTCTCAGACATGCATTGCTATGGCTGAAGCTGAAAACATGAAGTGCAGAACAAAGTACATTGGTGTGAGGTATCAGAATGTCAGAGAAATGGTACAGAAGGGAATTGTGAGTCTGTAATACATTGAGTCAATTCATAATCAAGCAGACATCTTGACAAAGGCATTGACCATTGATAGACACGAACAGATGTCACGTCTACTTGGCATGTCTTAAGTTTAGGCCTAGCCATTGAGCTGAGTTAGTTTTACAACAGGGTTAGTTTAGTGTACAACATACACACATCTTACATTTCAGGAGAGGATTGTTAGGTTTAAATGGGATATAGAGTCGATGTTAAAATGTTGAAATGTAAAAGATGTGTGTCTGTATTTTTCCATGCTGTGAAAAGTTGTTTTTCTGAGAGCTAGATTCACAGTTTATCAGTCCCAGGTGTGATTTAGCCAAAACAGGAGGCTAACAGGACTCCATTCTATGGGAAAGAAGGTTTGTTTATATTATGGTTTATGTAAACACATTTTTGTTATGGGAAATGTAGTCACATGATTTGTTATTGTAATTAAGGGTTGGACTAGTACACGTCACGTAATATCACCCAATCAGCTTGTAAAGGTTACACCCAGAAAGGTGGAGTCTTGTGGGACTGAGGGCTGAGAATCAGAAAGTTACTCACTTGCTTTTTGGCTTTTGAACTGTAATGAACTAATAAAACCATTCTTTTGGTGATGCTACTAACACATCTTGAATCATGTAGCAAATAGATTTTATTCCTGCTTAGCCAGCTTTGGATAAAGTGGAAATGTTATTATTATTATTTGGGTTTTTTTGCTTTTGTTCTTTTACAATAAAGAAGCTTTGCTGAAAGTTCCAGGTTTGGATGTTTGGTTTTAAAGGACTGTTTTTCAACACTCCTACAACATTATTTTAACAGCCATTTCATTAAGCCAGAAATCTCCCAACTTTGAAAAAAGCCATGCTGCATGCCCCTGGGAGCAGGGATGAACCCAGGCTACACCCGGGCAATGATTTCGATGGCAATAAAATCAGAATACTGCCCATTTTAAATTTTAAGCCGGCTCAGGTAAGCTGGTTTAACTTCTTATATGATAGTCTCCTAAGAAACAGACTTTTGGAGTAGCACTTTCTGGCTATTGTTCGACCACCAACCTATTATATAAGACTAACAAGCAGGGGTGGGAAACGCACACATTCCAACATTTCACACATGAAAACTGGGGCACATGTGGCCAAGCAACATCAGAGTGTGGTTAAGATAGCAAAAGTTACTAATGAAAAATGCTCAAGGTAGGAGAGGCCTTCCCTTTACCTCCCCCCCCCCCCAGTCAATTAAGTACAAACTACTTTTGCACTTTGAACTCAGTTTTCAGGAACGAAAGTAAGCAGAAAAGCAAGGGGGAAAGTGGGAGGAGAAGAGAGAACATGAGATATTTTAAACACATCTGGAAAAAACTGGGATGTCAGAGGATTAAACAGAACTGCCCTGGCCAAATTGTAACAGTTGGAGGGTATGGAAACAATAAACCTTAGGAAGCTTTATTGGTCCTTTGAGGTTGACTCTCCTGGTGCATCCCTCATTTTTTGCTCCAAAATGTACCTGAATACCTCCTAGGTCAAATTCCAGGTTGCTTCCTTTTGGGAGTAGACTTTAGATAGAATTAAATCAGTTTGAGGAAAGGGCCTCTCTCAGACCTAACATACTAGGTGGATATCATGCTCTCTCCGCACCCCATGCCCGCCTGCAGCATATTCTGTCATGGATGTCATAGTTCTGGGACTGAAGAAGAGATCAGTACTTCTTTAACAATTATACACTGTGTGGGGTGTATTGTCCTGTGGAAATGTTAACATTGTGGGATTGGCTTGGCCATGTATGCTTTGGTGCAATTACAGAATATAGATTGATGAAATAGCCCTAGAGAAAAAGCTGAGAAATAAACAGATGAATATCTTGTTCTAAAGCAGAATACATTTTCTTTACACTTACAGCTAAATTAAGCACCAATTAGATTATTTTCATATTACATATTCACCACCACCACCACCATCAACATCATTGTTATCATTTCCTACGCCTCCCTATGAATCAAAGCAGTGAACAATAGAGTAAATTACATCAACATATCAGACATATAACAAAAGTTAAAAACACATAGCATCAGTTAAAAAGCATTTAACACCTGTAAAAAGAACATTTAAAACCAATTCACATTAAAAAAAAACCCAGTCTATTAATACCTTAAAACTTATCACTTAAAAAGCATCTGGGTAGGCTTGCCAGAAGAGACTGCTTTTTAGTGCTGTTTTAAATGCAGGTACCATATCCAAATGTTGAATTTCTGCTGGCAGGTCATTCCACAGTCTACGGATGGCTGGAGAAAATGTCCTCTGGGTGACAGTTGCTCACCCAGTCCTAGATGATTGAAGTACATTTCCCCCAGAAGATCTGAGTATATAGAGGTGGCTCAATATACAGCACACTGCAAAAGTCAAGCCTTGAGATTACCAGTGTATGCACTACCATCTTTATAGTCCTAGTATTCTACTTTAACTGCCAAGATTCCATCCTATGGAATCCTGGGATTTGAAGTTTAGGGAAGGGTTATTTGAAAGTACCAACACATTCTCTGGAACCTCTCCAAATTATAAACCCTAGAATTCTATAGGTTCAAGGGAAATCATAATACTATACTTTTGTTGTGTGAAAGAGCCCTGGCTTTTAGTTCAAGGTACAATAAAAGGGGGAGGGTACTTCCATTGATAGAGCTTGTTGTTGTTGTTGTTGTTGTTGTTGTTGTTGTTGTGTGATTTCAAGTCATTTCCAACTATTCTGAGGTTTTCTTGCCAAGATTTGTTCAGAGAAGGTTTGTCAGTGCCTTCCCTGGAGCCTGAGAGCATGTGACTTGCCAAAGGTCACCCAGTGCGTTTCATAGCCAAGTTGAGAATCAAACCCTGGTCTCCAGTGTTGTAGGCCAACACTCAAACCACTACACCACATCTACCACCCATTTTAATCTATAGACCTGTGTGTATGGGGCAAATTGTGAAATAACAATTGACTTAAGAGAAATAAAAAACTAACCTTTCCCCCCATACATGTGCAGTGGTCCCAGTGTAGACAGAGTTGTGTCCACTTACTTGAATATCAAAATGAAAATGATCCTAAACCACAAACAATTATCAGGGGCCACATGAGGAGATAGATTTTTAGGCACCACAGTAGTTTATACTCTTACGTCAATCCTGAAACCCATTCACACTATACAATTATAACCCTATAACCATTATAAGGTAAAGGTAAAGGTAGTCTCTTGGTAGTTTCTTGACATGAATGTCTAGTTCTAACTGACTGAAAGGGGCAGTGCTGATCTCTGTTACTAAGCCGAAGAGCCAACATTGTCCACGGACTGCTCTGGTGGTCATGTAACCGAATGCTGTTACCTTCTCACTGGAGTGGTATCTATTCATCTACTTGAATTTGCTGGGACTAGTGACAGGAGCTCACCCCATCATGCAGCACTCAGGCCTTGAACTGCCAGCCTTCTGATCTTCCAATCGTCAAAACTGGCATCTTAACCACTAAGCCACCACATCCCTTAACGACTGTAGCAGCCATGATAACATCTTGGGGAAGCCTATCAAGTTGCGTTTCAGTCCAGGATGTTTAGAATTCTCTCCCAGTGAACTTTAAGTGCCTTTCCAAGATACAAACCTCAATATTCCATAGGATGTAGCCATGGCAGTCAAAATGGAATCAGAGTGCCATAACTGTGTAGAGTGAAAGGGCCCCTAGTGCTTTATGCAGACAGTTAGGATCCAATGTCAACTGTATTTTTCCCCAGGAGTTTCCTGATATGCTGAAACTGTTTCAGACTATTCCCACCAAAAAATAAAAAATAAAAAACTGGTTGCTTCTTTTTCTGTATATACTGACTTCATTATACTCCAGTCAGCCAGGACTAGGTTGGCAACCATCAGCCAGAGGACATTTCTTCAGCCAATCCTAGACTTTGGAAAGACCTGCCTGAAGAGATTTGATAGCTGAATATGCTGTCTGAATTCAAAACAGCATTAAACACCAATCTCTTCTGGAAGACTTATCCAGATGATTTTTAAGTTGTGAATTTTGAATGATGAATTTTAAATGTGGATTGTTTTAAAATATGTGCTTAATGTGTGCTTTAATATTGTCCTTTGAAATTGATGTGTGTTTTAACTGATGTTGTTTGTTAAATGCTGTTGTTTCCCACCTTCTTGATCCATGGAGAGAAGCAGGTAAGGAATAATAATAATAATAATAATAATAATAATAATATATTCTGACATAATTTATGCATTTTCAACAACCAGTTAGAAAAAATGCTTTACTCAAAAACAGAACAAAACAAAACATTGGCACCAGTAATGCAACAATTGAGTTTGATTGCCTGTTCCTGACCTAAGAAGCTATAACATGCCTTTTCTTTTTCTAGGTAGTTGTCAGTCCTATGTCATATTTTATAGACTTTCAATAACAGCTGGGAAGTTGAAATAGAAATGGTGAGCTTCGGAGACAATGATCCAACATTTTACAATTTGCCTTTGTCACGAACGTAGCCCTGTGTGCTGCAAGTTCAGAGTCATAAATAGCTCTCATAAATGCAGGAAAGATTACCTAAATATATAGTTTCTATTTGTTGAAATATTTGAAACTAATTTCCAAACTAAAACATTCTGGTGACCCCATGTACAAATAAGAAACAAAATGGTTCTATAACTGGTACTGGAGAATATTTAATTTAAAATATTAAAACCCACAAAACAATGATGACTTTATTGGAACAACTAAAAAGCACAAAATATATCATACAAGCTTTTAGAGCTTCACTGGCTTCTTCATTTGGCAAATATGTTAAAAATCATACAGGACCTTGAGGAGAAAAGGGCAGTTAGCCTCACACGGGACGGAGATTGCCTGCGGGTGCATCTACACAGATAGGAAAATCCAGTTTACATGCATGTTGCCCCAGTGACAATGGACTTATTACACACATCAAGGCAATAAAATGACCATGGCCACTTAGGGTTCTTTCTCCACCCCACCTACCCTGCATATAAATGTATGTATTTCTGAACTTCTCCCCTCAGCCTCACAGCAATATTACTATGAAGCGCAGTCCACACACATGCACAAATGTCTGGATTGTCCTCTTAAAACCAGGATAAATCTCTATTTTTTTTCCCTCCAGATTAAAGCGCTGAGGCAATGAAAAGGTCTGGATTTGGCCCTGATTGTCCCATATGTCATTTGGACTGCTTGCTGTGAAAACTAGGTGAGACAGTTTTATTTGACTCATGTAGACACACCCCAATTTCAATGAGACTTACTGTGCTGTTGCTAATGGATTTGAAATTTTATTGCCTGGTGGGGTTTTTTTGGGGGGGGGTTGCCCTTTGTCCCTGATCCCCATACGGCCAAGAAGAAGAGTGGCCTCTGCCTCCACTGAAGATCTTCCAGTCCATTTTAACTGACAACAGATGTAACATCTGAGACATAATGGCCTGTGACTCTGTCATCACTTTAGTTCTCCTATATGATTTTTAACATCTTTGATGGCTGAAAAATTCTGTGAAGAGTTGAAAGGTTGCATGATGCATTATGTGCTTTTTAGCTGTTCCAATAAAGGTATCACTGTTTTGTGGATTTTGGATTTTGTTGTATTTTGCTGCATATCTTTATTATTATTATTATTATTATTATTATTATTATTTGTATCCCGCTTATTGGCAACAATCCAAGCGGCTTACGGTAAAACCTCCACATCATTTTGTCCAACCAACCCATCCCCCTTAAAACAGCATTAAATAATGCATAATTAAAATAACAATAAACATAGAATAAAAACATAAACAATATAACATTTTACAATAACATACTTAAACAGGTTACAGTACCCTGGTCAGGCTCTACTACGTTCCCCATCCATCAACAATGATGGGACCACGAGAGGAATGCAGGAGTTAAAAAGCCCTAGGCCAGGATAATTTGTCTGGAAAGGCCTGCTGGAAGAGATCCATCTTGACAGCTTTCTTGAAGCTGTCTACTGATGTCAACTGACGGATCTCATCTGGCAGGTCGTTCCAGAGTTTGGGGGCGACAACAGAGAAAGCCCTCTGGGAGGTCACCGCAAGCCTAGATTTTTGAGGCTGCAGCAAGTTCCTCCCAGAGGACCGGAGAGCACGGGGAGGATTATATGGAAGGAGGCGGTCCCTGAGATAGCTTGGACCAAAGCCATTTAGGGCTTTAAAAGTAATAACCAACACCTTATACTGGGCCCAGAAGCTGATAGGCAGCCAGTGGAGGGACCTCAGAACGGGAGTAATATGGTCCCTCCTAGATGTTCCAGAAATAAGCTTGACTGCCATGTTTTGAACCAACTGGAGCTTCCGAACCAAGCATAAGGGTAGCCCCATGTAGAGCGCATTACAGAAGTCAAGGCGTGAGGTTACCAGTGCGTGCACAACGGTCTCGAGATCCCTTACTTCCAGAAAAGGGCGCAGCTGGCGTATCAGCCGAAGCTGATAACAGGCGCTCCTGACCGTCTCATTTACCTGATTTGTCATCAGGAGCGACGAGTCAAGGAGCACCCCCAGACTGCGAACACAGTCACTGGAGGAGAGTGTGACCCCATCCAGGACTGGAGGTTGCAACCCAATTCTTGGTTTCGGGGCCTCTACCCTGAGCACCTCTGTCTTGTCTGGATTCAGTTTCAATCTGTTTTTCCTCATCCAGCCCATTACCGCTCGAAGACATTCATTGAGAGAGGAGGTGCCATTGGAATTCGAGGCCGATGAATGAGACACAGAGAAATAGATTTGGGTGTCATCAGCATACTGATAACACCCAGCACCATAACTCCGTATGATTTCACCCAGCAGCTTCATATAGATATTAAATAACATTGGGGACAAAATAGCCCTCTGAGGGACCCCACAAGTGAGGGCCCTCTTACTGGAGCTACAGTCCCCGAGCAGCACCCTCTGGGACCTACCTGAGAGGAAGGACCAGAACCACTGCAAAGCAGTGCCCCCGATACCTAACCCCTTCAGACGGTCCAAGAAGATGCCGTGATCTATTGTATCGAAAGCCGCTGAGAGGTCTAGGAGCACCAACAGGGTCACACTACCCCTGTCAATGCTCAGACGCAGATCTTCGGTCAAAGCAGCCATGGCAGTCTCAACCTCAAAGCCTGTCCTGAAGCCGGTTTGAAATGGGTCTAGATAATAGGCTTCATCCAAGACAGCTTGGAGCTGAAGAGCAACCGCCCTCTCAATCACCTTGCTCAAAAATGGCAGCAATGACACAGGCCTATAGTTTCTCATATCCTGGGGGTCAAGGGAAGTTTTTTTCAGGAACGGCCTAACAGCCGCTTCCTTCAAACAGGATGGAACATATCCTTCCCTAAAGGATGCATTGATGATATCCGTAAGGAATCTCATCAATGCATCCCCTCCCTGGATGGTCAGCCATGATGGGCAAGGGTCGAGAGGGCAGGTTGTCTTCCTCACCTTACCAAGCAGCTTGTCCACGTCCTCGGTACTCACAGATTGGAGCTGATCCAGTATAACTACATCGGCGGAGTCGCTGGACTTTGTTTCAACAGTGGCATCTAAGTCGGCTCTTATCTGAGAGATTTTATCTGCAAAGTAGTTGTTAAATGCGTCACAGCAGGCTGTCACAGGGCGTTAAGTAAGGGGTTTGGCGCAGGGGGCACCTGCGTCATCTCCCTCACCACCCTAAACAGCTCCGCTGGATGGGACTCTGCAGACGCAATACATGCAGAGGAGAAAACTCTCTTTGCTGCATGTATTGCCTCCCAATAGGAACGAAGAAAATTCCTATGGCGAGTTCTGTCAGATAAGAGTCGAGTCTCCCGCCACCTGCACTCTTCTAGCCGTTGTCCAACCTGCTTCATTCTCCTAAGCTCTGGCGTATACCAAGACCTACGGTTTGAAGCAGATTGGCAAGGGCGCTTGGGAGCGATCGTGTCGACAGCCCTGGTAAGAGCGGTGTTCCAAGTATTAACCAGAGCTTCGACAGGATCACCGGCATTCCCAACCAACACGGCTACCTCTGAATATGCAGGAAATTATGAATGCTTTTGCAGCAAAACAAAGGCTGTAGACCTTGGAAGGTTTCCTTTTTCGACTGTTCCTTTTGGGGAGGGGGGAAATAATAACATCTTAAAGATGCAATTCTATAGAACACAAAGTTTCTTTCTCACAAATAGGAATTGAGTGACAAGTAGGTATTTTATTATCATTAGATATTTCTTTGTTCTACCTGTTTGCATGAGATCTTTTCCAGTTTTAGCCCATGTCCATTGTGAGCCATTAGTGTAGCAAAATAAATATTGAGGAACTGTACACTGAACACACTGATCCTTGTTGCTACTGTTACTTGAGGATCTCATGATGGGTGGGAAGATCTCATATCATTGTTCTAGCACCTTGGGTTGAGAAAGAAAGAAAACAGAAAAGAAGCACTGCTCAGGTACATTTCTTTTGTAACAGCCTTTGAGAGATTATGACACAAAAGGGTAAGTTGACAAAGAGTGAATTTAAGAAACATTAAAAATATTTACCTGTACCTAGAGTGTGGTCTGTCTATATTTCAAACTTTATTTGAACTATTCACATATATGGACATCCAAGGATAGCCCAAAGCATTTTGCAGCTTGAGGCATAGAATGAGAAAATGCCCCTTCTTATTCCATTTACACAAGCTTGTTTCTTCAATAGTCCTTGCATCTGAAGAAAGGAGGCTGGCTTTTTCTCCTCTAATAGTTTGCTGACTACAGATGTAGAATCATGGAATCATAGAATTATAGAGTTGGAAGAGACCACAAGGGCCATCCAGTCCAACCCCCTGCCATGCAGGAACTCATATGTAAATAGTACTTACAATTTTTCTTGTCCTTGACAGATTGAGACACCACTCTAAAAAAAAAAAAATCAGCTGCCATGATATTTATTTTATGTATTTGGAGACACATGGCCAAAAGGATTCATTTCAAGAGGGTCTGGGATTGTTTCAGAGTTTTTTGAGTAAAAACAGTTTATGGGCAAATGAAATTTTCCTCAAAATGTCCCCAAATGCAAAACATTACCTAAAATACACAAAAATGGTCACACACTTCGGGAGGAGAGAGGGTTGTTCTTCCACCCATGAAATCTTCACCAAAAAGTCCCTCAAAATTACAAAAGTGCACAAAAACCTATCATAATATTACACAGCAAAGAGGAATCTTTAAATTCTCTGTTCTTCTCTAAAGGAATTACATAAACAAAGGGCCTTTACAGACTGACCTAAAGGGCAACTCCACTCCGACTCTGTCCTGACGCCGCGTGCCCATCAGCATGGAGCGCTGCATCAGGACGCCCTCCTGGCTCAGAAGAGCTGCAGTGCTGGCTCTTAGGGTGGCCTTTTGATGCCTTTTGATGCCCCTAAAAGGAACGGCATTGGTTGCGGCTAAAGGGAGGATCAGGGTAGTGGCATGCGGTTGCCGTGGCCCTGATCCGCCACTCCCAGATGACAGGTCTGCAAAGGCCCAAAGATATATATCCCTAATGTTGAAAGGACTGGCCCTGTGGCATCACTTTAGCTAACAAGAACGAAAGTGTGTGTGAGAGGGGGAGAGAGAAAGAGGGAAAAAGAAAGAGAGAGAGAGAGAGAGCAGGACTATGTTAGTGTTTGTGGGTGTGCAGATCAAATCAGGTGACACCCTAAGGGGGAGTGACACCACTGAGCACAAATGGACTGTGGCACTCATCTGCATCCCTTTAAAATGCTGAAGCTCAGTAGAAGAGATGTTGTGCATGGAATGAGGCTCAGTGGGAGGAGAAAGGAGAGGCCTCAGGTTTTTAGATGTTTAATTTTCTAAATTTTAAAAATTCTTTTAAAATTTTCTTTTAAAATATCACATCTTACCAAATTTGTACTTTAACCATATAAAACTATCTATATGTAAATACATTTAGACTATGCATATGATATTGTAATTTAAAATTATAATTTTTCTACTTCTTTATGTCATAACATAGTGATATGTAGGAATTTTGATTTATGAGTAACATTAGTACAAAGACATTATTAAGGATTCTGTATGATGTGGTCCAGGAGGAGTCAGTGGAGGGTGGTGACACCCTGAGTTACTGCACTGGGTGACATCGACCCTAGTGATGCACTGAGAGAGAGAGATTTAGGAGCTTTCCAGCCAAGAGATAGATCTGAGTTAATAAACAGAATTACATACACACTAAATCACTGGAGGCTATACCCAAATGCAGTTTTAGGCCTTAAATATGATACTTACTCAATTATTAATTTAAAATATTAGTCAACTTCATCTTCAAACTTTAAAAATCCAGGTGATTTCTATCAGTTAGCTAGAAACACAGTTAAATAGTGTATCCAGCAGCAATGAGCTGCTCAGAAGGGTTAGTACTAATGTGTCTTTCCAAGTTGTCTATAGCCATATACAAAGTTTGAATAAAGTTTTATTTTATCATTGTCACTCTTCATAAACTTTACCAATCGAATCAATTAGTTTTAATACTTGCACAAAATGTCTTTATTGTGTTCGTCTCAAACACAGTCTTGCGGCATCTGAAGGCTAACTGAGACCTTTCTAACCTACTCTAACCTGGAATTTCTGTAAAACATCAACTACGGAAACACTGGCTTCATTTTGATGTTTTTATAAAAGTTTTTTTCAGCGTTCAATAATATTCTTCAGACCTTTAAGGCTGAATGTTTTAAAATAGCCAGACTGTCTGTGTTTGAAAGCTATACAAGGCCTTGTTATGATTAGACTTTATAAAACAGATGTTTGTTTATGAGCTTCACTTGGGATTGCTTGCAGGATGAAGTCTTTTCCATGCAGATTAATTACCCACACCACCCTACCCCCCTACGGAGGGCTGATTATATACCTATTTTATTTTTTCATATGTACAGTTCCATAGCACACTTGCATTAAATGGAGCATATATTTTATAATATGGAAATGCAGGCTTCAAAAAAATAGCAACAGCAGCAATCTGAAGATCCACAGTTGGGGAAAACCCTTACTAAGCCAGCTCAAAGGTCACAAAATAGTCTGGAGGCTTTTGAGTTCTCTAGAACTCTTCATTATACAGATAGTAAACTTGTCAAAATCATGCATTTATGTAGGAGGGACAACTGATGTTGAAGCATGAAGCCTGCATCCAGTCACAGTCTCAAGAAGAAACTGAAATTCCACTGAAATTCCACTGAATTTTTATCTTAATGAAAATTTCCAGCATTTTGTGTATCAGAGTCCAATATTTCTGTTTTACTACAAGTCCACCACATATGGAAAAAAGTTCCAACTTTATTCTTACATTTCCAATAGGCATTTTTACTATTTTTAAATAACAGGCAACATTCAGTATGTGCATCCTCATTTCATCCTTTCTCTGAAGATGTGGAGATGCCAGTGCCCTGGCTTGTGGGAAGATTTCATAAGATAAAAATTCAGTGGAATTTCAGTGGAAATTCAGTTTCTTCTTGAGACTGTGACTGGATGCAGGCTTCATGCTTCAACATCAGTTGTCCCTCCTACATGAATGCAAGTTCTGTGGGCCTTTCTCCTGCACCCTACAGCATTGCTTCCATATGCAGGTGTTACCTTCAAGCCAAAGTTAATAAAGGTACACATCATTTTCTACATTTTACTGTGTACACCCAGCATAGTCTGGAATGTAGAAGAGTGTAGTGTTATCTATTCCAAGACAAGTGATTAGTTATGTTTTCTTTTTCTTTTGTTTTTGAATTCAGTTGAACCAAGCATAGCTTCCATTATGATTATCTGTTTTTATCTATGTTTTGATGGATCTGATATTTACATTGTTGCTGCTGTTGTGTGCCTTCAAGTCATATATGACTTATGATGATCCTAAGGTGAGCAGTTTGCTTGACAAGATTTGTTCAGAGAGAGTTTGCCATTGCCTTCCCCTGAGGCTGAGAGAGAGGTCACCTAGTGGGTTACATGGCTGAGTGGTCTCCAGAGTTGTGGTCCAACACCCAAACCACTGTGTCATACTGGCTCTTGATACTTACATAGCCTCCTGGGCATGTTGTAAGAGCATTGGGAAGAGTCTGGGTTTCATAGTGTTGCCATGGCATTTCTTCCTTGGCTGCATATTGTGTAATTCCTTCCATGAATTGATAATGGGGAATTCTGTTTCACTGGGAGATAGAAGATAGCCGATAGAGTTACCAGGGAAGAAGAGGAAAATACTGTAAGTGCAGCTATTGTTACTGCCATATTGTGGAGGCCAAAGGTCTATGGGTCAAAGTATTACCTTAAACCAGGAACCGTAGAGTTCTCCTGATATTATTGGACTACAAACCCAAGCAGCATATGCCAGTCTAGCCAATTGTGAGGCATGCTGAGAGTTGCAATCCAGCATCTGAATGCATGCATGATTCCCTGCTATAAACACATAGCTAACAACTATTTCTCTTGTCTTTCTGGGACTTTGCAGAATTCCAAAAAGCATGGGGGAGAGGTGTCAAATCACCATAATATAGCAAAAGTTTTGATTTTGTTTACACAAACTAGTATTTTAAAATATTGAACAAATGGAAGGAGGAACTGTGATCTATTGTAAAGGTGAATTGCTGGTGCTGGAGGTTTCCAAAATAGGCAAGTCATTCCTTTTCCCCCCCAGAAAACAGAAGGTCTGGGAAGTCTGGAGGGCACCCAAAATAGCTTTGGCAATCTAATGTCATATTCTGTCCACCCCTAATCTAGAATGAGTGCTGAAGACTTGATCCTGACTGGCAAGTTGTTTTGATTGATTAGAAGAGCTGCTTTATTTTATTTTATTTTATGTTAGTAAAACCTTTGTTTTTCTCTGTCATTCTGATCACTCTGCCCATGCCTGCATATTTCCATTTTTAAAAAATATATAAATTACTTTTGGAGAGGAGTAATAAAACATGCAGATCTGGAAACTGGGAACCCATATCAGAATCACAGCAGAGTTCAATGCATTGAAAACATCCCCACCAATCTTTTAATAGTATCTCAGAAACCTTAACTTCTGGCAAGCCAACTGCAGAGCTGGATTTACTCTTTAGATCTTCTGGGTGTAACTAATAGCCCAAGTAAATGAAAAGAAACATCATTGGTCAACTACCTTGAAAACCAGAGAGAAGGCAGTAGCTTCATTTTGCAGAACAGAGGAAGCATAAAGTAATCACTCATTAAAAATTAATTGGATAATAATCAGTAAGGTGATAGCTCATAATCATAATCAGTATTCATAATTTGTACCGAAATGATTAATATAAATAATATAAACATTTGTATTTGGGGTCAGGCTTGTACTTTTCTGTCATTTACAGATGCTAAGTGTGGGACTTCCAGACAGGACAAGCTACAAACCCCAGCCACTCGCCCTTTTCCTCCAGCAATAAGGATTCAGTAATAATAATAATAATTTTTATTTCTGTCCCACCTTTCCTCAAGGCTTGAGGAAGGGTGCAACATGTTGAAATACAAAACACAATTAAAAACACATGTTCGAGGGTTGTAGTCCTTCACACTATGTGCAAACTCTCAACATCACTTGGAATGATAAAGTTGATATCTAGCAGTACTGAGAAAATGGATTAAGGCTGCAATCATGTATCTGCTTACTGGTGAATAAGCACCACAGAAAGTACTAAACCATGTTTTTGAGTAGACTTTTTAAAGGCTTGCACTGAATATGTTCTTCTAGAGTGATTTCAAAATTGCACTGCATTATTTATTTGATATGTCTGTGAGTGAGAAGGTGTGGCATTTGCACAGGGTCAAATGATTGAGTTGTCATTATTTCTTGTAAAATACATTTATCAAATCTAATTCATTTAACTTAGAGTTTCTTTTAAACTGTCAATTTCCCCCATTTCTTCCCTTTTATTTACAATTAAATCAATTATGTAGCATGCCTTTCTAAATAATTCCTTTCCTCTTTTTGTTTGTTATAGAGATTATCATCCTGATTCAGAAGGTGCATTTTGTTCTTAATTTCTCAAAATGATCTTGGCTACATTTTAACACAAAAGCCAAATAAAAGTTCTTTGTATCTTAACTAAAGGTTCTTTAAAATTTCTGGTTACATTTCAATATTGTCTTGCAAGATGTCTTATATTGTGCTGCCTTATTTTAAAAAAAAATCCTATTCTATATGACAATCACACCCAATTCCCAGCATGGTCATACCAGTTGAGGATTGTGCGAGTTGTAGTCAACACATCTGGAGTTTGGGGAAGGCTTATATATAGCATACAGCAATTTCAGACATGATAGTGACTCTAGTGCTTTACAAGTACAATATCTGATTATTATCTGTAAAATGTGGTACATACATGAGAAAAATGTTTCCCATCTAATGTGTCACCCCTTAAAGCTTGGTATCCCAGTCAATCCACTAGTGTGCTTAAACAGGGAGACTGAAGTTTCCCATCAACAACATCAGGACCAGAGACTAAGGGCCTCTACAGACGGGCAGCCGTAGACTGCCCCGAGAAGCCGTGGATTGGAGTTGAGGCTGCCCCACTCCTTGGCCCCAATCCACTCTGCGAGTGCCCTGGAAGGAGCGCTAAAATAGCGCTCCTTCCTCAAGTTGCAGAAAGGGCACTGGAAAAGGTGGCGCACATCTCTTCCGCGCCTCTTCCATCGCAGCATTTCTGGACGCTGTGACAAAAGGACGTCATCAGAGCACCCGCTGTGTGCAATGGCAGGCGCTCCGATGACGTCCTCAGGAAGGGGTTGGGGCGCCCGGCATCCAGCTGCCCCTCCCCTTCCTGGGCTTGAAGACGGCACTTTGCACCATCTGCAAAGCCCCTTTGGCTGCATCTACACTGCAGAATTAATAAGATTGACCTAACTTTAAGTGCCATGACACAATCCTATGGGATCTGGGATTTATAGTTTTGTGAAATATTTAGTCTTCTTTGTCAGAGAGCTCTTGTGCCACAACATACTACATATTGCAGGATTCCATAGGATGGTGTCAAACTGCATTAATTCTGCAGTGTGACAGCAGTTTGAGAAGGCAGGCAGGCCACCATGTTATTATTATAACAAGTAACCTATCTCATCATCAAATTTATTTGTCTGTAGTACAACATCCATTACAAAATATTACAAAAGCACTGTAGGAAAATTACAATACAACATGCTACTGGTATGCTTACAAGAAATGTATCTACAAAGTACAAGGAGAATACAGGAATTAAATCAATTAAAATTACAGGGAAAATATCAAGGCAACCATAGGGCTGCAAAAACTGCCCCCCTTTTTAGTACACTGTTGATATTTTTAGAAATTTGCAGTGGATCTTTTGGGCTGCTACTGCAAAGGTGGCCACCTTAAGTGTAATAGATTTGGAGTGGCCTGCCAATAGATCACAAAGCCCTCACTTTCAAAAGGTCTCCCAGGAAATGGTTCCTGGGGTGCCTATACAGTGAACAAGGTAAAAAGATAACGCACTAGGTCTTCCACCTCCCTAGAACCACAAATACATAAACTCTGTGTATAAGGAATCCCCTTAGGTCTCCCCTCTAAATGAGCTGAAGGCATTGTCTGAAAATGGAGGGCAGTAAAGGCTTTTCTCAAAGCAACGAAAGTTAAGTCTTAAAAATACTGTGGGAAATATTATTCCCTCTTTATAAAGCTGTACTATGGAGAGAACGCTTGCTGTTGGCTGACAAGCATACTTTCAGAGGAATCCAACTCAAAAATCTGATCTCTGATAGAGTATTTGTCCTTATGGATGATAGAGGTCTGGACATTGTTAAAATAGGAAAGGGACAATGATGTCCAAAAGTGGGCCCATCCACCCTTAGAAAGTTGCTTAGTAAAGCATTGTTTTGCCAAATTACAATCATCCAGGCTCATCAGTCTTTTCCTGTAAAGTACAACTGCTTTGTGGATTCTAGCCTTAATAGAAGGGAGATCCACTTCCAGCCTTAGCAATGAAGAGGGAGGAAGAGCTAACAGTTCTTTCAAGAATCTGTTCTGGATTATTTTGGCTGCTGCAACATGGACCTGTCCCCATAGCTCTACTTCATATATTAATTGGAGCAGAACTTTGGACATAAAGATAATAAAGAAGTAACCTATTTATTAGCATGTGGAGCTCTATCTCCTGCTTTGCTTTTGCTTCTTATTCATGCGCATCAGATCTCTCCTTTGGTTATCACATTGCTAAATTCCCCCCAAAGGCCAGATGTACTGTCTCTCTGTTTATATTGTAGTAATCATTTCTAAATATCCCTATAAATTCTGTTTCCTTTTTTGTTCTCTCCTTTTGGAAATGTATAGGTGGCTACCCCCAAAATTAAAGCAAATGCAATGGTAAGGAGTATTTGGGGTACTCATGTGGAACTCAAATCTGAGTTTGACATTGCTATGTGGACAAGTTTCTTCCTTCCTTCCTTCCTTCCTTCCTTCCTTCCTTCCTTCCTTCCTTCCTTCCTTCCTTGAGAGTCAAGGCATGTTCTGCATGTGTATCATTCAGTCTCTGCCCTGGACAATGGAGGAAATGAGAACACTCTTGATTGTTGGGATTTCCTTCCAGAGTGGTGCTTTGGATCCACTTAATATATTAGGGGCCTGCTCCAAATTTGTTTAAATCCAGAACTAGAATCAAATTGGGCTTATCTGGTCATATTCAGAATATGTTTGAACTTAAGTGGTGTTTATGTGAAACAGATTGAATTTGTATCTGAACACTCCTGAAGGTTTGTTAGCAATTTGGACTTAGAGGGTGCAAAAGTACAGTCTCCAATATATATTTAAAAGCATACATTTCTTACTCAACTCTTCATATAAGGAAGGGTAGGCAACATCAGGAGCTCTAAGGGACTATTACCTGCCAAAACTACCCTAAAAGGTGTGTGTGTGGGGGGGGATACCCAGAAGTGGCCAGAGTTCCTCTTCGGTTTTGAAAACAGACTTTTAAAAAAAGCATGTTAAACAGTGCAGAGTGCTCTACAACCTATTTTAATCATCAATATGTTTCCTATGCTAGCCAAAGGCCATGACTAGTAGCTAAAAAATATCAACAATACAACACCAAGAGGAGAGGTGTGTATTTTGTGACTGGCAGCTCTAAAGGCACCAGCTCTCATATGACTTTGGTAGCGGTGGCTGCAGCAAATAATGATGATGATGGTGATGATGATTTAACTGCCTTTATTAAACATCACTTGTCAGAAACAACTTGAAGGCAAACAACAACTCTGCACCATCTTTCTGAAAATGTTCAGGTTACTTACCTAAGGACACTTCTATGACATAAACTATTTTTGTTAACATAGGTAGAGTGTTAAGAGGAAGAAAACCACTGTTCCTTGAAAATTTGAACACAAACATGGAGGAGGGGATGAAACCTTAAATGAATCCTTTCCCCTAAATGCTGTAACAGCTGCTCTTGCATAAAATTCCATGCACCAATTTACTTGAAGCTTGACATGTTTTGTCCCCTTAGAAGAGGCAACTTTCTCATCCAATTTCATACTGTTTTGCCAAGACATTGAATTTATTGGCAGTTCCTTTAAAAATAAGTGACAATATGACTAAATTTTCCTTTATCTGAAATGTTTGAGACTAGAAGCATTTTGGATTATGAATTTTTTTCAGATTTTGGAATATTTACATATACATAATAAGATATCTTGGAGATGGGACCCAAGTCTAAACATGAAAATTGTTTATGATTCATATAAACTTTATACATATAACCTGAAGGTAATTTTATATGTAATATTTTAAAATACTTTTGTGCATGAAACAAACTTTGTATACACTGAACCATAAGAAAGCAAAGGTCTCACTATCTTAGGCACCCCGGAAAAAGTTCTGGAATTTGAAGTAGGAGCTTATTGCATTAATTTTAAAACCAGATTATCTTATCTGGTTTACAATTTAAAGTGGGTGGCATCCTAATATCAGAAGGATTTAACTGCCAAAATCTCCACCTGGGTCCATTCAAGGTCCATCCCCACTCCCAGAGTTGCTCTGGTTGCTATTTTCTTAAGCCGGAAAATTCCCAGCTTCAAAAAGAGGCATGCTGAGCACCCCTGGTAGCGGGGATGGACCCAGACAGAGGGCGTTTACAGACTGCCAGATAGGCAACTAAATCCTTCTGATGATATCAGGATGGCACCCGCTTTAAATTTTAAACCTGATCAGGTAAGCCAGTTTTAAAATTAATGCAATAAGGTTCGTAGTTTGGATTTTGGAATTCCAGATAAGGGATAATCAACCTATATATGTAGCACAAAACACACACACACACACACACAAGAGTTATAAAAAAAACAGCTGCATGAGCCAAAATATGACATAAAATAATCTTCTGTAGCAATATATAGTAGTTCCTGATGCGCTCTTGCTTCTAACTTACTCAAGAAGTTCTAAGCAATTAAGAAATATTCCATGTACGCAAGCATTTATCTTGATATTTCTTGAAAAAGATTGGGAGCAGCATAGCACGGGTGCAGTTTTCTGTTCCTTGTTTAGTATAGCACAAAGCCCCTGGACTTATTTCACTGATATTTGGCGGGGATCATAAGGAATCATATCCAATTTTGAGATATAGGGGGAAAGTTATAACCATTTTTAAACAAATTCTTTTTAGTTCTACACACAGGGAAAAAATTATCAGATAATCAGTAAAAGACCATTCCAATTTATACAAGGAGAGATGAAAAACCTTCCATGTTAAAGTCATATTTCCAAAGCTTTTTCCCATTGGTCTATAAAAATGTTATATATAAAAAAGTTAATTGTTAATGCACCCTATCTTTCTATAAATTTCCATAAAGAGTTGTAGACTAATGAATCTATATTGCTATCATGATAACAGATAAATGGATGCCAAATTCTATTAAAAATTTCACTGTACCCATCATCATTTTTTAAATAAATGTACATTTGAAGTGATTTTTTCATAAGTACAGTGGACCATAATTTGTCCCACCAATGTAAAATGGACAGAGCATTCTCTCTGCTCCAGTTTTGTGCAAATTATAGGCATCTCCAATATAATCAACGGAAAGCAAAGAGATGTGGATTTCTAAACTGAGATTTGATAAGGACTCAAACTGGAGTACATCCACACAGTAGAAACAATGCAGTTTGACACTAACTGCCATGGCTCCATCCTACAGAATCCTGAGATTTGTACCTTTGTGAGGCACCAGCACACTTTGGCAGAGAAGGCTAAAGAGCTTATAAAACTCCAATCCCAGGATTCCAAAGGGTGAAGCCAAAACACTTAAAGTAGTGTCAAATTGTATTATTTCTACAGTGCAGATGCACCCTCGGAGTTTAAACTTCACACTAGATATCAGAGGACGTTATCACATGGGGGACAGTTTCATGGTTAAAGAGATAATAAAGTGGAAATAAAGCATCCCTAAAATAAAGCGAAAATAGCGCTAAATTGCGCAAAAGCATTTCTCACGTAATTAAGTGAATTAAGTGAAAAGCAAAAAAAAAGACGTTTTTAACTTTCATACTCAAGTGAAAAAAAAAACGTAAATGTACAAGAAATGAGGCGTGTTTTGTTTTGCTTTCAGGTGACCAGACTCCTTCTTTTCCAGGGCGGGTCTTGCATTTCATTCAACCTTCTCTCCTCTCCAGGAGGAAATGTCAAACTGTCCTCCATTTGGAGCAGGAGTGAGAAGCATGATTTTCTATTTCTAGGGGTGTGTGTGTGTGTGTGTGTGTGTGTGTTTAAAAAGCTTTTCTTGAGTCCTGTCCTCCTGGACAGTCTTCCTTTGGGGTTAGGACCTCTGGTCCCCCTGATGCGGATGGAGAAGAGGGCAGCATCCCTCCTCCTTCCCTCCTCCTGTGGGCAAACCTTTTGCTGAGGGAATAAGCCTGATGCCTCTTCAGCTATGAGGATGTCTGTGGGGTTGTCCTTTTTGTCTTGGAGAGCAGCCACTTGCTAGCCTAGGTCCTCTTGCTCTGGGATGGGCTGAGAAGCAAGGCGCCCCAAATTGGGGTCTGACTCACTGGAGGGGTCCCCCTTTCTCCCGCTTTGTGGTGTGCCTTCAAGTCGTTTCCGACTTAGGGCGACCCTAAAGCGGTGAACCTATCCTGGGGTTTTCTTGGCAAGTTCTTCAGAAGGTGTTTGCCATTGCCATCCCCTGAGGCTGAGAGAGTGTGACCCGCCCGAGGTCACCCAGTAGGTTTCATGGCTGAGCAGGGATTCTGTCCCACTTTCCCCCCAAAATAGGGACAAAGAGCAGCTTACAAATTAAAACAAACCCCACCCAATCCTATCCATGGTGGGTTGCTAGCATGGGAAACCTTTTCCCTTCCTCAGCCTCCCCCTCATCTTTTCGACTCTGCAGTCACTCTTTAGCTTGAGGGAAATGCACCTGTTTGCTCAACTACCAGACAGGAAATTTTAGAAAGAGAAAAGCAGAGAAGCTCATGTCTACCTGGCATGTTGTCACCCAAACAAACCAGGAAGTAAAAGCAGCCCCATAGAACCATGGGAAAAAAGCTTTAAAGGAGATTTGTTTGTGCGAATTTGAATTTCACACTACAGTAAATGTGCAATTACTGTAATATCACAAATGCATTTCCTCTGAACTCCCGAAAATAAAAAGATCTCGGATAACACCTCTTTATGACCACTTTAATGTCAGTTTCTGTGCAACGTCATGTGAAATCGTTAGGCGTAAGTGCGCTTTTTGGGGGGGATTTGTGTGGGATAACCTATAGATTTCCCCCGTGTGATAACGTCCATAGATAATCAGAGGTGCTGGTAGAGCAGCCATGACAGGGGCAGAAAATCCATTCTTTATTTTAGTGCTGCTCCTTCCTTAGGTGCTCTAACAGCAACTCTCCCACAGCTGGATACCATCCCTTCTGAGATTTAGCAAAAGCAGAGGTCCCATACTGTGAGAGGAGTCACATTTACCAGCAGCTCCCCAGCAATGAATTCACCAGCTATCCTGTTGTCAACCTTCTTCCTACAGCCTGTTACTAAAATTTTATTCTCTCTCCCATTTCTCTGTGTTGGGAATTGTGAGAAATTGTCTCAATCTCTTAAGGCTTAAGCAAAGTAATCAAACTGGCAAGGCAGTGCTGAACAGCAACTAGTCTCACTACCACCACCACACATACAAGGTATAGCCAGGCCAGGGGTGAGAGGAACTTATTCTTCTTTGTGAAACCTATAAATGTAGCTTTACTTATAAAAATCTGGGCACTCTTAAATACATGGTCTAATGAACAGAGAGAGGGGGAAATGGCTGTAGGTTACAGTAATGCAGGAAGAGAGTGTCATGAAAAGCAAAGAAGCCAGCAAACATGCAAACTAGCAATTAATATAAGCTTGCAAAGACTGCTGACTTTAACACTCAAAAGGGTGGAGTTTGTTGCTGTTGTTTGTGCCTTTAAGTCATTTCTAACTTATGGCAACCCTAAGGGGAACCTCTCATGGGGCTTTTTTGTCAAGTTTCTTCAGAAAGGTTTTTCCATTGCCATCCTCTAAAGGGTGGAGTACATGTCCTTATATGAAGAATCTTTGTGGGTATTAATAAATCTATCCATTTCTTATTAGCCACTTACAGCCTGTGAGCTGAACAGGGAGGAGGGGAAAGCAAAACCCTGACACTGCAGAGGATGGCACTTCGCTCTAGCTATGAGCCCCCAATGCCACCTTGCCAGCTGTCTATTCTGTGCTTGGGCATAGTGCTGCTAAAACAGGCATGGACTGGCTATCTGAAGGTGTCTGAAGTTACTGTTCCTATGGTTTTACCTTGATTGAAAAAAGCAGGATGGTTCCTTCCAACTCCACAGTTCTAGGATACTTCTTCACATTGGCATCCTATGCTCTGAAAGGTGTTGAGGAGTTTTATTTTTGAAATTGACCTCTTTGATTAGATTGAGATAGACCTTATAGCTCCACTCAAATAACCAAGTTTACCTCTTCCGAATTGAAGTTTAATCTGGGAGGTAACCGTGTCCTATCTCAAGAATTTTGCCACCAAAGTTGCTGGGCGAGTCCAGCCCAGCTACTGCCCAGGTTTCCAGCATGCTTCAGCAGCCATTTTTTGAAGTCGGAAAGCTCGCGGCAGCTTCAGCAGCAAAACCCTTGTGATAGGACCCACCTGCCTCCCAAATTAGACTTCAATTCAAAGAGGTAAAATGGATTATTTGAGCAGAGCAATAAGGTCCAGAAACTAGACCAAAGCTAGCCATAGTTAGATGTTTAGATGGAGGAAGACTCGGCTCTTATCCAACAGAACTCGCCATAGGAAGCATCTTGACTCCTATCGGGAGGCATTACGTGCAGCACAGAGATCTTTCTGTTCTGCACATATTGCGTCTGCACAGTCCCGTCCAGCAGAGCTGTTTAGGGTGGTGGAAGAGTTGACGAAGGTTCCTCCTGCGCCAAACCCCCTACTCAACCCAACGACAGCCTGTGTTTAACATCTACTTTGCGGATAAAAATCTCTCAGATAAGAGCAGACTTAGACGCCATTGTTGTGTCAGGATCTATAGACGAGGCATCCAGCAGCTCCACTGATGGGATTTTACTGGATGAGTTTCAATCCATGAGTACCAATGACATGGACAAGCTCCTTGGAACTGTGAGGAAGACAGCTTGCCTTCTCGATCCGTGTCCATCTTGGCTGGTCGTCCAGGGGGGGTGACGCGTTGAGAGTATTCCTACGGGATGCAATCAATGCATCCTTCAGAGAAGGCATTGTACCATCTTATCTGAAGGAGGTGGCGGTTAAGCCACTCCTGAAAAAACCTTCCCTGGATCCCCTGGATAGAAACAACTATAGGCCAGTCTCCTTGCTACCATTTTTAAGCAAGGTGATTGAGAGGGCAATTGCTTCCCAACTCCAAGCCGTCTTGGATGAAACCGATTATCTTGATCCATTTCAAACCAGCTTTAGGACAGGATATGGAGTGGAGACTGCCAAGGTCACTCTGACCGATGACCTCCGCCTGGGCATTGACAGGGGTAATGTGACCCTGTTGGTGCTCTTGGATCTCTCAGCAGCTTTTGATACGATAGATCATTCCATCCTCTTGGATCGCCTGAGAGAGTTAGGAATTGGAGGCACTGCCTTGCAGTGGTTCCGTTCCTTCCTCTCGGGCAGATCCCAGAGGGTGAGGCTCGGGGACAGTTGCTCTTCCAAAATTGAGCTCAATTGTGGCATCCCTCAGGGCACCATCCTGTCCCCGACATTGTTCAACATCTATATGAAGCCACTGGGTAAGATCATTCGGAGGCATGGAGCGTGGTGTCATCAGTACGCTGATGACACTCAGATATATTTCTCCATGACCAGATCATCGTCTCAGACTTCAGATGGCATCTCTCCTCTCAATGACTGTCTCAGAGCGGTAATGGATTGGATGAGGAAAAACAGATTGAAACTAAATCTGGACAAAACGGAGGTACTGACAGTTACAGGCCCGAAACCAGGTTTGGGAATACAGTTTCCAGTCCTGGACGGAGTCACACTCTCCTCTAAGGACTGTGTTCGCAGTCTGGGGGTACTTCTAGATTCATTGCTTCACATGACTTGTCAGGTGAATGCGATGGTCAGGAGTGCCTGCTATCAGTTTCGGCTGATACGCCAACTGCACCCTTACCTGGACATGAGGGACCTGGAAACTGTGGTAGATGGTCTGGTAACCTCACCTCTGGATTACTGTAATGCACTCTACATGGGTCTACCCTTGTGCCTAACCCGGAAACTTCAATTGGTACAAAATATGGCAGCCAGGTTAGTTACCGGAACATCTAGGAGAGAGCACATAACTCCTGTGCTTAAATCTCTCCACTTGCTGCTGATTAGTTTCCAAGCACAGTACAAGGTGTTAAGGAAAATGCAACATGGGACTTACAGTAATAGAAATAAAATGTGTATGTGAAAGTCACAGTGATTAAGCAGGAGCAATCATGAAGCTACACAGGTGAAAAGGATAATGTAATTTGGAAGCCTTGAGAGACAAGGACAAAGTTATAGAGTGTATATTGAATACACCTGTTGTAGATTGCAAACACCTGAGATTCATTAAGTAGTCAAGGTAAAATGATGAAATACTTGGATTGGTCTTAAGTATGGGATGATCCATGTAAACCAATCAAAATGAATGTACACGCCCACTGGGTGGGAACTGACTAGTGGGTGGTGACTAACAATGGCTATAAGTGCAATGTTTGCCAATGCATAGTGTGGAGTATTGTGGAGTAGTTTTGGAGATATTATGAAGTGTAGAGATTGTGATTTGTAGGGCATATAGTATTTATGTATATAGTAGAATAAAGTAGATCTTTTATATAAGACTACTGAGTTGTCTGGTGTCTTGAGGGAAGATACAAGAGCCAGAAGAATCCTGGAGAAGTTTGGAGACATCTCAGGAAGAAGAGTGAGAAGGCTTGGAGAGTTTGTCAGGGTCTTCAGCCTATTCTCTGAAACTCTGCTGCTTGGGAAAGAAGCATCAACCACTGATCAAAGCTGGTCAGCTCTGCTGCATAACAAGGTGGTGAGTTAGAGCCAGAGGTGAAGAGCTACAACTCCCATCATCCCTGACACAAGGTGTTGGTTTTAACCTTTAAAGCCCTACATGGCTTGGGTCCATCTTATCTCCGGGACCGCCTCTTCCTGTAAGATCCCCCTGCACACTCCGGTCCTCTGGGAGGAACCTGCTGCAGCCCATGAAGACCAGGCTTTCGCAGACCTCCCAGAGGGCCTTTTCTGTGACCGCTCCCAGACTATGGAATGGCCTGCCAGACAAGATCCATCTTATTACCACTCCTGCTAGCTTTAAAAAAGTAGTAAACACGGATCTCTTCCTGCAGGCCTTCCCGGAATAACCTCGGCTCAACTGGAGGTGATTGCTACCCGCTCCCTTTCGGCCATTGCCTGTTGCCCCATTTGGTTTTATCATTTTATGTATTAAGTGTTTTTAAATCTTGAATTAGTTTTATTTAGTTTTAAGGGGTGGGTGGGGGAGAAAGTGGGTTGATGGTTTGTTTTAACTGTTGCTTATTTAAATCATGTTGTACCCTGCCCTGGTTGCGGAGCAGAGGGGCGGGTTAAAAATAAAACTTATTATTATTATTATTATTATTATTATTATTATTATTATTATTATTATGTTTATACCCATGCACACTATGTGACAAGACATAAGGCATTTGAAATCCTCCTATGGTTTTACTTTCCAGAGGTTCATTTATAAGAAATCGATACCTGATGTTGAAATTTCCCTCTTTAAAATAAACTGCAACAACAGTTTTATTTCAATGCAAATTTTAATGACACCAATGGCTCCCTCTATAGTTATGGGTAAATGCAGGTTGTACCTTCCTTCCTTCTTTCCTGCCTGCCTGCATCTTCTTGCATCTTCTTGCATAAGAAGCTTGTGGAATGGCACCCCTGCTGCTTTAGCTCCCTGTCTCTCCAAAGATTTAATGTGCAGCACTACAGAAGGAGCTAGAAAATGAAATCTACTCAGATCTGCTATACAGGCTCTTGACATTTATTGCTTGAATTCCAACATGGGAAAGGGGTGGGTTGAGCAGGATAGTAAATCCCTTGTCAGGGTTAGTAACTCATCAATGCTAATGTGCTCCAGGGGAAAGTCTCATCAAGTTTCCATGTTATTGCATTAAGAATAACTTGGATATGAATATACAGTCTGATTAGTTTCTACATCACCTCTGCTTGGTGGTTTCATATATCACAGGCAAAACACCAGCTTGAAAACTGGATTCAGTGGCCTTGAAGGAAGGGCTTTTGTTTTGTTTTTTGTTTTTTCAAAATTCCACAAATTTCCAAATACTACAAATATTCAAAAACCATCTATGATTGCTTCACCTGTCCCATTTATTCATATAGCTATTCTAAATCCCTGAATAACTGGTGTCTGTATGTGCCTTCAAGCGACTGTCAGTTGATGGTGCCCCATGAACTTCATAGGGTTTTCACAGGTATAGGGCTTTCGCAGGCAAGAGGTGGTTTTGCCAGTTCCTTCCTCAGAGATATCAGCATCTGGTATTCATTGGTGGTATGCCATCCAAGTACCAAACAGTGCTGACCATGCTTAGCTTCCAAGATCAGATGGGATCTAGTATCTTTATTAGTCTGGCTATTATGACTTATTGTCACTGTTATTGGTACTTGTTTTTTAAATTATGTTGTAGGCCACCTTGGATCTCAGTTCTGGCAGGAAGGCTGGACACAAATCAAATCAAGCTGCTGGCACTGACAGCTTGTTCTAGACAGAGTATCAAAGAGGTATTGTATTGAACTGCAGCTCTTAGAATTTATAGCAAGCATGGACACTGGCCAAGTTGGCTGGGAGATTCTATAAGTTGCAATCCAGAAGAGGAATGTTCCCAAGCTCTTGTTTTAGATACAGGCTGTGGCTTCAAATGGACTCTAGTCCAGATGAAAATGTCAATATTAGCATCTTTAGGCAGTCAGTTGGCCAAGCTCTGGTTCTGGGATGTAAGCACTGTCTTAAAATGGGATCTGGTTCATTTTCCAAGTTTCAATTCTAGGATCTATAGCTGGAAACACAAGACATTGTTTAGTTAGAATGAGAGGGCAGCATTGGATCATTAACATATTGCCTTTTTAAAAACAAATAAACAAACAGGCTTGACCCAAAACCTATCACACAAGAGACATAAAATCAATAGCAATTCGTTTCTGAAATTATCATCTACTTCTTTCTATGAGCTGAAAAGGCAAGTCACAGAACGTCTGGCACACACAGAGGGGACCTATCATAGTCCCACAGGGCCTCATACTGAAATCACTTCATTTATTCTGAAATGGTTGCAAATGGTGGTGGGTGGGAGTTGAAAAGAGAGAAATCCCAGGATGCAGCAGATTTTCAAACAGTCCCATCTGTGTGATATTGCTGGCCACAGGCCTTTATTTTTTCCCTCTATTCCTGACACTAAATCTCCTTGATGCTCCCCATACCACAGGACAGATTATTGTGCATTAGACTTGATCTTCGGGTGGCTCGGCATGTGTCTGAAGCATGAAGAGAAAACTACAGGGCAGTGCGAAGGCTTTTCAGCAAGCTAACTGTAAAGCATGATTTAAACATTAGCATAATTCAAAGTGGTAGGTTGAATTTTCAGAGCCATAATCCTTTCCCAGTGCTCTCTGAATGGGTCAGCTTCGTCTTTTTTATCCAACATAACTGAAGATGAACCTCCCCACTTGCTGTTTCTTCTGCTTGCCACTGAGGCATTTGAATAATAAAGAACAGCTTCTTTGACTCTGTTCTTTGCAAGGCCTAATACATATATCCAAGGGTCCCCCCTTCTTTTTCCCTGTTAACAAATCCCAGTCTCTTAGGTCCTGTCATGTTCATTTTGCTGAAGAAAAACCAAAAATAAATCAATTTCAGCTGTTAAGGTTTTTTAAAATGGGATGATCCTGTGATTGAACAAGCAGTGGAAACAAGAAAACAAAACCTAGTATTGTTGTAAGACACTGCAATGAAAAGAAATAAAAGGCTTTTTCAAATAGAATGATCCAGCAGAAGATATCCAAAAATACATACATCAATTTTTTGATAACATCCAGATATCCTCAGATTCCTCTGAGAGGAGACTGACCCAAAACAATTTTCTAGAAAATTATATCATGAATGTTCACTATGGTACTGACTATGATGGCATGTTTATGGCAACAGCGATACAGATTGTTTTTGAAACCACTTTGATGGCTCTACATAAGAACTTGAATAGGTACATGATGGATCAAAACAACAGACTATCTATTCCAGCATTTTTCTGTCACATTGGTCAATCAGATGTCTATGGGAAGCCCACAAACAGGACATGAGGCCCATGGGTTAGTGGCTTAGAGATGCTTCCATTATTTTTTGTCTGGGATTCTTGGAGAGCCAAATTAACTTTCCTTGGTTCTCAAATGGAAATAATGAATTAGAAATCACAATTTTCCCATTGTTCTGCCCCCCCCCCCCAAAAAAATGTACAGGGGCCCAGGAATACACATTTTGTTTTAGCTTTTAGTTTATTTCCATCTTTCTCACTCCTTCAAATGACAAATATAGATGTCCACATCAATTAAGCAAGAACAAAACACACACAAAACACATGTTGATAGGATGGTATATAGGATTACATGAAGATTCTTTCTGTAAAGATTTTTTACTTTCTGTTGTTTGTTAAGTGCCTTCGCATAAGTCTTGACCCATGGTGACCCTATGGATGAAACATCTCCAAGGCCCTCTGTCCTCTACTGCTCTACCTAGCTCTGCAAACTCTTATTCGTGGTCTCTTTAATAAAATCCATCCATCTAGTATGTGGCCTTCCTATCCTTCTACTTCCCTCCACCTTTTATAACATTATTGTCTTTTCCAATAATTCATGCCTAGGGATATCTCTGGCTTGATCTGTTCTAGGACCCACTTATTTGTCCTTTTGGCTGTCCATGGAATCCTCCTTTGCATTCCAACATTTAAAATGGATTTTAAATTTCTTGGCCTTTTGAAATCTCCCTATAGCCACATGGCCAGAAGGAGGAGGAATCGCCTGCAAAAGATATCCTCCCCACCATATGCCATCTTAACTAAAGACTGAAACAGCATGTAGGCATTTGGCTCACATCTCCAACTGTTTTTTTCCTGTTTGGTTTGTAACATCTTGCCTGATGAAAAAGCCCATGGAGCTTCGAAAACTTGCAACAAGTATATTGTGCATTTTGGTTGGTCAATAAAGGTATCACTGATGGATTTTTGTTTGAATTTGCTAAATGGCCAACACAGCTACCCATGAATGTTTTCTGTATTACGTGATACCGCATTGTAGCTGCAACAGGGGAACCAGGAAAAACAGCCTGTGGACTGGAAATTTCAACTAAGATAAAACAATTTTTTTCTTCTTAAATTTGGACTGAATTCATGTTTTATCTCTACATCCACCAAAATATTCATGATGCAAAAACATAGAGACTTCTTGAGGAATCCATTGTTCTCTGCCACAAAGAGGTCTGTGACCTCACTGGAATGGAAACATATTGGATTGCAAAAGAGGGGTCCCTGTTGAGATGCAAATGGATTTTAAATTTCTTGGACTTTGGAAATCTCCTTATAGCCACATGGCCAGAAGGAGGAGGAATGGTCTGCAAAAGATATCCTCTCCACCATATACTATCTTAACTGAAGACTGAAACAACATGTAGGCATCTGACTAATATCTCCAATTGTTTTTCTCCAGTTTGGTTTGCAACATCTTGCCTGATGAAAAAGCCCATCGAGCTTCAAAAGCTTACAACAAGTATATTGTTCATGTTGGTTGGCCAATAAAGGTATCACTGATGTATTTTTGTTATAATTTATTTATTTTACTCTCTTTTGGAATTGTATTAGGAGCAAGAGTTGTACTCGTGGACTGAAGCTTATGCTGTGTACTCTGTGGGAAACAGAGTGCTGGACTAAGGGCCTAAGCAGACTGCCAGAAATAGTGCACATTAAATTGAGGCACTGCCCTGGCTCAGTGCTAGGGAATCATGGGAATTTTATTTTTTTTCTGGGACATTGAGCCTTCTCTGTCAGAGAGCTCTGGTGCCACAATAAATTACAGTTCCCATGATTCCCTAGCACTGAGCCAGGGCAGTGCCTCAATTTAATGTGCACTATTTCTGGCAGTCTGCTTAGGCCCTTATTAAGTAGGGGCCTCAGCAGACGGAGGCCCCGGAGATGCCGCGGGTCGGAGCGCCGCCAGAGTTCAGCCTCCAGACCGCGGCGCTTCTGCGGCGCATCTAAAAGGAGCACCAAATTGGCGCTCCTTTTAGATGTAAGGGAAAGTGCGCCCTAAAAGCGGCGGGCGCACTTTCCCTGGCTCAAACGGTGCAGCGCATGTGGACGCTGCGCTGTGAGGTCATCCCCGGTGCGCCGGCCGTGCGGACGGCCGGCGCTTCTGGGGGCGACCTCGGGGAGAGGAAGGGGCGCCGCTCGTGCGGCTGCCCCTCCTCTTCCCTGCCCGGAAGACGACTCTTTTAGTCGTCTGCCGAGGCCCTAGGTCTTTGGTGTGATCCTATACTACTCCTTTCTGATCTTTTTAACTGAAGCATAAGCACATATCCCAGTTCTGGAATATTTTAAAAATCCACCAGGTAATTTAGAATATGAGTACTGGACAAAGGAAAGTGGTGAAACAACAATGACATGTCAGAAATATCCCCAATCCAAGGAATTTCATGGTGGATCACTTCAGTTCCATCCAGCTTCAAAACAAAATAGCAGCCATAGAAAAGGATGGATATGCTATGCTTTGTGAGTCCAGAAAGCTGTTGCAGCATCCCCAGACAGAACTAAGAAACAGTTGTCCAAATCATGGTGTAGTGGCTTGAGCATTGTACTCTGGAGATCGGGATTCGATTCCCCACTTGGCCATGGAAGCCTACTGAGTGGCCTTGGGATAGTCATAGGGGGGAAGCAGATGGCTAAAAAGGCCGTTTTGGGGGCAAGGAAGGGGAGGGGCAGCCACACGGTGGGCACCCCAACCCCTTCCCGAAGGCATCGTCAGGGCGCCGGCCCCTCCGCACGGCTGGGGTTCCAATGATTCCTTCCCGCCACAGAGTCCACACACGCTGCGGTGGAAGAGTCACCGAAGGTGCGCCGCCAGCCTTTTGCGGCCACCTTCGGCGACTTGTGGAAGGAGCGCTATTTTAGTGCTCCTTCCAGGGGCGGCGAAGCTGCGCCGCGGGGCCGAGGTGTGCGGATACCTCGGCCCCGCGGTGCAGCTTCCCGGGGCGGCCCATGGCCGCCCTTCTGCTTCCCCCCATACTCTCTGAGCCCCAGAAAATCCTGTGATTTTCACTTTAAGGTCACCATAAGTCATAAATGGCTTGAAGGCACACAACAGCAATGAGTGTTTATGGAAGCAATTATTAAAAGAGGCTCAACTCACATGGTGTTAGCTCTGGGAATTTATTTATTTATTTATTTATTTATTTATGAGCAGCAGATCAAACATACAGATAAACATCAGACATACAGATAAAATAAATCAAATAAAAGTAACATCAGATTAAATAAATAAAGCAAGCAAGCTCTGGGAAATAAATAAAACAAGCCTGCTCACAAAAAGATGTGTGTATGAATAGCTGCTTCATCTAACATAAGAAGGTGACTTTGGCCCTTTGCAGACTGCTAGAAATAGTGCAAATTGAGTCCACTTTAAGGGTTAGGGTTAGGGTTAGGGAATCATGGGAACTATATTTTATTGTGGCACCAGAGCTCTCTGACAGAGAAGGCTCAATGTCTCAGGAAAAAAAACAATTCCCATGATTCCCTAGCACTAACCCTAACCCTTAAAGTGGACTCAATTTGCACTATTTCTGGCAGTCTGCAAAGGCCCATAATTGTGCATGAAAGTCCTGGTTCCAACAGCACAATTCCATTACCCCTCAATTTTTTTGCACTGTAGGCACTGTTGGTTTGGAGGCCTTCTACTTGTAGTTGCTTGAGTGTGAACAGAAGCCTCTAGGTTACCAGAACTCTGATTGAAGTTTTTCAACTTGCATGGAATCTTCTGTGTATCTTTAAATAAACATCAATCAAACTCGTCTTCAACCCGCAAAGATCCAGCAGAGACAAAGCTGTAGTGGGTACAACTAGCATGTGTGCTCATATTTCCTTCCCATTTTTAGTCCTCATATAAAGAGGCTGGACAGGCTCAAAGGAACAGGGCATCTGCTGGCCCATTTGTGTTTTAATTATTTGTCTGCATGGCCTAAGTACTCTCTTTCATCTTAATACCGGCTGGTACAGTTTGAACATGTTGCTCACTTAGGATGCTCCCATTTGACAACCTGAAAATAGTGTGTGTAGATATACAATTGGTCCTCTGTATCCATGGATTCAACCATCCATGGCTTGAAAATGTTTCCACCACCCCCTCTAAAAAAAATCACAAAAGAAAACGTTTGCCATTTTATATAATGGATGTTATTTTATTATCCCATTTTATATAATGGGACTTGAGCATCCTTGGATTTTGTATCCACAGGGAGTCCTGGAGCCAAACCCTAGTTGATGCTCAGGTCCCACTGAATTTATACATTTCTTCCAAGTACTAACACTGTCACAGGAATACCCAGTAAATGAAGCCTATGTTGTCAAGTTAGGACTCACTGTCTCACGCAGTAATTAGTGGCAGAAATTTGAATGGGAACTTCCCAACACCCCACTCATCTCCCTATTTTGTGCAATACACCTGTCCTCCAATTGACCAAGCAGTTTAAAATGTCTCCATCTCTCATGGCTCCAATAAAACGTAGAGACTGAAATAGTTTCATAGAGTCATTAAACTCACCCAGAGGGAAAATGGGAAAACCATTTTGATGCAAATAGTGTCAGGAACATCAGTTACAGCTATATGCCTGTGGTTCAGTAGTCTCTTGAATTATCATAGAGGATTTGAGTACACTCATAATTGGGTCATGATGATGAAAACACTGTTTCATGTGCGAGGCTGTTACAGCTGGCATAAAATCAAATATTTAGTTACCTGCCCTCCATTATATAGCGAAACATCGGATATTTATGAAGCAATGAAATATTTAGCTGCCACATTGAAACACTTACATCCTAGCATTAGAATTAAGAGATATGATGAAAATGTACTTCCTATAGAGAAAATGTATATTTTATAGAAAATATATGTGCACTGAAATATTCATACAGCCCAGTGAACTTCTTGTGTTGTATTCACTCGGCAGGCTTCTGGATATTTCATATTAAAATGCACTTGCTACACAGAGAGGCATATGAGCCCATCTGAAATACTCTCCCTCCCACTGAGCTGACTCATCCGATCAGCCATATCTCAGCCTAACTTCACCCCTCTTGAGTATTCTGTCTCTTGCGGGTCACTAAAGAATGACAGCTGCAGGGATCTGATAAATTGTTTTGTTCACAATCACAGCTAGGGCTTGGCTAAGCTTGTGCACATAAAAGGAGCAGATTTTGGTGCATATTCATAAAGGGAAAATAGGAAGAGGGAGCTTTTTGACATTGCTCATTCACATGCCAGTGTGAGGTCAGGACTGATCTTGATTGTTGCTGTTGCCCTTGGTTCATCATCCATGAATGTCCTGTATGGATGGTTTTCAGAGGCTTGAAGGCAGCCTCACATTTACACTGAAATGTAAGGTGTCCAAATTCCATTTTGTCTACTTGGTTGTGAGTGAATAGGATATCTGAGCAAACACAGCAGGCGAAAGTGAAGGGAAATGTCTCATGAAAACCACCATGCCATTGGTACCTTTATCTCAAATATTTATGCCAGTTCAGCTGCACTCGATGCTAGTCAGTGAAAATGTAATGCATTTGAGTATCGGTTTTAATTGTTGTTAGCCACTCTGAGGGACACAAATAGGCAGATATAAGGTAGATATAACTTTTTGATATACATAAATAGAAGTAAATAATTAATACTAGCACAATCCTCTTTGTGTGAACCAATACTTCAAACAGGAACTGTGACAGATTCAGTTGTCCTGCATCCAGCACCTATTGTGGCCTATGTGGCATTTTTGCAGCATCCATAAACAGGAAGTGCACTGAAGTTACTGACCCAGCTTCAGGGCCATTCCAAAAAAGAACTGAAGTTCTCCAAGTCTGCACAGAATATTAAGCAACCCATTGATGGTCTTTTGCTATACAGAATGGCAATCACTGGAAATGCTTCTTCATGTCTTACCAGCTTTAGGGTAGAAAAAGAGTCCTAACCCACCAGATGCACCTGTATTTTTAATGGGCAATTTTTCAGAAGAGTTTTGGCCTCAAAATCACCCCAGATATGTCAAAAGTGCATAGCCTTCCCCTCCCCATACACAGACACAAACCATATTCAAAACCTTTTTAAAAAACTGCCCACAATCCTGCCAAAGCTGGAATTGGAAGTGACATGACGTGACTTGCAGTGTGTTGGTAAACTGCTGGTATGGCTTGTTGGGAGTGTATGGGCCAAATTTGGCCCCTGCCCTGCCTCCGGTTACCCACCCATGCACTACTCTCTCATCACTGTATACTTCTAACAATAGGAGGGGGGATGCTTTCACAAGAGAAAATAAAAACAGAGAGGAAGTGTTTTCCTTCTACCCTGGCAGTGTACCAGAGACATCAAACATTCTTGTTTCAGAATGATTCATTTCTTTTCCCTGTGCTTAATATGCCCAGATCTGGAAAAATTGACAGCTTACTTTGCTATCTACTAAAACAATTTATTTTAGATTTATGTATATGTTTATTACTCTTATATAGGGGTGGGGATCCAGTGTGGCCTTGGGACCCTACCTTGATCTCGCCAACCCTCAGCAGCCCCTCCCCATATTGATTGTGGGGAAAAAACACATTATGGCTGACAATATTAAGCAAAGCAGCTTCATTTATATATTGCTTCAGTTGTAAAGCGGTTTACAACTGTAAGCTCATTATCCCCAACAAGCTGAGTACTCATTGTAGCAACCTCAGAAGGATGCAGGCCTGAGTCATACTCAGGATTGCTCAAATATGCTGTTTCCACCCTGAAATAGCAATATTTGCTCCTTCCACCAAGAGTTATGTAGCATCACTTCCAATTACCAAAATGGAAGCCACAATGTTGCAGTTGTAGTCTTCTAGAACTCCCAATGCATTATAAATTGGTGAGTGGTTGGGCTCTGGAGCATGCCCATCCCTCTTCCAAGGATCCTAGGGTAGTGTAGAGTGATCCCTCCACATTCGCTGAGTTCAGGGGTGAAGGACCCCTGTGAATGTGGAAAAACTGCAAATAAAAAAAACAAAACACTAATCTTTTTACCTGAGAGAATACCTCCCTAGGAATCTCCAGGTCCTCCAGTGCAACTCTATAATAAACATCTGCCAGAAGGTGATCATAAAATCATGCTGGAGGACCCACAAATGTGTAAAGAAGTGTTTTCACTAGAAACCTGTAGGTTCTCCAGCACAACTCCATGATCAACTTCTGGCAGAGTTGCACCAGAGGACCTAGAGATTCCATATGGATCAAACTGCAAATAATCAAATCCGCAAAAGTCAAAGCTGCAAATGTAGAGGGCCAACTGTATTTTGCTTCCTTACTCCCATTTTCTCCTCATATCAGTGCTCAGAAGTAGGTTAGGTTGAGGGATGAGAATTGGCCCCAAGTCACCCATTAAGTTTGAAGGCTGAATGAAGATTTGAGCCTGTATTTCTGCAATCCTTTTCCAACACTCTAACACCTACACCAAAATAACTGTTTGAAATCAGTTGATGCTATACAGGTATACCTCAGTTAATGAAGTAGATGGGTTCCTGGACTTAATTTCTTTAACAGAAACTTTGGTACTGGAGGTGGAAATACAGTGGGCCCTTCTTATCCATGGGCGTTCCATTCCAGACCCTGCTGCAGATGGCAAAAACTGTGGGACCTTAAGTCGCATGGTTTTCAATGGCAGTGCATGTGTGCGCGATTGCTCTATCAGGACCCCCCTACACACATGGGAAGAATGATAGTTTTACAACATCTTATTTGCTTTCTTCACAAGACAAACTTTCTTTTAGTCATACTCCCTATACTATGTTGCATATTGTCCATGTGAATGGACTTGCAACTATTGCAGCAACAATGAATACAATTTTTGGGTGATAGTAGTTTTTATTGGTTTTCCTTTACCATACAACATCAAATATTCTATTTCACACATTCCATAAACAAAATAACAACAGTGAACTCACAAAAAACAAAACATATAAACATATACCATCATTACCCTATTTTCTCTCACTTCACCTATCAACTTTATAGCTTCTTCTTTTTATAACCTCCACTTATGTCCCTTCTCTAATCTTTCTAATCCTTTCTCTATCTCCTCTTTTCCCCATTCTTTCTAGTTACACCCTTCCTTCTAGTCTCTTTTCTTATGACCCCTCTTTCATACTATCTCATCCTATCCTAACCTAACGTACCTACTCATACCTTCTATCACATACTTTACTCTCAATACCTCTCTTTTCTTTTTACCTACAATTTCCTTTCTCTACTCATCTCTCTTATTTTATAAAGAAAAAAAAATATGACAAAGCAAAAAACCTTCCACCTTTAAAAAAAACCAAAGTTACATTTACCCTCACATTCACAACTTCAGTTAACTTCCTTATCATCAACTTGTCTATTTGCATCTTAGATTATGACCTTCTAAATTTTCTATCTCTGGGACTTTATTGATATTGTGTACTTATCTTTCTTTTACTAACTTTCCTTTTTACTATCTTGATCCTTTTTTTATCACTTTGTATATACATATAAGTCTATCTATCTATCTATCTATCTATCTTTGTTCTTATGAAGGAAAAATTATGTAATCTTATATTCCTTTATCATTCCATTTTTCTATTTTCATTCGTATCAGTTATTACATTTTCACATTGTTACCTCAAGCTTATCAATGCTATCTCTCCCCATTGCTCTCTCATAAATTTAATTACCAATTCTCATTCCTTGTTAAATTTTTCCAAAGTTTTATCTCTCAATAGTTGTGTTAATTTATCTGATTCTATAACCTCAAATAATTTCCACATCCAATCTTCTTTTATCAGAATGGCTTTCTTTTTCCAATTTTGTGCAAAAGCAATCCTTGCAATAGTCAATAAATAAAACAAAAATTTCCCATTTTTTTCAGTTTGCTCATCCATTATTCCTAATAAAAAAAATTAGACTTCATTTCCACTTTCCCCCTATTGTTTCATTAATTGTTAAATTTATCATTTTCCAATAATCTTTAGCTAATTTGCATCCCCCCCCCCAACAATGATAAAATGTGCCATGTGTTTCACCACATTTTCAACACTTATTGCTGGTCTTTTTATAAATTTTTGCCAATTTATCAGGGGATAGGTACTATCTATAGTACATCTTGTACCAATTCTCTTTTAATTTTTGGCATACTATATATTTCATTCCCTTATTCCATACTTTCTCCCACTGTGTCAACTGAATTGGTTACCCTCTATATTTTGCCCATTGAATCATTATTTCTTTGACCATCTCCTCTTCCATTTGAAATTCTAAGAGTTTTTTATGTAGCTCCGGTGCTGCAGTGGTTAAATGCCTATACTGCAGCCATTCACTCATAAACCACAAGGTTGTGAGTTCAATACTAGCCAGGGCTCAGGCTTGACTCAGGCCTGCATCCTTCCGAGGTCACTAAAATGAGTACCCAGCTGTTGGAGGGCAATGAGCTTACAGTTGTAAACCACTTAGACACTCCATAGCATGATATGAAACGGTATATAAATGAAGCTGCTTTGCTTTGCTTTATATTCTTCCTATTGTTCTCTTCTTGTTATCAAATAGTATCTCTTCAATTTCTGCTTTTTCTCCTGCCCAACCATGATCTTTTACATCTGCCATTGCTCTTTCATAAATTTGTATTGGAACCATCCTAAGTTGAATCCCTTCTCTTGTAAAGTCTCCTGTTTACATATTGTTATTTTCCCTCCTTGTTTTCTACAATTTCATCGTATCTACACCACCTCTCTTCTTTGTACATCTCTTTCCTACAGAAAGCTTCCTGAGGAGATAACCATTTAGATATTTTATTCATTATCCTATTTTTGTACATCTTCCAGACTTTCAAAGAGTGGTTTTCTTATACAATGACAATTGAATATTTTGTTTGTTTTTTCCTTATCGTAAGCCAGAGAAGCATGTCATCCAAATTTTAATCCCTCACTTTCAAGTTCTAATAATCTTACATCTTCCAGATCCATCCTTTTTTAAAAAATCCAATCAAGGCTACATTTCTGGATATAATTTAAAGTTTGGTAAGTCTAGACCTCACAAGCATCCTGCAATATTTTAAATTTTACTCTGGGGAGGGGGGGGGGGTTTCCCTGCCATATAAATTCTGTAATGTTTTTATTCCATCCTTCAAAGGGTCATCTATTATTTATAATATGTATTACTTAAAACAAGACTAGTATTTTTGGCAATATTGCCATTTTTATCACCGATATTCCCCCCAGAAGTGATAGGTTCCGTTTACCCCAGTCTAGTAAATCTTTTTAAATCTCTTTCCACAATTTCCCATAATTATTTTCAAATAATAATTCATTTGTTTGTTTTTGTTATTAATATTCCTAAATATCTAACTTTTTTCTTAATTTCTATTCCTGTTATTCTTTCCAATTCATTTTTCATCCCATCATTTCCCCAAATTTCTCCATTAGGTCCATTAGTATTTCTGCTCCTTCTATTGGGTTTTCTAAATTAATCACCAAATCTTCAGCAAACACTTTAATCTTACATTTATATTTCTTAATTCCTTATTCCTTGTAATCTGTCATCCTTCTTAATTTGTCTAATTAACAATTCTATCACCACTAGGAAAAGCAATGGTGACAAAGGGCAGCCTTGCCATGTTCCTCTCCATATTGATACCATTTCACTTTTATCCCCATTAATGACTATTTGTGCTTTTTGTTTTTTATATATTTCTTCAATTCATTTTGAATTTTTTCTCCTAATTCAATTTTTTTGATATTTGTTCAATTAACTGAATCAATGCCTTTCTCCAAATAAAAAAAGAATAGCCCCAATTTTTTGTCATTATGCCTTTTGTAATATTCAGTAGTGTCTATAATGTATCTTAAATTGGTCCTTATCTGCTTACTTGGTAAAAAAAACCTTTTTGATCTTTGTCTATTAATGTTTTTAAACAATTCTTTAATCTATTTGCCAAAGTTATCAAAAAAATCTTATAATCCATATTTAATAGGGATATTGGCTGTTAATTAGCAGGATCTTCTAGATTTTTATTTTCTTTGGGAATTACTACCATATTTGCCCCTCTCCATGTCTTGGGTAATCCTTCTTCATTAATTTTCTCTGTTGTTACTTGTAAGGGGATGCTCAATTCTTCTTGAATGTTTTGTAATAAATTGATAGTAATCCATCTGGTCCTGGGGATTTCCCCTCCTTATATTGTAATATGGCTTCAATAATTTCTTCTTTTGTGATTTTCATATCCAGACTTTGTTTTTGCATATTATCTATCTTCCATATTTCTTACTGGTTCAAATATTCATTAAGTTTAGTTTCATCTATTGGATGTTCTTCATATAGTTTTTTTATAATAGTTGTAAAACACTTCTTTAATTTTTTCATGTTATGTATATATGTTTCATCTCCTTCTCTAATCCTAATTATTTATTTTTTCTCTTTTTCTTTTCTCAATTTGTTTGAAAACCATTTTCCTATTTTATTTGACTGCTCAAAATTATACTGTTTTATCCATTTTACTTTTCTGTTTATTTCACTTGCTATTTCCAGAGAGATTTGATTTTTCAATATCTTTATTTCTTTAATTATTCCTTTTTTCATTGGTTATCCTTTAATTTTTCTTCTTGTACTTTGATTAATTTATTTAACCTATCCATTCTTTCTTTCTTTTTCTTATATATTATATTGCTTTGTTGTATAAAGAACCCTCTGAGGACAGCTTTCCTTGCATCCCAAACTACCACTATTTTGGTACCTTTATTCATATTTTCTTCAAAATTTGTTATTACTTTCTTTGCCTTCATTACAATATCTGGGTCTTTTAATAACTCTTCATTTAGTGTCCAATTTTTCTTTTTACTTTGTTCTTTTAGTATCAGGATCTGTGGAATTGTTCTTGGCAATATTTCCATTTCCTTTATGTCTCTCAGCAATACTTCAATATTAAGTCAATTCATACTAGTGAGCTGTGTGTGTTGGAGTAAAAGGTGAAACCTTAAGCTTGATTTCATAGGTATCTTCAAATGTCTACCAGAGCTATATTGTCTATAGAGGTTTTTTTAAAAAAAGTCTTGGGTAATTTCCCTTGTTTTTCTCTTTCTTTCTTTCTTTCTTTCTTTTTTTTGTTTTTTGTTGAACTTTTATCCAATTGTGGTTTGATTACTCAATTATAGTCACCTAACATAATTATTTTTTCATATTCATATTCTAATAATTTTTTTATATAAGTTCTCATAGAATTCTCCCTTATTTTCTTGGGGACAGAATATCCCTACTATTGGTACCTTCTCTCCTTTCCATATAACCTCTACTCCTAGCCAATGTCTCTTTTTATCTTTAAAGATTTCGTTTGAGTTTAATTGTTCTTTTACATAAATGATTACTCCTTTTTTCCTTTTGTCTGCTGAAGTTACGTATTTCCTACCTAATTTGGAGTTCTTAATTAACCTTGTATCTTGGGATTTAATAAGTGATTCTTGAAGCCAAATAACATCACATTTCTGTTTTTCTAGTAATAAAAAAGGGTTGGTTTTTTGTTTTTTGTTTTTTGCATTTTTGTGGTGAGTTCAGTCCTTTGATGTTCGATCACCTTGCTCAAGAATGGTAAGTGTGAGACTGCTCTGTAGTTTTTCATGTCCACGGGGTCCAGGGAAGGTTTCTTCAGGAGTGGTCTAACAGCCGCCTCTTTTAGACTTGATGGAACAACTCCCTCCCTAAGGGATGCATTGATGACCTCTTTAAGAAAGGCCATCAATGCATCACCCTCCTGGAAGACCAGCCAAGATGGGCAGGAATCAAGAGAGCACGTCATCTTCCATACTTTTCCAAGGATCTTGTCCATGTCATCGGTATTCACTAACTCAAATTGATCCAGTTTAATCTCATAAACGGGTTTACTGGACACCACCTCAGTAGCTTCTGTTGTAATCCCGGCGTCTAAATTGGCTCTTATCTGAGAGATTTTATCTGCAAATAGATGTTAAAAGCATCGCAGCAGGCTGTTGTTGGGTTAAGTAAAGGGTTCTGCACAGTTGGAGCCTGTGACAGTTCCGTTACCACCCTAAACAGTTCTGCCAAACGAGATTCCACAGACGCAATACGGGCAGAGGAGAAAGACTTCTTTGCTGCCTGTATTACCTCTCTGTAAGAATAAAGAAATTGCCTATGATGAGTTCTGTCAGATAAGAGTCGAGTTTTGGAAATTGGAAACCCAAATTAATTTAGATCTGAAAATGTATTTGCTAAATATATGTGTGGATAATGAATTGGAACAAAGACATGGGAAACTCCTACATTGTATGATTACCAGTGCCAGGATTGTTTACGCTTAAAGTTGGAAATGTGAAACAATTCCGCATCAAGAGGAATGGCTGGGTAAACTGCTTGAACTAATGCAAATGGATAAATTGACAGTAATGTTGAGAGAACAGGACTGGGAAAGAAACAAAAAAATTTGGATGCCGTTGCTTAACTATATCAACAATGGAGAAAAAGGAAGAAATGAAAATGAAAAGTAAAATTGGGAGAGATGACTGAGTGATTATAATGCTGGAATATCAATAATGAGTGGTAATTGAGAGAAGAGGGATTAATTGAAGATAATTAGAGTTAAATAAGATTATGTCGTTCTTTAAAGACTTAATAAGTAAGGATGTAAATATAAAATAAATAGTATATAGAGTTATATATAGAAAGACCAAACCTCAGTTTAAATCTCAGAATAAGAAGGAAGGGTTTTTTTTTAGGGTAAGATATGGAAATGACTTGATGAAGGATCCAGGAAGTAAACATTTTGTTAGTTATTATTTTGTCTGTACTGTTTGTGTAGTTATTAAGGATGTGATTTTTGTGTGTTTTATGTTGTCAATGTTGTATGTTGTATTTTAATCTAATAAACTTTAATAAAAATTAAAAAAAAAAGATAAAAGTCGAGTTTTCCGCCAGGTGCACTCTAGTCGTTGTCCAACCCACTTCATTTTCCTGAGTTCTTCTATGAACCAGGGGTGACAATTTGGAGAGGGCTGGAAAGGATGCTTGGGAGCGATCATGTTGATAGCTCTGGTGAGATCGTTGTTCCAAGTGTTTACCAGGGCTTATCCCTCCTTGTTCTTCCTCGTCTTGTTGTTCTTCATCTGAATTCTGAATTTCTCCTTCTTTTTCTTTTCCCTTTTCTTTTTCTCTTTCTCTTCTGTAGGTCTCTTGAAGTCTCCTCCTTCCCAATATCCTCTTTTCAAATCTTTCCTCTTTAGCGCTGCTTTCTTGATCTCCTATTTCTTTTCTGTTCTTTGCCCAGAATTCACTTGCCTTTTCTTTTGTGTTGAGTTTGTATCTTTCTGCTTCCATTTCAAGGAGATCCCTTCTATCTCTTCCCATTGAAAGGATATCCCATGAATCTTAAATTGATCTGTCAAAAAAAGTATAGTCCCTACTCATCTTCAATACATTCCCTGGGATGTTTTTAAAAATGTGTATCATTTTTCCTTCTATTATCAAGTCTTTTTAATAACTTAGTTGAATTATTAAGTCTCTTGTCTGTTTCCTGACACAATAGACTGCTATGTCTCATGATAGGTTTCTACTCCTGGTTGCTTTAGATTTATTCTGTAAAGCCTGTTCAATTCCCATGGGAATTGCTCTGCCAGTTCGTCAATAAAAAGCTGCAAGTAATGGGGTTAGCAGTTTGTATAAATTGTTGTTACTTTGTTCTGGGAGTCCACATAATTTAAAACAATTATCCCTTTGTTTGTCCTCCAGCTTAACCAGGGCTTCTTCATTTTCCTGTTCTGTTTGTTAATTTTTTTAATTTTGTCTTTCATTTGCTTGGAATTATTTTTCAACTTCCCTACTTTGTTTGAAATTTTTCTTAGATCACAATTATTATTTTTTAAAGTCTGTTTCAGTTCCATCAGTTCATTCTCGATTTTCTGTTTCACGTCTTGTTTCACCTGCTGTTTCAGTCTTAAGTTATCTTCTCGCATTTCCTCTCAAATCTTTTTTACCTGGTCTAGCATCAGTTCATTTTGTTCTGACAATTTCTCTGTTGTTTCTATTGAAGGTCTTTTCTGATTCCTTGGGGCTGCTGGTGCACCAGTTTTTCTTCCTGTAGCCATTTTTAAATTCAGGTATTTTGTTCTTGTCCAAATTAATCATGTATTCCCTTATATACATATACACATACAATTTCTATTTAATAATTAGTCAACCATCTGTTATTTCCCTGCTTGTTGCCTTTAATATATATTTTTCCTCTTATTTCAATATCTTTTACTTGTTTGATAAAAAAACCCTATAGTCATATAATTCACACACCAAGACTTTGCTTATTTAGAGTTTTCCCCTTATACTGTTAAATGTTTTATTCTCATTTATACCACAGGAGGTCTCCTTTTCCTTGAATTAATATTCTTCCTATCTCCCAGACTAAACAAAGTACTTTGTGTATTGAATTAGCCTTATCTGTTTTGCTGGTTCCCAAGGTCACCTCTCTTTCAGACACCCTTAATTCAAACATAACATCTTTAATTAATAATCTCTTAAAGTAATAAATAGTAAAAAAAAGATGATTCAAATATATCACTTCTAATTAATCCAGATAATTAATTAATTAATTTAACACCTCTTCTTAATTCAAATATTTAATAATCAATTCAACTAATACATAAGCAAATCAAATCAAATCAAATCATGAACAATTCATTTTTGTCATTGAAAGTCCATATATTAATCAATTTCAATACCCATAATAATAATAATAATAATAATAATAATAATAATAATAACGTTTATTTGTATCCCGCTTATTGCCAGGCAATCCAAGTGGCTTACAATAATAATATCTCCAAAGAAAAACCAACCCACCCCCTAATCAACCTCTACTGCGTTCCTCATCCATCAACAACTGATGGGGCCACGAGAGGAACGCAGGAGTCAAAGAACCCAAGGCCGGAGTGATCAGTCTGGGAAGGCCTGCCGAAAGAGATCCGTCTTGACAGCTTTTTTAAAGCTGTCCAGTGATGTCAACTGACGGATCTCGTCCAGCAGGCCGTTCCAGAGTTTGATATAGATTCTCCCCCTATTTTATTCTTTAATTGGTCCTCAATCAGTCCTTAATCATTTTTATTTTTCTTGTGGATCTTATTTCAAGTTTTATTCAAAGTATTCTAGTATTTTTCTTTGGTATAACAATAGCATTTCAATTAGATAGATCTGTTGATTTTTTTCCCCTTCCTTCCTTCCTTCCTTCCTTCCTTCCTTTTCTTTTTATATTTTTGTATTTCTTTGTTCTTCTTGAGTTCACTCTAATTCAAAGTCCATATCAAAATCAAAATCAATAGCAGTCCTCCTTTTTATACTTTTGTACTCTTTGAGGTTCCAATCAAATATTCAGTTGATTTATCTTGATCAAACTGTTCTGTATTTGGTCAAATCACAGTCTTATTGTTATGTCAGTTACAGTCTTATTTTTATTATCTTTGTCTGGTCATGATCTTATTCCCTTTCCAGTTTTCAGTCTCTAGTAAGGCATCTCTTTGGTTACAATTTTCCCCTCCTTTCTCCTTTCTCATTTTCCTCCTGTGGACATTTTCTCCCCCCCCCCCTTTTTTTTTTTTAAAGCAGAGTATCAAGGATCAACCTTTATTCTCAGTTGCTGTTGATTAATTCAGCAATAAAGTTCCATTGTAGAAGCTACCTTATAGTGATACCTTTTTAAAAATTTGTTGCTTTCTTCTTCTATCCATTAACAAAAAAAGTGGTGGTGACACTTGTGCCCAAAGCGGTGGTTTGCCACAGACATAGCTCACCCTGGAGTCCGCTCTCCCTTTACCAAGCCCTCTGATCTCCTTACTTCATCTCAGGCTTGTAAGTTCAACTTGAATCTCCATCATGGGTCCCTCTGGATCCTCTTTATCAGTGGGACAAACTCATCTGTCCTGCAATCTTCAGATCTAATCCCCACAGCTAGCAGTCACCATTAGGAGCGATCCTTTCTGGCAACCATCACACCAGCATACTACCGGAAGTCTTGTCAAAGAATACAATTTTTGAAGTTCAAAAATCAAATGTGACTGAGAAATAGGAAAATCAGGAAATGGGAACAGAGTTTGTTTTGCTTTGGTGAAAATAAATCTTCCTAGTTGTAAGCACTCCCCATCACCACTGAAGGTTACATTAACATTACACACAGAGAGATTGAATTAATTAACAAATTATCAGTTTGTGGAGTTTGTCGCACATGCAGCAACATGCACACAAAGCAGTTCTTTGTGATCCAGCAGCTGTCCTCTTCTCAGTTCACAGCTTCATTAATCATGTGTGCTGCACATCATTGTCTAAATTGCAGTGCCACTGGAGATAGGGAAAACACAGGGAAGGAAATGTTGCTTACTCTCCGGGAAAGGGCTTTAGTTTCCAATGGCCATGGGATGGGAAAACACTTCATTGAAGCAGTGCATTACTATGAGAGTAATTAAAATACAAAGGAGTCCCCTTCTATTACTTAAAAGGCTTGTGAATTGCTTTTCATATTGGAACTCAGCTCATTTATGAATGAATTGGGTAAGGAGTAGCAACAGCTGGAGATCTGCCTTTCAATAGGATGTTTATGAACCTTTCTCTCTCTCTCTCTCTCTCATATGTGTATGTGTGTGTATTATAGAGAAAGATCAAGATTATCTGTATCAAGTGAAAAGCAGTGAAGTTAAGATGCATGCAACAGCAATTAGCTGATGGCTCATGTGATAGAAACATTCAACATATATTTTCTCCGTCTCTCCCACATAAGGGATAAACAATTGCATGTCGTTGTGGCCTTTGCCTCCTTTAGACTTCCTGGGCTGCCCTTCATGCAATAAGAGAGAGAGAGAGAGAGAGAGAGGATGAACTGCCTCTCCTGGAAACCTCCAGGATAAGCAATTCACTTGGTAACCCCCTCTGCCCTGATTAATATCATTTCAAAAATATCCATCTGCAGGGAGAAAATATATATCAAATGTTTCTATCACATGTTTATTAATTGCTGTTGCATGTTTGTTTGTTTGGCAGTCTGTGGAGGCCCCAGAGATGCCCAAGGCCAGAAAATTAGCCCCCAGAAATGTTGTGGTTGCCTACCCCTGCCCAATATAACTGTACGTGTGAGGTGTTGTAATTATTCTAGCACACAGAAGGACTACAAGAGAGAAACTGGCCTGAAACAGATGGGTCAAAAAGTGTAACTTTCGGCCCCTTGTGGAGGTGTGACCAGAAGCCACTCTGAGGCTGCCTAAGGCAGAAAGAGCATAGAAAACCTGCTCCTTGCCAGTGGCCTGTTTGGGACAGCTGCCATGGCCCACTTTCGGAATGGGCTGTCCAGTCAACGCAGTCCCGCAATGATCCCCCGATCAGGGCTGGAATGGCCAGAGGCCCCTCCAAGCCACCTCTCTGCTTCACTCCAGAGCTACCATTTCCTATACCTTGTAGACTTACATCAGTAAGGCAGAAGGTAGATGTATATGAGTTTTCTCTATTAAAAAAATATGGCCTTGCATAGCTGCTTTTTAAAATTTTGTCCAATGGAAGGGAAATAAACTATGCCAGCTGCAGAGCTGACACAGCCCCTCCTCTGTTCTAGCTGTTTGGCAGGAGCAATTGGGATCTTGAGAATCCACAGCTTATCCCAGCATTTTCCTGGTACAATTGTTTGTTTATTTTTTCCATTCTTGATATCAGAGCTTTCTGCAGTCACAGGTAGGTGGCATTCGAATTCACATCTGTTTCTAAAGGATGGATCTGAGAAATCCTATGGCCCCTGAGATGCCCTCCAAAGGACCACAGGACTCTGTCTTTTCTTTGGACTGGCACTGCAATTTTAGGCATGTTGACTTGGAAGTAACTCCAACGGTGTTCTGTGGAGCTTGCATTCCAGTAAGCCTTGTCAGGGTTGCAGTGTTAAGCAAATGTAGGCATGCAAAGACCATGGGTTTAAATGAAATCAAATATGTCATATTTAGGGCTAAGTTGTACATTTAGATAGCAAAACATATCTCACAGAGATTTTCCCAATTCAAATTACATTCAGCCTAAACTTGTGGCATACATAGAAGCTTAGCATGATTTAGATTTAGATGTACAGACAAGAGCTGGTTCACATTTTCATATTCATTCTTTGATGGCTAAAATGTTAAGGGATGACAGGTATCTGTGAATAGGACATTATAGACCAAACTCTGGAGAAAATACCCTCATAATCTCAGATTCAAAGCAGGGACAGGGGTAGGCAACCTTTTGACTGAAAATGCTTGACTTGGGGCCTTTACAGACTGCCAGGAATAGTGCAAATTGTGTCTACTTTAACTGCCCTGGCTCAGTGCTAAGGAATCATGGGAACTGTAGTTTATTGTGGCACCAGAGCTCTCTGACAGAGAAGTCTCAATGTCTGAGAAAAAAAAATACAATTCCCATGATTCCCTCGCACTGAGCCAGGATAATTAAAGTGGCCTCAATTTGCACTATTTCTGGCAGTCTGGCCCTAAGTCTTACTTATCTTCCACTTTGAACAACTCAGCAAAATTTTAAAGAACTCTGGAAAGAGACCACTATTAGAAGCATAATTGGTATGGAAATTAGAAAGCACTTTCTCTAATTGGTATGGAAATTAGAAAGCACTTTCTCTAAACGTATACATCATTTGTTCTTGATGAATCCAGACCAACTTTGAACAGATCTCATTTGACTATCAAACCCAGAGAAGAAATTTGGGGACAAATGTCACTCACGTGTTCATCATCATCATCATCATCATCATCATCATCATCTTATCATTATCATGTACAGGAGAAATTGTATATCATCATGTATTTGTGAACTTCAAATTCAACATCACTATGAAAAACTCTCTGCTCATAGAAAATATCAAGTTAGGGGAAAAGGCTAAGGAGGAGATACAGTTTTGCTTCATCTGCAACATGCTGGCTTTTCACAAGTAATAGTTTTCTGAAACGGGGGGGGGGGGGGGGGCAAAGAAATATTCCTCCAACTTCCTCCTGAAGTGGAACAGCCTTGAGAGAAAATATTTTCTGAACATCTAACTGATTCTTTTTTCCGCCTATGGAAGTTCTACTCCTGTAGCAGAAACAGTTCTTATGGAGCTAGGATTTTTTGGGAGAGCCAGAAAAACTAGACATTGATGTTTAAAAAAAAGAATAAAGAAAGCTAATAAATGAAGTGAGGTACAGAATCCCTAGCCCTTCTAAACTTTTCTAAGCAATGGGCCCCTATTTTTTATCAAGGTCCTCAGAGAGCTAAACTAGCTGATACTGTCAGTATTGGCCAGCAAGGAAAAAACAAACTAAACAGGGCAGTAACTGAATAGTCATAAGAGGTAACTTCAACTTATGCTGGCACAATCATTATGGTATCTTTCTTTGGTTTCACAGATCAATTGTTATTGTTCAGCAAACACAGCAAGACTGAAATATCTTCATTCACTTTCAAAGTCAAAGCCTGATGATGTGAACATTTAAAACTATTAGTAGAATGTATAAAATGATATACTGATTTGTAACAGATTCAATCTGCCATTGTTGTTGCAGGCTATGACACAAATTTCACCAAACCCTGAAATGATTAGTTTTTAGACTACATCTTCTCAGAATCCCATTGCTAGGTTAGCTGTGGTACTTTGGATATTGTAGTCTAAAAAGAACAACTTTTCCAGGGTCTTTATTTTATTGTTTCTTGCACTAGGAAAAGATTGAAATGAGCCTCCTGCTGTAAAACAAATTCTTGGTGCAGTATCTTACATCCATGCAGAACTCTTTCACCCCCATTATCTCAAATGCTCTATCACTGTTTCTTATGTCTAGGTTCTGAACACAGTCATCAACATTCACCTTAGAAAATTAGGTTTTAACCTACTTCAAAAACCTCTGATTTAATCTTTCAAGGGAAAAAAATCTGACCGTTTCCTGAGTTACTAAGCAAGTCCTTTTCTCCCACAGTAGACAGGCTCTTCTTAAATCACTTACATGTGTCAATAATAACTTCTTTCTTTAGTGGAGAGCCAGATGAGAACAGGGGGCCCTGGTTTGCTAGACTGAAAGGTTTTGTTTTCCAAGCTGCCGCTGTAAAGTTCTGATTTGGAAGAAGGGTAAGAAAGAGTGTTGTTAACAGGCTCAAAAGCCAATGCTTTTGGTTCAAACCATATGCAACCAGCCTCAAACAGACATAAAGGTGACTGTGGTGTCAAAAACATTTATAAAAGAAAACATGGACACTGATTAAGAGCTATGGAGGGTGTGACTTTTATGAGGCCTTTCTCTATGTTTCCATTCCTGCTGAGTTAGCACCTGTTTGCACTCTCTCATTCCAGACAGGCAGACACCATCATCTGAGATAATAATATTTTATTACCTGCTCCCTGTGTGCTGGCCAAGTGTGTTCACATCACTGAGCATTTGCCTCAAATATGGGCATTAGGATCTGACTAAACAGGTCTTAGAGAAGTGATCCAATGCCATTTGTCTCCCACTGGCTGTAATCTCCACAATAGAGTGAATGTGGTTTTTGGAAGGCATAGTTAGCCATCCAAAATTAATTCAGTTTGATTTCCAAAGGAATATTTGCACATGATGTTAACTGAAAGAACAGAGGCTGTGTGTCTGGGTTGTTAAAACATCATCCTGCTGAGCCATGATTGCAATGGATTAAACAAGTTATTCTTGAAGTTGATTGTCCTGAGAAATACTTTTCTGCACACACTGTTTATTTTATTTATTACTCCATTTTATTCCTTGCAGACTGGCTACCACATTTTCTTCACATACTATGACCATGTGTAAGACTTCTCTTTACTATTACCATCTAGGAGCTTTCTGTAGAAAGGCTTCTGTTTTCAAAAATTAGTGATTATTGTTGTCTTCAGCAAGTGAATTTACACATAGGGGAGTACCATACCAGAGATAGGCAACTTTTACCCTTTCAGATGTTCTTGGACTGAAACTTCCATTAGCCCTAATCAACATAGCTAATATTGAGGGCTCATAAGATCTGCAGCCCAACTACTTAGGGGGGAAGCAGACGGCTAAAAACACCATTTTGGGGGCAGGGGAGGGGAGGGGCAGCCACACGGTGGGTGCCCCAACCCCTTCCCCAAGTCGCCCTCGGAGCAGCCAGCCCTCCGCATGGCCGGCACTCCGAGGATGACCTCCCGCTGCAGCGTCCATACATGCTGCAGCGGAAGAGTCGCCGAAGGTGTGCCGGCAGCCCTTTGCAGTGCACCTTCGGCAACTTGTGGAAGGAGAGCTAATTTAGCACTCCTTCCAGGGGCGGCGAAGCTGCGCCGCGGTGCCGAGATGTGGGGATACCTCGGCACCGCGGCGCAGCTTCCCGGGGCAGCCCACAGCCGCCCATCTGCTTCCCCCCTTAGAGTATATAGGATGCCCTTTTTAAATATTCATACAGCTGAAAGTATCTTTGAAAGTTAGTGCTATGGTTCTATACTTCTGCAGTCTTTTGTTTCTCTTTTTTTTGTCGTTGGGGATGAATATTTATTATTTCCAATCTGTAGGCCATCATTTTGTTTTCCATATCTGTTGACATATGTTAGTTAGCACTATGATTCTGTTAATGTGATTGCAGAAGTTTGATTGGAATATCATCTGTTCCCAGTGATTTGTTTTTCACCATTTCCCTTATTGCAGCTTCCACTCACTTTTTAGAATTTGGGGTTCATCTTCATATGCCTCTTCATTCCATGTGTCCCGCATTTTGTCAGCTTTTTTATATAACTCTTCTGTGTATTGCATCCAATTTTTTTTATTCCTTCTTGGTCTTGAATTATGTTATCTTATTGTCATAGAGTGTTCCAGTCCTTGGTTTTACCAGAAATAGTAAAAGAGTTCTCATACCTGGGATCAAACATCGATAGGAACAGGGATTGCAGCCAGGAAATCAGAAGAAGATTAAGAATGGGGAAAGTGACTATGAAAGAACTAGAAAATATCCTAAAATGCTAAGATATAGAATTGAGCACAAAAATTAGATTCATAAAGCTATTGTATTTCCTATTACCATGTATGGATGTGAGAGCTGAACAGTTAAGAAAGAAGATAGGAAGAAAATCAATTCATTTCAGATGTGGTGCTGGAAAAGAGTGCTGAGGATTCCATGAACAGGGAGGGGGGGGACAAATAAATGAGTCCTAGGGCAGATCAAGCCAGAAATCATCCTGGAATATTATTTAATAATAATAAAATTTATTTATATCCCGCCCCTCTGAGAACAATTGGGGTGGCTAACAATATAAAATACATAATCCAGTCACACCCCAATACCCTCCCCACCTTAAAAAAGCATTAAATCCCATAAAGAATTAGAAACCATACAAATTAAAACTGACCAACGGCCAACTACATTATCCTATTTATACAACAACATTATATGGCAGCATTAATCAAAACTGAGGATGTCGTACTTCGGACACATCATGAGAAGGCACACTTTATTGGAAAAAACAATAATGCTAGGAAAGTCAAAGGGAAGTAGAATAAGAGGAAGGCCACATACTAGATGGATGGACTCTATTAAGAAGATCACGGGTATGACTTTGCAGGCACTAAGCAGAACAGTGGAGGACAGGGAGTCTTGGAGATATCTCATCCACAGAGTTGCTATGGATTGAAATCAGCTTGAGGGCAGTTAACAACAAAAACAAAAATCTCTGGAAATTCATTTACAATTATGTGTGCTAGTGAAGAGGTAAGCGCTGTGTTTGTGTGTGTGTGCGCGTGCGCATGAATGCGCACGTGCCTTCAAGTTGCCTGTTGAATTATAGTATCCCGATGAATTTCATAGTGTTTTCTTAGGCAAGGAATACTCAGAGGTGGTTTTGCCAATTCCTTCCTCTGAAATACAGCCTATAGCACTTGGTACTCATTGGCACGCTCCCATTCAAGTACTAACCAGGACTGGGCTGGCTTCTTTGCATTTAAATGATAAAGCTGAATTGTAAATTGTAAACTTAGAGGGGATGCAGACGGGCGGCCCTGGGCTGCCCCGGGAATCAGAGGATCGGGGCTGCTGCTAGCACACATATTCCCAATTCTCCCGTTTGCTGCCTTTTAAAAGAGCGGCAAAATGCTGCTCCTATTAGAGACAGCAAAAGGCTGCCCCAAAAGCCAGAATACAGCTCTTCTCTGGCCCTTCCACTGTAGCACATCAGGAAGTCTTCGGGGAGGGGCTGGGGCGGCCGTCTTGCGGCTGCCCCTCCCCTCCCCTGCCTCCAACACACTGCAAACGGCCCGTGTGCAGAGGCCCTTAGTTAAATTGCATACTGGAGTTTCAGCTGTAAACTTAAGAATTAAAAGTGTATTGCATCTTCAGCATATGGTAGAATCATCACAGTAACCCATAAATAATATATGGAATGGCTGTGGGCTGAGTGGTAACTGAAATATTTTGCATATAGTTTCAAATCCTGGTATGTCAGTGCTGTCAGTGCTGAAATAGATGGACCACTGGTCTGACAGTAGGAGCAACCTCTCCTGTTCTTGCTGTGATCTTAGACACAACCTGAAATCACATCAGTTTAAGAACCACTGATGAGAACAATCTGAGTAATTTTATGAGCTTTGCTTTATTTAGTATCTTTAACAAAACATTTTGGTAGACAGCTTTTATGTACATAGAATGTCAGAAAGAGTGACACATTTGTTCATTGTAGTAACTACTACTATAGTGCAAGTTCCTTTGATGAACCATACATCATCCCATGTTGTGAATAACAAAGAAAACTTTTAAAAATATCTTGTGCTTTTTTAGTACTCCCTGGTCCATATTTTCCTCTCCTTCTTTCAAGTGAGGCATTAAATGTAAGATGTGCTGTGTTAACCTTCTGTAAGACTGCCAATGTGAGACAATTTGAAAATGTGCATTCTACAAAATATGATTTACATACACCTAAAAACCAGAAAAGCTGATAAAATATTTTTCCTACTTCAGATGTTAGACCTGTCCTCCACCTGCATTTTTTCAGCTTGAATGGCTTTCTAATAGCAGAAAAGTCAACTCTAGATTACGGTTCTGACTGTTAACATTTCTCTGTTTTGAACACGTAATTTCCCTTTCCTAGTTCCCAGTGTGCCAAATTTTATTTATTTATTTATTTATTTATTTATTTAAAGGAATTATATCCCACCTTTCTCCCACAATGGGATTATATCCCACCTTTCTCCCACAATGGGATTCAAATTCAGTGAAAAGTATTGATGTAAAGTGGACTCAGATTAGCTTAAAGAACAACCATGAGAACCAATGAAGTTAAGGAAATGTGCGTTGGTGAGGGAAGGAGCTTTTAACCTGAATGACCAAATATATAGAGTTCTTCATAAATTGAACTGAAAAACCCGCAAGAGACTTAAAAAGTCTGAATGTGTGGGAAAGGGAATGATTTATTCAGACAGACAATTTTAACTGCTCATCATGTTAAAGTATGGGTTTAAATTTTGCTGTATTCACCTGTGCTTGAGTGCAGAATAAAGGATTGCCACCCCTTTTTTCCAGATTGGCTTGTTGTTATGTGTGTTGTTTTTCATACACAGTGACCCTGGAAAACAGGAGGATGGGAAACAAAACTTTCTTTGGCATTTACATCCAAAAAGAGGCATCAATCTAACTGAAATTTTCAGACCTCATCAACTCAGATGGGAAATTATGGCAGCAAACTTAATCAAATTCTACCAAAAAGGAATATTTACTGGTAATTCAGCTTAATCCTCCCTCTTCCTCCTCCTCCAGCTATAAAGGTGCACAAAAGATCCTGCATCTATTTGTATAATATTGTAAGGATATTTGATGCTGCAGAAACTGCAAATCTTGCGTACTTCTCTGTCAAGACTTTTTTTTAAAATGTTATAGTAAATTGTTGATTTCCTAGGCGTAGTCAGTGTCAAGACACTAAATTTTTGATTTCCTGAACTGAGGTTCTGAATTGGATGTGAGTCAAATCTGGCAATCACTAAAGCAATACAAGTCAAATCAAGATGCTTCCCAAACTGAGGAATTGTGGATATTTGTGGATATTTACAAAGGGGATGGTCAAAGTATAGAGCTGGGGCCATATGTGGCCCTCCAAGTTAATTTCTGAAGATCTTGACCTTCCCAACTCCCAAATGGCCCTTATTCTAGTGACACAAGAGGCTGAATTTCTCACTTCGAAATATCCAGGAGCAGTAGTTTAATTCAGGAGCAGCACTGTTGCACACGCTTCACACCATTTACACTTCATTTATCAGAACCAGAAGTGGAATTCCTGTCACTCTGAGGCTTTGCTTGTTGTTTTGATGATGACATTTTTCTGAAAGTTCCTGTGACTCCAAGAGGGTCCAGAAGGCACAAAATCCCTCACATCCAGTTGTAGTTGACCACCTCTGATTAAAGAACCATGAGTTCTTGCAGTGTAAATCCTTAGATTTTCTCTGGTTTTGCCAGTTGTGGTTGCCCCAGTATCTACTCATTCCATTCTTTTGGTAGGCTATTTGTGATGACTTTCTGGATCTGCTGGATCCTAGTCTCCAGGGTCCTAGTCCAACTCCCAAACCACCACACCACACTGACTCACTTTATAATTACAAATATTTATAAGGATAGCTATAATTGCAAGGTTTGCTTTTTTAAAAAAAACCCCACCCAAATGCACCCAAAATTAATACATTTTAAAAATCAACAAGTGTTTGCAAATGACTCATCCTTTTTAGAAGAAAAAGGTACATGTTTTTTTCTTGATTTTGGTAGTAAGTGAAACCAACTAAAATTGTAACAATTATTTCAAAATATGATGGAGTCTCCTTCTTTGGCAGTTTTTAAACAGAGGCTGATGGCCATCTGTTGGGGCTGCTTTGATTTTGAGTTCCACATGGCAGGGGGTTGGACTGGATGGCCCTTGGGGTATCTTTCAACTCTATGATTCTATGATAAAATGCTATCTTCTTTTGCTTAATTACCCATAAACTCTTTAAAACCTTTATTATTAAACAGACTGGGCACTTTTCAAACAGAAATGGGAAAGTGGAAGTGGTAAGGAGTAGGGATATGTTCTGTAGTAGTTATTTTGCTTCTTTTTATGCCTTGATTTTAAATTTGAAAAAGTACAAACTGGGGCTTCACTGCATGACGGATGTTGTCTTCTTGTTTTCTCTGACTCCTAGCCTTTCAAGATATTCTCTAATGTGTTTGGTGAATATACTAAAGATGGCAGGGGAATCTTTAATTTGCACAGACCATCATTTTTGCCTGTTTAGTATAATTTACTGTAGTTTTCCGCCTGCACTTTTCAAATGCTAATGCGCATTTATGAGTTATCTTCTGTTGCTGTGGTACAAAGAGGCACTAACTCTGTGGCTGAAGCAGAATAGAGATTTTCAGTTGCATTCCCAAAACAGAATTATTGCTAATGTGACTGTTTCTCTCCCAATTTACTTTCAGCTGCCCCAAAGCCATTATGCTGGCACCATATTTTTGGCAGACACCTGGCAGGCACTGTCGGTTATACAACCATGGCAATTATGTTTCTGGGCTTATATTGTGTAGCCTGATGGAAAGCCAACATCATGATTGAGCATATGGATTGGTTGCCAAAAAGTTTGCTTCTTTATTGTGCTTTCTGGAGTGGAAGCAAGCATTAAACACAAGAGACAAAGAAATCACAGATTTAGTCCTTTGAGCAAAATTCACGTCAGAGACTCCAGGGCACCTTAAAAAAAAAAAAAAAAACAGATTTTGTGTTAAAAGAAGATAAAATTCCCCCTGGGGGAAAAATATGAGTAACTAACCACAGTTAAACCCCTTTGATTTCAATAGGAGAGTTTGGCGTATGCTTAATTCTCTTTGTATTAATATATATATATGTATATTGAAAATGCCTAATTTTGTCCCCTTTGAGAATAAAATGTCTTGTTTTTAGAAGGTCTGCACAATATTTCATGCAATATGATAATTTATATTGTACCCATGGTTAAGTTCTTTTTCAAAATAATCTGACAAATGGCTCTATACTTCTTGTTTAAGTGGATGAAACAAAAGTGTAGCATTAAAGGGTGTGGAGTTTTTACATTTCGTTATTTAGATTAGAAATCTAATAGTGAATCAAAAGTGCATCTGTTTTGATTGCAGCTAATTCATTTTTGTATTTGTTGGGTTATCATTATCAGCATGATAAATGAAACAGACAAAACCAAATTTAAATCTTCTGGGTGCTGGCATCTCAAATTAAACTTATTTTAAACAAACAAGAACATTTCCAGAGCAATCTGTTATTTTCAGTTTGTGATACAACTACATAAATATACAGAAATATACTAATGTTGATATACCTCTATATTTACTTCCTGAAGCATCCTTACAACACTTTAAATTGGTGGGTAGAAATTTGCCATAACCATAAATGGCTTATGCAGGATTTGTCCCAAATAGCCAACTATTCAATATAAAATATATGCCTTGACCTTTCCTACTGTCTGTCAAGACCATGTATATTTGAAAAAGAATCTGTTACAGGCAGATAGGTTGATTTCACACCTCAACTAAAATGTAAAACATTTGACGTACCATCTGCCAGAGACAGTGCACTCTCTTTGGTGTATACATGTGGCATTATCATTACTCTCATTTAGGTGTCAGGTTAAGATGGTCTTGTTTCCTCAAGATTCCAGATGCAATTACAATTTCTGCTCTGTTTTACATGTTGGCTGCATTATTATTATTTTTAATTGAGTTACACATAGTACTTTGAGCCAGTGTGTTGTAATAGTTTAAGTGTTGGACTACAACTCTGGAGACCAGAGGAAGGCAAAGGCAACCCCCCTCTGCCAAGAAAATCCTGTGATCATTTGTCTTAAGGTCTCTGTCTGATGGAAATGACTTGAAGGTACACAACACATACAACATGGATAACTCAAACTATCTCAGTCTCAGGGGAAGGCAAAGGCAAACCTCTGAACAAATCTTGCCCCCCCCCCCCCCGCCAAAAAACAAACAAACCTATGATAGGTTCACGTTAGAGTTGCCATAAGTTTTGGAAACAACTTGAAGGAACACAGCACACATACACGCATGGTTAATTTAGTGTTGCCCTGTTACTTTTTTACTATTTAAATCAGAATAATATTTTTGTAGCCCCTAAAAAGGCCCTTTCTTGCACAGGCCAAAATACATTCAACTTTTTAAAGGAATAAACAGTTGACAATCGAACAGCACATGGAGCTTGTTTGCTTTTTGTTTCCTAGCTACTGGGAAGGCAAACATTTCTTTCTTTATTTTATTTAAGAATTCCTGCACCATCTTTCAGAACTAAAACACCCTCTCAAAGCAGCTTATCTAACACCTTACATTAAAATCATGTTAAAATTCAATAAAGGCTAATAAGCATAATAGAACAAAACCAAAGAATGCCAGTCTTGACTCTGTGCATGTGTGTGTGTGCCTTCAAGAGGGGCTGCAGATGGGCAGCTCTGGGCCGCCCTGGGAAGTGGAGGATCAGGGCCATGGCTACCCCACGCCGCAGCCCCAATCCTCCCTTTTGCAGCCCCGAAAAGAGCGGCAAAATGCTGTTCCTTTCAGGGGTGGCAAAAGGGTACCCTAAGAGCCAGCACATGGCTTTTTCTTGCCCCTTCTGGCACAGCGCATCAGGACGCTGCACTGAGAGGGCTCCCTGATGGCCCGCGGCATGAGGACAACGTTGACGTGGGGTTGGAGCGGCTGATGTGCAGCTGCCCTGCCCCATCTCTTCCTCCAGGCGAGCCCTTTGGGCCGGTCTGCAGAGGCCCCAAGTCACCTGTCGACATGCATTTCATAGGGTTTTTTTAGGCAAAGAATTCTCAGAGGTGGTTTTGCCATTTTCTTCTGAAATACAGCCTACAGTACCTGGCATTCATTGGTGGTCTCTCATCTAAGTACTAACATGAGCTCAACCTTCTTTCCATGATCAGCCAGAATCTGGTAACTATAGTGTAACAAAATTCACAATAGTGTAATAAACTATAGTGCAATAAAATTCACACAAGTCAAAGGCAGATTAGAGTAAAAAATATCTTTTCAGATTCAATTGAAAAGAAAGCAAGGTTTCTTTGGTGAGGTAGTTCCTTACAGGGGTAGTGACCACCAAACAAGTTCTCCCCGATTGTAGTGGAGAAGGCAGGATGCCTATCCCTAAAACAAAACAAAAGGAAAGCAAATGTTATCAGTGTGTTCACTCTCCATTTGTTTGCATGATATTTCAAGAGGAGTGACTTACTCATCAGCAAACACACACACACACACATACACACACCAGTAGGCCAGAGGCCAGGCACAGCTGCCTGACACATATCTATAGGCCTTGGCAGACAGCTAATTGAGCCATCTTCCGGGCCCGGAAGAGGAGGGGCAGCCGCACGAGCGGCGCCCCTTCCACTTCCTGAGATCGCCCTCGGAGTCGCCGGCCCTCCGCACGGCCGGAGCACCGGGGATGACCTCACGCCGCGGCGACCGGACGCGCCGCGGCGTTTGAGTCAGGGAAAGTGCGCCCGCCGCTTTTAGGGTGCACTTTCTCTGACATCTAAAAGGAGCGCCAATTTGGTGCTCCTTTTAGAGTCGCCGGAGGAGCGCTGTGGTGTGGAGGCTGAGCTCCGCCGACGCCCTGGTCTGCAGAGGGGGCAAATCATGATGGCAAATAAAGCTCTCTAGCTCTGTGTGCCTCCATCCTGGCTACATAGCAATGATTGTACTGATTCAGAGAGTTTGGAAAGTTACTTTTTAAAGTAACGCACCCATCATTCTTCATAACATTCATTATAAGAGTAATAGAAATGAGTTAACTCACTATCATTCTTAAAAAGTAACTTCTTCCATTCTTTTTTTGCTCTGTTCATTCATTCAGTTTTCATTATTTTTTCCTTTATATAAAATAATAATAATAATAATAATAATAATAATAATAATAATAATAATTTTTTATTTATAACCCGCCCCTCTGCATAGCAACTGGGATGGTGTACAGCAATTTTAAAACAAACATCAGTTAAAATACATCTTCATCCTAACCCAGGCACAGGCAACCTTTTTGAGACCTGGGCCAGTCTCCCGTTGCCCAGGTCTCGGCTGGGCTGAGGGGGGGAGGAATGGCGGGGCGCCTGTTATCAGCTTTGGGTACCCTCCTCCACCGCGTGCAACCCCCCGCACACGCGGCCGCTACCGCGGCCGCCGGCATAGCGCTTGTGGCCGTAGCCACCACGGCACATGCCGCAGCCACCATTTTGGTAGTCCAAATCGCAACCGTGACGTGTACCCTCCTCCGCCACGCGTGACCCCCCCCACACACGCAGCTGCTACCACGGCTGCCGGCATAGCGCTTGCGGCCGCAGCCACCACAGCACATGTCGTGGGCGCCATTTTGGTAGTCCAAATCGCAGCCGTGACGTGTACCCTCCTCCGCCGCGCGTGACCCCCCCACACACTCGGCCGCAACCGTAGCGCTCGTGGCCGCAGCCGCCACGGCGCATGTCGCGGCAGCAATTTTGGTAGTCCAAATCACGGCCGTGACGCGTTTGCGCATGCGCAAGAGTACTGCGCATGCGCAAATACATCACGGCTGCCATTTTGACATCCAAAATGGCAGCCGCAGCAAGCGCGGCCAAAAATGCGCCCAAACGGCGGCGCGCGGCGGCGCGCGGTGGCGGCGGCGGCAACCGACGGCCTGGACTGGTAAGTCCGGGGAACGGGGCCTTTTCCGGCCCCCAGGCCGTAGGTTGCCGACCCCTGTCCTAACCCCTAACCCTCCCACCCCTTAAAACTAAATTAAACTAATACAGAATTAAAATAATGATTAAAACAGCATAAAATACAATATAAACAGCTTTAGAGCAGACAAGCGGTGACAGCAGGAGGGGCGGGTACCAACATTCCTCCATTAGCTGGGAGGTTATTCTGGGAAGGCTTGCCGGAAGAGATCCATCTTTAATGCGTTTTTAAAGCTATCCAGAAGTGATAAGGCGGATCTCGTCCAGCAGGCCATTCCATAGCCTGGGAGCGGTTACAGAAAAGGTCCTCTGGGAGGTCTGCGCCAGCCTAGTCTTCATAGGCTGCAGCAGGTTCCTCCCAGAGGACTGGAATGCGCAGGGGGGATCATATGGGAAGAAGGGGTCCCTGAGATAAGATGGACCCAAACCATGTAGGGCTTTAAAGGTTAAAACCAACACCTTGTACTGTGCCCGGAAACTGATCAGCAGCCAGTGGAGAGATTTAAGCACGGGTGTTATGTCCTCTCTCCTAGATGTTCCCGTAATTAACCTGGCTGCCATATTTTGTACCAGTTGAAGTTTCCGGCTTAGGCACAAGGGTAGCCCCATGTAGAGTGCATTACAGTAATCCAGAGGTGAGGTTACCAGAGCATGTACCACAGTTTCCAGATCCCTCATATCCAGATAAGGGCGCAGTTGGCATATCAGCCAAAGCTGATAACAGGCACTCCTGACCGCCGCATTCAGCTGACTAGTCATGTGAAGTGACGAATCTAGGAGTACCCCCAAACTGTGAACACAGTCCTTGGAGGAGAGTGTGACTCCATCCAGGACTGGAGACTGTATTCCCAAATCTGGTTTTGGGCCTGTGACTGTCAGTACCTTCGTTTTGCCTGGATTAACGGCCTTTGCAGACTGCTAGAAATAGTGCAAATGGAGTCCACTTTAATGGGTAGGGTTAGGGTTAGGGAATCATGGGAAATGTATTTTATTGTGGCACCAGAGCTCTCTGACAGAGAAGGCTCAATGTCTCAGGAAAAAAAACAATTCCCATGATTCCCTAGCACTAACCCTAACCCTTAAAGTGGACTCAGTTTGCACTAATTCTGGCAGTCTGCAAAGGCCCTAAGTTTTTCCTCATCCAATCCATTACCACTCTGAGACAGTCATTGAGAGGAGATGCCATCTGAAGTCTGAGCCGATGATCTGGTCACGGAGAAATATATCTGGGTGTCATCAGCGTACTGATGACACCGCTCTCCATGCCTCTGAATGATCTCACCCAGCGGCTTCATAGAGATGTTAAATAGCATCGGGGACAGGATGGCGCCCTGAGGGATGCCACAATTAAGCTCTATTTTGGAAGAGCAACTGTCTCCAAGCCTCACCCTCTGGGATCTGCCCAAGAGAAAGGAACGGAACCACTGCAAAGTAGTGCCTCCGATTCCTAACTCTTTAGAAGGTGACACTGAGAATCTGTTACTTGGAAGGGGAGAGAAGTCCTTGTTTGATCTCTATATTTCAAGGACTGAAATTAAGCAGAAAAAACTATTCAAAACCAAATGTGAACTGTATATTTATCTTCATTAATCTAAAGCTCAGAATATGCTTATGGCTAATCCAGAGATAGCATACTGAAACCCCTGAATAAACCATTAAAGGAAATGAAAGAGAAATGTATAAGAATCTTGAGAGCTCACAAAGGCCATAGCTCAACAAAAAGAGTTCTACCTCAGTCTTTGTGTATTAAGTTTGCACTCTGTTTTAAGCAAAACATTTTGGAAGTCAATAGAACACCTTCAATAAAGGAGCTCTGGTGGCGCAGTGGTTAAATGCCTGTACTGCAGCCACTCACTCATAGACCACAAGGTTGCGAGTTCAATACTAGCCAGGGCTCAGGCTAGACTCAGGCCTGCATCCTTCCGAGGTTGCTAAAATGAGTACCCAACTGTTGGGGGGCAATGAGCTTACAGTTGTAAACTGTTTAGACATCCCATAGCACGATATGAAGCGGTATATAAATGAAGCAGCTTTGCTTTATTTGTCACGGAGTTACTGATTTCAAGCAAATCTTCTCCAGACAGCTGAAGTATGGCATTATTTCCAGTTGACAGAATGACTACTTACGTATGTAATTTAGATCCTTTGTCCCAAAATGAGGTGGGATCTTCCTAAAGTGTCAGAGTGGATTGTTCCACATCAGGGTGCAATTTATGGGATATCATTTTTTAATTCTCCACTTGGGTGTGGGAAATTACCAGAGAGTTAACAAAAATATTGAGAAGATTCAAACCAACCCAATACAGTAGCCCTTGGTATCTGCTGGAGTTTGGTTCCAGGACCCCCATGGATACCAAAATCTGTGGATTCTCAAGACCCATTATATACAATGGGATAGTAAAATGGCATATAAAATGGCAACATCAAAGTATGTGTGCGTGTGTGTTTGTGTGTGTGTATTTAAGCCATGGATAGTTGAATCCATGGATTCAGGATCAATGAATATGAAGATTTGACTATATGTTTTACTGACAAGATGAAAATCTTGTGGCGTTCCAGATGCTAGTCCACAATTCCCAGCATTTCTTTCCATGGGCTATGCTAGCTAGGTATCCTGGGGCTTGCAGTCCAACCATATGATCCTTGCCCTTGTCTTACTAACTGAGACAAGAGGAAAAAGCTGTTGCCCCCTTCTTTTTCACAATCAAAAAAAGCTAACTGGATTTAAAAGCAGAATTGTTCAGCTCTGGTGACAGGACTGCCTGCTCTGCCACAGAGGTGGGTGGACTTCAGACTTTCAAGATCTACTCCGTGTGTGAGACTGTGTATTGCTGGGACCATAGTTGTACCAACCAAATATATACACAACTAAGAACGACAGAAGCATACGCCTCTGCTTTGAGGATTAGAAACAAATCTTGCTGAAATGTATACATGTATGTACAGTGGGCCCTTGTTACCCTCCATGGTTTGGTTCTAGAACTTCCAGTGAATAACAAAATCTGTGGATGCTGAAGTGCCATTAAATACAATGGCATAGTAAAATGATGTCCCTTACATAAAATGGCAAAATCAAGGTTTTATTTGGAATTTATACTTTTTAAAAATATATATTTCAAGCCATGGATAAAGAATCCGTGGATAAGGAGGACCAACTATATTTATTTATTTATTTATTTATTTATTTATTATCCTGCCTTCCTCCCAGCACAGGATCCAAGGCACCTTAAAACAAATTAAAACAAACAATAACTAAAAGCCTATTATTATGAAAGTTAGAATAATTAAACAATCCTAATAAAAACACATTTAAAACATAATTTTAAGAAGAATAAAAGCATAGCTCACCCTTCTACCACATGAATTAAGAACCAAAGGCCTGCCTGAATAAAAAAGATCTTTGCCTGCCTGTAATAATAATAATAATAATAATAATAATAATAATAATAATAATAATAATTTTTATTTATATCCCGCCCCTCTGCAGTGCAATCAGGGCAGCTTACAACAGTAAAAACATCCCAAATATACAATTCCAAAACCCTCCCACCCCTTAAAACAGTATTAAACATCATATAATTAAAACAATATAATTAAACATCATATAATTAGAAAGAGAAGGGAGATTATTTTACACATCAGTGGCTTACTGATTCAGAGAGCTTGCTGATATATATTTAAAGTAACTCACCCATTATTCATGATACTTTTTTAAAGTAATAGCAATAAAGTAAAATGTAACTTCTTCCATTCTATGTTGCAAATTTATTATTATTATTATTATTATTATTATTATTATTATTATTGATGCTGACTAAGGGATTCTGATAACTATAGTCCAAAATTTACACTGGTAAAAACTGGGATACATTGTACCTTTGAATCGCAATGTGCCTAAATGTATTTACATGTACATAGTTTCATGTGGTTAAAGTAAAAAATTGATAAGATGTGAATTTTCTTTAAAAAATCTTTAAAGAATTTTTAATTTTTAAAAAACTGTAGTGTGTGTGTGTGTGTGTGTGTGTGTACATATATATAAAGCCGGGGCCTCTCCTTTCTTCTCCCACTGAGCCTCACCCCACTTACACCATCTCTTCGGTGTTTTAAAGAGATGCAGACAAATGCCACAGCCCACAATGTACTTTACTGTCCCTTACTTTCCAAGCAATGGTATCCAATCTAAGTAAAAAGAACAAAACATTACCCATAAGAAGTAGGAAAGCTAGAAAAAAACTTCTCTCTCACTCTCATTGTGCCCCTGCCTTCACTCAACAGCTGTTCCTTTAAGAGCTTGGCTAATGAGGAAGGCTAGAGGAGGAGAGCCATTCACACACAGAAGAGGCGCGTGAGGGAGAAGCAAGCATTTTCTCTGTGTGTCCCTGCCTTTGACTCAGCAGCTGTTCCTTTAAGAGCCCTGGCTGAAGCATAAAAGGCTGCGTCCCTCTTGGCACAACAAAGCAGCACTGGAAGTAAACTCACCCCAAAGAACCATGGGAAATCTGGCAACAAGTACAAAAATGGGGAGAATCCCACAAATAGCTTTCACACTGTAGCAATTGCGCAAAAAAATGATATTGTGAATGAAATGGAAATGAATTCATGATATTTTCCTGAAAATGCCTATTGTCTGGTTCATGTCACTTTCTTGTCAGATTCTATGCTGTTTGCACACAACGTCATGTGAAAACCATTTGCGCAATTGTGCCTAATCTGCTGGATAATCACAGGTTCTTACCTTTTTAAACTTCCAATTTTCCCCATGTGATAAACTCCTATGTATTAGGCTTGCCAGATGCAATGGACATCTACTGAAATGCCTTCTTTTCCCTCCCAGCTGTTAACCAGTTTGTTTCTCAGCATCCTATCTATCTTTCAAGCAGCACAGACACTGCATAATATTCCTCTGCTACAGTGAGTCGGTCCACCTGAGAGATGCTTCGGGTTTGTGCCTGTACTGCCCAAAGGTATATTTTTCTTCAGCCAGTATTGTCAGAGGCCTAATCTTGGCCTGAGCCATGAATATTTAACTTTTCAAGAATCAAACAGGGAAAGTTTCCAAAGCATATGGGGAAAGGTCTTAGGTTCTCTTTCCAAAGGAAAAAAACAAAATCTTGTCAACACCTTTTTTTTAAAAAAATCCATGAAACAATTAGCACTTGTATGAAGAAATGGGGAGGAAACCAGCCAACACTGTGTGGTAATATCCTCACTATAGTTCTTCCTTCTAAAGGCTTGAAAAATCTCCAGCTGAGTAGCACTTCCCGCTAGTCAAACTGTTTTCCCCCTTGCCAGAACTGTGTGCAATCTGTTATGTCCTATCCATGCACTGGACTTGCAGCTCCATGGGACATAACAGATTGTGCATTTATAATGTTTAAGCTAACATTATGCTGCGCATACAAATGGTCTAGATAGAGCTTAACCCTTCCTGCATTCATTTATTTTCTCTTACAAATACTACTTCTTTTTTTACTACCAGTCTCTCCTCCCCCAATACACATGGTGCACTAACATAGAGGGAGTTGTGTGTATATTTGTGTGTATGAGAGAAAGATGCAGGAGAGAACTGGAAGCCAGAGAAAGAGTTAACATCAGCTATACCTGCAGATTCCCCGTTACTGATTCCCTTAGTGACACAATCACATTAACGCCAACAAATCTCTGCTTACTAAAGTGTCCTGCTTGAGAAAGAACTTGTCTTATCTCCCCATAATTATCAGAAACAGAATTAATCATGAAAAGTTAAGATTTTTTTTAAAAAAAATATGCAAAAGGGGTGGAGAGAATTGTGCATTTATAGTACTTAGTTTATATATGTCACATTTCATTCTTTTTTCCCTTCTCATGTTGAACTATTTTAGTTTCATATCAGTATACTACCATCTCACTTTCCTATTGTGAGGGAGGAGGGTATAATAGGTGTAGTCCAGTGAGGATGTAGCTTTAAATCTACAGCTTTAAATCTTATGGCTCCATTCCATTCCATTGGACTGGTAATGTGGATTCTCAGTAGACAAGTACTAAAGCTCGCTGGCAAATCCACAGATTAGGGTGGAACCACTAAATTTAGTGGTATGAAAGTGTAGTCATGTACCTGCACTTCAAACAAAAACAAAAGACAGACACAACTTCTGTATGTTAGGGGAAATTCACACTATTTTTGTTGTTATTGTTGTTTTGTGTGCCTGCAAGACTTATGGCAATCCTATCACAGAGTTTTCTGAGGCTCAGAGAGTGTGACTAAAAAAATATGTACATATGGGGTAGTGTGTACATTTGGGGAAATATGCATGGAATTGTGGTTGGATTTTCATGTGGACCTCTTGAATAAAACCACAAACTGATGTGGAAATGAAATATAGTTACTACTGGCAAAGAGAGAGAGAGAAAAAACTGAGAATGATTGATCTGAACAGTTATCTTCATGCAAGAATTATGCAGCAAAGAGGTAAATTGTAGTTCAGTCTTTTTTTTTTTTTTCATTCTATAAGAATTAATGTAGCTTTCCTCCCTTGTCATGACCATTTTCTTGCTTTGTAGTGATCATTAATTTGGGACAGGTAATGAATCTATGGCTGCTCTGTGCCTCCATTATCTCTTTTGTTTCTGTTAGAGGAATGGGATACAATAATGAAAATGGGAACTTAGCCTTCATGTAACTGATAAGATAGAGAGCATGGAGGAATGTAAAATACAGTAGTGTACCTCACAAGCATTAGTGTTCATAAGTAGAAGGCAAAGAGCAACTGATCCCACTATATCCCTCCCCTCACATACACATAGAATCTAGCAGAGTGTAGAGCAGGGGTAGGCAACCTTTCTCCTTTAAGGGCCGAGGGGCTTCAGCTCCCAGAAGCCTCAGCCATGTTGGCCAATAGTCCCATGTTGGCCAATAGCTCCTGGGATTCTGGGAGCTGAAGTCTCTCGGCCCTTAAAGGGGAAAGGTTGCCTACCCTTGGTGTAGAGAGTCACTGGCAGAGTGGAATTTCCCCCATAGCCAATCAGAGTTAGGCTCACTGCAAGGGTGGGGGCCTGCCTAAGGAGTGACTATAAAAGGGGAGGAGCCATTGAAAGGCGTATGAATGTGTCATGTAGAGAAGATGTTTCAGTACAATACCTTAATAGAATTCAGACTCTTGTGTAAGGAATGAAGATTTAAAAGGACAAAAGAAGTCCAGTAAAGTTAGAGAATGTGTCATGTGCTGTTAAACAGAGAAGAGGCACAAAACTTTAACAAGATTCAGACACCTGTGTAAGGAATGAATATTTAAAAGATTTAATAGGCAAAAGAAGTCCAGTGAAATTAGTTGAGTGTGTCATGTACTGTGAAACAGAGAAGTGGTTTCAGTACAAAGCCTTAACAGGATTCAGACTCCCATATAAGGAATGAAGATTTAAAAGATTTAAAATGAAAAAAGAAGTCAAGTGAAATTAGATGAGTGGATCATGTTCTGTCTAAGGGCCTAAGCAGACTGCCAGAAATAGTGCACATTAAATTGAGGCACTGCTCTGGCTCAGTGCTAGGGAATCATGGGAAATGTATTTTATTGTGGAACCAGAGCTCTCTGACAGAGAAGGCTCAATGTCCCAGAAAAAAATACAATTCCCATGACTCCCTAGCACTGAGCCAGGGCAGTGCCTCAATTTAATGTGCACTATTTCTGGCAGTCTGCTTAGGCATTAAGTGAAGAGTGTATTGAGCCAGACTCTCACAGGATTTATACTCCTGTTGAAGGGGTGTTATTGGAACTTGTGTTTAGAGAAATAAAACACACTTTCAGGTGGAGGCCAAGTCAATGAGGGAACTGGAACAACAACAGTCTGTAACTAGTAAAGTGATGTACACATTGTAACAACAAGATTTGAGAACAAACTGTAGACCCTGAGCTCCTTGCTGGGACTGAACTCACAACCTTGTGGTTTGTGAACGAATGGCTGCAGTACTGGCATTTAACCACTGCACCACCAGGGCTCCTAAGTATCCTGGCTCCACAGCTGTCCCAACCTGCACACGTTACCTTGGTCTCTGTTTCTATGCCACAGTGGCTGTCTCCACGAGTATCCCTCCTAGTCATTTGGTGCATTCACCACTGCTACCGGTTACTTGCTTCTGAAATCGAAATAAGGCACTCATGGTGGCAGAGGATGCACTGAATGGTGGGATGCCCATGAAGACAGCTGCCATGATACAGAAATGAAGGGCTCCAGATCTTCGGGTAAGTTTTTAAAATTCCTATTATGACTGTTAACCCCCACTTCTGGTGCAGAATGTGCAGGACATTATCCAGACTGCCTGCACCAGAACTGGGGTTTGGGATGTGTATTGTCCAAACAGGATGCCAGAACAGGAGAGGGTGGGCCTTTTGGCTCATGAAGATAGGACCTGAGACTAACTGCAGTCTAGCTGGTGCAGGAAGAGAGAGGATGTGGCTAAGAACAGCAAGCAGGAAATGACATGAATATATGTTATGTCTAAGCTCTTTGAGAGACATGTAAACTAGAAAGTATGGGTATACTACGGTTGCTAATTCTAACAGAAAAATGAAGGGTATATTCCTAGTCCAAAGAGACAGCTGACAGTGAGACATGCTGGATAGAGTTGTAGTATCAGTCAATTTAATTCATCTCTTACCTCCTCTTCCAAGAATGATGGCTGGACAGCCTGGCAGCACATTCTTTTCTCCAACTTCTAATACACAATAGGAATACAAGCATAGGCAAAGTGTTCACGTGCAGACTAAAGATATTTGCATTGTACTACCATACCTCCCAAAGATTTCAGAAGAATATGGATCTGGAAAGTGTTTTGAGAAATTAAGCTGCACCTGTTTCTTCAGAAAACCAAGCAAAACAGGTTGTCAGCCTATGGGCAAAACCACAAGCGTTTTCCAACTGTTTTTAGTATAGACACTGGCACAGACCTTGCCAACGAGCGTGCATTTGAAAATCCAAATGATCCTGTGTTTTTCACCATTCCTGTTTCTAATGGCTTTTTCAGCCTTGTTTTTTCTGGCTCTTCCTTCTCTCACTCTGGGAGAGTTCAGAGTTTAGAGACAATTGTCCTCCTCCTTTCTTGATGTCACAAATAATTAGACCCAACATGTGTTCATGGAATGCAAGGAAATACTGCAGGGCTGCTGTTTGTCTGGCAATTCTCCCCACATTACTGTCACAAAGATGATGGAATGCCAAAAAAAAAAAAAAAAAACTTAGAGAAACTCAGCTCCAGAGCTCAGAAAAAGTACTTTTTCAAGGTTACAACTATCCCAGAATCCTCCAGTCAGAGTGACCAATGACAATGCTGGTTGGGAAATTCTTAGAGCTGCAGTTCCCCAAAGGAACCCTTCTATGCTCTGTTCACATCCCACTACAGGACTCTGTGAACATTTAAATCTATATAGTCCTTTCTCCAAGGAGATTGAAGTCTGTTAAAAACACATAAACCCTTCAATTACAATACACAAAAACAACAACAAAACCCAAAGCAAGAAAAAAATATTATAATAATGTGTAGTCCTATTGATTCACATTGTATTTGCTTTATTCTTCTCTCTGTTGGATAATATCAGTCATACATCTAATCAGCTACTATTTTCTCTCCAAAACCCACCTGGGAGCTTTTGGCAATGAATGTGGAAAGTCTTTGCATTGCCCTGTTAAAAAGATTAGTGTTTAAATGAATGTGATCATCTACTGAATTAAGGCACCACTGAAACCCTGCTCTCATTTCATGATCTCATACAGGCCTGGCTTCCAAAATGTCCCCTGAGAATTGTATAAAATTGGTCATCCCATTGTTTAAAAGCAACCTCTGCTCGACAAAGGAAATGTGGCTGACATTATCACTTAAAGGGAACTACTGATGCCAAGACGATATAAAGGGGTACAAAAAGAGCATCAGTAAGGATATAAAAGAATGTTTTTAGTTGCAACAGCATCAACAGGATCAGGAATCAGTTATTACACTTATTTATTACACTGTTATATTATACATCCTCCATGGAGCCTAGTATGGCATAAATTATATTTCCCCTTTCTTCTCCCTGTTGTTTCCTGTTATCTTCCTAGCAACCATGTGAGGTAACTTAGGTGGAGAGATGTGAACTGGCCCAAGATCACCCAATGAATTTCCAAACTGAGTGTGGATTTGAACTCAGGTGTCTCCAGTCCTAATGAAACCACAGCGCCACACCAGATCTTACATAATATACATCCAAGGACTGCAGGCTTTATCAGCACTTCCCAAATGCTGCAGTATCTGTGCCCTGCTCTACTCCCACAGAATTTAGTTTTCTAAGAACCTAAGCTTTCTGAAGAAGAACAATAATTATTAATTTACAGTCATAGACCAAATCTGAAGAAAAAAGCTTCATGTCTTTGTTGTTGCAAACATAATGCCTAAAAATGTGGTTGCAGTGTCTCAAATGCCACAGGAAGTGCAGAAGAGACTGCCAGAGTTGCAAGTAGAGCTACACATGGGAGATTATTGCACTAACATTTAACCTGACTGCATCCTAATAGCGTGCAGCCTGGAGGTGGGATACAGGCAGGAATTATTGCACATAATTCACCGCCAATTCTGCTGGCTGAGTGCAGCTCAGCTGAAGTCTGGGTCCAAGGAGTGCTCAACAAGCTGCTTTTCAAAGTCAGAAAGCCTCGAACTTTGAAAAGAGGCTTGCTGAGCACTCCTGGGACCCAGACTGCAGCCAAGCTGCACTTGGCCGGCAGAATTGGTGGCAAATTATGTGTGACAATTCCCACCTGTATCCTGCCTCCCAGCTACACCCCATTAGGGTGCAGTTGGGGGTAAATGTTAGTGTGATAATCTCCATGATAAAGGTTGCCTTTCTACTTCTCTCCTAGTGCTAATATGAAGGGCAAAAAGAATGGTGCTCATACTCACCAGACATTTCCTATCCCACTTCTGCAAATTACTCCTAGGGAGCTTTTGAACTGCTTTTTCTCAGCTTGCAAAGCTAGTCATTTTAGCAGTGGGAACTGTGGAGTGGGAATTGCTGGGCCCATAGGAAATTGTTCAACTTGCATCTCCAAGAACTCCTCAGTACTGCTTATGGCTGATGGGAGTTACAGTTGAACAACATCTGGAAAACCACACATTTTCCACCTCTATCCTAAATCCTTTATTACATACCCTATGTATTCAGGTTTTTAACAAATCAATCCTGATCTGTCTATTTTCCTAGGTAACATTATAGATCTAATTATAGATAGTATGAACTCCAAGACATTTCTCTTTGTGAACCTGAGCCCCAAATTGTGCCCTCTTCCATGCTAACTTTAAAATATTTGTATCACTATTCAGAAACACATTCTTGGCTGTATCTAGTCACCATGATCCCCATTATTCTAATGCCATCTGAAGCAGTGACCATGGAGAGAGTTGGACACAATTAATAAAGAAGTCAGGAGGGGGGATTATCAAGCATCTCTTTATGGTTGTAAATGGTCTGAATGCTACACTGTTCTGGAAAGAATGCTAATCAAAGCCTTTAATTTTTACCCCAGATTTATTTGAACTCACCCTGATTTTAACTCAGAGTACAGACAATTAAGTTAATTAAGTACCTTGGATCAAACATTGGTCAGAATAGAGCCTGTAGTCAAGACATAAGAAGACTAGGTACCAGAAGGGCGGCCATGAAAGAAATTGACAAAATCCTAGTGTAAAGATATACAACTGAGCACCAAAGTTAGAATCATCCAAGTAATTATATTCCCAATGACTATGTGTGGATGCAAGACCTGGACAGTGAAGAAAGTAGATAGGAAGAAAATAAACTCATCTGAGATGTAGTGTTGGAGAAGAATGTTGAGGATACCACAGAAGGCCAAAAAGAAAAATGAATCCAAGGGCATAGTAGATACAAAAGAGTAGCAGCAACAGCTGGAGGAAGAGAATGAGGGAAAAACTTAGAAAGGGGGTTACGTTCCTGGGATCAATATGACATTTCCTGGAAAGGGAAGGGAGGCAAATGGAAAAGAGAAAAAGTAAAGCCTGATCTGTATAGAGGGATGAATGAGTGAAGGAAGGGGGAACAGCGGTGGTAGCAATGGAACCCCCATCTTTCCCCTAGAATTAGGGCTGAAACTTATGTTGATAATGCTTCTCCCCTTCTTTTCTGTACCCAGACTGAACCTCAATTGGTATACCACTGGAGACTTTAAAGATCTAGGTTTGAGTCCCCACTGAGCCTGTCACTCTATCTCAGTCTCACCTACCTCACAGAGCTACTGGTGGATGGATGAAGTGGGAAAGAGGCAAACAATGTATAATGCATTGCGCTCATTGAGTTAAAGCTGGCATAGAAAAGTAAATCAAGGATAAAAGGAATACATTTCCATAGCTTTCTCAGTATGAGAAGCAGGAATGGCAGAACATGGGAAATGGTATGTAGGAGCTTTATCTTTTTGAGACAACATTGTATTTGGCATTGTTTTTACATTCAAAGAATCACCTGCAGAGCAGGCATGACAATCTGTCAGCTTCAGTGAGCACCCTGAAAGTCTGTCATGGTGGTGCTTTACAAAATATTTCAGTCTGTAAGGGATTTTTGACCAGTCCATTTGGAGGTCTCTCACTGATGCAGAGAGAGATCCAATTTATATGCTGTTTACTAAAGTTGATGGCGATCTGAGCTATTAACTTATCCATGCAAAAACTACAGGCCAATATTAGCCCAAAAAAGCAAAGAAATTGGGTTTGGTGTTTTTTTGCAAGTTTCTTTGCAATATAATTAATTCAACCCACTGAATTAATTGCAGAAAAGGAAAAGAAGGAGAAAGAAAAGAAAAGTATAATTATGATAGATGTTCAAGAAAGGTACATCTTCTCAAAGCCTGCTTCTACAACATTAAACATTGATTATAATGAAATTCATTAATATTCACATGTTGATTATGCATGCTATATATAATGGTAGCAAATACAAAATAATGGTCACTAAGCATAGTTACTGGGTATTAACCATGGAAATCTAGAACTGAGGATGTGTGCAGTGCTAGTTTGAAACTTGACACTTTAAAGTGTTAACTTGTGAATTACACATAGGTTTAGAAAATCCATATGCAAATGACACTCCAGGACTACGATTCCCATTTGGATACATGGTGTCCTGGGAAATCCTTCTGGTTAAGCTACAATGCATTGATGGCAAGAGACTCTCCCTCTTCATTCCAACGTCACCATGCTCTTGGTGATCAAACATGTTGGTGTGGATATCTATCTCTGGATCAGAACCCAAATGTCAGTTATTAGTACAAAAAAATCAGCCAAGAATTTTCATAGTGAGTACTAAGTAGTGGTAGTTGTTTCTTCTTAGAATCAAGGGCTGCAGGTATGGAAAAATCTATCAGTTTTGCTTTCTCACACATTTAATTTTGTTTCAAACTGAAAAGATATTTGATTAAATAGGAAAAAACTTGCAAAATATGGGAAATTATTCCAAAGAAACAGAAATGAAATCTTCCTTCATCTTTACCAGCCAAATTCATTCTAATGTTCTAATGGAGAGAACTATGGGCCTGAACAGACTGCCAGAAATAATCCAGCTTGAGACCACTGTAACTGTCCTGGCTCAATGCTAGGAGATCATGGGAATTGTAGTGTTTTGTTTTTTTCTGAGACATTGAGCCTTCTCTGTCAGAGAGCTCTGATGCCATAATAAACTACAGTTCCCATGATTCCCTAGCACTGAGCCAGGACAGTTAAGGTGGTCTCAAGCTGGATTATTTCTGGCAGTCTGTTCAGGCCCTATGTTGTATCTGCATGAAAACTGAGTGTTAAAGATTATGAGCATCTTCATACAAATAGAAGGTGGCAACCTTAATGTAGCACTAACGTTTTAAAGCTGAGTTGAAGACAGTTCTGTTCGGGGAAGCATTCCAAATCACCACCTGATTAGCTGGTTGTTAATGTATTCTAATGTGGCTTTTTTGTCCATTGTAACTAGAATCATTTTAAGAGATATTTTAATTTTATAACTTTGTTGGTTTTTAGATTGTATGCTGATTGGCAGGTTTCATTTTTACTTTTATTTTTCATTTGCTTTGTAAAGCGTTGTGCAACCTTTACAAATCTGTTCCTTTCAGATCTTGCCACAGTCAAACTTTTTAATATCAAGGTTTTTTTCATTCCAACATAAAGAATTTTGATCAATTCTCTTTTTACAATGAACGCAAGCCTAATTTTCACCCATCTCTAGTTGTAAGACTGAAGCTGAACATAGGCTAGCAAATTATTATTTCCCCCTATGGCACTACCAATGTACATGTTATCCTATTTGAGTAGTTTACAATTGTGAATTTGACAGTTCTTGCCCTCAGGCTTACAGTCTAAATAAGGCATGAAATACAAAGAAAAGGAAATGGCAATTGTGGTGGGGGGGATTAAGTCCAGTATATCCATTGGATTTCAGGGCAGTTGGGATGGATGGAGGACCTTTTATCAGTTGCTGGGCCTAGGCATGGAGCTGTGCCTCCCTCTTCTTCTCTCCCTTTTTAGCCAGTTCAGTCGCAGCTGGGATGGTGGAAAGGCCTTTGATTTCACTTCATCTTGTAACTAAGTGAGAAGTGTTATTTTACTGCCTAATGACCAATAAATTATTGCATTGGGCTCATGTAGATATTTTGCTGTACAAAATATGCTGTGGAACCATCCTATCATATCATCATGCTGATTCACAGAACAGGTGGCAGAAGAGTGAACATAAATGGTTTTTGTATTTCTCGACAGAGAGAGTTGTGCCATCAGCAGCACAGAACTGGGCTTTGATTATTTTCATTGGATACCAGATGGCAGGACAGGAATTGTTGGTTTAATGTGCTTCGTGCAGATCTCTGTGAGTGGGAGTTCAGTATTTATCTTTTTAAGCAAACTATAAACTTCATTCTGTTATTTTCACTTTTATTTTGCTTTAGTCTAATCTGTGTTGCTTTGCTTTAGTCTAATCTAGTTTGCTTTAGTCTAATCTGAGGAACACACACTACAAATAAACAGCATGGATTCCTTCTGATGCACAGAATAAATGACAATGCTTCTCCCACCAAAAATTTCCTAGACACTTGCTACATGACAGTCAGCACCATTTTAAAAAAAAAAAAAAGGGGGGGGGGAGACAGCTGGCTCCAAAATGTTAGCACAGGAAATTTCACAGTATGCTGAAGTATTTCATTTGATAAACATCCTAGGGATGCTAGATGAGATCACAAGTTTCCTCCTTGAACATTCTGATTCCATGGTACTGAAGCTTACTGCAATCTGAGCATATAAATTTTAAAATCCCACCATATTTACAAAAAATTGTAAAGGTTAAGCAGGAAAAGAATGCTCCATATTCCTAATAGACACATCTAAAGTCAGCAGGATACAGGGTCAGTACAAAACATTGTGCTGATGTTCAACAAATATCAGTGTGTTAATGTTTTGCAATTAGGGAAACCAAGGTGGTGACAATCCTCCTACCAAGAACTAAACTAAATTTAGTACAATTGCTGTTGGAAGACGTTACCATCAAATGAAGTAGCTTCAGTGGCAATCCCAAAGGATTCCTTTGAAAGACTGGGGGGTGTCACCATGTAATCTGCATGTTATAGTTTTTAGTTTAAGATAACTGCTCTCTGACAGTCATAGTTTATAGTTTAAGATATGGTTTAAGATATAGATTATAGTTTAAGATAAATGATAGAATGTTATAGTTGAAGATGCCTGGGATGCAGTGGCTCAAATGGTTAAGACACTGACTCTGTTGATTATAAGATCAGCAGGTTAGCAATTTGAGGCCTGGGCGCCACATGGTGGGGTGAGGTCCTGTCACTAGTCCCAGCTTCTGCCAACCAAGTAGTTCAAAAGCGTGCAACTGCAAGTAGATAAATAGGTACCACTTCTCAGTGGGAAGGTAAACAGCGTTCTGTGCAATCATGCTGGCCACATGATCACAGAATAGTCCTCGGACAATGCTGGCTCTTCAGCTTAGTAACGGAGATGAGCACTGCCCCCTATGGTCAGACACGACTTGACAAGGGAGAGGTTATTAGATGAAAGGGAGTGTCACTGGGGAATACCTTTACCTTTACTTTATAATTGAAGAGAACTGTTCTCTGGCAGTTTTTGGACTATAACTCCCACCATACCTAAGTGGCGTAACACACTGTGAAGGATGATGAGATTTGAACTGCAAGTCCCACAATTGTTTACCACTGGCTATGTGAATGAGGGCCAATGGTAGTTGGAGTCCAATGACTACCAGGGAGCCACAAATTTATCAAATAACTACTCTAACAATATATGTTACTCATCCTCAACAACTGTTAGAGAAATTTTACTCAGTGTATTGAGAAGGGTGTTGACAAATGCTAGAAACAGCATGGAAAAATAGAATACATTTTGCCAAAAAAAAAAAAAAAAGTTCTAAGACCAATAACTGCTTTAAATGAATGTTAAATGCACCAGTCTCAATACAGCTAATGTTATCCATCATTCCAGTCTTCTTGAAAGTAATGGAACAAGTTAAATCCTATTGCTTTCAACTGGACTTCATCAATAATAATAATAATAATAATAATAATAATAATAATATTTATACCCTGCCCCTTTGAGGTTAATCGGGGCAGCTCACAATAAAATACAGTACAATAATAAAAACGAGTTACCCCCCACCCCCCACATCATGGATAACTTTAGCCGATACAGAGCCAACATATATTTCCCACAGAGAAAGTTAAAGGTACCATGTTAGAATGAACTTCCTTACATAAACCATGGACATAGGCTGAAAAGCCTAGACCAAATGAATCTCAAAAAATAATTGCCTCTCTTACGTAATGCAGATACTTTTCTCTCATTTTTCTTATGTAATGCAGACTTTTTCATCCTGCTAATATTGTCATTTTCTTCACACCAACCTTTTAGGGCCCCTAAATACATCTTTTAAAACAACGTATAATGAGTCTCCAGACAAGTATCAGCTTTTACCAGCTATGGAAAGCTTTATGTAATTTTCTAAAAGACTCTTGGCTTTGTAGTTGGGCTATCTGAGGAGGAGAGAAAGTCACCAGAGTCCGCAGGACATCCTGACATGACAAAAGTTCAGCGCTATCTCACACTTCTTCCCCTTATATATATTCAGACTTGAAGTACTGAAAAGCTACAGGTTTGTTTCTGGACTGTATAAAATGGTTTTCAAGTTGTTTGTATTACACACAAAGGAAGGAGAGGAGGAGGAGAAGAAAGAGGTAAAAAAATTATGCTCCCCCTATTAGCTTTCTCTTTTAGATGTGGGTGCAAAACAGTAGTGAATGTTTCAGAGACCTTAGGTATACTGATAATAAAAGTAAGACTTCATATAGGAAGGAAGGAAGGAAGGAAGGAAGGAAGGAAGGAAGGAAGGAATTAGAACATAAAAATACAGGTGGTTGTCATTTTGGGATTTATTTTTATATTGCACATTTTAATTGCATCCAGTTAATACACATACTGTTGTTATGGGCATGGCAGATGCCAGGCATATGGTGGATAGATTGCATTTAGTCCAGAATATTTTTATTTAGAAATTAAATGTGAAAAATAAGAGTCGGCCTTAAAGAGATCTTGATAAGTCATGAGAGATGAAAAGCATTATTGTTTGAGGGGCAGTCCTTTCCTCTTTTTCTTAAACTTTTGCCATCATAATTTGACTATTACCTGAATGCATTATTAGAAATTTACAGTAAATGCTGGAACTGAAAGTCTTGATTCACAAGATTTTATAAAGAAGAGTGTGGCCTAGAGATGTACATCTTTGTGTAGTTAGTTGGTGCATTCAAGAATGGAAAAAAAATGAAAAGTTTTTCTCCTCGCTGGGCAAGACTGCAAAGGTGCATTTTTAAATGGTTTTTAGCAGTGAGGCCCTTCCTGACAAGCAGGTGTGACAGAACACCACAGGTAGAAGTTATTAGATGAAAGGGAGTGTATAAGGGTACAAAACTGCTCCTCCCAATCCATAGCTTCTTGCCCCAGTATGCCCCCCCCTCTCCTGTGCACTTTTCTGTTGGACTGTCAGAAATTAGTGCAGCAGAAGGAGAACACTAATGGGAGAACCCACAGGAATGTGAATGACAGGTAATCCTCTCATATGCCCCTTTTGTTTTAAGAAGCAGAGCTCATCATTTGGCCCAAATTGGCTAAAAAGCTGGTTCTTCAACAATGGAGAGATAATTGTCAACCTCTTAATATTCAATGGTTTCAGGACCTAACAACATTTTCAACTTTTATATGCATGGGATACAGGGGGGAAAATTAATGGACGTATTTTGGGGCATCTGGATGCTTTCATTAAAATTCATTTCTAGGTTTTTTTCTCTTCCACCATTGTACTTCTATCTTTTTTTCCTATGTAGTTCTTAAAGCTTTTGAAGTATTTTTTTCCTTTATATTCTTTAAATGAGAATTGTTTTGTATGATAAAAAAAATCCCCTCATGCCATGAAAACATACCAGGTGATACTTAGGCAAGTTAAGACTTTATCACACAAGGCAGGTAAATAACAATTACAACAGGATAATAGCATCTTCTGTTGGGGCTTACCACATAATATCATTCCTCTTCTGTTGTACTCCCAAGGGAGACATTTTGGAAAGCATTTCTTTCTATGTACACAAGAAATCTGTTAATGGCATCCTTTTCTGCTAATGTTCTATTATGGCTTCTAGTGCAATAGTTCAATTCTGTTTTAATGCCAATTTTGGGTGATCAGCAGGTGGTTAATGGCTTGGCTTTGGCATTGGTGCCCTTTGCTTCAGGTGAGAAGAAGGGGTGGAAATTTCAATCTGATTTCCTTTCAGTTGGCAAGGTAAGTGAGGGGTGAAACAGACTGCCCCTGCCAAAGCCAGATTGGGGCCGCAGCAACCTCACGCCATGGCCCCGATCTGCCTTTTTGCCGGCCGAAAAAGGAGCAGCTCTCTGGCCAGCTTTTCCTGCCATGCTGCGGACGGAAGCTGGCTTTACAGTGATATATTTGAATTATGATTTATCAGTAACATCAGTACAAAAAAAAAAAAATACTAAAGATTCTGTGTGGGGTGGTATGGGAGGAGGTCAATGAGGGAGTGACACCATGAGTTACTGCACCAGGCCTCATTATGGCATGATGGCAGTGCTGCATTTTTGCCTACAACTCTAGGGCTCCAATGCAATTGTCTCTGTAATTTAATACAATAACAGCAACAGGCATGAATCTGTCTAGCTCTATTTTATCAAAGATCTTGAATTTTCCAACACCATGTTATTGTGATTTAGGCCCATGGATGACAAGTGGAGCCACAGCAGGGGTGGTAAGTCTACTTTTGATTTTACCATACCAGAAACTACTCCTCCTGCATCTTCTCCAAGTTGCATCGGTTCTGGACCTCTCCACTCAGATATTAAAAGTAGCAAATTTATCACACTTGTACTCAGTAGTTGCTAGTTTGGATGTCTCTTAGGCATAGCATATACTAAAAAAAAAAAAAAATGGTTGATTTTATCCACACTTGCTGCATCAGTCTGAATTGGGTTAATCTTTATTTTGCAGTTCTTTCTATTATTCTTTCTCTCCCTTCCCTTTGATTAAACAGCAGAATCTTGCAGACCCTCTCGCCTTGAAAAGTTATAAAACTTTTATATGTAAATACTAACTAAACCTACTTTATATATTTTAACAAAGAGGATAAACCTTGCTATATTTTTCTGCTGGGGAATGTGGGGTGATAGAAATGGTTGTTGCTCACCTTCTGCTTGCCAGTATTAATTACTCTGTGTGACATGGCTAGAACCCCTGCCTGATGAGGCACCTGCACCTTCTTCTCACCTGCACCCATCTGTGACAATTGTTTGACATCTCAGAGTTTATTGCAGCAAACAGCTCTGGTCTCCTTCATATAGGAAAGGTAAATTCAGTAAAGACTTCTGCATCCTGCTCAAATAATTAAATAAAAAATTCCAGTTCCAATTTTAATTAAACACAAATTCCGATTATTTCACCAGTTCTTGAATGAGGCCCTTGGCCCAAATGAGGCAAGTGCTCCACAGCCCTTAATATTGCCCATCCCTTCAGGTTCAAGGCCTAGGTAAGTACCCTAACATCCCCATCCTGGTTGCTTAGACAGGTAGACCATCCTCCAGCTTCTTACATGTTCCATAGATATCTCTTTTCACAGGTGTCTCTTTCCAAAGGTTTTCTCTCTCAGTCCAATACTTCTCTGTGGGTTGTCTTTCCTCCTACTGTACACCTGTACAGGTCTTCATGTTGCTTCTCTCAGGGGAATTGCTCCTCTGAGCACTCCCACTCATGCTTTTCAACCTTAGCTAATCCCCTTCCTTATCCAGCCCTAGGGCTTCCTGGGGAACTCCCACTCTCCTCCATCTTCTTCTCTGCTGCCTGAATTTGCCAGCCAGCCATGAATGCCTGTTGTCCCGACTCAGCCAATGCTCCTTTTTTATAGGTGCCCATTTGCCTGCATCTCTCTTATTCCCTCATTGGCTATCAGGTCACGTAAAGCAGAGAAGATGAAGTAGTTCATTTGCTGCCTCTGTGGATCTGGCTTGAGTTATCCACAGCTTCCCATGCATCCTCTACCACCAGTGTCATCTCCTTTCTGCTCCCCTTCGCTGCCTATTTCTCTCCTTGCCTTGCTCACCTCTTCCCTTTTGAAGAGTCCACCACTGTTCCTCACCCCATCTTTCTTATTCTGGAAGCACCTCATCCTGTGCTGCAGCCAGGCCCAGAAGTGTGTGGCATTCCTTGATTTTATCTCTTTTGGGTGCTGCCATCTCCTCCAGTCTGCAGCCCACCATATTTCTTTGCCACTACCGCAACCACCCAAGTAAGTTCCCTGCTTCTACAGGTTCCCTGTCAACACCCTGCTACAGCTACACTCTGCATGTGGCTATCTTGCATATCTCCCCAAAAGCAGAGCTCCTGTTCAGTTTGGAGCAACTGTGGAAGGAGCTGCATTAACATCAAGAGATTTGTCACCATCTTGGCAGCATATTCCCCAGTCACCTCTGCTTGTGCCCACATTGGATTGAAGACCTTCCCTCCCTGCCACACATATATACACAGAGAAATTTGTATTTTATTGTAAATTCCACAAAACAGATGCACTTTTGTGCTGTTTTCAAATGTAACCTTTTTGCACCAAATGTGTGATTCTAGATATTTTTTTTCTCCAGCTCTTTTAGGACCATCTTCCAATTTTGTGATTTTAAAAATAATTTTCTTTGTACTGTAAATTGCACTGAAGTACAAGAAAGCAGATATTTATGACCACAAGTTGCACCTCGCTTTCAGTTTAGCTGCAAAAGTTGAGAATTGGAATACTGAAATGTGCACCCAAAAGATTCCTTACCCATCCCTAGCTACAACAAAGCATGGAGTGGAGACAACAAAGCATTATATATATTTAGTTTAAACTAGAATGACACATCCTATGTTGGAATAAACATGTGGCACACATTTTTCTTGGGTATCCAAGCAGAAGTTATGTTTTGTCCTTATTACAAATAAGCTCTAAAATTGCATACTGTTGAAACAGCATTATTATGAATAGAAAAAAGAAGTCAGGTAGCAATCATCGTATGAAAAAGTAATAGAGTGAGGATGAATAGAGATGGAGATTGCCAGATTCTGATGAATTCTCTGAGGTTTTCTAGAGATGCTGAGTTTTGAACCAATTATAATGATTTGTTGTTTTGATTTTACACACACACACACACACACACACACACTCATTAAGTTTATTCTAATCACCTGCACTATGGATCTCAGCCCAAATAATTTTCTTTCTGTAATATTAACATTTGCTACTTGTTTTTCTCAGCACGCTTAAGCTGTTTTTCCAAAGGCAGGAAAGAAAATGGCAATCCTCCTGAAAAAGGGAAGCAATCTTCTTAGGCAGATGTAATTGGAATGGGTAACTGAATGGCCAATAGCCATCTAACATAGAATAGATAATAAAGTTCTAAATCATTATAGGAGAAAACTTAGCATCTAAGTTTTGGCATGAACTGAGACAGAAACAAAAATGGAATTCATTCCTTCAAACTGAATGCAATTTTGTATATTTTATTAAAAAGGAATGAATTCTATTACCCCAGAACCCTTTTGGACTATATTGTGTGTTGGGCTGGACCAGTGAATTCCCTTCCTTATTGACTTCAACAGCCAAGATCACTAATTGAAAAGGCCTTTGTGCCCACATCTGCTCTCTGCATTCATGTAAATCCCTGTGGATAGCAGAGCTCCCTAGGAACACAGGAGTCCCATGAGATCAGCAGATGAGTGGATAAGGTGAAGCACAGGGGCCCAGATTTTTCCTACAGGAGTCACCATGGGGTCATTCACACTACGTTATAAACTGGTTTGCAAATTAGTTTAAAATGATGTCGTTCACACCAGCACTGGGTTTTTCCGGCCCAAATTCAAGTGGGCCCATGTGAAATCCCCCTTAACCCGGGTTTTCCACTCGTGTCTTTTCAACAGCACCTGGTGTTATTGGGATACCGCCAATGGGAACTTGCTCCTGATCCCATTCGGGGCATCCAAGAGGGAGTAGTGTAATGGGCAGCGGGTGGGCAGAGGAGCAGAACATAGAGGGGCAAACAGGGGAGAATCCCCCCAAGGAGAAGCTCTCATGGGGGTTTCATGGCAAGGGGTCCTCAGAGGGGCTTACCCTCCCTTGCTATCCTCAGAGGCTGACAGGGGGCAGATCATGCCCACCCCTTTGCTCTCTCCCTGCCAGCCAAAGCCAAAGCAGGGAACATCATTAGTGTACTTTTTTTAAAAAAATGGCACACCTTATGCACACTTTTGCTATTGCATGGCCGCAGTAGACAGTACCTTTAAATACTCACATTGTCAATATGACAAAGGTGTGCATGTTTTTGTTTGACATTTTTTAAAAAAAAAATCAGTGAGGTGGTAATTAGGGAGTAATTTTTCCCTCTTTCCTCAGAAATAAAACCACATCAGACTCTGTTCTGCCCTCCTTCTCTTCCTCGCTTCTTCCTCTTCCTCTCATCATCCCCTTCCTCTGCCCCTGTTGCCGCATCTTCCTTCCTCCTCTTCCTTCCTGCTCCTCTTCTTCCTTTATCCTTTGTGACCGTCCTCTCTCCTCTTCCTCCCTCCCACACCTGCTTTGTGTCTGTCCTCCCTCCTGTCCTCTTCCTCTCTCTTCTTCCTCACTCTTCCTGCCAGGATTGAATATCTCTGTGGCATTTTATCCCATTCCTGAGTGTGAATGGAAATCGGGATAAAATGCCAAGGAAAGATTTTATCGTGGCAAGTTTATGGAAATAACCTGGTTTCCACACTGGGTTATTTCCTAGTGTGAATGGGGCCCTAGTTACAAAACTTGAATATATCTCTGAATTTAAACATAATGTCAATGATTGCATAAGCTCCTCTGATAGGAGATGAAGAGTGACAAGGATAATGGCTGTTTGCTGTGACCATTCCCATGTTTAATATAACAGTGCTAACTGTGGTACAGTGGAGTTTTGATGCTGGAGACTCCTAAGAATCCAAAGTCCTGTTCCTGTAGTTATTGCTACTATTTATGCTCTTCTCTAACTCTTTCTCCCTTTTCTTCCTTGTCAACAAACTCCTTCCTGTTGTTTAAATGGGAGATAATTATGCTATGACTCCATGGCTGGTATTAATCTGTAGCTGCTTTGGGGGACATATCCAGAGACAAGGAAAGTTATCCATGACTCTCCTGATACTCCACTAATATGTCCCTTTCCCCCTTCTGTGAAGTCAGTAAGGTTGTCAGAATGCAAGACTGGTCCTGAGTCTAAGGGACTGCCCTCTCTTCTCCAGGCATCATGGTGAGGGTAAGGACAAGGAATCTCAGGATGTGAGTGCTGCCTTGAAAAGTATAGATGAAGACATATATTCTAATTTGTTATACTTGGAGTTTTCTTTTAATAACATGCTCTGCAATTTTAGTGGATGCTTAAAGTGCCATGCTTCATGACATTACCAGGGGTGCCCCTTGTTACACCACCAGGGCCTGCCCCCTGTGACATTACAAGGCATTGTCCTGTGTATAGCTCTGGTGCTAAAACCTCAGGGCCTGAGATAGTCCTGACCTGGCAATCCTAGAAATCAGAGTTCTGACATCAGAGAAACACTGACCCAGGAGATTCTGTGGCAGTTGGGAAGGGAGCTATGAGGTCAGATTCTCCCTCCAAAAACAGCTCTCACTATCTATCTTACAAAAGAAGATCCATGATATCCTATGACCCCCTAGTATGTTTTCTCTGTGTCCGTAGGATTGCACATCAATAGGAATTCTTCTCACATCATCAAGCAAAACCTATTTTGATTGCTTAGTCATGTTAAGATGGGTCAATTGTCTTATTGTATTTCTGACTTTTAATAGTGTTGATGGGTATATAATGTTTTGCTGTTGCTGTTGTTGTTGTTATGTGCCTTCAAGTCATTTTGCAACTCTAAGGTGACCCTATCATATGGGTTTTCTGAAGCTAAGAGTGTGTGATTGACCCAAGGTCACTCAGTAGGTATTCATGTCTGAGCAGGAATTTGAACCCTGATATCTAGTCACAGTCCATTGTTTAAACCACTACACAATGCTGGATCCTTGGGTTTTTTTTATTGTACTTTGTATTTTTGTGACTGTATAATCCTATGCATTGCACACTATCCTGGAATCTGTATGGATAAGAGCACTTTCAAAATGTCAAAACAACTAACTCACTTTCTGCACAAAGTCAAAGGATGAAGCTTGATGACTTATGGAAATGATTCTGGACTTCCTGTTCAAGAGTGTGGGAGGATTAAAGGTGATTTTAGCTTGAAGTGTGAAAACAGATTGAGTCACTCTTACAGCCTTCCTTTCCCCACCCCCACTGTCATGTTGGGGATCTTTAGCATAGTCTCATCATTTATATTTTAGCACTAAAGCAAAATGTTTAGTTCCTGCCATATAAAAATTTAGTTTTACTGCCATTGCTGTTTATCCTTGTCATCATCATCATCATCATCATCATCATCATCATCATCATCATCTTTTACTCTCCAGAGTAACTTCCTGACTTTCCCCTCCTCCCCACAAGTAAATTGACTTGAACTGTGTATTATTCATTCTCTTTTCCCCTTTGTTCTGCCTAATAATGTAGCTGCCAATCTCCAAACATGCAAAAGAGGTAAATTTGAAAACATTATTGGATTTTATATTATACTATTGAGAGAATTGCTATTTTTCCTCCTGCAAGAGAGAGACAGCTCTATATTAACTATTCGCAGACAAAAAAAATTGGTGACTCTTTAATGGGAAAGAAAAGAAGTGACAGGTATATAATTATTTGAGTGTTCTTACTTTTGTTGCTTTTCCATCCCTCCTGCCAGTCTTTTTACCCATCCCAGCCTTATTTAAACTAAGTTCAGGACCCCTTTTGCATGAGTACAGTCTGCATAGTATGAACACAGCTGTAGTGACATTTCTTGGCAAATAAGGTAGAATGTTCATTTTAAGGATGAGACAAGAGCAATTTTGGCATGATGGAAAATATGCATGCACATAAAGACCATGTGGATGCAGAAGATGATAGGTCTAGGAATGGGAACAGATGCTAGAATTTGAAACATCAGTTCTTCTTGACTTTACACATTATTAATGGATTGATCAATTGCACTTTCAGATGTCTCGATGACCAGAATTCTCTGGGTAGCACACAATACCTTAAAATACAATCAATAAAACAAGAGATAGAGGCAAGAGATAATGAAACCAACAACAAAGTGTGAAAGTATTGAAATTCATGAAACCAGTAACAGTAGCATGCTATGATCTGACACACTCTTCCAGATACTGCTGGAGTACAACTCCCAACATTCCTCCTCACCACTGGATATCCTGGCTAGAGATGATGACAGCTGGAGTTCACTTTCCCCATCCTTGATCTAAACCAATTAAAAGAGTTCTCAAAATATCTAGGAATATATATTTTTTAAAAACTCACCTGTGATGAAGTGACATCTTGAGAGAACTTGCCAGGCAAGACTGTTTAGGGAGGGCATTTTAGAAACAAGATGCCATCGCTTAAAATGCCCTCTCTTTTGCAATTAACCATATTGTTAATCAATGTATGTTGAGACCAGGCCACATTAAATAAGCTTCCTGTGTTATGTTTCCTTTGTTGAACTGGGCCTTAATCTCATGTGTGTATGACAGAAAATAAACGTGGAAAATTCAAATTCCTAAGAACCACTTTGTCTTAATGGGCACCTTAAAAGCCACTAAAATAGAATAAACCAACATATTGGTAAACAACAAGTTTCTGACACAGTTTTCACAGAGGAGAGGCTGATCCTATACAAGTTTATTCAACAAGTCTATAAACTGTTGTTTCATGAGAGTGCAAGGAGTAAGAAAAGATCCAGAACCTCCTAACAAACTGTATGACTAAGACAGAAAGATATTATATTTAAATTAGATTAGAAGTGATGTAGATATTAATCATTTCAAGAACTATTACTCAGGATTAGTCTGAACTAGGGATAGGCGAGAACTTTGTTTCATTTATTTTCAAATTTTACAAATTTCTTCATAAATATAATGGAAAGAAACTGAGATTTTCAAAATTCAAATGTAGGAGCTAATGAAATTGACATAATTTGTTTTCTAATGCTAGTCCCAACAAGAGTAAACCAATGGAATCAATTGATAAATGGTGAAGCAACACTTAGGACGTTATCACACAGGGGAAATCTGTTGGTTAATCCACACAAATCCCAAACAAAAACTGAATTTGCACCTCACGATTTCACATGACGTCGCACAGAAACTGGACATAAACTGGTATTATCCGAGATCTTTTTAATTTCAGGAGTTTAGAGGAAATGCATTTGCGAAATTACAGTAATTTCGCATTTACTGTAATGAAAAGCAAATACGCATGGACAATTCTCTTTTAAAACCTGGAGGAGGGCCAAGAGGAGGAGGAGAAGGGGTCTCCAGGGAGGGAGAGTCCTGGGCTCCTTCTCAGTGCCAGGGAAGGGAAGGGAATGGAAGGGAAGGGAAGGCAGCCCAGGAGAAAAAAGTTTGGGACGGAGGAGAAGTTTGGCATTTGGGATAGAGGGAAAAGGAGGGGAAAGAAGGCTTCCCTCGCAGCAGCTGTGGGTGGATGTGGGTGCAAGTGTGGGGTGTGCTTGTGGAGCAACTTGGAAATCCATCTCACCATGAAGTTCTGCCCTGGAAGTCCTACAAAGGGGAAAGGCTTATGGGGGGGCATGGGAGCTACCTCCAGTTTCCCCCTCTCAATCCCTCCCTTGCCTTGCCTTGCCTTTCCAGCCGCCTCCTCCTCCTCTGCTCTCTTGAGAGGTCCTAACCCAAACGGAAGGGGGTTAGGACCTGTGCAGGAGGACATTACCCCAAATGGAGGACAGTCTGACATTTCCTCCTGGGAAATGCAGGACCTGCCCTGGAAAAAGGAGGAATCTTGTCACAAAGCACACCCATTTCCAGTACATGTATGGGTTCTTTTCACTTGTGTATGAAAGTTTAAAACGTCTTTTTTTCGCTTTTAACTTAATTCCGTTATTACTGCATTACGTGTGAAAAGCTTTTGCATAATTAAGCTCTATTTTCGCTTTCTTTTCGGGATGCTTCATTTCCACTTTTATTATCTCTTTAACAACGAAACTGGCCCATGTGTGATAACGTCCTTAGGTATATCCTATTCATTTAATGGATCTACTCTATTTAGCAAGTGGATTTAGGTCTAACCATTTCAACCTAGGAATTATACTGTTATCCGAAAAGCCTCATTCATGCTGTTATGTGCCAGCTATGGATGAAAAACAGAAATCCAGGTGCCCTGCACCACCACGCCACCCTATCTTCAGCTGCATGCTTTGAACTGTTACAATTGTCATTGACTGAATTATATAATTGAGCTTCCAATTGTCTGGGAATTCCATTGAAAACAATAGGAGTTAATTTTGAGTAAACATAAGTCCAGATACACAGAGATAGATAGATAGATAGATAGATAGATAGATAGATAGATAGACAGATAGATACACACACACACACACATATATATATATATATATATATATATATATCTTCCTCCCCTCTCTCCCACCTCTGTGCATGTATAGGTGTGTGTATACATGTAGATAGATAATAATAATAATAATAATTTTTTATTTATAGCCCGCCCCTCTGCGTGGCAATCAGGGCGGGGTACAACAAGTTAAAAAACAGAACAAAGTTAAAAGACATTCCCTCTTCCCATAACCCCATCCTCCCATCCCCCTAAAATAGAATTAAACAACAAATCCAATTAAAAAATGCCACATAGTTAAATTAAAAATAATTTTTAAAAGATGATAGATAGATAGAGACCATATTCCTCTGCAGTGACTGGGTAGCAAAATTTTGTTTTGTTACAATCCATGTTTGATTATCATTCATATTAACTATTTTGGAATATGAATTGTTGTACATCAATGAAATAACAGATCAAATTTTATTCAGCTGAATATCACACTCCACTGTTATAGTGCTATTTTTCCATTTTAACTCCTATGGCTACCTCCTGAAGAATCCTGGGTTTTGCTGTTTAGGAAGGGGCATATAGAATTCTCAGCCAGAGAACTCTCAGGCCTCATTAAACTACAAACTCCTGAATTCTGGAATGCATAGTGCAACACTGTAGAATGGATTCTTTATTGGTTGGTTGAAGGAGCTTGTACAAAGCACATTGGATTATTATAAGTGCTGCATAAAATTGGAACGGGGACAATATATTTTCTTCCATGTTTGTTTTTTCCTCCTTCAACAAAAGAATATGTTTCCTTATCTGTAGGTTGGCAGCTTTCATGTCAGTGGAGTGGTAAATCTCCTCTTGATTTCAATCTCCAATATACAGAACGCATATGGAGGATAGAGTTTAGAAACTGGATACCTCCTATTGAAGCTCAGGTTAAAATCTGGAATAGACTCATTGATTCACTGACATGGAAGCCCTTGACCACCATCATCATATGTTTTTAGCAGTTTGACATGTGGTGCATGTGTTGTGCAGCAGTTGGGTACCAGCAAGTGCCAATCTGAAGGTGCTCATTAGGTATAAACATATACTAGCATGCAGAGGGATCTTATAGTACCTTTGAGACTAATTGAAAGAAAGAAGTTGGTAGCATGAGCTTTCAAAACCCTGAGTCTATTTCCTCAGATGCATGAAATGTATGGTCCAAGGACAGACCTATATAAGCAGGCTGTGTGAGAGAATAGCAATAGAATTGCAAAACTTGTGGTTTTTGAGATGAGGTGACAAACTCTACCAGCTTCTTTATTTCAGTGGACTCAATTTGCACTATTTCTGGCAGTCTGCAAAGCTTGCATGTCTCAAAGGTGCTACAAGATCCCAGACTATATGTCTTTGAAACATATACTAATTAGCTTGGGTTATCTAGTCAACAGAAAATGTTTGATTTAGATCATTAGTGTTGAAGGGGGTTGCTTAAGCAATTTGGTATTTTCAAGGCTTTAAAAGTATAACCATGATTCAGAACCTCTTATAAGATACTCATTCCAGAAGCTGTTGCTCAGATATTTCAATGTCTACAAGACTCAGGAGACTGAATCAAATGCAATATGATTGGAGGGGAAATCTCCACTATTGCAGTTGCACTGGATCACAACTTTTCACAAGCAGTTTTACAAATCAGTTGTAGAAGAGGCACAATAAACTGTTTGTTCAACAGCTTTGCATAACCTCTTTCACAGTGTGTTGCACAACCATTTGTACACTGCTTCTACCCAAAATGGTACTAAGATTTTTATAAAAATCTTGAGCTAATTGTGATAATGTCCAGTTGCTATCACAGCAGGCTTTGAATTAGTTCAATGACACAATTTGATACAGACTAGGAATTCATTTTGATAAAGGAACTCTGCAGACTGGCCCAAAGAGCCAGCCTGGAGGCAGAGATGGGGCAGGGCAGCCACACGCCGGCCGCCCCAACCCCACGCTGACACCATCATGATGCCGTGCGCCGTTATGCACAGCGTGCGGCGTCAGGGAGCCCTCCTGGCACAGCGTTCAGATGCGCTACACTGGAAAGGGTGAAGAAGAGCCACATGCCGGTTCTTAGGGTGCCCTTTTTCCACCCCTGAAAGGAGCGGCTGTTCTGCACCCCACCCAAATGTTATGGTCAGTGCTTTGCAGTAGATGCCCTCCAACTGTTCTGATTTGTCAAGGAAGAGTACCGATTAATCCTCTGTCATACATCTTTTTCAGTGGCTTTTAAAATATCCCAGTTTGGCTGATATGCCAGCTGTGCCCTTTCCTGGGAATTAGGGACCTTGAAACTGTGGTACATGCACTGGTAACCTCTTGTCTTGATTTCTGCAATGCACTCTACATGGGGCTACCCTCATGCTTGGTCTGGAAACTTCAACAAGTACAGAATATGGCAAGTACAGAAACTTCAACAAGTACAGAATATCTAAAAGAGACCACATAACACCAGTACTAAAGTCTCTTCGGTGGCTGCCTGTTAGTTTCTGGGCACAGTACAAGGTGTTGGTTATTACCTATAAAGCCCTAAATGGCTTGAGTCCAACCTATCTTTGGGACCACCTCCTCCCATACAATCCACCCCGTGCACTTAGGTCAACTGGTGCAGCTGATAAAAACAAGGCTGTCTGCAACCTCCCAGAAGGCCTTCTCATCAACCGCTCCCAGATTATGGAATGGCCTGCCAGACGAGATCCGTCATATTACTACCTTAAACAGCTTTAAAACTTGCCCTCTTGATCCTTGCCCTTCATGGCTGGCTGTCCAGGGTGGGGATGCCTTGGTGGTGTTTCTTAAGGACATCATCAATGCATCCCTCAGGGAAAGACACATTCCATCTTGCTTAAAGGAGGCGGCAGTTAGGCCGCTTCTGAAAAAACCTTCCGTGGACTCCCGGATATGAACAACTATAGGCCGGTCTCTATGTTACCATTCTTAAGCAAAGTGATTGAGAGGGCGGTTGCTCTTCAACTCCAAGTGGTCCTGGATGAAACTGATTATCTAGACCCATTTCAAACTGGCTTTAGGACAGGATTTGGAGTTGAGACTGCCATGGTTGCCTTGACCGATGACCTGTGTCTGAGCATCGACAGGGGTAGTGTGACCATGTTGGTGCTTTTAGACCTCTCAGCGGCTTTTGATACAATAGATCATAGCATCCTCTTGGATCACCTGAGTGATAGGAATTGGAGGCACTGCTTTGCAGTGGTTCCACTCCTTCCTCTCAGGCAGGTCCCAGAGGGTGCAGCTCAGGGACAGTTGCTCCAGTAAAAAGGAGCTTACTTGTGGCATCCCGCAAGGCGCCATTCTGTCCCCGATGTTGTTCAACATCTATATGGAGCCACTGGGTGAGATTATTGGGAACATTGGGGCTGGATGTTATCAGTATGCTGATGACACCCAGATCTATTTTTCCCTATCTTGATCGTTGGCCTCGAATTCCAATGGCGTCTCTCCTCTCAATGACTGTCTTAAGGCAGTAATGGGCTGGATGAGGAAAAACAGACTGAGATTAAATCCAGACAAAATGGAAATGCTCACGGTGGTCGCCCCGAAACCAAGGATTGGGTTGCAACCGCCAGTCCTGGATGGAGTCACACTCTCCACGAAGGACTGTGTTTGCAATCTGGAGGTGCTCCTTGATTCGTTGCTTCAGATGACTAGTCAGGTGAATGCGACGGTCAGGAGTGCCTGTTATCAGCTTCGGCTGATACACCAGCTGTGCCCTTTCCTGGAATTAAGGGATCTTGAGATCGTGGTGCACATGCTGGTAACCTCCCGTCTGTATTTCTGTAATGTGCTCTACATGGGGCTACACTCATGCTTGGTCCGGAAACTTCAGTTGGTACAAAATATGACAGCCAGAGTGGTCTCAGGTACATTGCGGAGAGATCACATAACCTCTGTGCTAAAATCTCTTCACTGGCTGCCTATCAGTTTCCAGGCTCAGTATAAGGTGTTGGTTATCACCTTTAAAGCCCTAAATGGCTTGGATCCAATTTATCTTCAGAACCGCCTCCTCCCATATAATCCTCCCCGCGCACTCCGGTCTCTGGGAGGAATTTGCTTCAGCCACAAAAATCTAGGCTGTCTGCAACCTCCCAAAGGGCATTTTCGGTAATTGCCCCCAGATTATGGAATGGCCTGACAGATGAGATCCGTGCCTGAGTAGTTTCAAAAAGGCGATGAAGATGGATCTCTTTCGGCAGGCCTTTCCTGATTGATCCTGGCCTTAGGAGTTATACCCTTGCCCTTTTTCTGTCTTGATTGCTGCTGTCTGGTTTTTGTCTATTTATTTTTACTTTTTACTGTATGTTAGTTTGATCTATTTGGTTTTAATGGATATTGGTTTAATACACTTTTATGGGGGATGGTGGGGAGTTGGGGTTTTTAGATTGTACTGATGTATTTTTAATTGTTGTAAGCCACCCCGATTGTTTTAACAGAGGGGCGGGGTATAAATTATTATTATTATTATTATTATTATTATTATTATTATTAAAAGGGCTGTTAAGATGGATCTCTTCTAGCAGGCCTTTCCTGACTAGATTTCCCAGTCCCAGGAGTTAGCCCATCCTCTCTTCTATTATTCTCCGCTGTAGTCGTTACTATTGTTATATATGGTTGTAGACTGCTTAGGCTTGTGAGACTTATTTTAAATGTTTTAATTTATGATTGTTTAATACTTTTTTAAGAGTGGGTTTGGGATTTTGGATTGTGATTTTATTGTATTGTACTGTAAGCGTATGCTTAATTTTAATGCTGTAAACTGCCCCGATTGCCTTGCAGAGGGATGGAATATAAATTATTATTATTATTATTATTATTATTATTATTATTATTATTTCTCTCTCCTCATCCCACATTCCCTCTTTGACCTTGGCTTACTTCAGTTATTGCAATCTGAATTCAAAGAACAAAAGTAGGTTGCACTCAGTTACCTCAACAGGAAGGAAAGGAGAGAAAGGGATTGAATCCTGAACTTCCTTGCATGCTCAGCCAAAAGCAAACTGCTACAGCTTCTCCTACCTTGCATGTTCTTCCTCATTAAGAATCTTTGCCATCTTGATGTTGTCTGGCCTGGTTGATTTTTATTTGGAAATATTGAAAAGCATGCAAAAATACTGCCCAAGCCTGTTGTCCTAGGTGAACAGATAGGTGAATTAAGACATCCTTTCTGATTTTTAGCTCAGATCCATCCATGATTTGCACTTTAAAACCACAAAGAAATTGGTGCTTAAATGAGTTCAGGCCTTGTCATTCCAGGTCTTTCATTTCAGTCTCCACCAATCTCTTCCTCGTTTGCTTGTTACCATGCAAGTATTGTCATAAGTGACAGCTTTTGTTCATTCCTGTTAGTTGTTCAGATACCTGTTTCAAAGCTTTTTGCAAATTCAGCCTTTCAAATGCTTGCTTGGGAGGCTGTGATAAATGCTGCAGCAATGAATGTATTGTGGATGCTGAACTATCATCACCTTTCTCACAAACAAAATTTTTACAAACCCTTGTAATGCAGAGCTTTGACAATGTTACTAATACCTAGTTTAAAGTAGTCCAAGAGAGCATCAGTCAAATGTCTGAATTCTCTCCTCCTTCTCTTGTAGCTTAGTAGATCTTGCAGAGCTGAACTAAAAGGACTTCATGAATAAGTAACAAGTCACTAGTCAGGGAAACTGCTGAAATATTTCAATATGAAAATGTTCAAAATGTAATAAACTATACAGTAAGAGAACATAGGGGGGTTGCAGACTGCCAGAAATAGTGTGAATTCAGTCCACTTTTAGGGTTAGGGTTAGAGTTAGGGAACCATGGGAACTGTATTTTATTGTGGCATCAGAGTTGTCTGACAGAGAAGGCTCAATGTCTCAGAAAAATAACAGTTCCCATGATTCCCTAGCACTAACCCTAACCCTAAAAGTGGACTGAATTCACACTATTTCTGGCAGTCTGCAACCCCCCATAGACACCTTGTTAAGGCTGGCAGAAGAAATTTGAGCCAGAGAAGGTGTGCTATCCCAGAGCTTCTCCCAATCTTTTATTGTGCAGTCTGCTGCCTCTTGAAACAATAAGTTGTGGCATATGTTTTTAGATTGCCTTTTAAATAATTTTTAAGAATTATCTATTTATTTGATTTTTTTTAAAATCCCACCCTTCAACCAAAGGCAACTTCTAGAATGGCTTACAAAAAACAATAATTGCTTAGGCGGGTTGCAGACTGCCAGAAATAGTGCAAATAGACTCCACTTTTAGGGTTAGGGTTAGTGCTAGGGAATCATGGGGACTGTTTTTTTTCTGAGACATTGAGCCTTCTCTGTCAGAGAGCTCTGGTGTCACAATAAAATACAGTTCCCATGATTCCCTAACCCTAACCCTAACCCTTAAAGTGGACTCAGTTTGCACTATTTCTGGCAGTCTGCAACCCCTATTAGTCTCTGCCTTCAGGCTTACTGCCTAAAAGACACAAGTCACAAAGTACGGGATTACAAGGACGGAGGGGGAAAGAAAACACATAATGTAGGGGCCTAAATACCCTAAAGGCACCAGATCCCATCTGATCTTGGAAGCTAAGGAGGATGAGCCCTGGTTATATATGGAAGGAAGACCACTAACAAATACCAGGGGATGTAGGCTATATTTCAGAAGAAGTGACAAAATCACCTTTGAGAAAAACCCTATGAGATTCATGGGTTCACCATAAATCAGTAGAGGACTTGAAGGCACATACAGTGTGAATTTCAGTGCCCAAATAAATAAATAAATACTGATTCAGTAAATGGCTACAGTTAGGTTTACATTCTACTCTTGTGAGCCAGAATGTTCCTTGCTGTCCTGTTCCTCCCTATGTTTCTTTTGTTCTGCTGCTTTATTTCTTTTATTTTCTAATAAGATTTTCCCCATCCTTTCATGGCAAGAAAGATGGTTCCTCAACAGCCTTGATTTTGTGTAAGTTATCTTGTAAACTTTTATAGAAAAATATATTCCAAATAGTACTACTAGTTGTTGTTATGTGCTTTCAAGTTGAGACTTTTTTAGCAAGATTTATTCCGAGTAGATTTTCATTTCCTTAAGCTGAAAGAGTGCGATTTGCCCAAGGTCATGCAGTGAATTTCCAAGTTGAGCTGGAATTTGAGCCCAGGACCCCCAGAGTCCTAGTCCAACACTAAAACCACTACACTACACTGGCTCTCACTACTGTTGTTGTTGTTGTGTGCCTTCCAACTTCTAATGACCCTAAGGCAAACCTGTCATAGAGTTTTCTTGGCAAGATTTGTTGAGACAAGGTTTGTTATTGTCTTCCCCTGAGGCTGAAAGCATGTGACTTACCCAGTGAGTTTCATGGCCAAGCTGGGAAAGGAACCCTGGTCTCCAGAGTCATAGTTCAATAGTCAAACCACTATGCCGCACTGATTAAAAATAATATCAGACAAAGATGGTAAATTGTCTTAAAACAATGTCATTCAAATTTAAAATCCACTCATTCTCCTGAAAAAGTCATTTTTCTAAGCTTTGGTTTCTGCACCACCTGAGATCTAATTAATTTGGCTTAGTTAATCATTCTTGCATTCTTCTGTTTTGAGGGATGGCCTTTCCCCATACAATCAGGCCCATATAGAATCATAGAGTTGGAAGAGGCCACAAGGGTCATCCAGTCCAACCCCCTGCCATGCAGGAACTAAAAACCAAGGCATCCCTGACAGATGGCCATCCAGCCGCTGTTTAAAGGCCTCCAAAAAAGAAGACTCCACCACACTCAGAGGGAGTGTGTCCCACTGTCTCACTGTCAGAAAGCTCCTCCTAATGTTGAGGTGGAATCTCTTTTCCTGTAGCTTGCATCCATTGTTACAGGTCCTGTTGACTCATGTTTAACTTGTGGTCTACTAGGACTCCTAGATCCCTTTCACACATAGTCTTGTTAAGCCAAGTGTCCCCCATCTTATATCTATGCATTTCATTTTTTGTCCAGTACCTTACACTTCTACATGTTGAAATTAATTTTGCTTTGGCTCAGCTTTCTAATCTATTAAGGTCATTTTGAATTTTCATCCTGTCCTCTGGGGTATTAGCTATTCCTCCTAATTTGGTGTCATCTGCAAATTTGATAAACATGCTCCCTATTCTTTCATCCAAGTAATTGATAAAGATGTTTTATAGCACTGGGCCCAGGACAGAACCCTGTGGCACCCCACTAGTCACTTCTCTCCAGGATGAAGAGGAGCCATTGCTGAGCACCTTTTGGGTTCTCCATCTTCTCTGCACAGTAGCCATACCATTTCCTTCTTCTTTCTTCTGCTACAGATATGTCCAAAAAAGATCTGCCCATATGTCAAGATTTGCCTGAGAGATTCTTTTTGAATTATTTAGGTTGCAGGCATAAGAGACAGGGTGATTTCCGTTCCCATACTGTGATGTTTCCTTCCTATTGACTTATGCCCCATCCCTTGTCCATGCATTTAAGCAAGACTTTGTAGCAAGTAATGTGAGCCAAATTATAATATCAGTGTGTGGTTCTTTTATAGGGATGTGATTGTTCACTAAAATTGTTACTGAAGGTAACAACAACTAATTTTGGCAATTTCCTATCATGAGAAAGTCTTCAAAGACCACATGATTTTTTAAGGCCATTCCCAATTTGAAATTTATTCTGCACAAAATTTGCACATGGATGTTTTGTACAAAAAAAAAAAAGCATTTTCTGCATGGAAACTAATATCTGAATGCAGAACCACCAATTCCTGCAAGGAAATGCAGTTTTCTGCACAGAAAATTCTGTTTTTTTGCATAAATTAACCATGTGCGAATTTTACACAGAATAAATCCTCAATTATAGCATCTTTTCTGTGCAGGGACCTACATTTTCTAAGCAGGGCTTGATATTTCTGCATTAAAATATTATTTTCCATGCAGAAAATGCTATTATCTGCACAGAAAATGTTGTTGTTTTTTGTATAAAACAACTATGTGTGAATTTTGCACAGAATTTGTCCTGAGCTGCAAAGATTCTTAGCAGTCCAGGATTTTTATCAGGGTTTCCCCACATTTTAAAAGTATGTTTGTCTACCATTTTTCAAATATTTTTGAATATTATTTCCATCCCTATGCTTTTAAAATCACCAAGGCCTAATGTTTCCACAAATTCACTACAACATGGAATAATCTGATTTTCCACCAATCTTCTGGGCATTACAAACTATACAATAATGGAAAGTGTTTTGTTTGTCCATCTGTCTGCTATGCTACACAAATGCTTAATACAAATTTAAAAAACCCTTAACAATAGAGTCATCCAACTTGGTATGTTAGGTAATACAATTGAAATAAAGATTGCAGTATACTTCTAGATCTGCTCCAACAGCTACTGTGAGCATCTCACAAATAAACACTTCAGAATTCTGATTTTTTTTTTCTTTTTTTTCTCTAGAAGACAGCTCTGTGAACTAATTTTGACTAAATTTGATATTCAGACTTAGGGGAAAAACAGATGGCCCTGAAGAGCCAGCTTGAAGTCACCCCTTCCAAAGACTGAGTGGGGCTACAGCAAACACATGCCATGGCCCCAATCTGCCTTGAAGCCAGCCAAAAAAGGAGTGGCAAAGATCTGCTCCTTTTTCAGCCAGCAAAAAGCTGGCTTTTCCTGCCCTGCTGCAGCTTGAAGTTGGCTGCAAACCACTATGGCAGTGTACAGCATATAAGTGCCACACTGCCACACCTGGGCAGCTTCCTGGCTTCCAGGCAGCTTCAGAGCATTATCAAAGCATGCAGCATATAAACACTGTGCTCTGATGACACCCTGAAGGCATCTTTTATGGTCCATCTGTTCTGGCCCTTAGGCTGACATCCCATACATTTTTGTAGAAGTTTGAGACTTATTCAGAAACTGGCATTTTTCAGAGGATATTGCGGCTTGTGGTCCATTTTCACTAGTGTGAAATGTATTTTAAAGATTGATGGTTCCTACACTCGATCTTTTGTTTCATTCAAATCATTAGTAAAATCATAAAGATTTTGTTTCATTCAAGTCATTAGTGAAATCGTCAAGACTTCAGTTAGTTAGTTTCCTGGTGCTTTTAAAAATGAATCCACAGAAATGAGTTGTATTTTATTGCACCGACTGAAAGAAAAAAATGATAATGCTTGGTAAAGTAGAAGGCAGTAGGAAAATAGGAAGACTACATTGCAGATGGATTGATTAAATGAAGGAAACCATGGACTGATTCAATGAAAGAAGCCATTGCAAGACCTGAACTAGATCTCCTGGACATCTCTTATGTATAGGGCCACTACATGTCAAACGTGACCTGACAGCACATAACTGACATACATGACAATTGTGAAAAGGAATGGTGCCATGGTACTTATTTTACATGAGATTTAATAAAAGGCGTACAAGTTTACTGGAACACTCTACTTGCAGTAGTCACCCTGATGGAGGGCAATCCCAACCAGCCAACCTTGATGAAGGTGTGTACTTTGAAATCTACTTTGTCTTTGTAACTTGTGTTGCTCCTGGCTGTCCCATGTATCAATTTCCATATGCAAGGCTTTTTCACAAACTTGGCACCAATCTTGCCTTGTGACTGTTCTAGTTCCCTCATGTTTCAAACCTAGATGTCTCCACTGCATTCATACTAAACAATATCACTGCCATGCTCGGAGGTCTCATGTAGGTCCTTTAAATCCTCATAATCTATGGACAACATACTTTTTGGTTATACACACACATGCAAATGTGTCTCTGTGTGTGTGTGTGGCTGGAGAGGGAGAAAGGACAGGATATATTTAGGTATATAGATTTTATGTTCCTTCATTATTCTGTATATTTAAAAACTTCCTCTTCATTGAGATCTTTAATGAAGCTGAAATTAATTTTATGTTTTAGAATACTTTCTCAATGTACTAGATATTTGTTACAGCTCCTCTTTTTCTTTTTCTTTTTTCTGCATGCATGCATATATCAAACATTCCTGATATAATTCTTGGAATATTTATTTGGGAACAGTGGATTTATTTCTGATGTACAGCTCTAGCCTCTACTCATTTCTTCCGAAAGCAGGCCCTGCACAGTTCAATAGGATTTATTTATTCACAGGAAAACGTGGATGGCTTTGCAGGCTGAGTAGACATCATAGGATCAGTCTATCCTCTGACACAGCTTTGTAGCATTCAATTAAGATTCCTTAGTGTGTCCAACAATGCTGTAGACAGTAGGCAGTGTGGAACTGCCAGTAGCAGAATCCCATCATTTCTTATCAGATAAGCCCTGAAATTAGTAAAACCTGACAGCTCACAAACACTCTGTGAAGTCTTGTTTTTATCTTTGAAATGCAGATACTGTTGCCCCAAAGGCAACTTACCTTATGCCCAATGAGGCTGAGCAGATCTTGGTGGCAACTCAATAGCCAATCCCGTTTCCTACTGCTGTTGATCTAAGGAGGAACAGGAGGATGCTAATTCTGGGAAACATTCTGTATGATTTGTTTTAATGGCAATGGCTATTTAATAGATTGTCACTGTTCTGCCAGCATAGATTAATTAGTGAGTACAAAATAAGAAGTGATCAGAATTCAGCAGTGAGTGCTTACAAAATAATAATCCTTGGTAACAGACAATTCACAGGATTTCTCACTCATTTCTAAGCCAACTGGAAACCACCAGCTGCCATATCCTATGAACCATTTTATACCTATCAAGATAAACCATTTGTGTAGTTTGCATCACAGCTTGCAGATAAAGGAGCCATCCTCCATTTCCCATTAAAAACATCTTTGCCAATGAAAACTAGAAAGAGAGAGCTGTCAGCAACATAAGCAGAAAGTATGGATGATGTATGCTTATAACCAACCTCTTGAATATGGGTCATCATCATCATCATCATCATCGAACTTTCATTTCTTCTGTTAGCATAAGGCAGTATGCTTGGTTCTACTCTTTCCCATCTTATCCTCCAAGAATCTTGAGAGGTAGGTCAAGCTAAGAAAGAGGCTAGCCCAAGTCATCCAATAAATTTCAGGGTTCAATAGGGACTTGAAACTGGTTCTGCTATGACTCATTTCAGTGCGTCGTTGTTGTTTGTGCCTTCCAGTCATTTCCAATCTATGGTGACCATAAGGCAAAGCTATCATGGGCTTTTCTGGGGCTGACAGTGTGTGACTCACTCACAGACAGAAAACAATGAGGACACAAGCTCCAAGTGCTCTAGGATGGTCAACAGTTTATTCAACATTTTAAAAAAGCCAAACACATTTTGGCCACAATGAAAAAAGGCCTTCTTCAGGGGCCTTCAAAAGAATCAAGTCTGTTCTCCAGAATTGTAGACCAATGCTCAAATCTCTATGCTATGCTGGCTTTCCAGTGCTCTAATCTGGCTTTTGTTATCCCTATGGAAAGCACTGTGTTCTATATGCTCGGACTGTGTGGTAAAATATTTCTCTTGCTGATTTTTTCAGCCTAAGCATAGCAATAGAAGCATTCTGCATCAAAATCTAGTTCGATATTCTGATCTTAAGAAGGAGTATATGTAGAATTCTTTTATTGTGTAGTGCTGTGAAGTGTTTTACTTTGTCTTGATGTAATGACCACTGTTATGTTGTGATACTTGTAATCTGCTATCCTGGTTACTTATTCCTAGAAATGTAGATGATGATGATTATGATGATGATGATGATGATGATGTATGAGCCAGTATGGTGTGGTGGTTTGGGACTATGACTCTGGAGTCCAGGGTTCAAATCTCTGCTTGGCTGTGAAAAACCACTGGGTGACCGTGGGCAAGTCACAATCTCTTAGCCTCAGAGGATGGCAATGGCAAACCCTCTCTGAAGAAACTTACCAAGAAAACTCCATGATAGATTTGTCTTAGGGTCACCATAAGTTGGAAATGACTTGAAGGCACACAACACACACACACACACACACACAACACCAACAACAACAACATCAACACCAATAACAAGAACAACAACAACACTTTTATAATAATACTTTTATTGCTGTGCTCAGGCTAAGAAAATCAGCAAGAGAACTACTTTACCACAAAGTCCCAGCCATGTAAAATAATAATAATAATAATAATAATAATAATAATAATCATCCGTCTTGCTGAGATGATTGTCATCATCACCACCACTACAACGATCATCATGCAACATTCTTTTTTTCAGTTAGCTCAAGGTAGTATACATGGGTCTATACCTTCCCGTGTTATCCTCAGACAAGACTTGTGAGGGCAAAATAGTAATGTTCTTATGTTATGCTAATATCCAAAGAAAGCCAGACTTATTTCAGTACATATTGGTTGTGATATTACAGGGGGAAATAATCTTTTGTTTCCCCAGATTCTCTAGGACATCCCCTTAGGATGAGACCACAGAAATAAGACTTCAAGATGATTATAAAAGATAAATTAAAAATTCAAGAGAATTGTTGGCATGATCTAGTCCATGTTTGTCCTGCCATTGATTTTAGTGGAGCAGGTTTATGTATGTTTAAAATTCTCACTGAACTCAGTTAAGTTTAAGGCAGGAACGTACTTCCCAGGAAAGAAGCCTGATGGAACTTACTCCTGATTAAAAACAAAATGGGTTCTGCTATAAAAGCCATATTTAACATGGTTAGGTTGGGCTACAAGAGTTTATTCTGTATAACTTCAGTAATGCCACTGTAAAAATTGCTGGCCTAATAAACTGGCTTTCATTATGATCCATCATCTATATCCATGATCACAGTACAGAACTTTTTTTTTCCATTTTAAGAATATTGTATTGTCTGTATAGTGCACATGGATGGGAAACCTCCAATGAATACCAGTTGCTGTAGGCTATTAAGTTTATCGCACCAGTACCTGTAATGTTCCCACCAAGTCTTGGAAATGTACCGATGTAGGAACGGGTGTTGCCGCATTAGACTAATGATAATGCAATGATAACATTATGAGAACATATATTATTACACTGCATTTGCTGTTGTACTAGTACTGGCACTCAGGTCATTCCCCAGCTGTGTTTCTTTGGTGCATGCATACTGTTGTGGTGAGGTTGTATGTAAAAAAATATTGATAATGTATGGTGAAAACCCTTATGTCTGCACTGGAAAGAATGCTACTGAGAGGTTTAGTTTGTAAGCATTCATTGGTGTTTTTTTTTCTCATAAACATGATGCAATTCCATCTATAAAAATAAAATATTTTTTTAAATTACCAGTGGCACCCTCCTTGCATCAACACCGGAAGAAGAGTTGAGTGTGTGGACATTCTAGGATGGGAGGGGAGCAGGTGTCTTAGCCAATCAGAACATGAGGATGGATTGAGACTGGGTAGGATTATTGCACACATCATCTGGAATGGTCTGTAAGCATTCTTGCTGGCTGAGGACACATTTTTAAAGTTCTGTTGGAATGGGCAAGGAACTGTCAAAGCACGGAGTGGGAACTCGATGAGGATCATATCATGTGATAAAATTCATTCTGTTCTGTTCACATTATGTACCCAGTATGTTATGAGAACACTGTGTGATAAACTTTGGTATTTCAGAAGAAGGAACTGGAAAAACTGGGTTGTCATAAGTTGATAGGCAACATGAAGGCAGATGCACACATTGAGCCATATCTTGAACATTCCCTGATCCTCAAAAAGTTTATAGTTTATTTAACAGTATTTCCAGTAAAACTGTGGCATATAATTCTCACATTTTCTCAAAGTTCAATGCAATTCACAGCCATGGTTCTTTCATACGTCATGTCCCACTTTTTGATACCTGCTAATTTGCACAACTTCAAAAAATGACAAATTCCCTTTATGGTACATTACTCATTAGAGTACTGACAGATCCTGCCATCATTAACAAAAGGTTTAATTTAAAGCACTATAAACAGCATTGTACAGCAAAAGTAGAAGAAGTGGCAATTAAAATGCATCTGCTATGATAGAATGAACTTTAACAAAGATCCTAATGATCATATTAGAAGTCATGCATGAAGTTCTATTTCTGATGCATCGTATAATCATAAAAAAAAGAAAGAAAAACCCACTTTAACATAAATATGAAGCGTGGCATTTGTGAACCAGAGAAATTCGTGACACTGCAGACATTTTGCCATAATGAGAAGGGAGAAAAAAAGAGAGTGGGGTTTTTTGTTTTTTTCTTACTGCCTCTGCATCATTTGAATCAATTTAGCTTAAATTTTCCTTCCTTTCTTCTATTGAAGGTCAGTCTATTGTAAAGTGATTTTAGTAACTGTTGTCATTCTATATCACTTATGTCAGATTTAGGCTAGATTAGTTTTCAGAGTATCACTCTAATAGATGATTAGCTAGCTGATTTGTTCTTTCATATAAACACACACACACATACAGAGAGAGAGAGAATAAGAGAGAGTGAAGCTATGTAGAGAAATTAAACAGAAGCTCCCTGATAAAAACAAATTTATTCTATTTCTAGGATCAAGCTCCAGGAAATCCCGTGTGTGTGTGTGTGTGTGTGTGTACGCACCTATGTCCATATGTGTGTGTCTTCAAGTCACCAGTTGAATTATGGCAACCCCCTGAATTTAATAAGGTTTTCTTAGACAAAGAATACTATGAGGTTTTGCATCCACTTACTTCTTTTGAAAATTTCTTGTTATTGTTACCACCATCAAAAATCAAACTAGTTATCTATTTGGTTGCAGAATAATGTAGGAGCAATTGCATTCTAGAAAAATCTGGCAGCCAATTCAACTGGCCTCAGAGCAACATTACTGGCCCCTGACAGCGGTCCTAAAAGATGTTAACAATCAAGGTGTAGCAAAATGTTCCACACCTAATATACTGTATGTACAGAAGAAATGGTTCTCAAACTTTGGGACAGGATCCCCAGGGAAGGGGTGTGAGACTTGGAGGCCCTGTCTCCCTCTCCTCTTCCTCATTCCAAATATTTTTTTGTCTTGGCGGGGGAAAAAAAGGTGAGGAGGGGCCTGAGGGACAAGGAGAAGGAGGGTGAAGACAGTGGGGAGGTTTTTTGGACCATGGTCTGGTGGGGTCCATCCCAAGATGCCACTTCTTCTTCCCCTACCTGTCCCATCACTGCCCTAGTTCTTGGGACAAGATGGACACTAAACAAACAAAATATACTACTATGAGCAGGGGGTGGGGTGACATCCACATTAGATGTAGAGGGGGTCATAAGGGTAAAAAAATTGAGAACCACTGCACAAAAGAGTTTTTCCCAAGAATATGCAAACTGGCATCTTTAACCTGAGAGTAGGGTGCAAAGGAATCTTGTAGCACCTTTCTGAGAGAAATTAATTGGTGGCATACACTTTTGTAGACTTAAATCTACTTCATCAGATACAGGGGTGGGAGCAGGGATAAGAGTGAAGCTATGTTAGTCATACTCTGCGTGCATAAATCCATAGTCTTACACATGGGGATATGTGAACCATCTAGCCTTGATTTGAACTTGAATTGGCAATTGGTTCCTTGCAAGTGTTCACTGCAGGTTTGGAAATTATTATTCTTGTTAGAGTCAGTAAAGTTTGCATGCCCACACTGAGGAACTGTTTACTTGTTTGCAGACTTCTTGATTGTTTTACCACATCCTCTCTCTTTAGGCTTCTTTGTAACTTGCAGCCATTTTATTTTTTATTTTTATTTTTTGGTGCTCTCACCTTCATTAGATCATGTATTTGGTTATGAACAAGTGATTTCTAAATAAATTTGCTTTTATATGTTTTACAACAAGCACTACACTTACTTCTTTTCTCTGCTAGGCTCTGTGAGTGGGTGGGTGTGGGGCTGGTTGTTGTTCTGCGTTGCCAACATGATTACTCTGTTTGAGAGCTCCCATGCTATCTCTCACATTTCCCATCAATTCTCTCCCAATTCTCAAATTTTAAATGTAATTATTGTCCATCCTGAGTCCCCAAGACCCCAGATCCTACCACAAATTTCTAAATTCAACCTTGCAACTCTGGCTGTTGCTTTTGGTGGCTATGGCAAATGGGTGGTTTCTGCACAGGCCAGGATTATTCAGGGGCAGCCCAGAATATCCTGGTCCTGGAGCTGCCCCAACCTCCCCCAGAGTATCCTGAAGCCCTCCGTTGTGATGCCAGGTGATGTTCACATGTGCACACCAGTGTGGTGGCCAGCGTGGCTGCCACCATGTCAAGTCACTCACTCTAAGGTCAGAACAAGCTGCTTAGCATCAATCACATGGCTGGACATCTCATTCTGACCTAGAAGTGTGTGACTCACTGCAGAAGTGGCTGTGCCAGGTGGTACAGTGGGGTATGTGTGCAAATAGCCTCCCCGTGTCAGAATGAAAGGCTCCGGATCTTCCAGGAAGATCTGGAGGAAATAGTAAGCTCTTTTTTTCCATTTTAAGAGAGGCATATCTTGGGTTTGATGCTAAATGGGCTGGACATCATCTGGACAGTTTGCACCAGATTTGGGAACTGGGCCATGTGTTGTCCAGACTTCCTGCCAAGAGGACAGGAGGAGGAGGACATTTTAATTGGCCCATTCAGACACAGCCTGGGAAAGACTAAACCTTTTCTTCATACCTTTCTACCTTTTTCTCTCCCCTCCCCCAATCTTCCAGTGATCTATTCAAGTCTTTTATCCAAGTTTCAACTTAAGTCTTAAGTCTCTACCTTCAAGTCTCAATTCAAGTCTCAAATCCTTGCAAGATACTTTCAAGTCAAGTCTCAAGTCTGGGAGCCAACTTTTAACAGAAAAAAAGGAGACGGGGTGTGTTTCTCAGAAGGAACAGCAAGTGCATTAGGCAATGGGCTTGAGATGGGGGTTGAGGTCTGCTTGGCAGCGTGTATGCAGTGTACATAAGAGGAGCTTTGTAAAGCTTTTCAAAAGCTTTGGAAAGATCCTTCCACCTCAAGCCCATTTGGAGTTGTGCTATTGGAGTTGTGTTGGGGAACGGGAAGTATGGGCTGAGCAGAAGGAACGTATGTTACAAAAGAAGACGGGATCGCTGTTTGAAAGCTATCCCGTCTTCAGTTCCCTCTGTTTACCAGAATGGTTTGGAGAGCAGACCTTCCATTCCACAGAACCTCACTCTGCTCCTCCGCAATGCCAGGTTGGTCAAAAACAAGACTCACATCATCCATGATCTACTCTTAGATGAGGATGCCGACCTGGCTTGCTTAACAGAGACCTGGATGGGAGAGGATAGCGCAGTCACATGGGCGCAGGCCCTCCCAGTCGGGTACTCTGTCAGTGAGCAGGTGAGGGGAAGTGGGTGGGGGGGGTGGAGTGGCTTTGGTTCATAAATCTAACCTTACCTTGACCAGGATACCTGTCCAGAACACAGTTTACTTCGAGTGTATGTACCTCAGCCTGAAGACCAGATATAGTTTGGGGATTCTGCTAGTTTACCGGCCACCCCATTGTCTAGCAGACTCCCTGACCGAGCTGACACAGCTGATCTCAGAGCTGCTGCTGGAGTCCCCCAGACTTTTAATCTTGGGGGACTTCAACATTCCGTTCGAGACCAGCTTAACAGGTGTGGCTCGGGAGTTCATGGAGACCATGACAAACATGGGCCTATCCCAATTGGTCAATGGGCCCACACATTGTGCAGGTCATACACTCGATGAGGTCTTCAGTACGGAACAGGAATATCCATGGGCGGAGGTGATAAATACCTCCGCATTGTCATAGATGGATCATTTCCTGGTCAAGATGGAACTTAAAGCCAATATCTGCCCCTCCAGGGGTGGTGGACCCATTCAGATGGTCTGCCCTCGAAGGCTAATGGATCCTGTGTGATTCCAGAAAGCCTTAGAGGGTTTAATGGTTGGGAATGCCGGTGATCCTATCGAAGCTCTGATTAATACTTGGAACACCGCTCTTACCAGAGCTGTCGACACGATCGCTCCCAAGCGCCCTTGCCAATCCGCTTCAAACCATAGGCCTTGGTATATGCCAGAGGTTAGGAGAATGAAGTGGGTTGGACAACGGCTAGAGTGCAGGTGGCAGACTCGACTCTTATCTGACAGAACTCGCCATAGGAATTTTCTTCGTTCCTATTGGGAGGCAATGCGTGCAGCAAAGAGAGCTTACTCCTCTGCATGTATTGCATCTGCAGAGTCCCGTCCAGCAGAGCTGTTTAGGGTGGTGAGGGAGATGACGCAGGTGCCCCCTGCGCCAAACCCCTTACTTAACCCTGTGCCAGCCTGCTTTGATGCATTTAACAACTACTTTGCAGATAAAATCTCTCAGATAAGAGCCGACTTAGATGCCACTGTTGAAACAGAGTCCAGCGACTCCGCCGATGTAGTTATACTGGATCAGCTCCAATCTGAGTACCTAGGACATGGACAAGCTGCTTGGTAAGGTGAGGAAGGCAACCTGCCCTCTCAACCCTTGCCCATCATGGCTGGCCATATAGGGGGGGATGCATTGATGAGATTCCTTACGGATATCATCAATGCATCCTTTAGGAAAGGATATGTTCCATCCTGTTTGAAGGAAGCGGCTGTTAGGCCACTCCTGAAAAAACCTTCCCTTGACCCCCAGGATATGAGAAACTATAGGCCTGTGTCATTGCTGCCATTTTTGAGCAAGGTGATTGAGAGGGCGGTTGCTCTTCAGCTCCAAGCTGTCTTGGATGAAGCCAATTATCTAGACCCATTTCAAACCGGCTTCAGGACAGGCTTTGGAGTTGAGACTGCCATGGTTGCCTTGACCGACAATCTGCGTCTGAGCATCGACAGGGGTAGTGTGACCCTGTTGGTGCTCCTAGACCTCTCAGCGGCTTTCGATACAATAGATCACGGCATCCTCTTGGACCGCCTGAAGGGGTTAGGTATCGGGGGCACTGCTTTGCAGTGGTTCCGGTCCTTCCTCTCAGGTAGGTCCCAGAGGGTGCTGCTCGGCGACTGTAGCTCCAGTAAGAGGGACCTCACTTGTGGGGTCCCTCAGGGGGCTATTTTGTCCCTGATGTTATTTAATATCTATAAGAAGCCGCTGGGTGAGATCATACAGAGTTATGGTGCTGGGTGTTATCAGTATGCTGATGACACCCAAATCTATTTCTCCGTGTCTCGTTTGTCAGCCTCGAATTCCAATGGCATCTCCTCTCTCAATGAATGTCTTCGAGCGGTAATGGGCTGGTTGAGGAAAAACAGATTGAAACTGAATCCAGACAAGACGGAGGTGCTCATGGTAGCGGCCCCGAAACCAAGAATTAGTTGCAACCTCCAGTCCTGGATGGGGTCACACTCTCCTCCAGTGACTGTGTTTGCAATCTGGGGGTGCTCCTTGACTCATCGCTCCTGATGACAAATCAGATAAATGTGACGGTCAGGAGCACCTGTTATCAGCTTTGGCTGATATGCCAGCTGTGCCCTTTTCTGGAAGTAAGGGATCTTGAGACGATTGTGCACGCACTGGTAACCTCACGCCTTGACTTCTGTAATGGGGCTACCTTTATGCTTGATTTGGAAGCTCCAGTTGGTTCAATACATGGTAGCTATGTTTATTTCTGGAACATCTAGGAGGGACCACATTACTCTGGTTCTGAGGTCCCTCCACTGGCTGCCTATCAGCTTCTGGGCCCAGTATAAGGTGTTGGTTATTACCTTTAAAGCCCTAAATGGCTTGGGTCCAAGCTATCTCAGGGACCTTCCATATAATCCTCCCCGTGCTCTCCGGTCCTCTGGGAGGAACTTGCTGTAGCCTCAAAAATCTAGGCTTGCAGCGACCTACCAGAGGGCTTTCTCTGTTGTCACCCCCAAACTCTGGAACAACCTGCCGGACGAGATACGTCAGTTGACATCACTAGACAGCTTCAAGAAAGCTGTCAAGACGGATCTCTTCCGGCAGGCCTTTCCAGACTAATTATCCTGTCCTCGGGCTTTTTGACACCTGTGTTCCTCTCGTGGCCCCATCATTGTTGATGGATGGGGAATGCAGTAGAGGCTGATCAGGGTACTGTAACCTGTTTAAGTATGTTATTGTAAAATGTTTTATATTGTTAATGTTTTTATTCTATGTTTATTGTTATTTTAATTATGCGTTATTCAATGCTGTTTTAAGGGGAATGGGTTGGTTGGACGAAATGATGTGGGGGTTTTACTGTAAGCCGCTTGGATTGCTGCCAATAAGCGGGATACAAATATATTATTATTATTATTATTATTATTATTATTATTATTATTATTATTATTTCTAATGCATTTGCTGTGCCCTTCCAAGAAATGCACCCCACACTTTGGGGAAAGGTTTTGCCTGTTGATTTAAGTGAATGGCACCAGCAAGTCAGCCAAGTCATTTCCAAGTGAAGTCCAAATCAAGTCATTACCAAGTTAAGTCCAAGTCAAGTCAATGAAGCAACTTGAGTCTACATCACTACCATCTTCCACCTCTCCTGTTTCTCCTTTTCCCTTTACTTCAACAGCACTGCAACAGTGGGAAAGAGGAGAAACTTCTCCCTCACCTCATTTCTTCTTCGGCTATGGTTGCAACCATTATTCTGTTTCCATTCTTTTTCTCAGAAGATTTTATTACTGCACTGAATTGTTTGGAACACTGCTGTTAAAACATATGTAGAAGAGCAGGGTTCAACATATGAGGCTAATTTTAACATCAGTGTAATCATTTCAGCTTACACAAAAATGACAGCTGCATTTAAGGCAAATGAATAAGGTAAACATGCTTTTTCAAAGTACAACAGTTAGTGATATTCCTTCAAACTAAAAAGCAGAACATTCAAATGAAAAAAAATCTGCTATAAATTGTACATATACCTTGGGTCCCATTGTCACTAGACGTTCTGTTTAGAACTGTTAAATCAATCAGACTTAACTACCATCAATTCAGTGGGTCTACTCCAGGAATGGCCAACTGCAGAGGGAGAGGAGACAGTTTTCACCCCCACACCCACCCACTAGCTGCACCAGCAGGCCAAACCTCTCTACATAATTCCATATATATTTTCTAAGCAATTTTTCACTCAACTCTGCTCCAAAATAGCTCAAAACCAATTCTTTTTTCCACCTCTGGGTTATCCACATATCTTGAAAAACTTCACAAAAGCCCCCCAAAATTGCCCTCAAATCAGCCAAAAGAGAAACAGGATGTGAGCAATATCACTTCTGGTTTCAATTTTGGCCAATTTTCAGTCATCCTGCCCTCCCATGGCTTCAGGGATACTTGTGGAGCTTTGGAGAAATGGGAAAAGTTGCATTTTATAGCCCCTTTGAGTTGTGGGGGGGGGGGGGGGGGAAGAGAATAAACAATCACCTGGAAGGTTTGTTTAAAAAAAATATGAAGGGGCCTGGGGTTTTGGAGTGCTTTAGAGAGTTTCAGGGGCCAAACTTTAAAGTATGAAAGGCTGCATACTGCCCATGGACTGCATTTTTCCCACCCTTCTCTATTCTGTATGGGACTAATAATAAGATTTAGGCCTCTGAAAGCAACTATTAGAAACAACTGTTTAAAGAATTACTGTCAGCGCTTCATATCCATGGATTCATTATCCATGGATTTAACCATGCATGGGTTGAAAATATTCAAAGAAGATAAATTCCAGAAAGCAAACTTTAATTTTTTTTTATTTTTTTTTATTTATATATATTAAGGACACCATTTCATTATGCCATTGTATTTAATGGGACCTGAGGATCCAAGGATTTTGATATCCATGCGGGGTCCTGGAACCAAACTCCAGTGGATACCATGGGCCCACAGCAGATGAAGATGCAGGGGATGGTCCAGTGACTACTAGCTACCAGTTAAGATTCTGTTATGGGAATCTGTCTGCAGTTACAAATGCTAAGTGATGTGAACTGCTTGTGAACTTTTTTGAGGCCCAGGTCTAGCCATTCCCAACAGACAAAATGCTAAACTGGTTTACCTATTTGACCCAGAATGGCAGGGGTCTTTCACCTTTCTTGTCAAATATTTTCTTTGTTTGTTTTGCTGTATTAGCACTAGTGTGCTCTCACAAGTTTTACATATCCTGTGTGAGACCAACAAGCAAACTATGCCAGTGATAAACTTAGCTGGAATATGGTTGTGGGTCTTGATTGCATGTATTCTTTTATTTGTTTGTTTGTTTGTTTGTTTGCTACAGAGCTGGACGATGTTAAAATACTGCCACCTTCTGTCTTCTGCTCCAGTTCATTGACAATAGTAGCAGGTTCTGCCTATATCCCAGAGACTTGTAAGCTGATTTATACTGATCCTGAACTGCGCTCTGCAATATATAACATGACACTTTAAACACAAAGGCTGCCAAAAAATCTTGATAGGCTCAGCTTTCATACAGCAACACTTGAAAAGACCATTACAACTGCCACCGAACTAAAGTATGCTCAATATTTTTGACAGTGAATTATCTGAACAGCAGTTTATTTCAGTACTCACTGGTGTTAAAGCGCTGGTGTTAGAGCAATTTAAGGATTCAGAAGATGAAGATTTTTTTAAACAGAGGGACAGGCAGAGACAGAGAGATGAGGAGCCTGCTATTGTTCAAGCTACAGAAAGTTGGTGTCAGTTTCACATTTGAATTGATTCATATCCTCTCCTCTCCAAACTCAACAGAGCAGCCCAAAAGCCATTTGTTAGCTTCTTCAGGGTTTTTTTCTTTTTCTTTTTGAAGATTACAAAAGATTCCAAGGAATTCAAGCTTCTGCCATTGCCTGCAGTCAAGATAGTTTAAGCATTATGCGAATCATGGTGCAGATTAGAATCCCTTGATGCATCATAAATTATTTCAGAGGATTTCAAATAAGTTGCTATTGTTCCCCATTGTGTTTTACATCGGTACCTTAGAACACATTTGCAGCAGAATATCATGGTAGGCTACACTGTTGGGGGAAAGTGTTTATTTAAGATTTTAGCAGTAGTACATTCTGCTCAGAGTTTGGAGAAATTATTTTTGGACTACAGTTCCCCAAACCCCATTGCCATTATGACCACTGGTCATGCTCACTCGAAAGGATTCTGGGAGGTGTATTTCCAGCTGGTTGTTTTGCCAAGATCAGATTACAAGTTGTTTGAAGAGAATGGAATTACCTTCCCTTCTCCCCAGCCTATCAGATCTGAACAGTACCACTACTATAGACTAGTATTAATACTGAGAGAGACCTATGATTGCCATGGTGCACTTATGTGAACACAGAAGAATGGGTCAGGACATTACAGGGCCTCTAGAAAGAAATAACCCAGTTACTTCTGTACACTCAGCAGTAGGAATGGAAATTATACATATTCTCCAACTGTCCCAATTTCGCAAGGAGAATCCTGATTAATCCTCTGTCATCCCACTTTCTCAACTGGTTTTTAAATGTTCAATTTGTCTCCTCCTCTTCCCATTCTCTCTTTCTCCTCAACTTATTAAATTGTTTCAAACTGAGTTCAAAGTGCAAAAGTAAACTTAACTAAGGGCCTCTGCAGACTGGCCCAAAGGGCTGGCCTGGAGGCAGAGATGGTGTGGGGCAGCCACACACTGGCCACCCCAACCCCACACCGATGCCATCCTGATGCCATGCACCATTACGCATGGCGTGCGGCATCAGGACGCCCTTCTGGCACAGTGTTTAGATGCTTTGTGCCAGAAAGCGTGAAGAAGAGGCACACACCGGCTCTTAGGGTGGCCTTTTGCCACCCCTGAAAGGAGCGGCATTTTGCCACTCTTTTCGGGGTGGCAAAAGGAAGGATCGGGGCCGCAGCTTGGGGTAGCCACGGCCCCAATCCACCGTTTCCCGGGGCGGCCCAGAGAGCCAGTCTGCACCCCTCCAAACTCAGCAAGGGGAAGAAGAGGGGGGACTGATCTTGCCTTCCCAGTAGACTCAGGCAAAAGCAAACTGTTGCAGCCTCTCCTAGCTTGTGCATTCTTTCTCATTATTAGCTTTTGCCCTCTTGACCAAATTCTCATGTTGATTGGCCACATGTGTCCTGGTTGTCACCTTGTGAAATATCATTGTGCAGCCCTATGAATTTTGTTGGACTGTAACTCCCAGCATTCCTCACCATTGGCTACGCTGATAAGGGCTGCTGGAAGATGCAGTACAAAAACATTTAGGAAGCTACATGCACTGCTGAAAGTCATATCTGACATCACTGGATATAGCAAGTGAATAGGAGATCTTGATGAGGCAAGGGTTACCATTACATTATAAATCACCTGAATTCATAGTGCATTTCCCTCCTTGACCAGGAGCAGGAAGGGATGGTGTGGCGACTATGGTGATACCATGAAAGTAACAAATCTCAGACTTCATTGGAGTTTTTGATATTTCATAATCATAAGACTTATGACTTTTTCATTCTGCATCCACTCCACTATTTCCAGTGCTTGGCACCATTGGGGTGTGTGTGTGTGTGTGTGTGTGTGTGTGTGTGTGAAAATGCAGTAAGCTGGCATTGGACAAAGAACCCACAACCATAATTTGGGTATAGCAACTGGTTCAAAAGAAAAGAGAGTGATTATTATTTTACTTATAAAAGATATAATGAAGCAACCCAACCATTCTACAATAGTCTTGCTTAATTCAAAATTAATGACATGGGCTATAGTTAAGGAGATGGGAACATTTCCACTGGTTGGGGCTTTAGTATTCTTCATGCATACATGAGCATGCATATTGTACAGTAAAATAAAGATGCACCACCTGACCCCACATGTGCCTTTGAGGAACTCAAGAGAAGGGAATGAAACCCCCCCAAAAATGACAATTGACACAAATGCTTATGGCAACATTTTAAAAGGCCTCCTCCCAAGTCTCTCCCCAAGGCAAAACAGCATTAGGAAGCAGAAAGTACAGGCAGTTTGATCAATCACTGAGGCATGTGGCAGCCATTTTCTTGAGGTAAAATGAATTCTCTGGGGTTGTTGTGAGGCAAAGGGGGGATGAGGTTGCAAAGGTTTCTCTGTGCTATATATGAGAGTTCTGAATAAACACAGAGAGACAAACACACTAGTATTAGGTTTGATTTCAGGGGCAAAATCGGAGTCCCGGGTGCAACCCTTGTGATGTAACAGGGTGGTCTTTGATGATGTCATTAAACACGATACATCAACCATCACCTACAGTTGCACAAAGTATGCTGTTTAAATAAAAAATGACAAGCCTATCAAACAAAGAAAGTGTATGCACACTTTTCAAGTCAGGGCTCTTGCCTTGAGATTCCTCCTCATCATCCTAAGGATTGGAAAAGAGAGATCAAGCCCCAAGACTGGGAAGCCCTAAATATTACTGTAACATTGAGATTTCCAAAAGTAATAACCTGGAAGCCCCCAAACGAGTAGGTGCATTTTTCTTGTTTTTGTTTAGATAAGGAGTGGCTTGAAGCCCTAAACCCAAGTGGGAGCCACTCTGATATCTGGCGTGGTGTTTGTAGGAGCTGGGGTGAGAAGAAGGGATTTCTCTAGGTCTTCATTCCCGAGCAGCTGCAATCTTTTCTGATGCCTTGCTTTTCCCCCCTCAGACTAATCACCTTTTCCGTAAGTGGATCCAAAAGCAATGTTCTCCTCCTCTCACCCTACAGATACAGACACTTTTGTATTCACAAACACAGAGAGAGAGAGAGAGAGAGAGAGAGAGTCTCCCCTTCTTCCTCCTGTGGCTGCAGGCACCCTGTTGAAGTGAATGCAAAAATGTCTACCCATGGTAGTTGGTCTCGCCTCCACATACAGCAACAGAGAGAGAGGAAGGTGGCATGGGGGGGGGAGAGAAGGGGGGAACCTTAGAACCGTTGCATTTCTCTTTCTGCTAGCAGCTGACAGGGCGCTGCAGCCAGCCTTTCCATTAGAAGTCAAGGGAGTCGGGGAAGGGAGGGGAGTAGGTGAGCTCATCTTATTTGATTAGGGCTGTCACCATCAGACAGTGTTTGCAATTAGTCCATGCCAGCCTTATTCAGGCCTTGGATTCCTTTCAGCAGTGAGGGGGGAAAAGAGAGAGAGAGAACACTTGAGCTCCTTTGAATTGGAGCGTGGCATCTGCTGCACACTGAGGGGAGAGGTTGGGGGGTCAGCGCTTGATTTTGATAAAGTGTGCCAGATTAATTGTCTTCAGTAATCCTGTTTGTCATGGTAGATGTGCAGAGAAGTCTTTGTGGCGCAGCCTGACATATGGGCTAGCCTGCTGCTTTGCCCAGCACATGCTCTTCACAGTTGGCCTAGTTCCCAGAGCCTTGTTTTCCCAGGGAGTGGGCCTCCTGCTCCTATTCATCTGGCCCCCAGCTCCACAAACAGGCTCCCTAATCTTCAGGCCTGTCTGGGCTACTCAAAGTGACTGCATTATTCAAAAAGACGGAGAGAGGGAGAGAGAGAAAAACAGGGAAAGGGAGGAGGAGATGAAAACATAAAAGGCTGAAAAGGAAAGAGAGCAACCTCCACACTTCCCCCCTTCCACCCCGTGTCCTGAGGGAGTGGGGAGGAAAAACATCCATCTATATTTTAGAGCCCCTTTCCAAATGGGGAGCTATCAGTGAGTTAGATTTTATTCCTTTGTGGAAAAAAAATTAGTAATACGCATACCTAAGAAGCAATGTCCATTGGAAGTATGTTCTACTAATGCTAAACCATAGTTGAAACACTACTTCTGAATGGGAGAGATGTGGGAGAAAGACATTGGCTAAAGTCAGGCAAATATATTGTCCAGGAATTTCACTGCTGCAGTTGCACTGTTGGTACAGGAAGACTAGGGCTGCATAATCCAGTTTGACACCACTTTAACTGCCCTGGCTCCATGCTGTGGAATTCTGGGAATTCTGGGAAATTCTACCATTGAATGGAGCCAGGGCAATTAAAGTGATGTCAAACCAGATTATTTCTGCAGTGTGGATGCAACCTAGGGAAGCCAAAGTGAGGACAGCATCTAGGACAGCGTGGCTTCGGCCTTAAGATGTAGGGTGTAAAACCACTGCTTCCTTAATATTATCCAGGATTACTATGATAAATGTTAGGCTGCAGTTCTATTCAGGAATTAGTAAAATGTGATAGATAAATATTTGCTGGGATGAAGCACACTAATCCTGTTGCTTCTATCATTTCTCTTGCCCTCTAGATGTAGAGGGCAACAATCTGGAGAGGAGAGTTTTCAACATTTGTGGAAGCTCTATTCACAGTGCCATGATTGCATTTTAACTGCCTTGGCTGCATCCAACGGAATCCTGGGAGTTGTACTTTGGCCAAAGCAACTAGAGCTCTCTGGCCAAGAATTCTAAGGAGCTTATCACATGGGCCATATCCTGCTGCAATTGTGTTGCCTGCAAAAATAGTATGCAGTCGGGATGGCAGTCTTCTCTCCTGTACCTTCAGACCTTCACCGCTTCTGCTTTTCCTCCCTCTCTCCCATTCCTCGGGAAAGCCACACGGTTGCATATGAGGGGATGGCAAAAGGGGATATTTTGTGAAGGAGGCAGAGGAGTGGGGAAGGAGGGGGAGAAGGAAGGAAGAAGAGGGCCTCATTCAGCCTTTGCCTACTGAGGGAGACGTGTGTGTTTGTGAGAGAGAGAGAGAGAGAGAGAGAGAGAGAGAGCATTGAGAGGGTAGCATCACAATGACAGAAGAGCAACCGAAAGCATCTGAAAGAGGGCTGGATCTCACTACCATTTCCTCACACAAAGCTTGCACACCGACCAGGCAAAATTAGCTATTGAACTTTTGCACTGCAAATCATACATGGCAGCAATGCTAAAGGAGGTCATTAATGGATTGTTCCTATAGGTGAAAAGACTCACTTTTACTATGCTCTCCCACAGTGCATTAACAGAACAGCGACAATGTCATGCAGAAAGGGGGAAATGGAATGTGTGGTTATCCTGTTATCCTGGTGCTTTGCTGGTCTTGTGTGATAAACTCCTAAATGCCTCTCCCTAAACTACCTATCCCAGAATTCCATAGGATGGAACCATGGCAGTTAAAACGGAATCGTGGCACTATAATTGTGTACTGTGAATGCACCCTCTCCCATTTCCCAGGGTTCTAAATTGTGTGCAGAGCCTCCATGGATAGCTGTGCCTCTCCTCTTCAGTCTTCTGTCCTACATATATACATGGTGATGGAACTGGCCAAACATTGGAAACACAACAGCAAAAACAACAACAGCAAAAACAAAACACCATAGTTATTTATATACTGATAGTGTCAGAATTTCATTGTGACTAGGAAGGAGGTTGCTCTCAGAAATGACAGTTCATCGGTTTGCCAGTGAAATGGAAATAATAATTCAACAGCAAGAATTATTAGGAAAGATATTGAAAACCGCAGCTATCTCAGCTGCCATAACTTACTTCTTTAAGTTAAGCAACCTTACTTTGAATACAGAGCATAGTCCTGTTATCCCATCTCAATTTCTTTTTTAAAATAAGCTTAAAGGAGGAATAAATATAGAAAGAGGGAAATGAAATATTCAGAGAGCTGATCCATCTTTTCTATCGGGAAAAGCCAAAGGAGTTGGGTCTTTTTTAAAAAATTAAAACTTTCTTTTAAAAAAATAAAAACTACCTGTGCCATTTATTATTTTACAAACTTGTGTGTTGTTGTTTTTTGTTTGTTTGTTTGTTTTTCGCCCACAGTATGCTAAAGATCATCCAACTGAAATATTCAAAAATAGGCTCAGGGCAGACAAAATAAAATATTATACAACACAAATTTATTTATATAGAATTTATTAGTCAAGTTGTGAAGATAGTCACTAACTTCGATAAATAACTTGTTAAAAGGATTAGGAAATTCCATTGCCTACTGCTTGCTACTTCTGGTTAATAAAAACATGTTCACAGGTAATACATTTCTGTCTCGAATCACCATAGATAGGCTTACAATCCCATGGTTACAAAAGTGACACAATTTAGAAAACATTTTTCAGTGATAACACACTTATTCCTACATTCTTGAATACAGCCTAGTCCAAACCTCCAGTCAGTAACACTTGGTAGACTGAAAACAAGAGATGATAATAATAATAATACAATTATCTTCATTTAAGCCCACATTTTCTCAAAACCAGGACTTTAAGTGGCTCCAGGAGTAGTGATTCACCTTTTAAACCAATTGTAGGTATGCCCTGCACTGTTTAATATAAAAATGTTTTAGTTCTGTCCTGCATGGCAGGGTTGGACTGAGTGGCCCTTGTGGTTTCTTCCAACTCTATGATTCTATGAAAAATTACCAGTTTTTCAAAACTGAAAGAAGACTTCTGGTCACTTTAATAATTTTTTTTTCTTTCCTTCCTTCCATCCCCCATTTTGGGAGGCAGTATTCTATGTCACCTCTGAGCACTGCAGTTCTCTAGCATTTCAGTCATTTTCAATACACTACTCTCCATGATATAGCTGAGTCAGTGTTAGTCAGAGAAGTAAGTCACTTTTGTCTGTAATCTACAACAGCTCTTCTGCCACCACACAAGCCATGAATCAAAAGACACTGTGTTTATGGAGTATTTATATTGAAATTGGTTTTTAAAAACTGGCACGAAGCAGTAGCAAAATTGTAAAAGGGTAGCAAGTTATTTTAAAATATAATAATAAACTTTAAAAAACAGGGAGAAGATAAAACAAAATAAAACCAATAAAATTGGTTACAAAGGACACAAGCTATATTGTTTCATGGTAAATCTGGAAAGAAAAGGCAAAGGGACTACAAAGTTGGAGTATATCTACATTTCCATATATTAGACAGAATTCACTTAGGCAGTTATGAATGTGCATCCTAGAATAACACATTTGTGACTGACTTGTATTCATGACCCCTCCATACATATTCACTAATTTAGGAAATATGTAGGGACCAAGAAAGTTCCACACTCCTCATGTAATGGGCAGCAGCTGATGCAAGTGACAGGGATCTGCTCTCATGTCAACTGGGAAGCAGCTGACTAATGTTTCCAACTCCCCTGTCATGAGTAATTTCTGGTGTGAGAGGGGATTTTTGACAGGCACCCTGTCTCTGATTTTTATACCACAGATCATTCATGGGAGGGGAGTGGAAATATCAGTCAGCTGCTTCCTGATTGACAGGGGAATACACCTCTGTCATTCACAGTGGCTACTGTTGAGCTGCTACACAAGTAGTGATTGGGGAGACTGGACTGGATGATAACTAATTTATGTAGCTAAGGGAAGAATAAATCACTAGGAACAGATGAAATACCAGTAGACCTGCTACAATCCACAGATACAGAAACAAGTTCACTTCTAACTAAAATATACCAACAAATATGAAAAACAAAACAGTGGCCCACAGATTGGAAGTAATCAACATGCATTCCTATCCACAAAAAGGAGATGCAAAAGATTGCAGTAATTATACAACCATTGCACTAATTTCCTAATGCAAGCAAAGTCATAATCAAAATTCTGCAGCAAAGACTCCTTTCGTATATTATGGAGTGAGAAATACAAGAGATGCAAGCTGGATTCAAGAAAGGAAAGAGCACTAAGGATCTCATTGCAAACTTATGTTGGATAGTGGAGTGCACCAGGGAATTCCAGAAGGAAATCTGTATGTGCTTTATTGACTACAAGAAAGCCTTTCACTGCATAGATCACAAAAAACTATGGCTTGCTCTTAGAGCAGTGGTCCTCAAAGTGGGCAGTAATGTCCCCCGGGCGCATTGGAAAGCTCCAGGGGAGTGCTGAGGGGGAAAAGAGCAGCAGGGGGTGATGAGGGGGGCAAAGGGGTGGCAGGGTGTTGTGAGGATGGGGGTTGCAAGTAGGGTTGCCATTGCTGCTGAAAAAAACGTGGAAGTTTGGGACTGAAGTCTCTGAAAAGCAGCATGTCTCGGATTCCTGAAGGCAGGAGTGAAAACATTGGGAGAAACCTATTATTGTTGTTATATTATTATTATTATTATTATTAGTTTATTTCTAAAGCACTGTCAGTGTACACAGTGCTGTACAAAGAGATAATCAAAGCATTAAAATAAAAACCTGCCAAAGGCGTAAAATCTAAAAATACAAAAACATTAATATTTACTTTAAAAAAGATAGTGGTTATTACATCCCCTAAGACCTACCCGTTCAGATAAAATTAATAAAATAAAATTAAAATAAATAAATAAATAAATATTTGTAAGGGACTGGCTTGGGATATTGTTTTGTTTTATACAGTTTCATCTTTTTTTTAAATGCATTTTATTCTTCCAATAATAGCTATCTATTTTAACATGGTAATAATTTAATTCCCTTTTTGTAATGCGCCTCTGTTTCTATGCTTTTAATTGTATATTGTTCTCTCTCTTTTTTAAAATATTGCAAATCCACTCCCTCCGTCCCAGTTCTGGGAAAATTTGTGAACGCTCGATTTTCGGGGTTGCTGCAGAGGCTGGCTTTGTGTGTTTGTGTCACTTTGCTAGAAGCTTCCCCTGGCAGTTGCACCAGGGCCACATTTTTGGCAAAAAGGAGGCCCAGCAGTTAGCTCCCAGGCAAAAGAAACCTTCAGTAAGGACTCTGAAGACTAGAACTGCTCCAGATCCCACCTTTGAGACTCTGGGTGGTACTGCACAGGCATGCCAGGCCCAGAGCCCAGAGGTGGGAAGGGAAAGGCTTGGAGCAGCAAGGAGGCTTTGTTGTGTCTCGGTATGTGTGTAGCAATGCTGCATGCATGGTGGAACTTTTTGCTTGCTTGGGACTGGAGCCTTCCCTCCAGCCCCCCCCCCCTAGAAATGTTTGTGTGTGTGTTTGAAAAGGGGGAGGACCCTTTCATAAGGTCCAGAGTCCCTCTTTCCTTTTAGTTGCATGCTAATAGACTGGAGCTCCCCTTTCCTCCATTTCCCTCCCTGATAGAAGTGTGTGTGTGTGTGTGTGTGTGTGTGTGTGTGTTTGGAAAAAAGGGGGGACATATGGGCTCTGGAAGACAAACAACGAAGTCCAGGAAATAAAGTTGGCAAATAAGTCCATTAGCAACACAATGAAAAACCTTCTTTCATTTTCTCTCCTGTGTGAAAATACCTGCCCCCTCCTTTGGCAGATAATATTGAATTTCTCAAGACGTCTCTGTTGCGGCATCTGGGGGGAAAAAACCTTTAAATGCTGCTTAAAGCATATTAAATGCAATCCCATTTTAAAAATAAAAACGAAGTTTGACTTTTGTTGGAGGTAAAGACCTCAAAAAGTTAAGTCTCAGCCCTTTGCTCCCATCTTGTTTAGGATTCTCCTGTTGTGTCTAAAATGCAGTATCCTGAAATCTAGAAAACATATCCAGGAATAGCTGTGTTGGCCACACTGCAAACAATAACATCCAAAAGCCACAAAACAGTGATACCTTTCTCATGTTTGATTTTTAACACCTTTGCCCAATGTAGAAGCTAGTTGAGCTTCAAAAGCTTGTTTCATCTATTTTGTGCATTTTGGTTGGCCAAAAAAGGTATCACTGTTTTGTGGATTTTGGATGTTATTGTGTTTTGCTGTATGGGCTGGCCAGCATGGCAACCCCTGGATATGATTCCTAGAGTCCTAAGGTTCCTCCTAGTCTGTTCGCCTTCCCTACCCCCACCATAGAAGTGAGGGGGGGGAACCCCACCTTTGCTAAGTTCTCTTCTAAGTGGCTAGAATTCAGAGACATGGGTTTAATTTGCATTACAGAAATAACGCAGTTCAACACTGCTTTAACTGCCATGGCTCAATTCTATGGAAATCTGGGATTTGTAGTTTTGTGAGCTATGTTGCCTCTGTCAGGGAACTCTGGTGTGACAACAAACTACAAACCCCAGAATTCCATAGCATTGAACCATGGCAGTAAAAGCAGTGTCAAATTGCATTAATTCTGCATTGCAGATTCAACCATAAGTCATGTTACTCTGGAATATCAGTATAATAAGGGATCTTGTAGCATGTTTGAGACTAACTGTATGAAAAAAGTTGTAGCATAAGCTTTCGTAGACTTGCATCTAAGGTTTTGTGAAAGAGAATTATGGTAACCCTAGTTGCAAGAAACTTCTTTTGTATATAATTCTGGGACAGGACAGAGGGAGGCCGAATGGAAAGCTGAGGGAAACAAGCCGTGTCTGTCCAGGCTGAGAGGCAAGAGACCTATAATAATAATAATAATAATAATAATAATAATAATAATAATAATAATAATAAATTTTATTTCTATCCCGCCCCTCTATCGAAGCAATCGGGGCGGCTTCCAACAAAGCATGGCTCCTCCAGCTTTGCCTCACCTTGGAACAGAGCAAACGGACCCTGTCTTTCCCTTGCTCCCTCCCCTCTTTGAATACCAAAATACTTGCCATGCCCACCTTTGCCCGGAAACTTTTCAGCTTCCCCCTGCAAGGAGCTCAAGGAGGAAAGGTTCTTTGGGTAAGTTCCAATACAAAAGGAAGGGAGGGGGCTGGCTAGATCAAGCCAGCTAGCCAAAGCAGAAAGGAAGGAAAGGGTGCAGGCTCTTCCTCTGTTCCTCTGTTGTCCTCTGTCATTGCTCTGGCAACACCTGAGGTTTCCTGTTCCTTTCCCCGCTTTTATTCCCCTCTTCCTTCCTTAGGCAGGAGGAGGTGGAGGAGGAGGGCAGCTGCAGGGACATTTCTTGGAATGGGCTACCAGGCAGCCATGCAGCCCTTTCTTCCTCAGGTAGAAATCCTGCTGACCTTGCCTGCTTGCCCACCCTCTTCACCAGGCACCCCATTCAGACAATGTTGTTCCTTCCAAAAAGGGGCCTCCCTCTTTCACTTTCCCAAGCCTCACCTTCCTTCCCGCAAATACAAACTTATGGGGCTCCAGGTTCCCTTTGGAACTTGGGCTTGCTAGCAGCAATTGTTATTGTGTGCCTTCAAGTTGTTTTTACTCATGGAGACCCTAAGGAGAACTTATCATGGGGTTTTCTTGAAAAAAAATTTTTCGGGGGGGGGGGTTGACATTGTCTTCCCCTGTGGCTGGAAGAGTGTGACTTGCCCAGGGTCACCCAGTGGGGTTGCATGGCAAGCAGTATTTCATTTACTTCATTTGCAAAATTACCCAAAAGTAGCCGCTTCCCTTGCTTAGGATACTTTCTCTCTTCTCCACCCTCCCCCCCACAGTAGAACAATGAACCCAATATCAAGAAATAGTCATGGAAGGGGCCCTAGGGTTGTCACTCAAGAGGAAAGTGGGTGGTAGCCTGAAAAAGTTTGGGGACCATTGCCTTAGAGCAGGGGTAGGCAACCTTTCCCCTTTAAGGGCCGAGGGACTTCAACTCCCAGAATCCCAGGAGCTATTGACCAACATGGGACTATTGGCCAACATGGCTGAGGCTTCTGGGAGCTGTAGTCCCTCGGCCCTTAAAGGGGAAAGGTTGCCTACCCCTGCCTTAGAGGAATGAGAATGCTACTACATTTGAATATCCTGATGTGTAACCTGTACACAGGACAAGAGGTTGCCATCAGAACTGAATATGAAGAAACAGAATGGTTCCCAATCAGAAAAGAGGTCAGACAAGGCTGAATCCTATCTACAACCTATATACAGAAAATATTGTACAGACAGCAGGATTACTCAGAGGCAGTAGGACTGAAGATCAGAGGAAGGAACACTAACAACCTAAGATATGCATACAGCACCATACTACTAGCAGAAAACAACAAAGGCCTGGAAGAATTACTAAAAAAAAGTCAAAGAAGAAAGTGCTATGACAGGCTTAATGCTGAATATTAAGAAAACAAAAATAATGACCATAGAAAAACTATGTGACAACAAACTAGAAATAGTCAAAGAAGGACTATATCTTGAATAAAGTTTTGATTAGACCAAAGATTGTAGTCAAGAAATTGGAAGAAGACTAGGATTGGGAAGGACAGCAATGAAAGAACTAGGCAAGATCCTAAAATGCAAAGACATAACACTGAATACTAAAATTAGGATTGTTCAAACCATTGTATTCCCCATCACCATGTATAGATGTGAGAGCTGGACAGGGAAGAAAGCCAATAAAAATAAAATCAACTCATTTGAGATGTGGTGCTGGAGAACAGTGCTAAGGAAACCATGGATGGCCAAAAAGACAAACAAATGGGTCCTAGAACAGATCAAGCCCAAATTCTCCCTGGAAGCCAGGATGATTAAGCAGCTATGCAGACGGGTGGCTCTGGGCTGCCCCTGCTAGCAGTGGATCGGGACCGCAGCATCCCCACACCATGGCCCCAATCCTCCCTTTTGCCACCCCTAAAAGAGCGGCAAAATGCTGCTCCTTTTAGGGGTGGCAAAAGGCCGCCCTAAGAGCCGATGCCATGGCTCTTCCACGCCCTTTTGGTGTAGCGTGTGTACATGCTGCACCAAGAGAGCATCCTGACACCGTGCGCTGTGCATACGGGCACGCAGCATTAGGAAGGCATCAGGCTGAGGTTGGGGCAGCCGGCGTGCAGCTGCCCCGCCCCAACTCCAGCCCCAGGCTGGCCCCAAAATTAAGGCTGTCGTAATGTGGCCAAATCATGAGAAGGCATGACTCAATAGAAAAGACTATGGAGATTACCGCACTGCCCTTTTTCATCCTTCTCTCTTGTCCTAGGTATGAGCTGAAGCCTTTTAATCACAGATTTTATCACGTGCCTCCATACCCAAGCTGGAGGCAACCTGTACCCAATCATTGTAGCTCATACCCAATCTAGACTTCTCCTGCACTTTTTGAAAAAAATGTGATTTTCCCATTCTTTTCAAGGTACAGGAGAAGTGCAGGATGCCATGGTTGGGTATAGGATGCCTCCAGCTTGGGCACGGAAGCATACAATAAAATCTGTGCTTAAAAGGTTTCAGCCCATACCTAGGTTGGGAGGGAAGGATGAAAAAGGGCAGTACGATAATCTCCTATAAAGTAGAGGGAAGCAGAAAGAGAGGAGTATTGTGGTCCAAAACAAATTGTAGAAATAATCCAGTTTGAGACCGCTTTAACTGCCCTGGCTCAATGCTAAAGGATTCTAGGAACTGAAGTTTTGTGAGACATAGAATCATAACATTATAGAATCAGAGAGTTGGAAGAGATCACAAGGGCCATCCAGTCCAACTTTCCTGTCATGCAGCAAGTCACAATCAAAGCACCCCTGACAGATGGCCATCCATCTGCTGCTTAAAAACCTCCAAAGAAGGAGACTCTACCACTCTCCAAGGGAATATGTTCCATTGTCAAACAGCTCTTACTGTCAGGAAGATCCTCCTAATGTTTAGGCAGAATCTCTTTTCCTATAGCTTGCATCCATTGTTCTGGGTCCTGTTCTCTAGAGCAGCAGAAAACAAGCTTATGCCATCCTCAATATGACATCCCTTCAAATGCTTAAACAGGGCTATCATATCACACTGTTTTCAAGTTCAGCTTATTGTCTTCTAGGATTCCTAGATCTCTTTCACACATAGGACGTTATCACACGTGGGCCACAAACTGATAATAAAGTGGAAATGAGACATCCCGAAAATAAACCGAAAATAAACCTTGATTCCGCAAATGGCTTATTCCGAAATTACAGTAAGCTCATGCTAACACTGCATTTAACCTTCACACACAAGTGAGAAAAGCCCGTAAATGTACTAGAAATGATCTTCTAGCACATGCACAGATATAGCTATGCTCGCCGCGGCTGTCACTTGCTGTGGCTGTCACTCGCCACAGCTGTCACCCCTTCCCCAGGTCGTCCTCGGAGCAGCCGGCCCTCCGCAAGGCCGGCACTCCGAGGAGGACCTCCCACCGCAGCGTTCGCACAAGGGCATTTGCCAGTTCTTTTAACACCCCTGGATGAACTATCATTTGGTCCTGGAGACTTAAATTCATTTAGATTAACCAGGCATTCCTGTACTATTCCTGCAAATGCATCTGAGGAAGTAGATTTGAGTCTATCAAAGCTCATACTGCCAACTTATCTTTCGGTTACTCTCACACTGACTCTTGAATTCTGCCACTCAGCTGCTGAGCCTTCCTCCTCCCCAGAGCAGAGCGGCCACATAACAGGAGCCAAGGCAAAGGCTTGCTGGTTGGGCCTGTCTATTGCCATTTATTCCACTCCTGCTGCAAACTGGCAAGAAGAAGCAGGAAAAAGGTCTTCTCTTCCCCCTCCAGCACCTTTGAGGGAAGGTTTAACAGATAGTGTAATTGTTCATGGTTCAGTGTATTAGTAGTAGTAGTAGTCGTCGTCGTTGTCTTGGGAAGTGTCTGCAGCAGCAAAAGATATTCAAAGGGGGTCCCTGGTAAAGGAAAGGTTAAGTTAATCTCTCTTGTCCAGGGACCTCTGGAGCTGATTTGCTCATGAATGAGATAATGGAGACTGGCCAAATGTTATCCAGTATGGTGCAGTTTGACACCATTTCATAGCAAATTGGAAACCTCCCAGGCTGTAGAGACAGTCATCATCATCCTTACCTATTCAGCTAATCCCTTTCCTCCCCAGCTGGTTTTGTGAGCAAGGATGAGCAAGTCTCTAGCACACACATGATGGGTCTTTCTTCTCCCAGCATACTGTTCACATGTTTGAAAAGTATCCATCATCCATGTATAAAGAGTGACCAAAGTTACATCCATAGAGTCTAAAGTTACTTTATCTCAGAATCCAATTTAGACAATTTCCATTTTTCATCCACTTTGTTTTTAAAGTATGTAAGGTTAGTCCAATATATTTTATATGGCTGTATCTGTCATTGTGTTGGTTACACAGTGTTTCAGATCTGATGCTGCCAGTTCAATGGCACCTGCAGAAAATAGTACCATCAGTTGGAAAACCATCCTTTATGTTAATCTTCCACAGAAACCTTTTGAAGACATTACTAAACAACTTCAGTGAACAACTCTCAGCCTACTATACTCCACACTTGATATCAATGCACAATGGATCATTGAACAGTAAGATCTCCATTATTTCATCCATCAGACAATCTTGAATAATTTTGTCATACATGCTAATCAATATCAATAATTAGGGACCAAATTGTGAAAATGTGCCTGTTGAGTTCCTGCCACTTTAAGGATTTTACATTATAAATACAGCAGTCAAGTGTTTAAGATGATTGACTGACAAGCTAAGGTTTAGTGTATTGCTTATTCTCCCACTGAACTGCCTTTTAGTCACTGGTGTCTACAGAGAGCAGCTGGAAAATTTACCCAAGTGCTTCTTTGTATACCATCATTGCAATAATTAATGTGTATTATTCACTCTAGGTCAATATGTCACTGTCTTTGATGTGGACTATCCCTAAGTTGTCTGACTTAGCTATGAACTTCAGATAAGGCAGTCTCGTCATCATCAAGTGTATGTCCCTTAGCAGTATCGCTCTTTGACAAATACTGCATGCACAACGATATGATGACCACCTGCTGCTATTTCTGCTGCATTTCTTTTCTTATCTGATTTCCCCCAGCAGCTGCACAAAATGTAAAGGCCAACCCTGAAACATGTATTGCATGGTAATGGATATTGCATTAGATACTAAGAATTTAAAAACCAGAAATAATCACTTTTCCACTGTAAATTTCCTCTTCTGCATTGGAAGACTGCTGAACTCTAGAGGACTTTTTAAACTCTTTTGGATTTGTGCCTGTTTCAGGATTTACATCACTGGCCAAAATATCCTCATCATAACTCAGTTGATATCATTTTAACACAGTTTAATTCTTCCTATGTGTTGTGGATGTATTTTAGTACACCCATCAGTCATCCACTGTGATCCACATCTATCCATCTATCTTTTTGCTGATTTGTGAATTTATTCAGACTTCAGATTTATTCAAGAATTATTCATATCTTCAAATCAGAGCTGCAATTTGTCATTAAATGATGGACATATTTCTCATACTCTAATAAATAAAATGTGGGCCAGTAAAGTAATTATAGCCATGTGCACATGGACAGATAATGAGGGACTGCCAGTTTCTTTTCTCTTTACACTTATGTTGTGATATCTGCGATGGAAGATAACTGTCAATAGTTTCTGATTAATTCCTAAAGCAAAATATGTGTGATGACAAAGGGACTCTTCTAAATAGTAACAGATTAGCATTATGTATATTTTCAGAACTAGTTAGACAGAAGTACAAATAGAGATAAATACATAAGTATACAAAGGTATATGTAAGTATACAAATAGTTGTATTTAATACATACATAGGTATAAAAAGTAAGTGCATGTAAATGCAATCAATGTACATAGAGTGAAGAACAGTCATCTCTTCAGACTCCACTAATATATCCATTCAGCATAACTTGTGAAAAAGCCTAGACAAAAGGTTTCTCTCACCAGGCCTGACAACTGCACTGACTTCTAATTTTTGCCAAGCTTAATTCAAGCTTAATCTATATATCTTCAGGCAGTGGTGGGTGACCACCTCCACCAGTCACAGGAAGCTGCATGAAATGCTCACTTCTCCTGGAGTAAGGCATTTGGAGTGCTAAATTGGCCAACATCATTTCCATTGCCCTAGCAAGATTCTTGCTGCATGAGAGAACTGCTGAAGCTTGAGTATCCCTTATCCAAAATGGTTAGGACCAGAAGTGTTTTAGATTTTTTTAGGATTTTGGAATATTTACATATACATAATGAGTATAGCTTGGAGATGGGTCTCAAGTGTAATCAGGAAATTCATGTATGTTTTATATATGCCTTATACACATAGCCTGTAATTTTATACACAATTTTTTTTATTAATTTGGTACATGAAACAAAGTTTGTGTATACTTAGTCATCAGAAAGAAAGCTTCAGTCTCAGCCACCCATGAAAAAAGTTTTGGATTTTGGAGTATTTTGGATTTTGGAATTCTGGATAAGGGAAGCTCAACCTGTATTTCACACAGCTCTCCAGAGTATCTGGCTGAAAGCCAGCTCTATCAGAAGAATGACTAGTACCGCAGCACAGGCATTCCCTCAATCATTCCTCACCTACAGCATTGCACTGAAGACCCTCAGAACAAGAAATTTATGAAGTGGGGCCAATTCTGTACAATGGCGTTGGCTTCTGGGAGTAGCAAGGGTGTGAGAGATATGTCCTCCTCCTTGGCAAGACACTGCCCTCTTCTCTAGTGGGAGAAGCAGTCAGCACTATGTCCATCTCCTTCTCTATGGTGGTTTAGAGATGGGTGCTACTACCACATCATCTTCATCCTATTATGGCAGGTGGCACAAGCAATAATGTTGCCACATCCTCTTCCTCCTTCTATGGTGGAGTCAGGGACATTCTTTTCTTCCTCAGTGGAGAGTTGGAATGCCACAAGCATGGCATGATGGGAGAGTGGCACTTCAACTATCTGTTCAGTTGGAAGGAAAGTCTTCCCCACAGAAAACTGCCTTGTCCCATATGAGTCCATCCAGAATGTAAGATCTTTACTAGAGTTCCTCAGGGTGTGTATTCCAACACCCTGGAAATTTACACAGGAACTGGTTCTGTAGCAGCTCCTCAGCTTCCAACTAAAACTGGCTACAGTCTTTCTGAGCTTCCAGCAGGCAGTCAAAATTCTAAACAAATTTTGATCATAAAAAGAACAGGCCAAGAAGCTATGATGGTACACAATACAGGGCTTTTTGTGTAGTCCTGACTCCTAAGTGAAATAAGAGCAGTTTCATCCCTGTTGATGGTCAAACGCTAGTATATCATCTGGTATTTGGTTTTCATTTTTTCCCATTTTTGATTGGCATTTAAATTGGAAACAGAAATTTAATTGCAATTTTAATTAGTTTCAAAATATTATTTTTACCAATTTTGGACAGGAAGGGAATTAATAAATAATGATGATGATGATTATGAAGAAGAAGAAGAAATAATTAGATGCACATTCAGACATACTCCACCACTCCATCTATGGTCTGTTAGATAGGAATACACTGCCTTGGCAAATTTCCTTGTGTAGAAAGCTCTAAAAATCAGCAGGTGACCAATGTTTACTAGTTAGAGAAGTCTGCTTTTCTTGTTTTTAGGTTCTGCATCCAAAAGCTGTGGCACCTATATTTTTAAAGCTTTATAAATGTGTGATTACATTTAAAATGACACACACTACAGAGCAGACCAGAAAATTAATCACTGTGTGAATGCGTGGGTGCACACCAACATTTTTAGAACTTCAGCAAACTATGTCACACTCGCTATTAAAAATGGATTGTATCTCTTATATTGTCATTAAAAAGCAATGAGTATGTTTATTAATTATGCAATACACACACACACAAGGAGGATTAAACATTTGATGGGCTTAATGCCATTTCTTCCCTTTTCAGGTCTCATCATGAGTTTATTTTAAATTCAAACTCAGAACAGCCAAGAGATATTTTAATGCATGCTAATTGACCACATTAGTCACAAGACCAAAAATTTATTTTTAAAAAACATGTATGAACATGCACACAATACTCCAGATCATCAGAAATATGGATTGCTGGAAGAGGGGCTGGGGAGGGGGGGAGTAATATCAAGGGAGAATGAGTCAGAAAAGATAGATACTGGCAAAAGAGAAAAACAACCTTTCCATCCCTCAAAATCAGATTGCAGATCTTGAGATAAGAACCTTCATTATGTCATTTTCTATTTTTGTTACTACTTTTATTATGAGAGCAGAGTATTAGGAGTTCTGGTTTTCATTCCTATTTCAGTGGAAATAGCTTTGTCTTCTCCACTAAGTGAAGAAGAAGAGCGTTGCCATAGTTCCATTTGTTGCCCACCTAAATCAACAATCACCTTAGCCCTGATCCCACACTTTCTACATAACACGTATTACCATTTGAGAAGTCAGCATGAAAGAAAAACATGGATATAATTTACACAAAATATATGCATAATGCTTCTTCTTGTTTATTCCTGGCACAGCTGTGTCATGGCTATAAGGGGTGAGAGGATAGCTATTTCCATTTTCAAGTTTCAGAAGGAGCAGCAGAATTCAGCAGGGCTATTACAAAATTTGTGGCAAACGTCAAAGGCCTTCTGCTAGATACACTCAATTTAAGCAGCATCAACAACAACAAAAGTTGTCTATTGAAGATCATTTATTGTTGTTACTTTATATGCATCAAATTAAGCAGATGCATTGATGTTCTTGATGCATGTGATTTGAAACATAAGAAAGGCATTGTTCCCCTAAAAAGAATCCATTTGTTTTTCAAACAGAACACACACACACATACTTCCCCTAGCTTCATCATGTCTTTGGTAATTTTTATCCCATTCCCCACACTTAAAAAAAAAAGGTGAGTGGAACACTGAAGCTAGTCTTTAGTTGAAGAAAGAGCAAAATAGGTTCATTTATTTTGAGCATTAGACTTTAGATACCCTGTGTGCAATACAGATAAACTTTCTCCACACCTGAGTCTAAATTCCAAATGTCCTCGAAGCTCTTCCTTATTAGAAAATGATGCAGAGCTTAGAAAGTTAGTTTGAAAAGAATAGCAAGGGGGCAGGGGCAAAGTGCAATCCAGGGGTCTCATGTGGTCCTTCCAGGATGTCTTGAGAGCTTTTTTGTAAATGCCCTGAAATCTCCGTGATCCAGCTATATTTTTGTATCAAATTACTGGAGTCCAGCATGAGTTGCTGAGTCTGCAATGATTTATGAAACACCAGAAAAAGTTGTACTGTGAATATAGCACATAGACCCCAGACATGTGAAAGGCTGAAAACAATGGGAGAAGGGGCTTGAGAGAGAACGCACCCACCCATCCCCATCTTCTGCATTTCTTATGAAAACAGAATATCAAAGGATGACTTCTGGAAACTAAATCAAATGAGACCAGATTCCCTTTCATTCGCTGTTGTGCTCCTAAATATCCTTCCTGACTGCCCCTTTTGGATACTCCAGATCTTGTTGGGGTATTGTAAAGTAAATGAAGCTATTACCTGTTAAATTAGCCTTTTCCCACCTTTTGGATATCAAAACAGCCACCACTTTGAGAACCCTTTAGATACTTCTGAAGTACTATCAAGTATTTGTTTTCTATGAAATCACCTTGGCCTAAGGCTATTTTAATGTATAAATATGGCAGAAAAACCTAGACTCTTTGCTGTAGTCAACCCACTTCCACTTTGCTGGTGACTGTTGCCCTTGGACTCCAGACTGAGCTGCTCTTGGTCTGAATCAATCCTGCTTTCCATAGACCATTCTTCAGAACAGGTATATATTACCCCTCCATCCAACCCTAAACTGCTTCCTTTCATTTTTCTATTTCAGTTAGCTCTGTATGCTAGGTGTTAGAGTGAGTTTATCTCATATGTGTGTTCTTTCATATTCTTCCCTGATAAAGGTTAATTAATTCATTCATGCCTGGATTCTTCAACAGAGAGTATGGGTATAGTTGATGCCTTTGATCTTGACATTATCTCCCTCTTGCAAGTCAAGCCAAATTTCCCCAACTTAGATAGACTGCTAGCGTGGAGGCTATACAACCTTGTACATATTTTATGGGTAACACTTTATTAATCTAGATTTCCTGGACCTCTCTATTTCAAGTAAAAATAAGCCTAACAATTCATCTTTTAGACAGATTGCAATCTTCCCCCCCCTCCCCTACACACATAGGCTGGAATCATGTTCATTAATTATTATGTTTGTTGTTACCTGCCTTCAAGTTGAATTCAATGCATGGTGATCCTATGAATGAGATACATCCAAGACCTTCTATTCTCAACTGCTCTGCTCAGGTCCTGCATGCCCAGGGTCAATACTTCTATTTGGTGTGCAGTCTACCTCTCTTTCTATTGCCCTCCACCTTTCCCATTTTTCTAATGAGTAATTCCTTTTCATGATGTGGCCAAAATATAACAGTCTCAGTTTCATCATCTTGGCTTCCAGGGAGAGTTCCATCCTGATCTATTTTAAGATCCATTTGTTTGTCTTTTTGGGTGTCCATATATCCTCAGCATTCTTCTCCAGCACCACATCTCAAATGAGTTGATTCTCTTTTTTTCAGCTTTCTTCACTGCCCAACTCTCACATCTGTACATGGTGAGCAAAACTACTATAGCTTGGATGATCCTAACTTTAATGTTCAGTTGTATATATTTATACTTTAGGATCTTGTCTAGTTCTTTCACAGCTATTGCTCACAGTCCTAGTCTTCTTCTGATAATACTAGAAGAAATTGACAAAGACCTGGAACAATTATGATGTTTAAGACATCATAATCACACTACAGTTGCCCCTTCATTTTTGCGGTGGATCTGTTCCAGACCCCTCCCCATGGAAATGGAAAACACCAATATACAAGCCCCATTGGCTTGAATGGCAATGCGTACCCAATTTTAATCCCTTATGTTTTTCCCCCGCAGACAAGCAAGGGACACAGATTCCATGAAAATGGATGGGCAACTGTAATTCACTTTTAAGGCAATTGCACCATTGCAACAACCTACCTTGTCCCCACAACTTACCTTTTAAACCATGCATCCTCCCCCAAAGAGGAATTTTCAAGGATGATGAGCAATGAGTGATGTCCTCTTGCTTCCCACTGCCAGGTGAGGACTGGATAAACACACAAACATTCACAGCCATGCTCTCCATAGCCTCAGAAACTCCTCTGTTAAGGGGGCTGAATGCCTTAAAAGGATGGTTTAAGGGGATAGCATTGGAAGATGTAGCTACATCATCATTATAGCTATATTATTGTATCTATGTCTCACAACACAGGATTTTAGCCATATTGTTGATGGCAGACATATATGGTACCTCTCCATTTTTGGCACTTTTCACAGTCCATGGGGCAAAAAGTGGACCTCAGCATAGTTGTCCACAACAGGAAGCAATAGCAGAATGATGTTCTGGAACCTATTCATTCATTCTGAAAACTAACATTTTATGCTCTGCTAAAGTTCCTTTCTGATTTTGTAGTCCTTTAAAAACATGTGTTGGAGTATACTGATTTGACTTCTTTGCTTGACAGATTCTTATCAAGAGCAAGGATTCTTTCTATCTTATAAGAAGCTCTTAGGTCACTGAAAGAAAAACAGGATAAAACTATATTTATACAACTACATTTATAAGAAGCATGTACACACACACATATATATCAGTGTTCCATGTGCCTTGGCATTTAGTCATGCTGGCCACATGATCATGGAGTCATCTTTGACAATGCTGGCTCCCTCGGCTTAATAACAAAGATGAGCACCACCCCCTACAGTTGGACATGACTAGACAATCACGTCGAAGTGGAAACCTTTACTACACACACCCACACATATGGATTTTCTGCCATGTTAAAGTAAAATTCAGCATGAATCTATGGGACCTGTGCCACTTGGGGGAAGCCACCCAAACACATTTCAAAAGAACTCAAAGGAATACTGGTAAAATCAACATTTTCGCTGGTGTGTGGGATTTATCTGCCCTAAAATTGCCCCTCATTTGTGCTTGAAGCAAAGTCCGAGACTACTTAACTAAAACATCTGTAGAAATGTTGGTGGAAGTTTTTGAAAAAGACTCAGGTGAGTATCACACATCTAAATAAACAGCACAGACTTGATTATATTGTTGATTCATGCTAATCAAAAGACATGATCTGTGTCTGCCTACCTTTTGCTCATATTTGAGGAGATTTCTGTATTTGTCATCAATCTTAACACAAAAAGAAAACCAGATTTATTTATTTTTTTACACGTACATACCCCAATGCACTACATTCCAGTGGTAGTGGGATTGCATGCTCCTGTGAGGCAAGAGGCTGTGCTGAAAGTAGCAGTGCTGCTGGAAGGGCCTCCCATGTCAGTGGCTTTTGCTGAAGAGCTAGATCAAATGTGTGAAACAAATACTGGGCAGCAGTAGTAGTGGAGGCAGAGGATTTCTCAGAGAAAACAGCAGTGGCACCATAGCTAACATGTGTTAGTACTGCACAGAAGAAGGCATGTCAAACCCCCTTTGAATATCTTTTACTATGAAAACTCTATGATGAGACAATCCAAAATGAAACAATAGATAGTGCCAGATAGTGCCAGAAAATGACACTCCCAGGTAGGATGGTATTCAAAGAGCTACTAGGCTCTTTGTAGAAGACAACTACAAGTGGCGCTGTTGCAAATGACACTACTAGACTCAAGCCAAAATGAAATTTATCTGTTGACATGTTCAGGGGTAAAAGTCCAAAGCTGCACAATACATATAACAGGAATATGGAATGTGAGAAGCATGAATCAGGGAGAGCAAACATAATAAAACAAGAAATGGAACATATAAACATTGCAATACTTGAGGTGAGTGCACTAAAGTGGATTGCAATGATACATTTTCAGTTAGATAATTGCAGTATGTTTTAATCAGGAAATAAAAAACTAAGAGAAAATGGGCAAAGAGAATGTAAAAACAGATTTGCAATATTAAGTCTAATTGAGTGGGAGCCAGATGAACTCTGGACTGAAGTCAGAGTCATTGTCAGGGAGGAATGTGAAAAGACACTATCCACAGCCAAAAAGAAAGAGAAGTCTCCATGGATGATAGATGAAATTCTTCAAGCTGTTAAGGACAGAAGAGAAGCAAAAGTAAAAGGTGAAAGAAATGGCATATTAACAGAGCTACTTCAAGCTAGAGATTCAGAAACTACTCTAGTTCAAACTAAAATCTGTCAACAAATACAGAAAACAAAACAATGGCCCACCAACTGGAGACACTCATTATAGATTCCTCATCTCCAAGAAAGGGGAGACCAGGGATTTCAGTAACCACCGACCATTGCATTAATCTCCCATGCAAGCTAAGCTAAGTATTGCTAAAAATTCTACAACAGGCACTTTTACCATATACAGAGCAAAAAATGCCAGATGTCTAAACTGGGTTCAGGAAAGCAAAAGGCACTAGCGATCATATTGCAAACATAATTGGATAATGGAGCATATGAAAGAATTTCAGAAGAAAATCAGCCTGTGATTTTAGCGAAGTCTTTTAGATCATGAAATTTTTTTTATTACTCTTAAAAAAAATGGGTATGCCACAACATTTGATTGTCCTGATGCATAATCTGTACCATCAGGACAGAATAAAGAAAATAGAATGGTTTCCAATTTGCAAGGGGAGAGGGCAAGGCTGCATTTTATCACCCTGCCTTTAACTTGTATGCTGAACATATCATATGTAAAATTGGATTAGACTTGGAGGAAGGCCTGAAAATTGGAGGAGGGAACATCAGTAATTTAAGATATGCAGATGACTCCAGGTTACTAGCAGAAGATTGCAAAGACTTGGAACGATTACAGAAGAAAGTCAAGGAAGAAAGTGCAAGAACAGATTTACAACCGAACATTAAGGAAAAAATAATAACCACAGGTTATTTACATAATTTTGTAAAATAGAAGATGATGAAGAAATAGTTCAAGATTTTCCAATCAGAAGGAGGGCATGTCTATATAGGCCAAATAAAGCAGTTTCTCCCTATCTGCACACCTACCTGTCTTCATGACACAGGGCCAAATCTTTCATTCAAGTACAGATTGTCTTCAGAATGTAAGGCCAGTTCTTCACCAAATCCACCCTATTCCTCCCTTAAACCAGTTTTTAAAAACTTACCTTTTGCTTCAGATTTTAGAGGAAAACCTGGAGCACATTGGGCCAATGCAGATGGCCCATTTGGGATGGCTCTGGGCCGCCCCTGGGAGTGGCGGATCGGAGCCGCAGCAACCATACACCACAGCCCTAATCCTCCTCTTTGCCACCCCCAAAAGAGCAGCAAAATGCTGTTCCTTTTGGGGGAGGTAAAAAGCCGCCCTTAGAGCTGCCACTGTGGCTCTTTTGCACCCTTTTGGTGTAGTGTGTCCGCACACTGCACCAAGAGGGCGCACTGATGCAGCACACCATGCGGATGGGCGCCCGGCATCAGGGTGGAGTCAGGGCAGAATCGAGGTGGCCGGCATGTGGTCACCCCACCCCAACTCCACCTCCAGGCCAGCCTAAAATGCCGGTCCGCAACAGCCCTCTGTAATGATGCTGGGTGGCTGTCTACACACACATGTCCCTGCCATGTCGCCTGATGCCACCACTGTTGGTATGATTTGCTCTATCTGAGGTTACAACAAGATAGCCAGCTATGTGATCAATACTGGGCAGCTCATTTCTGACCTCAGAGGGAGCAACCCTGCCTGTGACCAGGGTGCAAGACAACAATGCAGGAACACATATGTAGACAGCTGCCCAACTTCACAATGGAGTACAGAGGTAACAGGGAAGAACACAGGGCAGCTCTGGGGCCAGAATACTCTGGGAGCAGCTTGATGTATTCTAGGCCCTGTATATGAGCCAAAGACTAGGACCTAGAAAGGCAACTATGAAAGAACTAGACAAGAGCCTGGAGTGTAAAGATATATCATTAAATACTAAATTTAGGATTGTCCAAGCTATTGTATTTCCAGTTTCTATGTATGATTGTGAACGATGGACCATGAAGACAAATAGAAAGAAAATCAAGTCATTTGGAATGTGGTGCTAGAGAGTTTCATGGATATAATGGACTGCTAAAAAACAAACAAACAAAAAACCATAAATGGGTCCTAGTAAAAATCAAATATGAACTCTCTCTAGAAGCCAAGATGACTACACTTGGACTGTTTTATTTTGGACATATCATGAGAAAATATGACTCAAAAGAAAAGACAACAATGCTTGGTAAGCCAGAAGAACTATGGACTGAAGTCAGGGACATTGTCACAGAAAAATGCAAAATATACTATCTACAGCCAAAAAGAAACAGAAGCGTCACTGGATGACAAATGAAACCCTTCAAGCAGTTAAAGACAGACAAGAAGCAAAACTAAAAAGTGACAGAAAAAGAGTCAGAACCCTGAATGCAATTATTCAGAAAAATCAAAGATGATTAGATGACAGTTAAAAACAAGCACCCCAAATCCTGCCTGGAGAATGTGTTTTCAATCCTATTTATCACCATTCACACATGTTTGATGTGCACACTTTAAAAATCCTGGGGGCGCACTTAAAAACAGATTGTGTTAAGAGGTCCTTCAAAAAAAACAACATAGCAGAAGCAAGGATGTCAGTCCAGCTGCACTCTACTTCTCAACACCTCTACTTCCATTTCTAAGTATTTTGTTGCACTAGCTGTAATTTATTATTTTGGTAATGGGATGAGCCAACCTTTCTAGTTCTTTGAAAACTTCATGTGGAGTATTTCATCTTCTCCTTGTCTCTTTCTCCATGTGGCAAAGGAGGTGCAGTCTCTCCCAGTCAAAGAATGTTTTGTTTTGTGTTTTCATCAGGATTTTTTTAAAAAAAATTATCCAAATACCAGAATGCAGAAAAATAAACACTGGCTGTGAAAGTGCTGAGGCAGACTGGCACAGAGAATCAGTACAAAAAGCTTTCATTGCATAAAACACCAAACCCAAATGAAGTGAACTTTGCCAGGATTATCACAAGATGATGGCCACAGATGGCCACTGAGCTGCACTGAATAGTGATGTGCAGTACCTGCCTGTGTCCACTCTTTAATAGGATTCCCAAAGCAAGACTTGCTCAGGTCTTGTGATTTGATCATTGACTTGCTCAGGCCTTGTGGCCCTGAAGGTCACTCACAGCATACACAAGAGATGTCTGACTGTTAAATAATGTTGTCTACTGGTGGAACTAAAGAGAATGTGGCTCATTTAAAAGCATAGCAAAACAAAACTGTAGGAATAAAAAAATAGCTGGGTTCCTCCTCATCTTTGTCCTCTCCTCCTGCTTTATCATCAACTTTGCTTGTCTGCAAATGGGGGATTTAAGATAATAAAAAATTCCAGGGTATCAGGTGCTGTATTTCTGAAGTCTTCTCCCTTCTAGATCATTTTGGATTACACCCAGTCTGACCAATCATGAAACAGCTGCAGGTCACAGAGAGTCCTGTTTCCTCCCCCATGCATAACATCACCCACAATATTAGAGGGACTTTCACTTGCTCATCCTCCAATGTAATTTATGCCATACTATTCCAGCAATGCCCTTCAGCACTCTGCATTGAGAAAACTGGCCAGAGGTTAAATGGACATAAATCAGACATTAGGAATGGGAATACACAAAAACTGGTTGCATACTACAATCTCCCTGTGCATTCCATCTCATATCTCAGAACAGCAGTCCTTGAACAAAAAAGATAACAAAACAAAACAAAAAAAGAAAGAAGAACCCTACTAATGTTTTTCCTGGTACACTATGCACATTATAATACTAGCTAAACACCCACCCCCAGCTTCATAAGGCCTCTCTTGGAAAGTTCCTCATACCTCCTTTTTGGTTGCCACACTACACTTCAGTGCTCATTCATATGGTTATAACTCACCTTGGCTTTAGGTAACATCCTTCCTCCTGCTTGTCCCTCAACAACCATAGTTAAAACCCAACATCATATCATCTACTTAGCTACAAAGCATTGCATTTCTTTGAACATTCTCACACAGAGATTGCTAGTATAGGTCTGTCCCTGGACTTTCCACTCCACCCCATGCATTTGAGGAAGTTGACTCAAGTCTATGAAAGTTCAAGCTACCAACGTCTCCCTTTTAGTTAGTTTCAAAGATCTTTTTGCATGCACATATTGTCATCTTCACTAAACAACTGAGTGGCTGGAACATCTCTAAGGCTGCATACGCACTGCAAAAATAATACAGTTTGACACCACTTTAACTGCCATGGCTCCATGTTGTAGAATCCTGAGATCTGTAGTTTGTTGTGGCACCAGAGAGCTCTGACAAAGAAGGCTAATTTTCTCACAAAATTACAAATTCCAAAATACCATAGCATTGTGCCATGGCAGTTAAAGTGGTATCAAACTACATTATTTCTCTAATGCAGATCCAGCTTAAGCTCACATTAGGTCCATCTTTTCACTCTCATGCAAAGGTGAAAAATACTATGGGAAATACCTGAGAAGCTTATACAGCTTAAATCCAGGATATATCACAGACTGTTCATACGAGCCTGCTGAGACCCTGAGAACCTCAGGAGATACCCTTTTGTCCATCCTACCACCTTCACATGCATTTCTGGTGGGGATGTGAGACAGAGTCTTCTTGATAGCTGCTCCTAGGATCTGGAACTCCCTTTCTAGTGAAGCTAGAATGTTCCTTTCCTCGCGGTCCTTCCAAAGTAGGCAAATACTTTTTCATTCCAACAGGATTTTGAGAACTCAATGTTTTTAATTTTATTGACAGATTAATTACATTTTAATATTAACCATCTGAATGTCTTTAGTTATATAGTATTTGCTTTAATTTGTAAGCCACGCTGAGTCCTGATTTTGGGGGGAAGAGATAGATAGAATACAGCTAGTATGATGTAGTAGTTGGAGTCCTGGAGTAGGACTTTAGGCTCAAATCTGTGCTCAGCCATGGAAACCCACTGGGTAACCTTGGACAAGTTATACTCTCTCAGTCTAGGAAGGCAAGAGTAAACCAACTCTGAATAAATCTTGCCAAGAAAACTCTATGATAGGATTACTGTAAGTCAGAGTCAACTTAAAGGTACATAATAATAGCAACAAACAACAATAATCACCACAACATGTTGACAATCCCTTTTCCAAATGGGAAAATGTGCTGATATTCTTTGTATCTCTAGATGTTAAAAAATTAATAGCAGCATTTGAATTATATGACAAGTTAATTAGGAACTTGCTAACAAAAAGACATTCATTGGATAGCAATATGAAAGGAGCTCAGAAAAGCAAGGTGTTTCAGCCAGCTCTACACTTACACCCCAAAAAGTCTCTATGAGTTTCAGAGGGCTCCTGGAATGGTGAACAGGGGACTTCTGGATGGGGGTGAAAGTGATCAGCTTTTTGTCTCCAAATGTCCTTATGCTAGCTCAGGTTAGGATCCAAGCCCAGTTTAGCTCTACAGCCTCCTATGCCCCATCAAACCTTGTTCAATAGGATCATTTGATCCTCTAGAGTGGATATATGTTGATTCCTTGCCCATGAAAGATTTAAAGCAGACTCCAAAATGATGGGATTTTAAGTGCCTACTTTAATCATTCTTCTCAGATATCCATTCCCATTTGAACAATGTGGATCAATGTTCCAAAGTCAGCAGAGTCATCCTGCAATGTTTATTGAGCCAGTGCTTTCATACATCACCAGACTATCCAAGTAGTCATTGACCTGGTATACCCTAGTCCCTAAGTATTAACAATTTTCCATAAGACATAAAAATAAGATCCTATATAGTTTTTGTGTTTCTCCAAATGCTAAGTGTAGTGAATAGAATGTCCAGCTGGCCAATCAGGAGGCAGCTGAGGGCCAACTAATAGAATTCAAGCTGGGAGCACTTAAAAAAAAAATTCAAGCTGACAGTTGGGGAGAGCAGTTAGGGATTCAGGACAGTTAAGCCTGAGAGAGAGATGCATTTCTGGGAGTTCCTGAGGGAACTGTAAATTTTGTTAGTTGGAGTCCAGACGGGAGGGACTCGGGACACGGGACACATACAGAACTCTAAGGAAGGGATATTACTAGCCTGTGTGGCTGAAATATTAAGAGGGAATTGGAAACAAACATTGTTTATATGTAACCAAGAGAAACTATAGTGACAAGCTTTGATACAAGTTATATTTATTCAATTCTGTTCTAGAATAAACTTTATTCTCATTTAAACATCACCTGGCCTATGTTTTCAAACCAAACCGTACTACTAACCTTTTAAAGCTTTTAGTGTGGGTCCTTTACACATATTTGCGTGGCAGTGGTGGAATAACAAAAAACAACAACAAAATCCAGGACTGCCATTTTAAAAAAAGTCAGTGCTAAAGTGAAAGGTGGCAAGAGGATTCGCCACACTAAGACATTAAAATATTAATTGGATGTACCGTATATACTCAACTATAAGTCAAAAAATTATGCCCAAAAATTGACCCTAAAATCCTAGGTTAACTTATATATGGATCAATACAGTAATATTGCTTAGAAAGGTCCTGATAGAAGCTCCACCCTAATGCCCCACTCTTCCTGCCTTGGCAGTGATCTTTCAAAGAGCTGCTGAGGCAGAGTGTGTGTCTGTGTGTGAAAGAGGGGATTCCCTGCTCAATCGGATGTTAAAACCTTACCTTCCCATCCTCCTCCTGCTCCTCTGGATCTCTCTGACTACAGAACACCCCATTTCCCTCCACTTCCTTCCCTTTCCCAACTTGTGATGCAAGAGCCTTGGGATACATCAAAATATTTTTTCAAGTGTCCACTTCCCCCACCCCCTACTACCTCCCACATCTGCCCCAGGAAGGGAAAGTGTTACTTTGCTGGCCAGCAAAGGTTGGTCCTAGGAAGTAAATAAGGTCATAAACAACCTTCCTAAAGCCCATCTATTCTCCCAGTTGCGTATCATTCAGGTCATAGTTCCTTTCCGATTCATCTCTACTTCTCTATATAGATATATTACCACCTCAATTATCCTCATTCCCTCATATCTTTTATTCTGGAAGATCCATACCCTTTTGGATATGACAGTCTGCTTGGTTTTATGCCTTGGTCTAATGCTGAAGTTACACACACACATATAAAAAATGACTATACAGTCCTCCCTCCATTCTCGCGGGGATCCATTCTGCCCCCCCCCCGAAAATGGAAAATCACAATTATTCAAGCCCTATTAGCTTGAATGGAGGTGTGCTCCCACAGGAGTGTGTGGACCAGGGGTAGGCAACCTTTCCCCTTTAAGGGCCAAGGGACTTCAGCTCCCAGAATCCCAGGAGCTATTGGCCAACATGGGACTATTGGCCAACATGGCTGAGGCTTCTGGGAGCTGAAGTCCCTCGGCCCTTAAAGGGGAAAGGTTGCCTACCCCTGGTGTGGACACATGTCATTTTGTCCCCCTCCATTTGCCTCCTGCGGATAAGCAAAGGATGTGGATCCCAAATCCGTGAGAATGGAAAGAGGACTGTAATCTTATTATTCTGTGATATCTGATTATTTTCTTAAAAAGCACCAAATAGGAGGCTTAAAACAGTTGTTTAAAGAGAATTGAAGGCCTGAATCCTATTGTTAGTCCCAATCAGAGTACACCAACTGAAACAGTGGATTTTCCTATGTGTTGATTTAGTATTCAATAACTGATGCACAGGGTCTACTCCACTTGGAACCAACTCATAGGCTCCAGGCCTATGAGTCTAGGTTAGACTCATTTTGCTTCTAAGAGTTACTTATTAAATTTTATTTATCTTGTAGGCTATATTGTCCAGAGGTAATATGTTAGTGAATTGCAAGTTGTTGGAGAGTTCATGCTCTCAGGTGTTGCTTGTCAACTTTCCAGAGGCATCTAGTTGTAAGAAGCAGTTACAAGTTCATCCACAGCATGTACATCCTCCATAAACAATCAGTGAGCAATGAAAAGATGGCACTCTAGTGCTGCTCTGGCACTTTTTATTTAAATTTATCCATCTCCCTCCTTAAGGCATCCTTTCCAGGCCAATGGAGAGGAGGAAAGTGCTACTTCTCCAATCAATTATCAGTGATTTCCATTTTATCTCTGGCACTTTGAGTTGCAAGCTCTGATTGACAGTGCCTCGAGAAGAGGGGAAAAGAGCAAAGTTGGGTTCTGGGGGGAGGAGATAGGTGGAGAAATTTCAGCCAAGAGCTCGGACTGCTTCAGCCAGGGGTATGGATAAGGTTATAGTGATGTCAGTAGCCCTCTACAGAGGGTTGGGGTGGGGGCTGCTGGATTCTCAACTAAAACAACTTGTCATCCTTCCCAGTTTGGCCAAAGAGTTCTGGAACTTCCTCCAGAGTGAGACTGGAATGGTTCCCTCCTTGCTGTCTTTCCATACAGCCAAATATTTCCTTTTTCTTCTGACAGGCCTTTAGAACTGAAGGTTTCTACGGAAAGGGCTTTTAAGAGAGTGCCAAACTGTTTAAAATGTTACTGTTTTTGACTGTTTTTTGTAATTTTCAACTGTTATAAGCTGTTTTAATATTGTTAATAGTTGAATTATATTTTAATGTGGACTTTTGGGCTGTTTCAATGGTATTGCAATCATTTTACTTTGTAAACTGCCTTCAATCTTGGGAACAGGAGTGGCATCAATATAGATGATGATGATGATGATGATGATGATGATGATGTTAAAAAAGATGATGAGTTACAGTGTAGCTAGAATCCTTTTGGTTACACATGTTGACATAACCCTCATTTGTTTGTTTCGCTTGTTTCAGTCTCCTCCTTGATTTCCTGTTATTTGTTATAACCCCCATGTAGAAGGAGTATTGTAGAAGGAGCATTGTAGAAGAAGATATCCAGTAGCTGTGCAGGGATGGAGCTGGGGGTGGGGTGAGGTGGAAGAGCTCTTGCCTGCACCTCTATCTTCTTGGCCACCTGGGAAGAAGGAAAAGACTTGCACTGGAGGTGCAGGCTGCTCCTTCTTCCTCAATATTCAAAGCAGCTGTAATGCATCCAGGCTCTCAGGTGGATGGAGTCATAGACTGCTGTGTTGAACTTGCAAAGAAATGAGGAAGTAGGAACAGCTGCTGCTCAGGATGGGAGCACAAGTACATATGCAAAGACTTTGATGGTATTTACATGGACCAGAATTTTCTGGGAACAGCTCAGAGTATTCTGGCCCCAAAGCTGTCCAGACATAGCCCTGCTACCTGGGCACTCTACAGCGATAGTAGGCAGCTGTTCTTCCATACATGCTGTCCACTGCCTCTGCCATGAAATGCTCTCTCTGAGATCAAAAATAAGGCTCCTAGCATCAACACATGGCTGGGCACATCATTCTGACCTCAGAGGGAGCAATTCAAGGCCACGGCAGCAGTAGTGGACAACACAGTGGGACTCATTGTAAACAGTTGCCTGCCAATGCTCTGGAGGGTTCTGGATCTGGAACAAAAGGTAACTTTTAAAAAATTGGCTTAAGGGAGAGTATACTGCAGGTTTGGTGCTGAACTGGCTGACAGACTGATCACTGTGAGGATGGGGGAAGGACATGTTATTTGGCTCATGTGGACACAGTCTTAATATTAGCCTCTGAGTAGTTCCCCATATAGCCTCCTATGACAATTGGTTTATTGTTGTTGTTGTTGTTGTTGTTTTAAAAAAATCATTGTAAATTAAATGAAAAGTCATCTTTTGATCTACATAGAGCTATCCTCCACACAGTTCAATAGTTGAGCTAATGTCCTCTGCCTCATCTGGCCCTTTGATTAAATAGATTGCTTCTGGAATAGAAACCTGTGGCCTGTGTGGTGGGATGAAACCCCATGCCTGCCTTTTGTTATCAAGGTCTTTGTCAAAGTATTAGCCTCAGTGCCTTGGTTTACATTTTACTGAACTTGGTTGCTGCTAGAGAAGTAGCCTGTGATATAAAGGAGTGGATTTGTGTTGCAATGTTGCCATAATTATTATACCTGGCCCTGTCAAATGTAATAACCCCAGTTTGGCCATCCATGGTTTTGTTGTCTTTTGCCAGCAGCCATGATGGGCATCAACTCCCAATAGAAAGGGTTGCTGCTGCTTCTTCTTGTGATGGCCCCAGCATTGGTAGCGGGTAGCAGGAAGCTGTGAGATGGAGCTTTATCTAGGCACAAAGAAGGGTGAAGAGAACCTCCTGTTCTTATTAAGAGCATTCAGGGGAATGAGAGTGGCTAAGTTAATTTAGGAAATTATAGTACTAACATTTAAACCGACTGCACCCTAATGGGGTGCAGCTGGGAAGTGGGATACAGGCAGGAGTTATCGCACACAATTCGCCACTGATTCTGCTGGCTGAGTGCAGACCGACTGCTGCCAGGGTCCCAAGAGCACTCAGCAAGCCTCTTTTGAAAGCTGGAAAAGTGGCTTGCTGAGTGCTTCTGGGACCTAGACTGTAGTCAGGCTGCATTTGGCTGGCAGAATCGGCACTGAATTACGTGCGATAACTCCTACCTGTATCCTGCCTCCTGGCTGCACCACGTTAGAGTACACTTGGTTTAAATGTTAGTGCGATAATCTCCTTATAATGTGAGTTCTGAAGATGTTAATCAAGTAGAAAATCTATGCAACATGCATCTTGTGATTACTGCAGGTGGGAAAGTATAATGAGATACAATGGACAGAAGCATTTTTATGAACCCAAGTACCAAAGTCAATAGTGTTAACCATCTAATTACAAATTTGTAAGCCACTCTGAGAGCATTTCTGAAGAGTGGGTTATAAATAAATAAATAAATAAATAACTGGCAGGTTTCTATGTCCACCTGATTTTCACATTCTCAACCCCATGTACAATAGGGAGGGAGGGATTGGTCAATTTCTAGTCCACATCATTTTCATGTATCTTCATTCAAGCATCTCTTTATCCCATTTCCATATTAATCTGGGTTGTTTTTAAGGCATGAAAATTCACATTATTTTTAAATCCACATTTTCATATGCACTCTAACCATAAATCTGCATTTTATACATAATTTGGTATGCTTTTTAAAAATTAATTTTAATTAATTTTCAATTAACTGTTATAGTATTTGGAGAACTGTAAAAAGAGCTGCATTCCATTCTCCATGCATTAATCTAAGAGGCATAAAACAAGTTGCTCTGCCTAAATGCTTCTGCAGCCCAAACAAAATCTTTCACCTTGTACAATTGCTCTTTCAGTTCCATACACTGACTACAACCAAGGTTTGAGAGTCTGATATCATCCAGGAACTGCAAGATAACCTCCCATTCTTTAAGCTTAGTACAAAAAGGTGTGTGAAGACAAAAGCTTAATGTGCAATCAGCAATAAATATTTTTATTTAATGTAAGAGCTAATCATAATAAATGAAAGTGGGATTGGTATGAAAATAACTGGAGCTGGACCTTACAGCCTCCATGTGTGCACCATGTGGCAAATACCTCCCTTATTGCTCTCCTGGTTCATAAATATGTGATCAAAGTAATAACATATACATGTGAGCTGCCCTTAAGCAGTGACCCTTTCCTTATGCCTCCTTCCCTCATCAGTATCCCCCAGGCACTTGGCAAATGTCAAATATAGTTAAAGTGGAACATATTCATGCATCTCATTAACATGCTGCATAATTACTGAACAAGTGATATTTGCTGAATACTGACATGCCAGTTTCACAGTTATCTCAAGGCATACAATATTAGCAAATACATGGTTTAATATCTTTTTTGTCTCCCAAATTTGTAATGGCTAAAACAGTGTCATCAGTGGTAAGTACTGAATTGACTTCACTGTGGGAAGTCAAGGACTGGTACAGGAGAGTTCTACATATGCAATGTAATGATGCAAAGATCACATATGAGATGTTTAAAGGAAGTCAGACTTTTAAAACCATGTATGAAGATATGTCGGAGCAAGAGTCTGGTGAGAAATAAACATTTAGGGGTGGGATCCTAACATGGTAACATATGGTGATACAATCTCACATTACTCCAGCATATATCCTTTCGTGGTCATTGGAGAAAGTAGTTTATAGCATCTCCTTGTACAATTACTCCCCTTTGCATACAATACCAATTTGAAGGCCCCAAACATCCCTCACTGTGACTAGGGAAAAAAGGAGGTCAGCACCCTCCCAGACCTCCCAGCAAGTACATTGATCTTTAACTTGGCTGCAAAATTACACCCAGAGGGTCCTTGGGAGTCACCTGTCCCCAGTGGCCATTAACTGGCCATGGAGGTGCAGCCTGATGCCTTCAAACCTGTGTTGTACATATTAGGCAAAGTTGCACACAAAAAGGTGTGCAGAGAACTGAGAACAAAAATGTATACTGGTTTTCATAAAACATGAAAAAGAGCTGTTTCAAGAGACAGGATTTAAGACTGAAAAATATTGTCACCATTTGGGATGAACTACATTTAAGACCTGAAAACAAGCTAGTATCCTTTTGGTGACACATAAAGATGTAAGTTGTACTATGCATGTGGAGGGACTCTTTTGGATAATATGGAATGGATGTATACAGCTAAAAGTGGAGAGATTTCTGCATGTAGAACCATTGCAGAAGTCCAATAATGCACCTGGAATAGTTGTTAATGTGCATTGTGCATTGCATACTGCCCCCCTGAATTGCACATTGTGCATATACAATAAGGTGATAACTATGAACACACTGTTTCTTTTTAAAATGTATTAATGATAAAAAATAACACATACACACATGAACATAAAAACATAACAATAAATTCCCCTTACCACCCCTCTTTTGAAATGAACTTCCACTTTTCTCTGACTGTGACCTATTTATCCTAGTTTCTCCTCCTCTTTTTGCAGTTGTCTGTTATTTATCTTATCTAGTGGTTCTACCATTAATCTACATTTCTTTCCTAAACATAAAAAATGCTTTACTACCTATATGTCAAATGCTATAATACTGATATCCCCTCTTTGCTCTTTTATGTGGTAAGTAAAAAGTTTCCATGTTTTTAAGAAAGCCTCTATTGTGTTGTTTATCAATCTCATAGCTGTTACCAAATAACTTATCAGAGCAATATGGGGCTGAATACACAGGCCAAAAGGCCCATGTTCCTCCTGGCCTGGCATCATCTGGTATTGCCGATTGAGGCCCATAGCCACTGGCCAGGATCAGCCAGTCCAAACACCAATCTGCACTTCTGGACAGACCTCAGCCCCAAAGGCTCTTAACATGGTTTAAAAAGAGTGTCTGTTTGCAGTGGAGTTTCCTGAAAAATATGCTGTCATAGCTTGTAAACCACACCCCCTTACCTGCCATCACTGTCAAATTCACTCTGAACCCCCAGTTGTGGCCTATGATGTTGGAAGGGGCCACCTGGCTATATGGGTGAAGCCACATGCCTTGTTTCTGTCCTTATAAACCATGGCAGGGGCCTTCCTGGAGGATGCAGGGCAGAAGCAGGTGAGGGGTCCACAGTAGCAGTGGCTCCATGGTATGGCAGTGGGTGGAATTGTGAACACTCACCTGTCACTATGCTGGCCTGGGAATGGAATTGTGTTGGACCTGTGGACGGGATACCATGTGGTTGGCCCATGATATCTTGCCCATGCATATAAGCTCTATATTCTCTTTCTCGTTTGTCTTCTAGGACATTCACTGTTTCTCATATGTTGTGCTATGGTACAGGAATTGCATAGTACTTGCATAGTGTAACTCCATCACCAGGTATTTATGCTACCCTGAGATGATCACAAGGACACTCAGGAGATACTTTTCAAAGAAGTAGCCATGTTAGTTTCTTGCACTATAAAAAAGAAGGAGGGGTGTGGCGGTGGAATGCAGCATCACCCTTAAAACTAAATAATTTTTTATTTTATCATGAGCTTTCATGGATATAAACCCACTTCTTCAGATGCAGGACAGAGTAATATTAAAGCCTCAAGTTATAAAGTATGTAAAGCATTTTAACACAGTTGTGGGAGTAGGATGGAATAAACAAGATCCAGCTAACAAGGGGTTACCACTTAGGATGGCAGAGGGTTACATAAGATCAATATTCTTTGCTAAAACATTTGGAACATTCAGAGGTCGAACATATAAAGGTTTTACTGCCTTTGTTCTCAGGGACTGGTTTACTTTGGTTCATTCATAAGACTGCCTTCTACTGTGAAACGATGAGAAGATGGCACTGGGCAGTGAATGGGTATGTAAGAGCAAGGAGCTCCTGTTTGGTTTGGCAATTCCCAATTCATGGGAATTGTAGTTTATTGTGGCACCAGAGCTCTCTGACAGAGAAGTCTCAATGTCTCAGAAAAAAATACAGTTCCCATGATTCCCTAGCACTGAGCCAGGGCAGTTAAAGTGGACTCAATTTGCACCATTTCTAGCAGTCTAGTTAGCCTTTTAGTTTGGACAGGGCCAATGCAGACGGCCCATTTGGGGTGGCTCTGGGCCGCTCCTGGGAGTGGTGAATCAGGGCCGTGGCAAACACACACTGTGTCCCCAATTCTCCTTTTTGCTGCCCCCAAAAGAGTGGCAAAATGTCACTCTTTTGGGGGGCAGCAAATGGCTGCCCTTAGAGCCACCGCCATGGCTCTTTTGCACTCTTTTGGTGCAGCGTGTATGCATGCTGCACCAGAAGGGCACCATGATGCTGCACGCCATGTGGACAGGCATGGGGCATCAGGGCGGAGTTGGGGCAGCCGGCTATAGCCGGGATGGCCTATACTGCCGGTCTGCATCAGCCCTAACTTGTCTGTGTGCTGGACCTCTGTTTTGGATTCCAAAATAAATCATCAGTAAACATTCACTGCGATGTTTTCTTGGCTTTTCCGGACTTGGGCCAGAAATCTTGACATCGACTATATGTATCCTAAAAGCTCTCTCAAATAGTAAGGTTTGGATTGTCCACTGACATGCAAGTGACAAAGTAAAATGCATTCCACTCTCTATGTAGGATCATCATAACTATGATGTTATAACTAAAAAGGTCCTTTCCTATTCACTTTACATTGATCTTCTTGTGGGTGTGTGTATGGAAAGGTATTCGTGCATCAGATAGCAGAGTTTCCCTTCTTCAGACCTTCCCTCCATGCACAGATAGTAATGAATGTAGAGTGACAGTAGGATGCAATTTATGTGTTGCTGCTCCTTGCATGATCAAGAACATCTCAATAGGGACTACTGTCATTCCAAGGCAATTGGTGCTGGTAAAGGGAAGCACTGCTCCCACTTCTGTTGGCAGTAAGGCCATTTTTAAATTGAAACCCCCTGGTATTTGCCAAAATCCCCCATTTTGTTGCTTGCAAGTGACATGATTAAATTGTGGGAAAGGTCTTCAGATCTATCTCAAACAACACTACAGCTATATGCTCCATTTGATTAGTTCCAGCTACAGTCATATCCTGGCAGCCATATTTGAATGAATTGAAGTTTCTGAGCTTTTTTCAAAGTGATCCCTATATACTACCTGTTAGAGCAATCTGTTGTTGAATATCAGAGTATAAATGGCTGTGACCAGGTCCATTTGCTCCATAAAAGGTCCCAATTGCCCAACCAGGTCCTATCCAATTCCCAAAACCTCTGGATACCCCTTGTGGATAGGGTGGATAGGATATTAACCTGCTTAATCTGGTTGGAGGTCACTTGTTTGCATTCTTTAAGTTCAGTGGGTACAGCTGTATAAAAACCATTTAACACAAAGAACTAAGAACAATCAGGCTTTTCTATACACAGATTTCAAAAATAAAATACCCACTCAATGCTCTTTAACTTCTTATAGACTAGGAATGGGCAGTGCAAATCTAGTATCCAGTAATGTGTGCCTACCATAATAATCTGAGGCCTTTGCATTTCTTTGACAACTTTTAGTGCCATTCTCCCCCCTCCAGCTTGATCCCTCCCCTCTGCACTATTCCCAGACTCTGCACAATTAAGAGACAAATCCATTCCACAGTGTACCCTAAAGGTTATAATGAAGTCAACTGTCAAAATCCCATCATGCCACTGCCCCGCAGCTGTATCTGAAGGCCACTTGTCAGCTGTTTCACCCAGTCAAATGCAGACAAAGGGTCTTTTGATGGCTGGCCTTTCCCCAATCAATCTGCACTGAAGCAGATGTTGAAATCTAACAGGAAAAGGTGTAATTTGATTTTGCGTATAGTGCAGGCTGCTTCAGTGTATGAAAATTAAATCTATCAGAACCTGATACCCTCTTGCTGAGATGGAGTAAATAAAAGAACAGATTTTATAATTTAGTCTTTTCTAAAATTAGAGTGCATTTTCTTCATTTTCTTACTTTCTCAATTATAGGAAATCCTGTCTGTCAATATGCAAATACAAGTATTGGGAAGGGATAATACTTGAAGGATGTTATCTTTAAGTAACTGTGTTTTTCTCCTTAAAAATAAATCTCTAATAAATGTTTTATAGCATTAACATTGTCTCTTACTTACAGATGGAATGGTAAGACTTCCCCAAAGATTATCACAGCTGTTTGTAAATTTTCTGTGTGAAAAATTGCAACTCTTTATGAAAATCCATCAAAATTACTTAGATGTTTTGCCTAAATTTAGGAAAATTTGGTGGCAGCCTTAGGTTCTAAACTTAGAGAAACTAGAGGATTTGTTTAGTTGGCCCTCCATATCCACAGATTCTTCATCCATGTATTGAACTATCCATGGCTTGAAAATATTCTAAAAAGATATACATTCCAAAAAACAAACCAGAATTTTGCCTTTTTACATAAGGTACACCAATTTACTATGCTATCATACATAACAGGACTTGCATATCCATAGATTTTGGTATCTAAGATGGTTCCTGGAACTAAACCTCAGCAGATACCAAGGGCCCACTGTAAATCCAGAAAATGAGGTTATTAAACCAGAATTACTCTTTTGGGGTTTTCCACAGGGTAACTGTAATAATATATGAGATCTGGAATTTGTTTATTGCAGAACATTCCATTTCAGAAACAAGGAAACCAACTATGGTTACTAGATGTCACTATATTTTGAGAAAATGTCACATTTCCCTTCAGTATCTTACAGTCACATCCAATTGTCATATCATTTTTTGATATTCTCATGTCATCTGAGGTGATATTACTATGGGCCTTTAAAGACTGCCGGGAATAATGCAGTTTGAGTCCACTTTAACTGTCCTGGCTCAGTGCTAGAGAATCATGGGAACTGTATTTTTTTCTGAGACATTGAGCCTTCTCTGTTAAAGAGCTCTGGTGCCATAATAAACTACAGTTCCCATGATTCCCTAGCACTGAGCCAGGGCAGTTAAAGTGGACTCAAGCTGCATTATTTCTGGCAGTCTGTAAAGGCCCTATGTCTGTTTTCATGTAATGATTGTTTCATGTGATTTCATGTGATGATGCCACCCAGGCAGTTATTATGGATTCATCTCTACAGTTGTCATTTCAGGTGGATGCGATGGCCAGGAGTGCTTGGTATCAACTTTGGTTGATCTACCAACTGCATCCCTAGCTGGATCAAAGGGACCTTGAAGCCACAGTACTTGCCCTGGCAATCTCTCGTTTGGATTTCTGTAATGCACTCTACATGGGGCTACCTCCGTACCAAGTTCAGAAGCTTCAGTTGGTTCAAAATGCGGCAGCCAGATTGGTGACTGGAAATCTAGGTCGCACCATATAACACCTGTTTTAAAATCTCTTCATTGGCTGCCGATTAGCTTCCGGGTGCGGTACAAAATGTTGGTTATCACTTTTAAAGCCCTACATGGCTTGGGCCCGAGTTACTTGAAGGAACGCCTCTCCCTGCATAATCCACCCGCACTCACAGAACATCTGGGAAGAAATTACTAGATCACTACAAAACCAGATCAAACTCTACTTCCCAAAGATCGTTCATGGCCGCAGCCCCCTAGTTATGGAACAGCCTGCCAGAAGAGATCCATCTTATCACTATGCTAGATGCCTTTAAGAAGGCACTTAAGACGGAGCTCTTCCGGCAGGCCTATCCATCTGATCTTATTAGCGAACCTCCATAGTATCACTTCAAAACCGATCTCTAGGTTCTGATGACGATTGGCTATTTTATTTTATTTTATTTTATTTTGTTGTATTCTACTTTTTTTTAGAATTTATTATTGATGTTCTGATTTTATGATTTTATTGTTTATATCTTATACTCTATGTACATTCTATTGTGTAATCCCACCTTGATCCGTAGGGAGAGGTGGGAAATATAAATAAAAATTATTATTATTATTATTATTATTATTATTATTATTATTATTATTAACCACAGCAAGACAAAAGAGTTGGAGGATATACCAGTTCATGGAGAAAGAGTGATACAGTCAAAACTAAATATTCATTGCATTAAACTGAAGTAGTGAAATCATTCTGTGATATTTAGTTTGCTGTGACTGCTCCCAAGAAATATCTTAAGGTCAATTTTCATTTTATTTTCTGTATTCAAATACATTCATCTGAAATGAATATACTGAAGTTCAGAAATATGTACATATTTTGCTCATGTGTGTAAACAGCTACAAAGGTGAAAACCACCTTTTATTTAAAGTTTTGATTAGTTTCCTTTTTATGTCACAGAGACAAAATGATTGTTCCCACATAAAAAACCAAACAATGATTAGAATGTGTAATTCACTCATACTTGTTTACTCAAGAGCAATGTAACAAGGGCACACATGCAAACTAGACTATCCCACATAGTGAAGGGTGAGAATGTAGGGGAGGTAGGTATTCAGGAAAGCCTTAGGCTGCTGTTACACTGCAGAATTAATGCAGTTTGCCACTGCTTCAACTGTCGAGGCTCCATGCTATGGAGTCCTGGGATTTGTCATTTGTTGTGGCACCAGCAGCCTCTACAGAGAAGGCTAAATATCTCACAAAACTACAGATCCCAGGATTCCATAGTATGAAGCCATGACAGTTAAAGTACTGTCAAATTGCATTAATTCTGCAATGTAGATGCAGTCTTACTCAATGTAGATCTCCTCTGCTCTATATAGAAAACCATATAATAACGACCAAGTACAATAACATGGGAGAGCTGGACAGTGAATAAGGCGGACAGAAAGAAGATCAACTCATTTGAGATGTGGTGCTGGAGAAGAGTGCTGAGGATACTGTGGATGGCCAAAAAGGCAAACAAATGAGTCCTTGAACAAATCAAGTCTGAACTCTCCCTGGAAGCCAAAATGATGAAACTGAGGCTATCATACAGTGGCCATATCATGAGGAAGCATGACTCATTAGAAAAGACAATAATGCTAGAAGATTAATGCATCAATCCTGGAAGCCAAGTGGAGAGCATCTGGATAAAAATTAAAGGGGAGGGAAACAACAGGGATGTTAGTGTGGGAATCTACTACAGACCCCCAACTCAAGCAGAAGAATTGGATGATGCCTTTCTAGAACAGATGACCACACGCTCAGAAAGGAGAAATATAGTAGTGATGGGTGACTTCAACTATCCGAATATTTGCTGGAAGTCAAACTCGGCAAAATCCTCAAGGTCTAGCAAATTCCTCACTTGCCTCGAAGACAATTTCATTGTTCAGAAGGTGGAAGAGGCAACGAGGGAGTCATCTATTTTTGGATCTGATCCTAATTAATAGGGAAGACCTAGTTAATGGGGTGCAAGTGGTTGGATCCTTAGGCGGGAGTGATCATGTTCTCCTGGAATTTATTATACAGTGGAAAGGAGAAGCCAGGCATAGTCAGACACGCATTCTAGACTTTAGGAAAGCTGATTTTACTACACTTAGAGAAATACTGGGGGTGATCCCATGGACAGGAATACTAAAAGAGAAGGGAGTACAAGACGGATGGGAGTTTCTCAAAAGGGAGATACTGAAGGCACAATTTCAAACCGTGCCAACGAGGAGGAAAAATGGGAGGCGTCTCAAGAAACCAGGATGGATGACTAGGGAACTTGCAACTGAACTATGTTTTAAACAGAACATGTATAAGAAATGGAAAAATGGGGAAATCACCAAAGAGCAATTCAAACAAATAGCTAGCACGTGTAGGGTTAAAGTCAGAAAAGCTAAAGCGCAGAATGAAATCAGGCTTGCTAGAGAGGTTAAGAACAATAAGAAGGGCTTTTTGGGGTATGTCAGCAGCAAAAGTAAAAATAAGGAAATGGTAGGATCACTGTGTGGAGAAGATGGCAAAAAGTTAACAGGGGACAGAGAAAAGGCAGAACTACTCAACACCTTCTTTGCTTCAGTCTTCTCAGAAATGGCAAAGGGTGCTCAACCTAAGTATAATGGAGCAGAGGACAGAACAGGAGAATTTCAGCACAGAATAAGTAAAGAGATAGTACAGAAACATCTGGTTAATCTAAATGAATATAAGTCTCCAGGACTTATGATGAATTACATCCAAGGGTATTAAAAGAACTGGCAAATGTAATATCGGAACCATTGGCAATAATCTTTGAGAATTCCTGGAAAACCGGAGAGGTCCCAGCGGACTGGAGGAGGTCAAATGTTGTCCCCATCTTCAAAAAGGGAGAAAAAGAGGATCCCAACAATTATCGTCCAGTTAGTCTGACATCAATACCAGGAAAGATTCTGGAGCAGATCATTAAACAGAGAGTCTGTGAACATCTGGAAGGTAATTTCATAATCACAAAAAGTCAACATGGGTTTCAGAGAAACAGGTCATGCCAGACAAATCTGATCTCTTTTTTTGATAAAATTACCAGTTTGGTAGATGAAGGGAATGCTGTGGTATATCTTGATTTCAGCAAGGCCTTTGACAAGGTTCCCCATGACATTCTTGCAAACAAGCTGGTAAAATGTGGGCTAGACAAAGTAACTGTTACATGGATTTGTAATTGGTTGTCTGGCCGAACCCAAAGGGTGCTCAACAATGGCTCCTTTTCAACTTGGAAAGAAGTGACCAGTGGGGTGCCACAGGGCTCTGTCCTGGGCCCAGTGCTATTCAATATCTTTATTAATAACTTGGATGACGATATTGGGGGCATAGTTATCAAATTTGCAGATGACACCAAATTAGGAGGAATAGGTAATACCCCAGAGGACAGGCTCAAAATTCAAAATGACTTGAACAGACTAGAAAGTTGGGCCAAAGCTAACAAAATGAAATTCAACACGGAGAAATGTAAGGTATTGCACTTAGGGCGGAAAAACGAAAAGTACAGATATACGATGGGGGACACCTGGCTGAATGAGACTACGTGTGAAAGGGATCTAGGAATCCAGGTGGACCACAAGTTGAACATGAGTCAACAGTGCGATGCAGCAGCTAAAAAGGCCAATGCAATTTTAGGCTGCATCAGTAGAAGTATAGTGTCTAGATCAGGGGTAGGCAACCTTTCCCCTTTAAGGGCCGAGGGACTTCAGCTCCCAGAAGCCTCAGCCATGTTGGCCAATAGTCCTATTTTGGCAAATAGCTCCTGGGATTCTGGGAGCTGAAGTCCCTCAGCCCTTAAAGGGGAAAGGTTGCCTACCCCTGGTCTAGATCAAGAGAAGTAATAGTGCCACTCTATTCTGCTTTGGTCAGGCCTCATCTGGAATACTGTGTCCAGTTCTGGGCACCACAATTCAAAAAGGATGTGGATAAACTGGAGCGTGTCCAAAGGAGGGCAACTAAAATGGTGAAGGGTCTAGAAACCAAGCCCTATGAGGAACGACTTAGGGAGCTGGGGATGTTTAGCCTGGAGAAGAGAAGGCTGAGAGGTGATATGATAGCTGTGTTTAAATATTTGAAGGGATGTCATATCGAGGAGGGAACAAGCTTGTTTTCTGCTGCTCCAGAGACTAGGACCCGAAACAATGGATGCAAGCTGCAAGAAAAGAGATTCCACCTCAACATTAGGAGGAACTTCCTGATAGTAAGGGCGGTTCGACAGTGGAACACACTCCCTTGGAGAATAGTGGAGTCTCCTTCTTTGGAGGTCTTTAAACAGAGGCTGGGTGGCCATCTGTCAGGGATGCTTTGATTGGGAGTTCCTGCATGGCAGGGAGTTGGACTGGATGGCCCTTGTGGTCTCTTCCAACTCTATGATTCTATGATTCTATGATTCTATGAGTTAGAAGGTAGTAGAAAGAGAGGAAGACCACCTCATTCACAGGGCTGCCATGAGTTGAAGTCAACTCTAAGGCAGTTAACAACAACAAACAATAACATGAAATAAATGACCAAGGTGAAGAATAATCAGAACTGACTAATTAAAAAACAATGGAAAATTGGAATAACAACAAGAGGTTGGCAGTAATAGAAATAACCAGAAGGTGAACAAGAATTTGGCACTCAGGATTTCTAAATATAATCTGGTTTTGGTTTGTCTTCCTCTGGTAAAACTTGCAGATAAACAACCACTTCAGAAATCTTAAATATGCCCTGCCCATGGTGACAGCTGGGATCATTTACTCATTGGCTTCAGACAAATAAATGTTTTCAGATATTAACTAAAACAACCTGTTCTGTGCCAGGACTGGGTGTAAGTTCAAGCCTCACCAATACTTCTTTCTGCTAAATACAGGCACTCATTATTGCTGTAAGAGCAGAGAAGCATTCCAGCCCTTTCACTTGAAGGCATCTACAATCACCTCACAGTTAGTAGTGGAACTGGGACTCTGAACAACTAATTCTACCCAGACAACACCAGACAGCAATTCAGTTCCTTATAGCTTGCTGTATGGGGCTGCTGGGCTGATGTGCATGCACAAACACACCCATGAGGCCCATGGAAGATGCACTCCTGAGTACTGTAAGGTAAAAGGTAAAGCATTGACAAGGTTGTCATGTCATGTCTGACCATAGGGGTGCTCATCTTCGTTACTAAGCTGAAGAGGCAGCGTTGTCAGAGACTACTCTATCATCATATGGCCAGCATGATTGCACAGAACACTGTTTACCTTCCCACTGAAGTGGTACCTATTTATCTACTTACATTTGCATGCTTTCAAACTGCTAAGTTAGCAGAAGCTGAGACTAGTGACAGGCACTCACCCCATCATGCAGCACCCGGGCCTCGAACTGCCAACCTGCCAATCTTGCAATCAACACAGTCAGCATCTTAACCATATAAGCCACTGCATCTTACTAGTAAGGTAGAAACAAAACAAAACAAAAATCAAAGTGATCATCTATACTGCAGATATAATGCTGCTTGACACCACTTTAACTACCATAGCTCCATCCTACAGAATCCTGGGATCTGTAGTTTTATGAGGCACCACCACTCTGGCAGAGAAGGCTAAAGACCTTGTAAAACTATAAATTTCAATATTTCATAGGAATTATTTCTATAGGGTAGATACACCCTTAATGCTAATCTCTCTCCATCACCATCACCTCATAGCTATGAGAACTGTGCAAGCAGGCTAGTATAGAGGAAAACTCACTCCCCTAGTCATCCTACATATTCTCATCCTACATATTATTTCCCGGTCTCAAACTGCCAAGCTAATGGGGAAAGTAGCAAAGTCACAAATACAAGTTACCAGAGCGGCGGCGCAGCAGCAACAGAGGGGCTTAAAACGCCCCAGGAACACCAGAGCGGCGGCGCAGAAGCAGCAGCGGGGCTGGGACCGCCCCTTAGCTACTAGAGCGGCGGCGCAGAAGCAACAGAGGGGCTTAAAACGCCCCAGGAACACCGGAGCGGCAGCGCAGAAGCAGCAGCGGGGCTGGGACCGCCCCTTAGCTACTAGAGCGGTGGCGTAGCAGCAACAGAGGGGCTTAAAATGCCCCAGGAACACCTGAGCGGTGGCGCAGAAGCAGCAGCGGGGCTGGGACCGCCCCTTAGCTACTAGAGAGGCGGCGCAGCAGCAACAGAGGGGCTTAAAATGCCCCAGGAACACCGGAGCGGCGGCGCAGAAGCAGCAGCGGGGCTTGGACCGCCCCACAGTTACCAGAGCGGCGGCGCAGCAGCAACAGAGGGGCTTAAAACGCCCCAGGAACACCGGAGCGGCGGTGCAGAAGCAGCAGCGGGGCTGGGACCGCCCCACAGTTACCAGAGCGGCGGCGCAGCAGCAACAGAGGGGCTTAAAACGCCCCAGGAACACCGGAGCGGCGGCGCAGAAGCAGCAGCGGGGCTGGGACCGCCCCACAGTTACCAGAGCAGTGGCGCAGCAGCAACAGAGGGGCTTAAAATGCCCCAGGAACACTGGAGCGGCGGCGCAGAAGCAGCAGCGGGGCTGGGACCGCCCCACAGTTACCAGAGCGGCAGCGCAGCAGCAACAGAGGGGCTTAAAACGCCCCAGGAACACCGGAGTGGCGGCGCAGAAGCAGCAGCGGGGCTGGGACCGCCCCTTAGCTACTAGAGCGGCAGCGCAGCAGCAACAGAGGGGCTTAAAACGCCCCAGGAACACTGGAGCGGTGGCGCAGAAGCAGTAACAGTGAGACCCATAAACGCTGTTGTGTCAGTGCAAAGGTTAAAATCAGGCTTCCGGAGAGTTGATGCTGTAAGAGGGTGGGATAGGTAAATTTTATCACCCACTCTGGGGTTATGAAGTTGGAGACGAATATTTTTAGCCATCAAGTTCGTCTAATTTCTACCCTCTGGGAAGAGGGAAGGTAAGGAGCTCAAAGGGGACCCATAGAACTTCCTTCGACAATTGCAGGGGAGGTCCTCTGTTAAATTTGGTCATAGGGAAGTAGGGGGTCGGAGAGCCACCACAACTTCATAACATAGCTGTTTAATTACAGCATGGCAAAACTCTCACCTTAACTCTAGTAAATATAATAAGTTTCTTTGATAGTTTGTGAAAGAGGAAGTAGGAGGTTGAATTTTAGACCTTCCTCGGCTCTCTTTAACAAATGGATTCCTAGAGGTGACAAATTTAGAAGAATTCACTTTAAATAAGGGGAAAGAAAACAAAATAAAACAAAAAAGATATAAAGTAAGCCATGAAGCAGTATTAGTATAGGGGGGGGGGGGAAATAATAGAGAGAGAGAGAATTTATCTTGCACTAATTCTTTACTTTTTTGGTAAGCTCAAATAATAAACATTGGTAATACTGTGATTAGATATTTATCATACATAATATTAAGTGTATTTAGTATTCTAACGAATGTATTGTAATGCATACAGGGTATTGTGTTTATTATTTAGTTTATGGTTATAGTTATTATCATGGGGCTAATATTTTGACGGATTAAGCTATAGCATCTTGTGAACGTAGGTTGAATTAAGAATCAGTGATAGTTTACTATTGAGGTCAATATAATTCAAGAATTGTCGATATCTGGACTTGGATTTTGAGATTGAGCCATAGGGCTTAAATTTTCAGTATGGCTACAGGGAAAAAAGGTTGGACTCAATCACAGATACAAACAATAACACAAAGAAGAAACTCAACAGATGAGGGATCTAAAGTGACAGACTCCAATATGTTAGTGTTGGAAGAAATCCGAAAATTAAGACAAGAGATTAAGGAAATACGGCAGGAAATGAAGACTGAATCTAAGGAAACAAGACAAGAATTAATAGAGGAGATCAAAGAAGCTAGAACAGAAATAAGAAGTGACTTGAAAAAGGAATTAGATAATTTCGGAAAGAAGATGGAAAAACTTTCGTTAGATATAACCAATACCCAAAAGGAAGTTGAAAAATGGCAAGATCAAACTAAAACTCTAGAAAAAATATCTAAAGAATTGATTCTCAAGCAGGAACAACAAAGAATAAATGAACTAACAAACGAATTGAGACACAGGGAAAAATGTGTGAAAATCAGAGGACTTTCAGAAATATCTAATGAAGACTTATTTAAAAGAATCACAGTCCCTTTGGGTGAATTTATTGGTTATCCAGAAGCAAAAATAGAATCAGAAATAGATAAAATATTTAGAATTAAATCTAGCTATGCTAAAGAGAAAAAACAGCAAGAGACATAGTAATATGTTTCATACGAACTAGAATAAGAGACTTAATTATTCAAAAAAGTTATGAGACAAGTTTGGTAATAGAAAACGAGGAGGTCAAGATCTTTAAAGATATTCCGCCTTCAATCATGATAGAAAGACAAAAGTATAAACCTCTGACCCAAGCCTTAAACAGAAGAAAAATAGATTATAGATGGGAGAGAATAGAAGGACTCTCCTTCACGTGGAACCAAAAAAGACATAAAATTGACAATTTGACTAAGGCTACAGACTGGGAAAAGAAACTAAATAAAATAGGAGAAACAAATGAAAATATAGGACCCTATCACTCAACGAGGGCTAAGACGCAACAAAGATATGAAGAAATGAAACAAAGAAAGGATACCAAGAAAAAAACAAGATTTAAAAGGAAAAAAGAAGAATTAGATAAGGGACTAAAAGGAAATAACCCAAAACAGGATTTATCAGAAGTTGATACAGATTCTGAGCTGGAAGAGCCAGAAGAAGGAAAAGACAGCAAGCCAGAGGAGGAAGATATATAAAGAAACAGGAAGGGAAAGTATATATAAATAAAGTTTTGAAAAATATACCTGGGGAGGAAGGGGTGGAACAACAAACAAACAAACAAAACTAATTATCTATACAATCTATCAGGTTAAATAAGATTATCGTAAGTAAATTAGAATAAGTGACAAAAGTACTTAAGTAAATTAGAATAAGTAACAAAAATGACTATAAGAACACTGTCCTGGAACGTTAAGGGCCTGAACTCCAGGTACAAGAGAAACATGGTATTTCATTATTTGGAGAAAATAAAAAGCGATATTATCTGTCTACAAGAAATTAAGATAAGAGAAAAAGACGCTAAATATATAAGAAATCCTAAACTAGGAAACTGTTTCACCTCACTAATAGGGGGGGGGAAAAGGGAGTGGTCCTTTACGTTAACAAGAGGTTTATAACAAAAGAACTTTTTAAGGATTCTAAGGGAACATATATTGCAGTGGAAATTAAAAATAGAGAAATGCGACTATTGGTTATTGGAGTTTATGCACCGTCGGAAGGAAGACATAAATTTTATGATGCCTTAAAAACAGAATTAAAGAAGGTGGATTATGACAATATACTAATAATGGGAGACTACAATGCCGTAATTGAACCAAAATTAGACAGACTATCCCATACTAAGAAAACAATACGACAACATCAAGGTAAATTGCCCAAATCCTTCTTTGAAATGATGGAAGAATTTGAATTAAGAGATGTTTGGCGTTTAAAATATGGAAATTCGAATGGATACACCTTTTTTTCAGATGCACACAAATCCATGTCCAGGATAGACATGTACTTGGCCTCTAAATCACTTCAACCCAAAATAAACAAAATGTATATATTACAGAAGGTTTTTTCCGATCATTATCCCATTATTCTGGAAATTAAAGAAAAAAAATTAATGTTAGATGGAGACTAGATAATTACATATTGAGGAATGAAGAATATTTAGGGAAAATTAAAAGTGAAATTAAAGCATACTTTAAAGAAAACATAGCAGGAGAAGTTAAGCAAAAAACAATCTGGGATGCAAGCAAAGCAGTTGCTAGAGGAATTCTAATTGGGCTAAAGGAAGAAGATAAAAGGAAATCCAGAGAAGAGGAAAAAAGAATTATAACAGAATTGAACAATAAAGAGCTGGAATGGAAAAGAGAAGGAAATAAAGATATACTTTATGAAATAAAAAAATTACAACATCAATTGGAAAATAATAACCTGAAAGAGTGGGGGGGAAAACTACAATTAGTTAAACAGCAACATTTTGAGTGGGGAAATAAAGCCCATAAAATTCTAGCAAATAAAATAAGAAAAATAAAGAATAGAAGAATTATAACGGAAATAAAAGAAAATGATGTGATCTACGCAGATCAAGAAAATATCAAACAATCGTTTCAAAATTACTATAAAGCATTATACAGAAACAATAATAAGGACCCTTACAGGGAAAATAAGATAAAAGAATATTTGAGGAAACAAACAATAACTCAACTGACAAAAGAACAAAAGGAAGAATTAAACCAAAACATCACACAGAAGGAAATTTCAGAAGCAATAAGAAAAATGAAACCTGACAAAGCGCCAGGCCCTGACGGGTTTACAGCTCTTTATTATAGGAAAATGGAAGAAGTAATATTGCCACCTTTGGAAAAAACATTCAATGCAATATGTAGGGAAGGCATTCCAAATACTTGGAAAAATTCATATATAACCCTGATTCAAAAAGAAGGAAAAGATCATAGATTAACAACGAATTATAGACCAATTTCGCTAATTAACGTGGACTATAAAATTTTCACATCAATTCTGGCAACAAGATTAAAAAAAATTCTACAATATACAATTCAAGAAGATCAAAATGGATTTTTGCCAGGGAGAAGTGGTAGAAACAATATAAGAACTGTTCTGAATACCATCGAATTTTTTGAAAAGCATAATGAGAAACAACTCGCAATGATATTTCTTGATGCCGAAAAGGCTTTCGATAGAGTAGACTGGACTTTTTTGTTGGAAGTAATAGCTAAAGGAGATATGGGTAAGAAATTCATTACTTGGATTTCATCAATCTATAAAGAACAATATGCACAAATTATAGTAAATGATGAAATAACCGAAATAATAAAGATCGAAAAAGGTACTAGACAGGGATGCCCTATTTCCCCACTACTCTTCATAATCTCTCTGGAAATATTACTGATCAAGATTCAAAAAGGTATAAATATAGGTGGTATCAGAACAAAAGGATACATACATAAATTAAAGGCATTCGCGGATGATCTGGTCTTCTTTATAGAAGAACCTTTGAAAAGCATCAATGAATTGACAACCACTCTAAAAGAATATGGACAAGTGGCGGGCCTCTCAATCAATAAAGATAAAACCGTAATGCTAACGTTAAATATGTCTAAAAAAGATGAAGAACTTTTAAAAGAAAAATCAGGATTTAAAATAGAAAAAAAAGTAAAATATCTGGGCGTTACTATAACAAAAAGGAATGCCGACCTATTTGAGAATAATTACGTTAAGCTTTGGAAAGAAATTGAAAAAGATTTACAAAAATGGTCCAAACTTCAAATATCCCCTTATGGGGAGAGTATCTCTAATTAAAATGAATATATTGCCTAAACTTTTGTATTTTTTCCAAAATATTCCGATAATACATAACGAAAAATGCTTCACTGTATGGAAAAAAGATATAACAAAATTTCTGTGGCAAGGAAAGAAACCAAGAATCAAATGGACCACTATGATTGATTCAAACAAATACAAATTAACGTTTTCTATACCACCAGGTGGCTGTTAACATTTGACCATGATGAAGAATGGACTCCAAAACCTATCTATCTGGTGGCAGAAGGCCAACTCACTGTATATTTTAAAACTGGCTGAATTCCCATGGCTTCTGTAGTTTCCTCCTTTACTCATTTTGTAAAGGCATTAAATTTGTGTCACTTTTGTAAAGTCTACACATTGTAGTGCTTTGTTTGTTTATTTATTTATTTATTCATATTATTTGCATCTTTTTTGTTGATTTAATGTTGCAATTGTATGTACTTCTAAGCACTTTTTGGAGCTGGAACTCTTGCCAGAAGGTAGATTTGGAGAATTCATACTATGATTTAAGGACTTCAGATGATTTCAAGGAATCAGTTTGATCAATACATTATGACAGAATTTTGATCAGTAAGATGTGCTAGAGTGTTAATTCATTGGTTTGCAAGTATGTGGCAAATTATTGGTTTGCCCTCCACTTTTATGTTGAAGTTCCCATATAACATGGGATTTCCATGTGCAAACAGGTCAAAGTTTAGAGTTATGCTGATACAGTTCAACAATCTTAATGCTACACCCACACTGCAGAAATAATGCAGTTTTAACATCACTTTAACTGCCATGGCTCAATGCTATGGAATTCTGGAACTGTAGTTTTGTGAGAATTTAGCCTTCTCTATCAGAAAGCTCTGGAGCCACAACAAACTACAAATCCCAGGATTCCATAGGATGGAGCTGTGGCAATTAAAGTGATGTTAAATCAGATTATTTCTGCAGTATGGATGCAGCCTAGGTATATTTGAAATAGTGGAGTACAAGAAAAGAAGAGTGATTCAGAGTGAGGGGAAAGTACTGCTGTCGCAAACGGATAATGTATGCTGTTTTGGGGAACCTTTCTGTTAAACAGAAAAAATAGTATTTAAAAATAATGAAGCATTGTGATTTGAGCCCAATTTAGATCTTGTTTACAGAGTATTGGCTGAAGTTCACGGCATTATCCCCTGCTACCTTTCAGTAAAATTTTCCCATATGTCTTCTATTGTCCTCTCACTACAGTCCACTTATAAACATTAATTCTATGCGATATGTTAAGAGAGATTTTTCATAAAGATGAAGGTACAATATTTATCCATTTATAAACCAGCAAAATGTAGCTATAGTTGTGTCCAGACTTCATAACTCTGCATTTGCCTTAATGTGAATATATTTGAGCCTATATAATCTCCTAACATAAGTAAATTAACTTCTACATGAAAGTCTCTTTTTCTTTTCTTTTTTTTAAAAAAAGAATTTTACCCTGCTCTTTATGACACCAAAGGAGCTCTGGTTGGCTTACATGAGGCCATCTCATTTTAACTTCACAACAACCCTATGAGGTAGAGATTAGCAACTGTGTTCAAGGCCAGGTCAGTGAATTTCATGGCAGATTGGGAGTGGGTTTCCGTAGGAAATGGTCAAGGTCTTAATTGGTCAAAGTCAAACACACTGTCCACAGTACTAGCCACACTAGCCAAGAAAATAAAGCAAATTCTGACACTCCAACTTCTGTTTACACCAACATCACATTGTAATTCATGGGCAAGGTTAAAAGGGAGGAGAGGGATTTAAAAGTGCTTGTAATTGAGATGCCCAGAGAGCTCTCCAAAGCACTTAGCATAAATATAAAACAGGCCCCTGGTGTTCTTTTTTGCCCTTAGCATTTTCAGAGAAATCTACTCCTACCATAACAAGGGCAGCTGCCTGGATGGATGAAAGGCACATTGTGCTCTTTAATATTAGAACATGTTATTTTACAATCCCTGGTTCCTTTCCTCTTTGTCCCTCTCCAGATGCATTTGTAAAATGTAAGGTTGTTCACAAACAGCTGTGTTCTGATAACAGACTATACAGCTTCTAAGACACCTTCTTTCTTTTGGGTAACTTTCAGGATGTGTGATTTCACATGAAAACTAGCAAGTATACTGACTTTCTTTGAACATTTTGCTTCTCTTTGTCATGGTAGGCAAGATTACTCTTATGCAAGAGAAAATGGAGGTTAGGAAGGAATTACTTTACATCTCAGATGAGTCTTGAATTCTTAGCAGTTTCTTTCCAAGGTGTGGCATATAGCATGCAATGAAGATATGTTCATCACAAATCTTTGAATAATTACTTTTCTGTATTGGATATGCCACTGAGGCATTCTGGGAGGTGTCATGCAAAAAGGTAACTTTTCCAAGCCCTGATGAAGGTATGACTGTGTTACAGTATATGGATATGGTAGTCTAGGAAAAGTGTGTTAAATTTATTCCCTCTGAAGTTTGCATTCAGACATCCATCAGATCAGAAATTAGTGATAATAAATGAAACTGACTTATAAGCAGGATTCCTCCATTTGAAAATTGATAAGGATTTGTCTTTTTCCTGATATGAGTTTCTTGAAGATAAGTTATATCTATCTTACTTAAGTTTATTCAAATAGTGGGATACTTTTCTCCTTTTTTTGCCAGGGGCATTAACTCCTCTAATATTCCAACTAGTGCATTTCAGATCCATTTTCAAGCCAAAAGTTTATCTGAGTCCATACTACCTGCACCTAGATTTTCTTCTTTCTCTTTTTATTCTTCTATTTCTCCTCTTTGGTATTTTTTTTTTATCCTCCTCTGACTCTTCATCCAATGTCTTTTCAAACATTTCTTCATCTCCAACTTCACCTAGTTCTTTCAACTCTTTAAATAATAATAAATAAACTTTATTTTTGTATCTCGCCTTTTGCCAAGGCAATCAAGGCAGCTCACATAGTTAACATGGATAAAACAAATCCTAGATTGAACATTAATAACATGATAAAAACAAATTACTTCCCCCTTTAAAAAATTAAATACAATACTAAAAAGTTAAAATGATGGGTGTTCTGAGACCAATAGATATATAAAAAGAGGGAGAGGCACAGGTTGAAATAGAAAGTCTATTTGGGGAAGGCCTGCCGGAAGAGATCCGTCTTGATGGCTTTTTTAAAATTGTCCAAGCTGGTTATTTAATGGATCTCCTCTGGCAAGGCATTCTATAATTTGGGAGCAGTGACAGAGAAGGACCTCTAGGAGGTTACTGCTAATCTAGAATTCCTCAGTTGCAGTATGTTCCTCCCAGAGGATCTGAGGGTGCGGGCGGATTATATGGAAAGAGGCAACCCCTTAGATAGGTTGGACCTAGGTGATGTAGGGCTTTAAAGGTAATCACCAACACTTTATAATGTGCTCGGAAACCAATAGGCAGCCAGTGAAGGGATTTCAGAATCGATGTAATATGATCCCTTCTAGATTCCCCGGTAATCAACCTGGCTGCCATATTTTGTACCAATTGTAGTTTCCGAACTAGGTATAAGGGTACCCCCATATAGAGTGCATTGCAGAAGTCAAGTCGTGAGGTTACCAGTGCATGTACTACAGTTTCTAGGTCCCTTATTTCCCGGTAAGGGTGCAATTGGCGTATCTGCTGAAGCTGATAACAGGCGCTCCTAACCGTCGCATTCACCTGATCAATTGTGAAGCGCTGGGTCTAGGAGCACCCCCAAACTGAGAACACAGTCCATCGACCCCATCTAGGACTGGGGATTGTAACCCAATACCTGGTTTGGGGGGCTCTACCTGAAGCACTTCCGTTTTTTCTGGATTCAGTTTGAGTCAGTTTTTCGTCATCCAGTCCATTACCGCCTTAAGACATTGAGTGAGGGAGAAATGGCATCTGTCATCATGGCTGTTGACTGAGACATGGAGAAATATATTTGGGTGTCATCAGCATATCGATAACACCCTGCCCCATGTCTAAGGATGATTTCCCCCAGCAGCTTAATATAGATTTTGAAGAGCATTGGGGACAGGATGGTGCCCTGAGGGACACCACAATTAAGCTCTGTTTTTGAAGAGCAACTATCCCCAAGCATCACCCTCTGGAATCTGCCTGAAAGCAAGGAATGGAACCACTTAAGTACAGTACCTCCAATCCCTAGCTCTCCCAGGCATTCCAAGAGGATGCCGTGATTTATCATATCAAAAGCCACTGAGAGATCCAAAAGCACCAACTGGGTCATGCTTCCCTGTTGATGCTTAGATCATCTACCAGAGCAACCATGTCAGCTCGGCTATGGAGTCTGTTAAACAACGGGGTGGACGGTATACTAACAGAATCCCTATAATATCCCTGGTTTTCAGGCTTAGGTACATACATTCAAAGCAGTCTATTTTCCAGATAGGTATCCTAGTCAGGATGACATTGTCTCTATGGACCAGAGCCATTCCACCCCACCCCACCCCACTTTCTCTTACCTGCTCATTGACAGAATACCAGGCTGGGAGACCTTGATTCCAGGTGATGGCACTATATTCCCCCAGCCAGGTTTCCATGAAACAAGCCAGGTCAGCTTTTTCATCCATGAGGTTGATAAGCTCCCCAGGCTACTTTGGGTAACAGAGTGAACTGAAGCCGGGATCGCTTTCAGACATTGAGCCCCCCTTTTTTGTAACAATATTCCACTCTGTTGTCACTGTACCTTCCTCTGTCCCGTACAACCTCAATCATCACTCCTCTACTGGCTCTCCTCCATTGCCTTCCATATGAGAAGTTGTTTTATCAGTCTCAAAGATCTTAAGCAAATCATTGTCAGAAGGCTGTAACTGATCTGCCGTGCTTAAAGGAGAAGAGATACCTTCTCACTGCTATTAAGGTAAAGGCAACCAGCGGACTAAATAGCCTTTCCCTGCCCTTGCCTCTCCCCAGGGCTCCTCTGCCACTGGTGTGGTGATGGTGGGGGGGGGGGGGGGCAAGAGGACCACCTTCTCCCCCCTCTTCCTCCTGGGACTTAAATAGCCTCTTCCATTCCTGCCGGCAAACTGCCTCTCAGCTGTTGGGAGGGGAGGGGCTGGATAAAGCTACCCCCGCCTGGATCCTGGAGCCGGTGCCACTGCCGTTGCTATTGGGGAGGCTGGTGGTGGACTTAAATAGCCTCCTCTTTTTTATATTTCTGGGGGGAAAATTGGTCTTCTGCACCATATTCAGATTAAATTGCCTTTCTTTGTAAGCAAATGTAATTCCTTCTAGTTTCTCCCATCTAAATGGAATCTAATTTACCTTCAGCCTGGCTGTTAGGAAACTGTAACCCTTTCTCTTATGAAGAATATTTAGGCAACTCTTTGAAAACAATCACTTCTTTATCTCTAATCTTAATTCTCTTTTGATAGTGCTGCTGTAATACTTGATCTTGCACATGTTTCCTAACTTTTTCCAAACAGCCACCCTCAAATTATCTTGATAAATTCAATGCACTTCCATTTCTGAACTTTTCATCTCCAAAAAGTTGACTAAGGGGGGATGCAGACCAGGGCGTCGGGGACGCCCTGGTCCGGAACACCCCGGGACCGCGGCAGCCAGACCGCGGCGCTCCTGTGGCGACCCTAAAAGGAGCGGCAAATTGCCGCTCCTTTTACAAGACAGGGAAAGTGCGCCCCAAACGCGTAGGGCGCACTTTTCCTGACTTATCCTCTGCAGCGCGTCCGGTCGCTGAGGAGGGAGGTCATCCCTGGAGCGCTGGCCGGCCAGAGGGCCAGAAGCTCCGAGGACGACCTCAGGAAGAGGAAGGGATGCCGCGCGTGTGGCTGCCCCTCCTCTTCCGGGTCTCGGAGACGGCCCTATTAGCCGTCTGCCGAGGCCCTAAGCCATCCACCATATTTCTTCAACGTTTTTCATCTGACTGCTCTGGAATATCTATGAAGTGCAAAGATGTCTCATGTTCTATTGACTCCATTAAAGCCATTGTGTTCAGATCCTTCTCATGGTCTCTGTAGCCTCTCAGTCTTTTCTACCAATTTGTGACTGTTCTTCTCCAAATTCTGTATTTTTAAATTTGTCTGTTTCAATTCAGAAGTCATATGTGTCAAAGACTGTTTTACTTCTCTCATTTCCAATTCCATGTCTTTTAAAAATTCTGCCTTTTTCTTTAAATCAGATTCCATTTGAGTCATCTGCATTCTCACAGACATCAATAATTTCTGTGTCTTGTCTGCTGGTTTTGGAGGTAACACAATTGATCCTCTTCCATCTGGCAATTTAGGGCCTTTGCAGACTGCCAGAAATAGTGCAAATTGAGTCCACTTTAACTGTCCTGGCTCAGTGCTAGGGAATCATGGGAACTGTAGTTTATTGTGGCACCAGAGCTCTCTGACAGAGAAGGCTCAGTGTCCCAGAAAAAAAATACAATTCCCATGATTCCCTAGCACTGAGCCAGGGCAATTAAAGTGGACTCAAGTTGCACTATTTCTAGCAATCTGCAAAGGCCCTTAGTCTTAGATCTAAGTTGATTACCCATTACATTCACTAAAGCAGGCAAAAGATGATTATTTTCATTCTTGCTACTTGATTTTGCTTCTTTCACCCAACAAATGTGCTATCTTGCCACAGATCAGTCCTCAAGCTGGTGGTGATGGCTGGGTGTTTGCATATATGCATGCCACTGTGCCATGAACCCGCTAACACTCTGTACCTGCCTCCAATATCATGCCTGTTGAGAAGACCACCTTTGTGGCTTAAGGGCAGAAATGGGGTACCTGTCTACACCCATATGGCCAAGCACTCCCATCCAATGTCACAGGCCATGACAAGGGTCTTCTCAACAAACACAACAGTGGAGGCATGTGCAGAGCATGTGGGGCTATCCAGTCTGCCAGTTGTCATCACAGAGTTTCCTGGAAAATCTACAGCAAACAGCCAGTCTTTTTAGATGGGGTTAAGTCCCCTTTGGGCCAGAGTTGGGCCAGATCCATGTCCAGTCTGCCTGGTACTGACCCAGGACTAATGGCCTATGTCAGTCTGACAGGACAGCATGAGGTCAGGGGAAACACAGGCCTTTTGAGTTACAACAATATTTTTTTTAATCTAGTCCAATTTCTTGCATGTTTTACTCATGACTAGAAGTAAAAGTGTCAGAAGTTGAGATCTTGCCACTGAATTTCATAAAGCCTCCCTTAATTTCCACCAAATAGCAATAGCATTTACATTTCTATATGGCTTCATACTGAACTATACAGTCTTCCTCTTGGGCAGATCCCAGAGGGTGAGGCTCGGGGACAGTTGTTGTACTAGAATAGAGCTTAATTGTGGCATCCCCCAGGGTGCCATCCTGTCCCCGATGCTATTCAACATCTATATGAAGCCGCTGGGAGAGATCATTCAGAGGCATGGAGCATGGTGTTCTTCTCCAGATATACTTCTCCATGACCCAGTCGTCGCCTCTGACTTCAGATGGCATCTCTCCTCTCAATGATTGTCTTAAAGCAGTAATGGACTGGATGAGGAAAAACAGATTGAGACTGAATCCAGACAAAACAGAGGTACTAACAGTTACGGGCCCGAAACCAGGTCTGGGAATACAACTTCCAGTCCTGGATGGAGTCACACTCTCCTTCAAGGACTATGTTCGCAGTCTGGGGGTGCTCCTAGACCCGCCGCTTCACATGACAAATCAGGAGTGCTTGTTATCAGCTCCGGCTGATATGCCAGCTGCACCCTTTCCTGGAAAGTAGGGACCTTGAGACTGTGGTACATGGGCTGGTAACCTCTCATCTGGATTTCTGCAATGCGCTCTACATGGGGCTACTCTTGTGCTTAACTCGGAAATGACAATTAGTTCAAAACATGGCAGCCAGATTGGTTTCTGGTACTTCCAGAAGGGAACACATAACACCTGTGTTAAAAACACTCTACTGGCTGCCCATTAGTTTCTGGGCACAGTACAAGGTGTTGGTTTTGACCTTTAAAGCCCTACATGGCCTGGGTCCAACTTATCTCCGGGACCACCTCCTTCCGTATTATCCCCCCGCGCACTCAGGTTCTCTGGGAGAAATCTGCTACAGCCATTGAGAACTATGTTGACGATAACCTCCCAGAGGGCCTTCTCCACTACTGCTCCCAGATTATGGAACGGCCTGCTGGATGAGATCCATCTTATTACTACTCTAGATAACTTTTAAAAAGCTTCCAAGACAGATCTCTTCCAGCAGGCCTTTCCAGAATGATTCTCCCGGCCTAAAGTTTTAAATAATTCCCCCCTTTCTTAAGCTGCCACTGAATACCCAATCTGCCACAAAACTGTATTGTATATATTCTTTCTTTTGTTATTGTTTTACTATGTTTTTGAAATTGATTAGTTTAATACTGTTTTAAAGGGGCAGGTGGGTTAGGGTGTTGACATTGATGTTTTATTGCTGTGATGTTTTATGACTGTAAGCCGCCCCGATTGCGTTGCAGAGGGGCAGGATAGAAATAAATTGTATTATTATTAGTAGTGGTAGTAGTATTTTATAAGCAGCTTACAATGTATAGGCCAATTGCCCCGAACAAGCTGGGTACTTATTTTACTGACCTCCAAAAGGATGGAAGGCTGAGTCGACCTTGGAACTCCTCAGGATTGAACTCATAACCTTGTGGCTGCCTTACTAGCATTTAACCACTGCACCACCGGGGCTCAAAAAATCATTTCCAATTGTTTAAGAAAGCTGGTTAGCATCAATAGAGGGTCTGATGGTGTGGATCATACTGGTGGGGTAGTACACCCCAGGGGGAATGGGTGGCTGCCTTCCAGGTCCAATGCAGCAATGGCCAAGTGGGACTTGGAAGGTAGGGTGGGGAGGTGGCTGCTTTCTGGGTTCTGTGCAGAAATGGCCACATGGGACTCAGAAAGCTGGGGGGTGGCTAAGAGGGCCAAGCGCAGCCCGCCACCTCGTTGCTGCAGCACTATTCTACATGCCATGGCAATGAGTTGGGGGTGGGAATGCCCTTTTGGCCCTACCCCCAGAAGCACCACCTCTCTGCACTCTTTGTTCCAGCTATGATACCCTGCCACTGATGTGGTCATGACTGCCTGGAAAAAAGTTTCTGGAAATATGTGGGTTTACCCAAGAGCTTCCTTTAATCCAAGAAGTTTGATTGCTGGTCCAAAATTGCTCTTGGCCAGTGATACCACACTGTATCCTCCCCTATCACAGAGCATTACAGGGGCTGACCACAGCCTGCAAGATACATATTAAATAAATTCAACTAAGTTAAAATATGCAAACAAAAATAAACAAAGCAACAAACAAAGAACATAAAGAACCAATAAGTAAGAAAAATGAATAAACAGAGAAACAAATAAACAAATATTTACATTTGACTTCCACCATCCTTTGGAATGGTTGTAATTCTTAATATCCAAGTCCCACTTCTCATATGGCTGTACCACCATTGTGGACAATAGAACTCATTCTTCCTTCCTCTCTCCCTCCCAGTTCTCACTGGCAATGGGCAGGTGAGCAGGCAGCAGGCAGGCAGGTAGGTAGGCAGGCAGGCAGCCTCCTCCTCCTCCTTCACCACTGCTTCCTCCTCCTCCTCCCATCTCCTCCTCCTCCTCCTCCTCCTCCTCCTCCTCCTCCTTCTTCTTCCTGCCTCTTCCCCCTCCTGCCTCCTCCTGCCTCCTCTTCCTCCCACCTCTTCCTCCTCCTTCTCCACTGCCACCTCACCACAGGATGGCAAGTCCATGGATACTGAAGTGGACTGCATTTTCATTTTCCTACAAAAAGTCAACCATAGGCTCCCCATCTTTCAAAAACATCACTCTGCACTACTTGTCAGATCCATGTCAAACAGTGAAAAAGTACAACTAGTTGAATATTTTATTTCACTAAAGGATGCATGTAAATGCCTAAATGGCAAAGGCAACTTATACAGTATTTTGTTTTAATTTATCCTATTTTGTTTCTACTTTTGACTGATTGAGAAACAAGAAATTTTGTGAAATAGAACAAGTTTAGTTGCATGTTTATTTGTCAGACTATTCCTTTTCCTTTGAAGAATAAATAGAACTTCTTATCCAACATTTAGCCCATCTGACAGCTATGAGAAAAGAGAGAGAGATGGATGGATAGACAGATAGATAGATGATAGATAGATAGATATTTCATTCCCCACATTTTGAGAAGAAAGAAACAAGACACCTAGGCTATCATAAAGAGAAAACTATTTTTAGTAGTTTCAATAATAAATTCTCAATTGCTTAGGTAAGACTGTTCATTATGAGGCTGTATGTCAGAAAGATCACTTCTGACAGGATTAGAAGTTTCTAAAGGTAAATATGACCACTTCTTCACCATGGTGGGAGATAAACAGTTGGCATTCCTGTGATTTCTATAAAGTATCAAGATTTCTGAAAAATGTTCATTTGGGAGTTTATCTTGTGGGGAAGTTAGAAGTTTAAACAGTGAAAATCGTGCAATTGACATTAAAACATGATTAAAATGAGATTAACACAAGCGCCATTATCCAGTGAATAACCAGGGAATAACCAGGCAATAAACAGCAAAGAGTCATTCACGGGAAAATCCCATGAATGATTTGATGCTGTTTTTTGCTGGTTATTCATGGGATAATAATAATAATAATAATAATAATAATAATAATAATAATAATCCCCCCCAGCTCAATCGGGGTGGCTTACAAGTAATAAAATACAATACCTATACCCTCCCCTCCTTAAAAAAGTATTAAACCAACAAAATTAAAACCAAAGATTAAATCAAACACACACTAGTGTCAAAAGAAAGAGGCAGCGGTCACAAATTGACTTGGAGGCAAACTGATAGGAGGTTCATGGAAGGCTCCTCTACAGGAAATTTCTGAGGCCGGGATATCTATCCTGGAAAGGCCTGCCAGCATTAAATGGCACTTTAATCACGTTTCATCCCGACATCATGTGAAAACCATTAGCACAATTGTGGGATTATCATGGGTTAATGACTGTTTATACTTCCAATTGATAAACTCCTTGAAGTCATTTAGACTGGATAACCAGGATGGACATGATGGTTCCTCCATCCACATTTCACTAATATTCAAATTTATATCTGATTATTCAACAGTGCACCAAATTGTGAAATGAATATAACAGTTAGTGTGTATATGTGTGTTTAAACAGTTAATAAAAATCCTATTATTTTCTTAACCCATGCATATGTTTAGGATGATTCTTCATTCTGTTTTGCCACTGAAGGTGTTGGATCCCCTCCATCAACTTGTTTTCCAGAGAGGAAAACCGTTTTATTGTGTGTGGGTTTGGTTGTTTGTTTGTTTTTTAAAACATATAATTGTTCCATAGTGAGACAAGAGTTTGAACAGGAGAGGTTAATTAGATCAAGAAAAGCATGCAGAGCTAGAGTTTATTGTACTCCCATTTATCAATGGCATGCAAGGGGAAAGTGTTCAAGGCTGTTATAAAACATGCTGCAAACTGGCGATTAACTCCAGAGCTGTCAACATTCTGACAGATGCTTGTTGAGCACCTGATCTTTTGTTCCACTGTTAATTGGTTGCCCCTTCTATTTCCTCCTCCAAACCAGTAAAACTATCCAACAAAGACCTAATTTCTCGAGTACACTATGCCTTATTATTTTCCTATTACAAACCCATAAATGTAAAGGTTACACGCTAGGTCATTGGCTTTGTTTGTATGAAATATTTAGCAGGCCTTTGCAATCTTCATTAAATGTTCTGAATAGATACACTTGTGTGTGTGTTTGTGTGTATGTGTGTGCCTCCAAGTCAACTTGCACCAAAACATCTAATTGACATAGAGAAATAATTTACTATTATGCCCTTTTCCTTGAGAGACTCATTTTTATTCACACTTAGGAATTTTGTGCACTCAATGGTTGATACATATGAGCCGTGATTTTGGGCTCCTGCCTAAAAGAAAGCAAGGGAAGAGTTGCTTGTCTCTTTTGTTTTCTTAGACCTTTAATAACTTTTCAGAAAGATTGTCCAATTATACATAGTGAATATATGTTGAAGGAAGGAAAAGACTAACCAGGATAATTTAAAAAATAAACCAAACAGTTCTGTCATTACACTGACATTACACCTAGGCTCATTATACATTACACCTAGACTCATTATACATTAACATTATATAACATTATAACATTATACATTAGTATAAAAGTCTACAAGCAAATTGCTATTTCCATTACCTGAAAGTGTAAAGCAGGACTTTTGTCCCAGAGGATATTGTTGAAGTAAAGCTCCCATCGTCCCAGAATACTGTGCTGTCTGGGGTCAGTAGTTGTCAGTAGTTTGGTGCCTCCACTCTAAGTCTTCGACTTAACTTTAAAGGAACTATTTCAGATGTTGAACTTATTTTGGTGGTAAAATTCAACACTGGATGCATCTTTTATAGTATGGACTATAGCCCAGCATGGATTCATTGCTGACATAGGAACCATCAGTTGCCAGTGGCCTGAAATGAAGGAATTTCAGTGCAGTCTAATGAATCTGTCCATAGAAAAAGTGTATTATTAGTAGCAGAGAGTGCATTCCTGTTAACGTCTGTCCTGAAGTAAGCTGTGTTGAATTTAACAGGGCCTAAATACCCTAAAGGCACAAGATCCTGTCTGATCTTGGATGTTTAGTGGGTTAACCCTGGTTAATATTTGGATGGGAGATTGCCAATGACTACCAGGTGCTCTAGGCTGTATTTCAGAGGATAAAACTGGCAATGCTACCCCTGAGGATTCCTTGCCTAAGAAAACTCTATGAAATTCATGGGCTCACCATGCAAAGCATGCAAACCATGTGCATCAATAATAAATCTACAGAGAAGGAAATCATTATCTACATGAAGACTGAGCAATGACATCTAAAGATTGAGAAGAGGTCATTTTACATTATTGTTTTTCCCATGCCTTCATTGATCGGAAGCTTTAAAAAATGATTCATTGTGTTATTTTTTTTTCTTATTTTTTTCAATCACTGTTGAGCTTTGTTGACAGGCAAAGAGGTGGGATATAAAAGATTTTCCATGAATATATGAATAAACATTAGTTGTTTCTAACTGGGGCAGAAGAATCATTCCATTGTTTTGACTTGACAGAAGACAAGGTGCTTTATATATTTATATAGACTGTAAAGCCTACACTTTGCTTTTTAAAATAGATTGGGTGGGTGAAAAGGAATAAAAATAATACATTAATTAATAATTAATGTGCCAACTTTTAATTTTAAAAAGCCACACAAAGGCAATTAGTAAAGTTCAAAAACAGGAAGCAAAGGAAAACAATAGCAAAAAGTCTTATAAGGGTAACACTTATAAAAGTCACCAGTTAAAGATTCCCTTTCCCAAATACTTGACAGAAAAGCTCTCCAATTATTTAAAATTGAAGCAAACCAATGTAGGAAGTGGATTTAGGAAAGGTTGGGAACTGGCATCAGTCCAGATGTTTAGAATCATACAATTATAAAGTTCGAAGAAATCTCAAGGGCCATCCAGTCCAACCTCCTGCCATGCAGGAACACACACTCAAAGCACCCCGACGGATGGCCATCCAGCCCCTGTTTAAAAACCACTAAAGGAGACTCTATTGATGCAGCCTACAAATGCATTGGATGTTTTAGCTGCCGCATCACACCATTGGATCATGTTCAACTTCTTCTAGAACTCCTAGATCTATTTCACACGACTGTTGTCAAGGCAGGTGTCCCCCACTGTGCATTTCATTTTTTCTGCCTAAGTGCAGTTTCTTACATTTCTCCCTGTTGAAATGTATTTTGTTAGTTTTGGCCCAGTTTTCTACAACTTCATTTGTAGAGCCTTTTGTTCAAATTGTCATTTTGAATTTTGATGTTGTCCTCTGGAGTATTAGCTACTTCTACTAATTTGGTGTCATCTGCGAATTTGATAAGCATGCCCCCTATTCTTTCATCCAAATCATTGATAAAGATGTTGAATAGCACTGGGCCCAGGACAGGACCCTGTGGCACCCCACTGGTCACTTCTCTTCAGGATGAAGAGGAGCCATTGCTGAGCACCCTTTGGGTTTAGTATTTTTTTTAATTTCCTTATTTATTTATTTACTTATTTAAGATCCTGTTTTCTCTTTAATATTGGACTCAAAATGGTTTACAATGAACGTTAAAACAAAATGTATCATGGGGGGATGCAGACCAGGGCGTCGGGGACGCCCTGGGACGGTGCGCGGCTGGAGAGAGGCACTCGCACTGCGGCGCACCGGCGGCGTCCCTGAAAGGAGTGCCAAATTGGCGCTCCTTTCAGAAGACAGGGAAAGTGCGCCCTAAGCGTGGCGGGTGCACTTTCCCTGGCTTTTCCGCCGCAGCGTGTGAGGACGCTGCGGCGGGAGGTTGCCCTCGGCGCGCCGGCCGTGCGGAGGGCCGGCAGCTCTGAGGGCAACCTCGGGAGGAGGAAGGGGCGCCGCTCGTGCGGCTGCCCCTCCTCTTCCTTGCCTTGGAGACGACCCTATTGGTCATCTGCCGAGGCCCTAAGACAATACATAATACAAACTTTTAAAAAACTAGACAGATAATCCAATTTTAAAACATTTAAAACAGTTAAAACATCTTCCAAACATTGTAATAATATTTTTTTAAAATACATCAGACCCCTTCTGCCATCACCATTTAAAAGCTAAAGGCTTTTATTTTGTTTTGTTTTTTAAAAGGATCTTTGCCTCCAGACCAAAAAAAAAGAGCAGAAAGGGAGCCTGTCTGACCTCCTGCAAAAGGGAGTTCCACAGCCTGGTGGGTTCCCCACCATAGACAGCAACTACAGCTCCCATCAGCTTGACCACTGTCCATGGGAACTACAGTCCAGCCACAGGGTCTCCATTTCTGGTTTATTATAGAGATATGTTCCCTTTCGTGGGAAAAAAAGTTTATCATATTAAGAAAATTGTTATTTGTGGGCCTGTTCTTGATGCCAAAGATAGCTACTAGAGTAAAGAGTGCCTTGATACTATTGTGCAGTGCTTGTTCTCTGGTATATATGTCTGGACTGATAGAAGAACCATACATATCTTGTACATATGCATGATTTCAATTCCAGCCCTGTGTGTCAGCCCTCATTAGAATCATACAATCATAGACTTATAGAGTTGGGAGCGACCATAAGGGCCATCCAGTTCAACCCCCCTGCCATGTATGATGACACAAGTAAAGCTCTCCCGATAGAGGGCCATCCAGCCTCTGTTTAAAAACCTCCAAAGAAGGAGACTCCACCACAATCTGAGGCAGCATATTCCACTATCGAACAGCTCTTACTGTCAGGAAATTCTACCAAATGTTTAGGAGGAATCTCTTTTCCTGTAATTTGAACCTGTTGTTCCATGTCCCTAGTCTCTGAAGCAGCAGAAAACAAAGTTGCTCCATCTCAATGTGACATCCCTTCATATATTTAAACATGGCTATCATGTCACCTCTTAACCTTCTCTTGCCCAGGCTATCCAAGTTAGGGTCTTTACAGACTGCCAGAAATAATGCAGCTTGAGGCCACTTTAACTGTCCAGGCTCAGTGCTAAGGAATCGTGGGAAGTGTAGTATATTGTGGCACTAGAGCTCTCTGACAGAGAAGGCTCAATGTCTCAGAAAAAACTACAATTCCCATGATTCCCTAGCACTGAGCCAGGGTAATTAAAGTGGACTCAAGCTGCATTATTTCTGGCAGTCTGGAAAGGCCCTTACTCTTCATCGGGCATGGTTTCCAGACCTTTCACCATTTTGGTCACTCTCCTTTGAACATGTGCCAGCTTGTCAATATTCCCCTTGAAGTGTGGTGCCTGGCCAAAGCAGAATAGAGTGGCATATTGCTTCCCTTGATCTAAACACTGTACTCCTTTTGATGCAGCCTAGGATGATATTGGATTTTTTATCTGCTGCTACATTCTTCTTGTATACATGTACAGTTCCTAAAACATTATAGAGCAGGTTTCCATCAGCAGCTCATAGTATGCTTACAGGGCAATCACAGAGAATGCATCACTTTGCAAAGCACTGGGGAGCTTCTAAGCAGATGGCTTTTGCTGAGCAGAATTCCCTACAGGGTCATGGTGCTCCTGAAAATTAGCACCCCAGCCAACCACCTAAAACATCTATGCCTGGCAGAAAAAGCTTAATTTCATTTGTGTGGGGTGTTTTTTCCCTAACCAGAACAGCTTGTACAACAAATAGCTTTCAGAATATACAATTTACTAGTTTGCCAGCTCATCGTGAATAAACCCGTTTGTAGTCTAGTCATATCATGCAATCTCCCAGGAAACACAAAGGAGCTGCTCACTTTTTGCTTATGGTGGTTTTAAATTAATTTGAATGAAACTTGTCTCATGAGTATGGTTTATATGACTATGAAACAAATGATGATGATAAATTGCAGCAGCTTCACTTGAGAGCAACCTGGAACAGCAGACTGCAGTGGAGGTCAAGATGCCTTAGAAACTGTGCAGAACATATATCTTGGGTCTGGACATGTTGGATTGAGGCTAACCAGTTTATGACATTTGTTAAACATGCAGCTGAAAAGCTGTTATACATTGTAAGAAAGAAATTAACAAAAGACAAATGATGGACTCAGCTAATCCTCCCCAGAGCTTGGGGAGGGGAATTATTTTATTTTATTTTATTTTATTTTATTTTATTTTATTACTAATCCCAGGATTTTCCAGACTCTGGCCTCTGTTCCTGCTGTATGGGGAATTCATGGAGTTGTTCTCCAAAAAAGGAAATTTCCCAATTTCTTTCAGTATATCTGATAGATATGGGCTAAATCTAGTGCTGGAATTGCCACCAGCAATTGGGGCTGGAACTCTATTAATAAAATGCACATGCATCAAATGCATATATGTCCTTATTTTTAGTGGGGCATCAGAGAATACTCCTTATTCTGCAGTGTAAATTCAGCCTATGTCATTTCACCAGTGTAGGATCCATTATCCTCAGAACCACACATTTTCAGAATTAGTGCAAGACCGGTATCCATCCTTTCAGTGTTTAATGCACCAGTATTATACAACCAATTCCATGGCTGTGAGATCTATTAACAGTTGTACAACTAGTTGCACAATTTCTTCCACAAGCAGGCATGTAAGAAATTGTGCAACATATTGTTAGCCAGAGCCCCTCAATTTTATTTTATTTTATTTTTGCTTTATTTGGCTTTTAATATTTTAGTGGCTGCATGGTCAGGCAAGACCACATGGCACTTTAAAATTGAGAAATTTTTCTCCCCTTCTATGACCCCCTGCCTGTAGCCCTCCCTTCCTAGAGAATTGCAAATTCCTGAAAGTCCTCTCAGGTGGTTATGACTCACTCCTATGAGACCAGGAACACAATAGACTGGCTAGGGCAAGGGAGTTGCCTGAGGAGGAAAGCATCAGAAAATCAAATACATTCCCAGATTGGCTTTGTCTAAGACCATCATGGTAAATGGAATACAAATATCCCGCTTTGTCTGCACTCTCCACACCTCAATAGCTCTGAGACCAACTCCTTTGTCCAATCTAGCTAGACAGGAAGGCCCACAATAGATAATCCCATCATGGCCTTTGTGTGATTGTTACAGAATAGCCTAGAGGAGAGATTTTGGGTATATAAGGACCATCCCAGGTCCACTCAGTGCTGCCATTTTTGGGTGCATGCTGAAATCACTGTCCTTCTGCTGCCCTAAAGTGCGCCCACGACCCTCATCCCTGCCGGTCGTGCCATTCATCGAACCCAACCATCGCCGCAGACCCGAAGACACAGGAGCGTCGGGCATAGGTAACTTTTCCATCCCTTCCTCCTGGATCCTCTTTCTCTCTGAGCCATTCCAGTCTCCTTCCTTTTCTCCTTTAGTGTGCGAGTGTGTGTGTGTGTTGATGCTAATATTGTTAATAAATATTTGGGAATTGTAGTTCTACGTCTCAGCGCCTTCCTTAACCAATATCCATCCTTCTGTATACATTTGGTGAAGATCCCTGGGCATAAGTTAGGAGTGCCCTCTCATAATTTGAGCTAATTATAAATTCCCCTGAAGAGCATTTATCCTAACAGATTGGTGGAGAAAGCGTGGCAGTACCCCGGAATTTGGATACCCCAAACTGGCCATTTGGGTTGTTCAAATCTCGGAACGTGGAAGAAAGGATTTGGTGACGGAGACGCTGACGCAGGGAATTAGGAGAGGAGTGACTGTGTGTGACTGTGTATCTTAGGTTGGTTTACTTTCTCACTATCTCTATCGCGGGTTGGCAAAGAGAAGGTTCAGGTTCTCCCACTTAGGTTCCCTCCCTTCACCATCCACACTCTTAGCCGTCCCCAAACCCCTTAGAGAAACGGGGAGACGTCCCCTAGAGTCCCTGGGCGCAGAGTCCATTGTTAGGCGTAGAGCCTTGGAATTTGTAGTTTTCGGGCGCAGAGTCCGCTGTCAGGCGCAGAGCCTTAGAATTTGGCGCAGAGCCACAGAACCAGGGCGTAGAGTCCACTTTCGGGCGCAGAGTCCGTTACCCGGCGCAGAGCCGCAGAGAGATCCCCCGGACGCAGAGTCCAGTGCTAGGCGCAGAGCCTTGGGGAATTATAGTTTGGGCGCAGAGTCCAGTGAGGTCCCAAGACGCAGAGTCTTGCTGACCGCTAAGGGGTGCAGAGTCCCGGGCAAGACGTAGAGTCTTGTGTAAGGCTGTAGAAGCCGCAGTTTGGGCGCAGAGTCCAGTGTAGAGACAGGCTGCAGAAGCCATTAGGTAGATCGGAGCGCAGAGTTCCGGAGCAATGGAGAAAGTAGAGGTAGAGCAGGTTTTTAGAGAAGAGAAAGTCAAAAATAGGTTGGAGAAGTGGATTACCAGGAAAGGTCCCAACCCATGGATCCCCGGAGCATTTCTCACGGAGGACCCGTTTCAAACATTACTGGAGGTGTACAACCTCAAAACAGAGAGGAAGGGATTAAAGAGAGTCCCCCAGTCCGAGAAAGACCGCCTTGCAGCATGGGGAATTTGGACTTTGGCCCATGATGCCATTGAGAAATTTAGGGAGTATAAATTAGAAGTGGAAGTCTCCCGCAAACAGATAGCAGAATTGGTCACCCAAGCTAGGGACAAGGTCACAGAGAACATGGAACTGATTGGCAAATCCCGAGAAGTCAGGCTGAGAGCCGAACGGGCAGAACAGGAAAATCTTGCACTAAAACAGAAGGTAGGGGAATTGGAAATCAAATTGGCGCAAGCCAAATTAGCCGCCGATTTCATATTGGCGCAAAAAACAGAAGCGGTAGTACAGGCTGACCACTCCACGTGCGAGGCCAGGATCCAAGAGCTAGAGAGAGAGGTCAAACTGAAACGGGCCCTCGTGGCCACAGTAAGACCCGAAACTTTAGAGTCCGCCTCCAAGGCCAACGTCCTACAGGAGGAGCCCTTGCCAGCCGAGGCACGGATTCCCCCTCCCTACAACCCCCTATGGAGTCCCCCAAAAGGGAATGAACCCACGGAGGGGAACACTCCAGGAATTCCCATGGACCCAGTTAAAACCCGGAGCATGGTCGAGACAACCGCCACCGCAGAGGATGGCACAGTCACGAAAACAGTAGAGGAAACAGTCTCGTGGTCCCTATCAGAAATTAAGGCACTGGCAGACCAGTTGGGAAGGTTAAACCCCCAGACAGGAGTCCAATGGATGTCCAAAATCATCATTTCCTACCCCAAAACCAAAGGACAAGATCTCACTCAGCTAGCTAGAATATGTTTAGACCCCGCATACTTGGGCCCCTTTGAAGCTGCCGTCTCCAATTATGACCTTGCGAGTGTAGAGCTAAAGGAATGGCTGCCCACAATGGTGCAGATACTTTGGCCGGGCACCATCATTAGAGCTAGATATCATAACGAGGTACAGCAACCAGATGAAGCTCCAGATTCGTATGTAGCCAGGAAAAAGATGTTAGCTATTTTGGCTGGGGAAGTGGGCTTTAGTCGAGACAACGTGCCCCTCCTAAATTGCCCAGAGTTCATAAGGGAAGTTTACCAAGGCCTAAATGAAGCAGCCAAAACTTACATAGGTCCTGCCTATCATCAGTTAACCACCATAGATTGGAAGGGATTTATGCAGCACATCCAGGCAGCCTCACAGATATTTTGGACCAAGGAAGCACAGAAGGAGATGGCTAGGAGTTTAATTTCAGCCCACACAGGAAAAAACCCCCGTAGGAAGCCCGACAGGGAAGGAGAGCCAGTCCACGTGGTTACATACCGCAACACTGGCCCCCACTCACAGCCCATATCCCAAGAGCCAAACGGACCCCCTCACAGCAACCCAAACTCCTACAGGAGGAATTATGGGAACCCCCATCAGGAATCAACAGAGGCCAAAGAGCTTAGGAATCAGATATGGAGGCAGCTTATGGCACTAGGATACCACCGGAACGACCTCAACAACAGACCCAATCAGGAGCTTCTGGACATTCTGCTTAAAACCATGAATGGCCAGATGAGCCCCACCACCTTTTCCAGACCCGCACCCCAGAACCCCAATCATTCAGGCTAGGGACGCCCGGGATCCCGCAGCTCGCGGAGAGCATGGGCAGCCCCATGGATCCCCAGGGCTAGAGAATCCGCTGCCCACACGCCCCCTCCCACTACTCAAACACCCCTGGAAACGGAGAATAAGGCCCCAGTAAGCTCCGTCTCTGCTGCCAACCACATGGAGAGCGCTATCCCAGAATCCACCACTCCTCACTCATTCAAGCAGCATATAGTGGCCACCCTAAAACCAGATCTATGGGGACGCCCTACTGTAAATGTGGAAGTGGGCCCCCCCAGCAAACCTAAGCCTGCCACCTTGCTAGTGGACTCAGGCGCCGCTGTAAACACCCTCCACCCCAATTTGGCTGCTTTGGGAAGCAGAACTCAGGATAGCTTAGAGCTGGTAGGATTTGGTAAGGGACAGCACCAAGCCGCCATTTGGAGAGACATCCCCATAAGGTTAGGACCCCTATTAGACAAAATCATGGCATGTGAGAATCAGAAAGAGGATGATGGCATACTAGGCGCCGGCTTCCTGAAGAGGAACCGTCTCACCCTCGACCTCGCCAATGGTTTTCTGTGGCAGTTAGAGGAAGGCCCCTTGGTTATTTCAGCCATACACCGGTGTGCCGCCCTTAAAGCCCCGGCACCCATTTTTCCCATTTCACATGACCCCTGGACTGCAGATTTCCCCGATGTGTGGATAAAAGACAAAATGGAATGTGGCAAGGTTAAGGGAGCATGTGTGCTCATCGAAGGAAAGGATCCCCCTCCCCAGAAACAATATCGCTACCCCCGAGAGGCAGAAGAGGGAATAGCAAGAACAATAGAAGGCCTTTTAAGATATGGTGTGATTCTCCCCATGCAATCCATTTGCAATGCGCCCTTATGGCCTGTTTTGAAAGCAGATGGAGTCACATGGCGCATGACTGTGGACTTCAGAGCCCTCAATGCGGCCACCCCACCAGTAGCCCCAGTAGTGGCAAAATATAATGAAATACTAGCCGCCATTGCTGCCGGCGCCCGGTTTTATAGTGTAATAGACCTGGCCAATGCCTTCCATTCAATCCCCCTCCACGAGAGCTGCTTTTACAAATTTGCATTCGAATTCAGGGGGACACAAATGTGCTTCACCCGCACGCCTCAGGGTTTTCATAGCAGTCCTTCAATTTGCCACGCCCACGTGGTCCAGATGTGGTCCAAATTGCGACCTTCATCACGCCCCCATGTCTTGTCCTATGTAGATGACATCCTCATCCATTCAGACTCCCAGAAAAAGACAGCCGACATCACTAGGGAAGTGCTAGGCATTATACAGGACACAGGATTCAAGGCTAACAGGCAGAAGGCACAGTTAGTTCAGACCCAGGTCAAGTACTTAGGACTTAACCTCCAACCAGATTGCCGGACCCCTGATTTGCAAAGAGTGGAAACCATAGGGAGACTCCCTGCCCCCACAGACGTAGCCTCCCTGAGAGCGCTCCTAGGCACCTTTAACTTCTCAAGAGAGTTCATAGAGGCTTTTGCTAGCAAAGCCAAACCACTGTACGCCTTGCTTAAGAAAGGCGCAATTTGGAAATGGGGCCCCGAGCAACAGGAAGCATTTGCCACTCTAAAAACAGATTTAGCTAAAGCACCAGCTTTAGTCCACCCTGATGTAACTCAGCCTTTTTACATACAACTAGCCATAGCAGACAGCCACATAGGGGTAGTCCTCACACAACTCAGGAACAGTGTACATAGAGTAGTCGCTTACGCCTCCAAAAACCTCTCTCCCACAGAAATTAAGTTTAGTCCGTGTGAGAAGACTTGCTTGGCATTAATATGGGCACTAACTCGATGGGAGTTCATCATAGGAGGAGCCAAGGTCATAGTGCAGACCCCACATACACCCCTCAAGTATATCTTGTCCGGAAAGATTCAGGATGGCCAAGTTCACAGCGCACGCATAGCTAAATGGACTCTGGAACTGATCAAGAGAGGAATTGACTATAATAGGCAGGATAGTGAACCAGCCGCCCCCTATGGACTGGTAGTCACTGGTGCGGCTCATGAATGTCCTCTCCCCCTTAACCCACCAAGTGACTGGCCAGTGAGAGCAGGAAAGCCCTTAGCCGAAGCCATGCAGGAAGGCTTCAATTGCTGGTTTTGCGACGGTTCTTCCGCCTGCCCCAAGGGGACCCGCCTAACGGGATTTGGAGCAATCAGAGTAAATGACCAGCAGACCCTGCAAGGAACCATCCGCCCCCATTCTAGCCAGGCAGCCGAGGTAGAGGCTCTCCGCGCAGTTTTAGAATTCGAAGATCCCAACACCCCCATAGCCATATACTCAGACTCACAGTGGACCGTGAATGCCGCCATAGATTGGCTCCCTATTTGGATGGCCCGAGAATGGAAAACTAGCGATAACAAGCCAGTTGCCCATGCTGACAAATGGAGGGAGACCGCACAGCTACTTTTGAATAGAAAAGCCCCCACCTGGGTTTCATATGTAAAAGGACACCAGAAAACAGCAGCAGAGGAAGCAAACTGGAATAACCAAGCTGATGCTCTAGCCAAGGCCGCAGCGGCCACTCCCCTAGCCCCTATTAATGTAAAGCCCAAAGCCTACACCCTTCCCGACACCTTAGACCTGGCCCAGTTGCAAAAAGGAGACCGGGAGGTACAAGATCTTGCCAAGGCAGGCAGGGATCCCACAGGTAGATACAAAATAGAAGAGAAGGAGAATGTTTGGTGGGCAGTAGATGCAGAAGGGAGCTATCATTGGATAGTCCCCATGGAAGTCAGAGGGGATCTGATCCACTATGTACACAGCCAGGGACACCGAGGAAAGCAAGCCACCTTAGACAGAATAAAGGAAACAGGATGGTGGCCCCGCATGAGAGAGGATATAGAACAGTGGGTAGGAAACTGTCTGGCCTGTGCTATGGTTAACGCAGATCCCAGTGGCCCTAAGGCCCCTATCCGCCATCAGAGAATAGACGGTCCCTGGTCTAGATTGCAGATGGATTTCATTGGCCCTCTGCCAACCACAGCGCGACACCACAAATATTGCTTGACCGTTATAGATCCCTTTAGCAAATGGGTAGAAGCCCTCCCCACTCGTGACTGTACCGCGGAGACCACGGCTAGGATCCTTTTTGAGCAGGTCTTCAGTCGTTGGGGTCTCCCCCGCACGTTTACCATAGACCATGATTCAGGTAGTCATTTCACTGGCGAGGTTATGAAGACTTTGTGTACCGCCTTAGGCATAAAGCAGAGGTTTCACATAGCTGCCCACCCCCAGAGCTCAGGACACATAGAGAGGACCAACCGGACTTTAAAGGAGGCAATGAGGAAAATGGTCAAAGCCTCAGGAAAGGATTGGGACATAAAGCTCCCCATCATCCTCATGGCCCTCCGAGGAACTGTAGCCACCCATGGCTTCACGCCACATCAGGTCATGACAGGACGCAAAATGGTTATGCCAGAGGCATTCTGGATTGACACTGCCCTCCCGTCAGAACTGGAGTCTGTAGTCCTAAACCATGAATGGATGACCACTCTCCTAAAGAGCATCCAGCACACGCACAGGATAGTAGCAGAAAAATTGGGCCAAAATATGAGAGCTATGGACAGAAGGCTAGGATGGGTCAGGAACCCACAACAATGGGATGTAGGGCAACAAGTCATGTATAGAAACTTCTTCAAGCAGAAGCACAATTTGACCGCGAAATGGCTAGGACCAGTAGAAGTGGTTGAGAGAGTGTCCCCAGCAGTATACCAAGTGTGCATCCCCAGTAGGCATGGGACCCGACTAAAGTACTTTCACGTGTCCCAACTTAAGGAATGGAAAGGAGATCCGACTCCAGTGAAGCCAGTGAAGGCAGAGTTTGACCCAGTACCAGTGATTAACTTGTCGGAGACCTTTGTGAGTCTCTTCCCCACTTAGGGAAGCCTCTTACTGCTTGCCTTTCGAGCTCCCTTCTTGGTCTTGTGAGTTTTGGTGCGAGGTTTTTTTTGTTGTTGTTGTTATTGTTGTTTGTTAGCAGAGGGGGGAATGCCCCCATATTTTGCTTATATTTGCCCCAGACCTAGATGCCTCTCTGTTTCCCTACAGGGACAAGAGATGGCCCAGCAAGCATGGACGCTTGGAGTTTTGTTATTATGGATGGCAGCAAGGATTTACGCTGACCTATATCCAACTCGATTCACCACAGACTGGCAATACAATATAGAGGCTAGATGCCATTGGGTCACCCCATATCCAGGAATGATGGAGGTAGTAGACTCCATGGGCAGTGCAAGGACATGGTTTGATCAGGGACTCCCTGTATTGTTGAAAACCCGGATCTACATCACAAAAAGGGACACCCTAGCTTCCCGAGTATACATGTTTGGTCCCCAAGAATTCACATGGGTAGAGGCCGATGCAGGAACTCTCCCCCTTCAGGCAGAGAACTGGTGGAGGCATCGTTTTGATCCCCCTCACAGTAAAGTGCCCTCCTCCTTCCACACCCTCCTCACCATAGACTACCTGTGCCACCCTACATGGGAATGGAGGACCCGGCTTTTCAGATGTAGCAACTTTATCCGCACCCCCACTAACTGCACCATCAACTGCAAACGCATGGTGTGCCCCGATATTCCTCCCGAACTCCCCGCCATGATTCAAGAGCCTTCAATGTATATTGGCAACATAGTCATCAGAAGGGACATAGCCCTGTACGCCTATACTGAGATTCAGCCCATAGTAACAAATTTGAAGCTGAACCTGACTGCTGTAAATGTAGGACGAACTATCCCTGCTTGTCGCCCCTATTTAAAGGCAGCATGGGCACAATGGGAACAACTGGAAAGTAAATGGCATAATTTGACGCACCCGCTTTTTAGAAGCAAGCGAGATCTAGGAAGCACCCTATTAGGAGGATTCGGAACAGGGATAGGTGTTTTAAATGCAGTAGATACCGAAGTGATAGCCAATAAATTAGGACTAGTTGGATCTCGCACCAAAGAGGTAGGGGTGTCTATTGCCTCTGGACTAACTAATGTGGCCCAAGGTGTGGACATAATTGGACATCTGCTACCCCAATGGGTAGGCATCGAAAAGGAAATCATCATAGACATTGGCAACTCTCTAAAGTCAGGAATTTACAATCTCTCAATAGCTATCCAGTGCACCCAAATTCAGAGCAGCTTAATTGCATTTGCCTCTCAACTGATACAGGCTTCTTTAATGAGACTAATACACCCAGAGATCATGGTTCTGTTTAAGAAAAGATACCCTGACCCCTTTCAACATCCCACAGAGTTAGCAAAAGTCACTGGTGCATTATGGGAAGACATGGTACTCCACATAGGCATCTATCACGAAAAGATATGGGATCCTCAAACTGTTTACCCAGCATCCCACATAGGATTACCTCTGGCTGAAAGTAATACGACCTTGATGCCAGAACACATCTTACACTGGACTAATGGCACCCATTTGTATGATTTGGCTGGGTGTGTAAAAACGCAGCAATGGACCCATTGTTATGATGGTCTAATAGGAATCCCCATACAGGAAATCAAAACCCATATTGTAGTCCCCGTTCGAACCTCAGTCCTCATCCAAATTAATACAGATTGCTTTTGTCTTAGAACCCCATGTGATCATGTTCTGTTGTTGCCCTTTGAATGCATTCTGGATATTAATAGGACCCTAGGAAATCCATGTTTCTGCAAGACCCATATCAGGGATTGTTTCGGAAAAGAATTCTATCTACACGAGTTTGTAAAGACTTTCACTAGTGAGGCCCCTTACATGGTAGATCCAAAATTGTTAGAAGGTTTTCATTTGGAAGACGAATTGCAGACCTCAAAATGGTTGCGCCTGCTCACTAACTTGAGCCAAGCAGCCAAACAAGTAGAGCAATCAGAGGCCAAAATTAAGATTTCTGTCGACCTCAAAGCCCAGCAAATATTGGAAGTCACCCAGGAAATTGAAGATGTTTCTAAAAACACATGGTTTGGAAAATGGGACTGGTCTGCCACCGGCCAGGCAATTTTAAAACTTCTAACCAATCCCATAGCTATAATCCTGGCAGTACAGATTGTCACGGTTGTAGGCGCTCTATGTCTTGCATGTTGGATTAAAAAGCAAGTGGCCCAGTTTCGTGCCCTTAGAAGCAGACTAGATCTCCCACAACCGCTGACCACTAGGCATCATCACCACTGCCATCCGCCCCGTTCCCTTTCTGAGTACCTCCACCCTCTAGAGGACGAAGGTGGGAGAGAGAACCTCCTTGGTTAGGTGCAGTCATCCTCACTCATAGTTGCCGCCCACACCCTTGCCCTGTCGGACTCAGGGGGGGGGAGAGTTTTTTTCCAGCCATCTTTTCCTTCAATAGGGAGATGGGGGAATAGCCCCCACCTCTTGGCAACAATAGCGGAGCCCCTAACGGGAGCCTCGCAGAGGGCAAGGTAGCCCACTCAAACAGACCCACCAGAGTGTTTTAGACCTCCTTCCAAGTCACAGCTCCACATGGAGTCAGGGATCCACATCCCCTCTCCATTCTGCATCCATCCATTCCACCCCCATCTTTAGGAATGCCTTAGTTCCGCCGCCACAAGCACCTTTAGCCCAAACGGAATCGTGATCTGCACAATCCCCAGCAGCCTTGGCCTTGATCCGACATGGCGAACTTTGCCTCATCCAACCATGTGCTCTTAGGACATATAGCCAAGAGAAAGCCCTCACTTATGATCCACCAACCCACCCGGACTTAGCAAGACGTCCCTGCAGAGTAGACCCAAGTTCACAAACCATCCACAGCCAGCGGGTGCTGAGACAGTGTGACTACAACTGTTTCTCAGCCCAAAGTAGTTACAGAAACGGGCCCCAAGCCCTAGAGTTTTGCATGAAGCATGATAAGTGTTGGTGCTGTTATGTGTATGTATGTAAGGCGCTGTACGCCTTCGTTTGGTGATGGAATTTCTTTTTGGGAAATGGTAATTTGGGCAGCTATCCCTGCTCTCCTGTTTAGCTTTGGCATAGCTGTAGCTTCTACCATGTCTCCCTGGAGACATGGGGGGGGTGAAGCCCTGCCTTCTCTACTCTCTTTTCCACTCCACTTTCCACTTCGCCTCCCACTCTTATGAGGAAGGTAAGCCTCCACCGCGATGGCACCAGATCGCGCCACCAAGCCAATCCACCACCCGTCCTCCGCTCGAGCCGTCCAAGGTCCGCATCATCCCGGTTCCAACCCAAAGCCTAGACTGAGCTCCCATCATGCTGCCGCCGCCCTCGCAAAACCACCATCCAGCACCCACCCACAAACAAGTCCCGGACGCCTGCCTGCATCGATGTCCGCATCTCAAACCATCAGCTCAAACCAACAGCCCCACCTAAAGACTGGTGCTCCCTCATCAAAATGCCATAATGGACAGTGCAATCCAAGAAGAACACTGCCCCCTCACTGGACTATTACGTGCACCCCCTTGTGCAAGATATCCCCTCACAGATGACACGTTCCACTGCCTGCATTATTATATTTTCTTGCTTGCTGCATGCATTGCCATTGCCTTTCCTTGTTGTTACTATTGTGATGTATTGTGTGAATGGGTTCCAGAAATGTGTAGGGACCCCTTCCCATCCTCTCCTTCTATGGAAAAGTTGCCTCCGCCCACCAGCCACCTTGTCCCAAATTAACACCTCCAAATTGATATACCAAAGGCCGAATTCGAAAGCCATCGATCCCAACACATTTGCATGTATTGGTCTCAACAGCTTTCGGGGGGGGAATGTTAGCCAGAGCCCCTCAATTTTATTTTATTTTATTTTTGCTTTATTTGGCTTTTAATATTTTAGTGGCTGCATGGTCAGGCAAGACCACATGGCACTTTAAAATTGAGAAATTTTTCTCCCCTTCTATGACCCCCTGCCTGTAGCCCTCCCTTCCTAGAGAATTGCAAATTCCTGAAAGTCCTCTCAGGTGGTTATGACTCACTCCTATGAGACCAGGAACACAATAGACTGGCTAGGGCAAGGGAGTTGCCTGAGGAGGAAAGCATCAGAAAATCAAATACATTCCCAGATTGGCTTTGTCTAAGACCATCATGGTAAATGGAATACAAATATCCCGCTTTGTCTGCACTCTCCACACCTCAATAGCTCTGAGACCAACTCCTTTGTCCAATCTAGCTAGACAGGAAGGCCCACAATAGATAATCCCATCATGGCCTTTGTGTGATTGTTACAGAATAGCCTAGAGGAGAGATTTTGGGTATATAAGGACCATCCCAGGTCCACTCAGTGCTGCCATTTTTGGGTGCATGCTGAAATCACTGTCCTTCTGCTGCCCTAAAGTGCGCCCACGACCCTCATCCCTGCCGGTCGTGCCATTCATCGAACCCAACCATCGCCGCAGACCCGAAGACACAGGAGCGTCGGGCATAGGTAACTTTTCCATCCCTTCCTCCTGGATCCTCTTTCTCTCTGAGCCATTCCAGTCTCCTTCCTTTTCTCCTTTAGTGTGCGAGTGTGTGTGTGTGTTGATGCTAATATTGTTAATAAATATTTGGGAATTGTAGTTCTACGTCTCAGCGCCTTCCTTAACCAATATCCATCCTTCTGTATACATTTGGTGAAGATCCCTGGGCATAAGTTAGGAGTGCCCTCTCATAATTTGAGCTAATTATAAATTCCCCTGAAGAGCATTTATCCTAACAATATTGCATAACTGCTTTACACAAGTACTTCTGCAAAGGTATATGCCAATACAATTTTAATAGTAGGGATGTTCATACTGCTAGCATTAAATAGGACTTAAGCCCTGAAACCTACATAAAACCACTAAAAAATTCAGCTGGATGTTTGGACTAAGGGGGACACGTAGCTATCTCTTTGTTCCCCTACATAGTTCAAAGAAGACTCTGAAGTCCTCAGAAAGGTACCTAGGAGTGGTAATAGAATAAGTGAGGGCAAACAAGCTGAAAGATTACAAAGTATTGTGGTTGGGGAAAATCTTCCATTCTGGATGGATGTTTGCAATCAATTAATGAAGCAGCACTTTCCAGAATGACAAGCTAGCATTTTGAGAACACCTCTGGATTTTACACTATTTATATATGATGATAGTATCTGTGGCTAGGAGCAGGATGACCAGTTGTAATAACCACAAAGGAGAACAAGGCACCACCAAAAGTAGGACATTCAAGGAAAATGTGGGACACTACAAAATAAAAGCTGAAGACACTCATATAAATATAAATCCACGCTTCTTAGTTCTGCTTAAAATGGGGGACCTTTTGGAATTCCTCCTGGACAGAAGGTTGAAATGTAGGACCTGTCCTGGAAAAGGAGGACATCTGGTCACTTTGGCTAGGAGTGCTGTTCATTACCTTTGGCATTTTGCTGCTTGAAGTGAAAGCCAATACAGCACCACACCCTGTCCATTCCATGTAAAGAAACTGACAGAGCTGGATGCTGAATGATACTTCAGCAGTGATGCTGCAACAATGTTCTCCAACATCTCATTATCCTTCTTCATATGCTTCCTATAGTTGCTACCTCACTGTAGCTAATGGTGGGAATAGTTCTTGGCACAGGGGATGCTGCATCACATCCTTTCCCACTGAGATGAGATTTGTATTACTTTTTGAATTAGAATTTGTATCTGTACATATATGTATATACAGATCTGTGATCTTTTATATTTTCTTTCTTGGTTATGTATAAGTTCCATCCTATTTGTAAGTGGATAGACAGTATGCTATGAACATGGAGTACCAGATAAGGAATAGTCATTGTGAACAAGGTCTCAGAATATCAAATATATCTTCTTCTCTTTCAGGTCACATTACAGCACATAAAATATAGCGGTGTTGCCTTTAGCACATTTCACAGTAAACTATTGATTTTTCTTTAATATAAAAAAAAATCAGAGAAAGAATTTGCAAATGAAGATGTGTGGACTTATTATTCATATTGATTTTTGATTGACTGATAAGATTTTCTTTTAAGCCAATGTAACATGTGCTTGTTTTAATTTCTTGGGAAACCATTTGCTCTCACAGCAAGCAATGTTATTTTCTAAATATTCATCCCTCTGGCAAGAAATTTTCATATGCCAGTAATTAATCTGGATAGTATGAATTGTTGCTGAAAAATCTGTTCTGTATATGTCTAAACACTTTTACAGGAGACATAATACTGCAGTGGAATGCATTATGAATTCTGATTTCAATTTTCCTATGACCTGAGAATGATGGTGCTCCATGCTACCTTTTTAAAGCTGATAAAATGACTCTTTGTGTGGTTGATTTTTAAATTAAATTATCTTTCAAAGGGGTTAGGTTTGGGGCAGATATGGTTCATCTAGTTACACTCCAAAGATGTGGTCAAGTCTGGGTCAGTTTGAACTCTAAATAAAGAGAGGTTTTGCACAAGCTGCAGCAAGATAATGTCGCTCGCCTTTGAACTGAGCTGCCTTTCTGAGTGCCAAGAGATGTAATGTAATAACAGAATCTTGGCAACTAGCTGCATTCACCAGTTTAAGTCATGGGAAAGAGGATGGTGGATGTGAGTGGGACTAGATAAATTATTATTTCATATTCTTTTTATTTCTGAAGTAAAAGAAACTAACTGTGTCTATGTTGCAAACTGGGTATTTTCAGGTCTGGAGATTCAGATTAAACTACTGAAGCTTGCAGCTACAGTTGGTGGCTTCTATGTCAGTAGGACAGTGAGTCAATGCAGGCTCTTAGCCAAACTTCAAAGGACCTGTCCAAGCTGCTGAACTGTAAACCTCAGACAGGGTCACAGTTTGGAAGAAACACCATGGAGAATTAGGCTACTTTTGGGGGTTTGGTGCAAGGAATGACATTTACTAGTTAGTTTTTTCCCCAAAATTCTTGTTATTAAAAAACTTCTACACTATAAAACTACAAATAATGGGAATAGTTGTTATTGTTGTGTGCTTTCAAGTAATGTTCAACTTATGGAGACTCTAAGGTGAACCTATGAAGGGAGTTTTCTGGGGCTGAGAGTGTGACTCATCCAAGGTCACCCAGTGGGTTTCCATGGAATACAAAATACAAAAAGAAAATAAAAACAAAAAATGAAAGATAAAATTAAGAGGTTGTCCTCATGTGTGATGAGACATGGTTTTGCTCCAATTTGAAACCTACCTGGTTAAATTTTGCACATGTCCAATGTGGGATGAATCCAGGATACAGCCATGCTCTGAGGCTAAACTCTGGAGCAAATTAATTCTCAGTTTGCTCCAGTTCAAAGTGGAAGGTGCCAACTGTTACACTGCTATCCAGACTGCATGCAAACACATCAATTGATATTTCTATCTGTTTCTATCAAAAGAAACATCTATTGATATTTGCTAGGGGTAAGGTGGCTTTCCCATCTGTTGGGAAGAAGAATGAGACATTTAGAATTCTCAATGTGTTCATGTTATGCAAGAAATGTATGCTATCTTCCAGTCGTAACCCTGAGCCTGACTCTAAATACATTTGTATTGTACTCCTCTGTAGTATAAATAATACAGTATTTATTTTTATCACCATACCTACCACATTAGAAATGGGATTTTTGTACAGCAGCACATAATCTTGTGTGCCAGTAGATCCATTTATGACTGTAACATTAACATTCTCAGTTCCACAATAATGTGTGAATTAGATATAATGACATTGGTTGGAATACTTATTGACTTATACATATGTAAGTGCATGCAAGTATCTTTTTGGATTGAGGTGCATGGGGTTATTCTCTAGCCCAAAACATCCCCACCCTCAGGCAGATCTCAAGATCCAGACACACACAGATTAGGGTTTGATTCCCCACTTGCCCATTGAAACCCACTAGGCAACACTGTGTGAGTCACATACTCTCAGCCCCACAATGCCCCATGATAGGTTTCCCTTAAGGTTTCCATAAGCCAAAAAAGACTTGAAGGCACACAACAAAAACAACAGCAACAACAAAACAATTATTTTATTGCAACAGTTGGGGATGCATATCAGAATTTGTCTTTTAATCAAGATCCAATGTCATTAATACTAACATTGTATTATTAGACATTCAGAAGAAAGATCCATTCAGTTACCTGGGACTTATTCCAGGTAATAGGATTGCAGTCTATATAATGTTGGCTTTAATTATTAATGTTTATCTTCACATGGCCTTGCATTATGGGCTAGAGCTCCCACCTTCTAAATTAATATACAGTTGCCCCTTTTTTTTCATGGGGATCCCTTCTGGACACACACACCCCGCGAAAAAGGGAAAACGCAAATAATAAAGCCTTATTGGCTTAAATGGAGGCACGTGCCCGCGGGGGCAAGCAGGCGTGTGCCATGGGTGCACACCCCATTTTATGTCCCTCTGTTGATCCCTCACAGATAAGCGAGGGTCACAGACTTCAAGTCCGCAAAAAAGGAGGGACAACTGTTTTTGCCATAAAAATATGAAATAGAACACTCATACATATAATTAAACAGTAAGATTTATCAGCTTTAATATAAAGTCAAAATAGGCTTCTAAATATAAGTAGCTTAATCTTCATGTGTGGAATATGTGGCTGACAGCTCAGGAGGAAGCAACATACTTTTAAAAACATTAAAGGAAATATTTATCATAATGTACTTGTATCCAAATTCAAGACAGTGTGACCACCATTTCAATAACATTTTGTTGCAGAATTTAATATTACTTGTAGACCCATTCACACATACATTTAGCTGCTGGGCGTCTACAGCTAGGAAGCTAGGCAAATGGGGAACGAGGGTTGTTGCCAATGGAATCATTTAGGACAGTGAAGATGGTGTCATAAAAAAAATAGAATATCTCATGCATACCTGCCAGAATAGCAAAATCAGAAGACTTCAAAATCTTACTCTTTCATCCTACTGCTTAGTCCATGAAAACCCAAGCTGCAATCTCATTAACACTATTAACATTATCCAATATGGAAGTAAGCCAGATTGAATACAGTGGGATTCCTTTCCAGGTAAACTTGCATAGAAGGGATTGCATATTCTGTATAGTTTCATGTAATATATACTATTTCCTTCTACATACTGAGGTAACCTTTTTAACAGTGCAATCCTATCCATATATTCTGAGAAAAATGTCATTAGAGTAAGTTAATTCAGTGGGACTTGCACCCAGGCAGGCATCTATAGGGTGTATTTATTGACTTTAAGGCAATTCTCTAGCACTCTTCCAATAAAATAAAAAAATTAGGATTTATTTCATCTGGTGGCAGATAGTACATGAATACTCAGATAGCAAAACAACCAGATAAAAGAATAGGAGAAAAATACATCATAAGGCCTGCCTCCTGTAACATCACCAGGGGCTGTTCCTACATCTCAGGACTTTCAGAATTTGTGAAGCACTTAAACTAGCAACATAACTCAATGGGATTTATTTCTGAGTAGATATTATTTAGGAATGCACAGAAGCTGGAAATATTATTTTTGGACTATAGCTCCCAGAATCTCCAAGCTTAGACTTTTCTAGAAAGTTCTGTGCTCCTTTGGAAACTTGATGTCCAACATCATTTAGGAAAACAGGCTCTAAATAGTAAATAGTAAAGGTCCAGTGTGGTGCCCATGATGACCGCAACAGCAAGTTTTGGCAATGTTTTTTACTTGGGAAAAAGAGTTGAGCATTTGAAACTACTTTCTGACAGTAGAACAACATTATCTTGCAAATACAGGATTGAAAGCAAGAAGAACAGAGAACAGTTGTAAAAATGTGTGCCTTTCTCTGAAAGCAAGAGCACAAGTGTGGGTTTGTACAAATTACTCAATGCTGTACCAAATTAAAGAAAATACTTAAATTGATTCTACATTTCAATTATTGGCTAACTTGCTTGGCCTTCTCTCCATAAAACACAGATATTTTATCACCCTTCCTGCCCAAACTAAAAAAAACAACCTCTTCTTATCTCTGTAATTGTATGTAATTGCTCCCATGCATCACCCTTGCATTGAGAATGATTGGATTTATGTACATATTTAGTGTGAGTAAAATCAATTACTGTATGTCTCAGGGAAAGAAAACTCACAAACCCCATTTGAACTTCAAAACATTCTGCATAAAGCTTACCTTTGATCTTTTCTTATCTGCAAGGTCGACATCAGCCTAGTGGGCCAGGACTGAAATGTAGATGACAGGATGCATTCTAAATGTGCAAGCATTCTTACTTTATTATATGGCAGTCAATATGGAAATAATTGACAACAACATGGGTTTGTATCATATTCCCCTTGATTAAAACTTGAGATAGAAGGATATAGTACAATATTTTACCATCATTATTGCCAGTTATTTCATTCATTTTCTCTCATTCATAACCAAGAATGATGCCGTGATCTGCATCTTTATGAAAAACAGAGTGGAGTATGTTTGCTGACATCTGAAGGCAGGGCTTCATATTATGTGTTGCAACTCTGAAGTAGATTACAAGAGATGCTCATATATTACACAGCCACAGTTTTTGTTTGTCAGTCAGTTTTTACAGAGTTTCTAGTTCTGTCTCACCATGCCGGCTGGGGTATTCTGGGATTATCACCCAATAAAGTAACCTTACCATGCTCTGAATTTCATCCAATATGTGTTGTAGCCAAGTCTACATGTATGATCCATGTATTTCTTTACAAATACATTTTCTTTTTTCACCCACATGTTATATTTTCTACCCACAAGAAGAATATCGGCATTATACAAAAATGGGTAGGTACTTCTGCTGAACTAAACTGGTAGCTCTTTACTCTTGATTTAACCTTCATTTGGTTTAATCCTGAGTAGAGATGTAAAGAATACTCACACATCTTCTCTTCCTTAAGAAAATGAGCAATATCTATAGGATTTTTTACATTACATAATGGGGGGTGTTACTAGCTTACATTACATTTAAGGGTGTGTGTGAGAAAAAGAAGCTGTTGGCTTCATGTGAAATAAAGAACATTTTTGATGAGAGAGCACTTTACTTTGTGCAAAATACTTTTTTCAGCACAAAACATTGTTTTTTGGCATACAAAAAACTTTTTTCCCAGAAATGAATTTTTCACAAAACATCTCAAGTTGCAAAACAAAACAAACAAAACAAAAGCAATCAAAGACTGCATAAAACACTGTCACAATCTCACCCAATTGAAAAAACGTTTGAAATCACTGGTTCTTGCAGGGAGGAATTAAATAAGCAAAGATTGTTATCTCTTGTCTTGAGAAAGTGACTGTATACTCTGTATACTCTATGTAACTGTATACTCTAGGGCCGGCAAAAGCACTTTTTGTTTTCCCCTTCCTAGTAGCTCTTCCAGGCCCATTTAAATGCTATACTGCAGGAATCCTGCTGAAGAGGATAGGCTTTTGTGGGGGTACTGCTGGGGAATACAAAAGCCATGGAAGGTGCCTAGGCCCAGATTTTGGAGGCCACCCCATCCTTTTGGCCTCAGCCCATGTGCTCAGAAGAAAGATAGTCCACAAAGAGTCCTCAAAAGTAGAAGAAATAACAACAGGAAAACAGAGGGAAGACATGTGAAGATTATGAAAGATTACATACATATACATACCAGAAGAATGGTAAATTTCACAAGTAATTCTCTGGATATTTTACCCAGAGTTGCCCTGGGAACTTACTATCAGTGCTCAAAATCTAAATCTAAAGAACCCCCTACTGCCCCCCCCAAAATAGCTAAAAGGACTCTCACAAAAGATAATGAATGATATGGCAGGCCCCCTCTATTCCTCCAGTAATTAATGCACAGGTTGTGCAAATTAATGCATAGGTTAGCAGTTTGAAAGCATGCAAATACAAGTAGATAAACAGGTACCACTTTGGTGGGAAGGTAAACAGCATTCTGTGCAGTCATGCTGGCCACATGATTACAGAATAGTCTCTGACAACGCTGGCTCTTTGGCTTAGTAATGGAGATGAGCACCACCCCCTATGGTTGGACACACTTGACAACCTTGTCAATGGGGAATACCTTTACCTTTACCTTATGCAAAACCCCATATTTCTCCACATTCAGACAAAGCTTTCAGACTTAACACCTGAATGAGCTTCCAAGTTTCTTATTTTGAATTACAGCTTCCAGAATCCCTTGGTGACCCCAGCCAGTAGTCATGCTAGCTATTGGATTCTAGGAGCTGTTCTCTTCTTATGAGGTGGGTTTTAATTATTCCAAGCTTTGACCTAAACAGATACCTCATTTTATCCAAATGAGCACAGTCACAAAGGGACCATTTATTCATCTGCAATTTGCACATGATTTTAGTTAAGATATTCTTGGGATAGTAGAAACTGATACAAACAGGAAGGCAATGAAGCAAACTTGGTCATGTTTGGAGGATTAATTTTGCACAGACTCTGGCACATGTGAGAATGTCCTGGATTGCGGCCAGCACACACAAACCTACGCCGATAAGGATGGCTCAACAAGGTAATTAGCTATGCATCTGGAAAGAGTCCACAAACCTTGCAGGGAGTGAGAGAAAGAGCAAACCAAAAGTCAAACCTGAAATCAGGAATACCAGAGTTACGATAGTCAGTCCAGTCCAGGGTCAGGTCAGCCAGTGGGTAGCAATAGTCCAGTCTGTTCTGAAGTCAAGGCAACAAGGAGTCGAGATGCAGGGAGCCAGTGCAGGCAGCAATCACGCCAAAGGATCATGCAATAAACCAGGGGTAGGCAACCTTTCCCCTTTAAGGGCCGAGGGACTTCAGCACCCAGAATCCCAGGAGCTATTGGCCAACATGGGACTATTGGCCAACATGGCTGAGGCTTCTGGGAGCTGAAGTCCCTCGGCCCTTAAAGGGGAAAGGTTGCCTATCCCTGAAATAAACTCTGGCATTGAGTTGGTGTCTCTCTGCTTCCTAAATAGGGGATGCCCTCCCCCGTACCAGATGAGGCTGGTTAGCTAATTGCCTTACAGCAATTCTCTGGGATCTGCGTCTGCCAGCACTTTCAGCCCTGCGCTGTCTGAAGGAGGGAACCTTCAAGCCTGATTCCTCCCCAGAGTCACCACTAGGCTGCTGTACCACCAGAGGAATCCCATCAGTACTAGGACCTGGCTGAGCCTCCTCCTCTGGGGCTGGGAGATCAGGGCTGGGCTCTGGCAGAGCAGGATTAACACCTCAGTTACTTCCTGCACTGGAGCAGGATTAGCCCCTGGTGTAGCCTCCATTACCTCTTGCTCTGGAGGAGCCCCATCCTCCTCCTCATCCTCCGAGACCTGTTCTTGGCTGGCCATGACAGAGAACTGAGACGTTAGTGCTTCTGTGATCTTTGATTCTGTTTGCCTTCTCTTGGTTAGCGTGTGGTTTGAGAGCCATCTGCATTTGCTCTTCAGGCACTTAAATATAGAACTCTGGCTGATGGCTTAGTGCAGTTTTAAATCAAGCATGGGTTGATCTGTACAGAACTTCTATGTGTGTGGTCTTCCAGTCAGCTGAGCTGGGTCAAGGAGGGTAGCCTTTGTCCAAATGCCTGGGAAAGTTATATTTTGGACTATAGCTCCCTGGATCCATGCTGTCTAGGGGCTCCCAGTCATTGTACTCCAAAATAATACTTTACTTGGCTCAGTGAAGAGAAAGTTGGTGTGAAAATGCATCATAACATTCTTTTATATTAAAGTTGCATCAAACAATGTATCAAATAATGCACCAACTTTTATTAGATATTCATAAGGAGAAGACAGACAAATGTAGTAAAAGTTAATCCAACCATAAAAGAGCACTTGGATAAAGCATCAACTCATTTTATGTAGTGAGATGGTTAAGCGAAAGTTCTGAGTGTGAATGTTGACTTGGAATGAACACTTTTTATTCAAACAGGTTTAGTTGTATGGGTTTGGTTTGGTTTTTTAAATTTCACACAGATAGTCATTTTATATCTTATCAGATGTCATTGCAATACCAAACAGACTGGCTGTAACATCTCTTCAGTCATGAGACTACAGTATACATTAATGTGGCACTGTGATGAAATATTAACTATGCCTGTATCCCAGTATGACTTCATTTGGTTTTTCCTGTAAATTGATTTTGATTTGAAACCAAATCCAAAGATTTGATTCAACTCAAGTCAATTTCCCCCCACCTCCTGCTGTTTGCTCCATCTGTTACCTCACTATTCTTTTATAATAAACCATTTGGTGGCATCTACACTTTTCCCAGCTCCTGGTTTTTTTTTAAAAAAAATTAATTTATGTAGCAACATGCCAAAAAGAACAAAGTCCCTAGTGCTACTTGATTTGAATGAAACCTTCATAAAAGTGACTTCATATTGTGACTTAAATAGAAGCTACTAGGTATCCATAGTCTGGGGGTTACTACACAATGTTTCTTCTGTTAAGACTGCAATTCTACACACACTTAAAGGGGAGGAAGCACCACGTCAACATACATAGGGGGGTTGCAGACTGCCAGAAATAGTGTGAATTCAGTCCACTTTTAGGGTTAGGGTTAGAGTTAGGGAACCATGGGAACTGTATTTTATTGTGGGAACAGAGTTGTCTGACAGAGAAGGCTCAATGTCTCAGAAAAATAACAGTTCCCATGATTCCCTAGCACTAACCCTAACCCTAAAAGTGGACTGAATTCACACTATTTCTGTCAGTCTGCAACCCCCCATAGTTGGGCAAAAAGGGCAAGTGGTTTAGTGCCAATTAATGTAATTTTTAAACATGGAATAAGAGAGTTTGTCTCCCTGATACTTGCAGTCACAGGAACTTTTTCTATAAGTGCTGTGGTGCAGTGTGGGATACAGCTTTTGGAACAGTTTTCACAACTCCAATCCTATGGGGAGTTTCAGAAAGAAGTAAAAAGAGGTGTGTTGGGAGTCTGGCAATGGCCAGGGAGGAACAAGCCACAGAGCTACTGGGTCTAGAGTCTTCTCAGTTCCCTACCATGTCTCCAAGATGAAGAGAAATGTGGATCCATAGAGTGTATCTACATTGTTTCCATTCCATTCCAAATGTGATGTTTCACTCAAAGCAACAAGCAAGCCACACCAGAATGAAAGTGACTGAAACATACCTGCCTGTAGTTTTGGATAAAATGAACCCTCAAAGATCAGAGCACAACCCCAAATGATTATATCCCAAACAGCTTTAAATGTGGTCACGGACAGAACCTTCTTATCTTATGACCATTTGTGCATATGTTGCTTGTTGACTTATGGCAACCCCATGAATTTCCTAGGATTTTCTTAGGCAAGGAATACTCAGAGGGGTTTATGCCATCTCACTCCTATGAACTATAGCCTACACATCTTGGTATTCATTGGCAGTCTCCCATCCAAGTACTAACCAGAGCTGACCCTGCTAAGCTGCCAAGATCAGATGAGATCTAATGCCTTTAAGGTATTTAGACCATACTAGCCTGTTAATGGAAATAAACCTGCAAAATGTTGAAATACCTTATCAGTTGTTTACAAGCACACAAAATGCAATCCAATGTACAGTAAGCACCTGGCCATATAAATTTGACATCTGTTGTCCTAAATGAGTGTACCCAGAAAGCTTCACATGAGCTGTAGTTGCCAGCAGTTTGTCCCACCAACATTTTGAAACAAAATTGCACATCTATCAGAGCTTGAGACTTGCACAATTCAGACATGAATACTGACAACCTTGTATAGCCCCTGTTATGGCGCACCTGTACAGCTATCGTAAGAAGAGGTCTTCCCTCTTGAAGTGTTCCCATGATAAGAGCTGCCCAACAGCAGGTTTAAACCTAAGTAACCCCATGCTGCACATATGTACAGTTCCCTCCCTTTGCAGACTGCTAGAAATAGTGCAAATTGAGTCCACTTTAACTGCCCTGGCTCAATGCTATGGAATCATGGGAACTGTATTTTTTTTCTGAGACATTGAGCCTTCTCTGTCAGAGAGCTCTGGTGCCACAATAAACTACAGTTCCCATGATTCCCTAGCACTAAGTCAGAGCAGTTAAAGTGGACTCAATTTGCATTATTTCTGGCAGCCTGCAAAGGCTGCTTGCCAGATTTCAGGTTTCTATATTTCATAATCTTAGAGCTCAGACTCTGAAGTAAAAAAAAAGATGAACAGAAGGATCAGCAAGTCCAGTGCTGAAGGAAATGAAATGTAATTATTGTTTACATGTAGCTAATGTATTTCAAAGTATCCCCCTTCACAAACTGGTATTGTAGGAAATTCAGCATCAACCAAAGAACAGATAAACAGCGTTTTCTACCTGCATGCATGACTCTTCACTGAGAAAGACAATATTCCAGGAGTACTTCAGTGGATACACCAAAACACATCAACTCCATCTATTAAACTTTATTTCATTCAGTACCAGACTTTCTATCCAGACAGACATATTGTCTATGAGGATGTGATATGGGGGGGGGGGAGGTATAAATAAGATATATGCATTTAATCAGCACAATAACACCCAACATATACCCAGTATTAAATGGATTCCTTAGCTTTAGGATGCACAGAAACTGAACATATGGAAAACTGAGGCAGCTGTAAACAGGAAAGAAAAAGGAGACAAGCTCCACATGCTCAAAGATAGTCAACTGTTTATTCCTTTTAAAAGGCCAAAATGTTTCAGCCTGTATAGGAAGGGCCCTCTTCAGGGGCATGTAAAAGAAATAGCTGGAGTTGTAACAACAGTCTCCAAAGAGCTGAAACAAAGTGTTTAAAAGGGGCCCTCACCTGGGAAAGGTACAGGGGCTGATGCTTGCAATAGGTCCCTTCTCTAAAACCATTTTCCCCATGGCTGAATAAAGGAAACATTTCATTTGAATTCCCTACAGGGGAGAGCCACCCTGAGGCACACTGGAAATTTAAATGATAGCTCCCAGCTGCCCAGAAGCCTGCTGCTGGCCACCATTAGAAAAGCCCACCAGACCCCTAAGGTGGGCTTACATCCTTGAGGAGGCCTACCAGGCCATTTGCTGAAAGCTTCTTTACTTCTGACTGGAGCGGGCATAAATCTGTGTCAGCCATAGCAAGCAGGGAAAGTACAGAAATACAACTGGCACTAACCTAAGTAATGTCTTATGCCTTGGAAACCTATACAGATCCATAGGTTCTGAATGAAGTGTGGAAAGTCATGTGCATTATTATTGCTTCTGTTGTGGCTTCCAGGTCTCATGAAGGTGTGCTCATTTTTCCATTTGGCATAACAGTGAGCAGTTACTGAAGGACTCAGAACTGCTTATCAGACTGACCAAATACTTGAGGGTTGCACTTTTTTGTCTGGGTTCATATATATATATATATATATATATATATATATATATATATATACCCAGACAAAATATATAGATATATTAGTTGAAATTAAATTAAATATTTCTTCATTAAATATGGTTAAGGTGACCCAGTATAGTGTAGCAGTTTGAGTGTTGGATTATGACCAGGGTTCAAAGCCCCACTGAGCCACAGAATCTGACTGGGTGGCCTTGGGCAAGTCACATTCTCTCATCCTCAAAGGAAGGTGTTGGCAAACCACCTCTGAACAAATATTGCCAAGAAAGCCCTTTGATAAGGTTGCCAAAAGTCAGAAACGAGAAGGTGCACAACACCAACAAAAATATGATTGCATGTGGTAGCACATTAAGGGGGGTTGAAGACTGCCAGAAATAGTGCAAATTGAGTCCACTTTTAGGGTTAGGGAATCATGGGAACTATATTTTATTGTGGCACCAGAGCTCTCTGACAGAGAAGGCTCAATGTCTCAGAAAAAAAACAATTCCCATGATTCCCTAGCACTAACCCTAAACCTAAAAGTGGACTCAATTTGCACTATTTCTGCCAGTCTGCAACCCCCCTAAATTACACAGAGTAACATGGGAATGTGCATTGCATCTATTGCTCACTGTGTATTGATTTTGCACAATGGGTTATCAGCCATGCGAGTTGACCACTGATCCATATATGTTATGCTATGTTGGCATTCAGTTTAGGGAATGTGTAATGTAACACTGCCACAGGATCTCTTTGCTATGCTGACATGAGGTAGGATCATTGTTACTATATGAAAAGGATGTATAGTTTGTCCAGGTACCCTCCATTGCCACATGGACAGAACACATGAAGCCTCTTTTAGAATCTCAGTTACATGTAAACATGTTTCAGGATGTATGTGTCAATATGGACAAAATACTCCAAGTAATGTGTAGCCATTCAATTAGTACATTCAATCAGCTTTAGGAGCATAAAGGTGACAGAAAAGGGGCACTTTGGGAAATAAGATAGTTTTCACCATAGTGTTATGTAAGAACACAGAATCTAATCCATTACTCAAAAATGTTGATCCTACCTGCAGGGCTGTAGCTTTTCTGACTGGCTTTACCACTGAGAAACAAAAAATATTGCTGTGCAGCTAAGCAGTCAGCCCAGCAATTATGTTCAGCATCACAGGTAACATTTCTAGACTAAATTATATTTGGGGATATTTATACTAATAACAAGTACGTTTAATTTTCAATTTCACATATTATTTTGCTTATCTCAATACTCCCCATCATCCTGACAATTTGCATGCAAATTAGGACTCTTTAAGTGTATTTTAATTGCCATGCTATTTTCACAAATATTGCAGGGATGTAAAATATATATTTATTGCTGTGTATAGAGGGAAATGTTAATATTCACCAAATAATTACCTAATTTGCATAACGATTAAGCTCATTTGAAATAAAAAGCTCTGATATAGAAAGTTGACAAGCAGAATAATGGGGCAGGGGGAACTGTCACAAATAAAAGGTACAGTTGCAAGTGGAAGGCTTTCAGTACATTATTTTTAACTCCAGCTACCAAGACTGTTAGAGAAGTAAGTCAAGCCTATAAAATATTCAGCCTGTGCCTTGTTTGTTGAGAAAGATGAAATAAACGCATAGAGTCAAATACCTGCAAAACACACAAACCTGGTGATTTCCTCAGGGATCTTGTGCAATTACATAATTTAAAATAGTCTCTGAACCAATTTTTTTATATTCATCAAAAATATTGCTTCTTGTATGTGACCTTGAATGTTAAGTTGCAGCCCAAGGGAAATATTTACAACTTGCAGGTATGGAGAGATAATGGAAAAGCTGACATGAATTTCACAGTTGCAATGCCATTCCCTTTTATCTTGCCAATTTAATTCACCTCCCCCCAACACACAAACATCATCCATAAAAAAATAATCATCAGAGTAAACTAAAATTCTTGTTCTACAGCCCTAGATAAATATTCGTTAACTGGCATAATTTACCATTGTTAACTGGGGCCAAGCTGTTTTAGAAGGCCTTAACATTTTTTTCATTCTGGAAATAATAAGCAAACCTTCTCCAATCTGGTGCATTCCAGATGTGTTGGACCTCCACTGGACATGCTTACCTATGGATGATGGTAAATGTAATCCAATACACCTGGAAGACATAGGGTTGATTATACTATGTTGACTAACATAGGTTGAAAATATTGATGAGAGAAGACCCATTGCATCAATGGAATTTACCTATATATTGACTCACCATACAACAATTAATTGACAAGTGAGAATGTGTTGCAAGGACATCAAGTGAGAAAGTGTCCAGAGAGCCAGAAATAGTGCAAACTGAGTCCACTTTTAGGGTTAGGGAATCATGGGAACTGTATTTTATTGTGGCACCAGAGCTCTCTGACAGAGAAGGCTCAATGTCTCATAAAAAAAAAAAAATTGCAAGGCCGGGAAGCTCCCGAAAGTGAAAAGCAGCCACTTGAGGGTGAATCCTGCAATAATACCTGGGTGGAATCCATGCAATAATACATGGCTGCATCCAGTATTTGTCCCTAATTCAGAAGAGTTAAGTCGCCTTATTTATTAATGCAATAATCTCCTCAGTCTATTGAATTTTAGCAGCTGAATTAAATACATAGGAGGCAAGTAGAAAGATGCAATTTATAATGAAACTGCCAATGGAGTTTGTTTCAAGGAAGAAACCAGTGAAGCACAGTGCATCTATGTTTAAATGTGACCTCTGCAATGCCGCAAGCGTCAAGGTTATCTGCCAAGTATGCACCATCAGTCTAACCTAGAGCTCACTTGTAGACTGATTTACTTCTCACACTTTTAAAGGGACAGCAACCTTGTATGATACCATTTACTTTTGAACATGTCTGTACAATGACATCCCCATCTCCGTGACTGTATTCTCCCTTTCCCCACCCCTACAAACACAACTGCACCCCTACACACTGACACACATACACTAGGTGAGCTCTATCCCTGTGGTCCTTTCACTGGCAAGCAAAGATCCTTCTATTCAGGAAGGCTTTTAGCAATTGACTGAATGCTAAAGAAGAAACCTTTAACAGTGGGGAGGGGTTGTTATGCCTTTTTTTTTAAAACTAGGAAAATTTTAAAATGTCTTTTAATTTAGTTCTAATATGATCATTTATTTCATTATGATTTTAAATTATTACAATTTATAGTGCTTTCATTTGTATCTGGGTTTTTAAAAGTTTTACTGTGATCTATTAATTCCCCATTTCAGAACAAAGGATATAAATTAAGTAAATAAAATTAATGCAATTTTAAATGTGTGGTTAATTTACACTTCTACGAGTGATTTTTTTTCTTTTTCCAAAAACAGCTCTTTTTGAAGGGGGAGGTCAGGATTGGGGTCATTCACAGGGATGTGGCTGGGGGGGGCAAACTGAGAGCATTGCTCCCAAATTAAAATTAAAATTTCTTTCCATCCCGACATTTCTAGCATTTCAGAGAGTGAGACACTGAACATCATTTTCATCAGTAACTCTGACATTTATTGTATTCTCAATCCCTTGGTAACATTGCTGCTTTTCTCTAGATGCCTAAGCAGTATTTCTAAAAGCTAGAAATTTAGGGGCTGAAAGAAAATTTAATGGGGGGAGATTCTTATTGTGGGGCAACATCTCATTCCCCTCCACATAGACCGTAGCTGCACTCCTGGGTGGGAATGTCACCTAGATGAATAGGCAAATAACTCTCTCCCATGTTCAGATTTATTAAAATTCAAGTTTATTCCATTGTGTTTAGGGGGAAAAATCAGATGGGGGGGACTCAAAAAAGGACACTGACAAAATTCGCACCTGTCCCTAGTTGAGAGCCTTTACGATAAGGAACGTGAACAAGGGAAGATGAAAAGGACACACCAATAGCATATTTATTAACATTTCACTGATGAAAATCAGCACAGCTGTGGCCAACCACATACAGAGTGTTAATGAGGAAGAACACCCAAGCTAGGAGAAGATGCAGCAGTTTCCTTTTGCCTGATCCTCTTGGGAAGGGCAAGATTCCAACCCCTCCTCTCACCCCTGCTTAGGACCTTTGCAGACTGCTAGAAATAGTGCAAATTGAGTCCACTTTAACTGCCCTGGCTCAGTGCTAGGGAATCATGGGAACTGTATTTTTTTCTGAGACATTGAGCCTTCTCTGTCAAAGAGCTCTGGTGCCACAATAAACTATAGTTTCCATGATTCCCTAGCACTGAGTCAGGGCAGTTAAAGTGGACTCAATTTGCACTATTTCTGGCAGTCCTTAGTTGACATAGGACGTTTTCACACTAGACCCACTAAGCTGCCTGGAGCCGACCGTGCCGCTCATTCCGGAATGGCTCCAGCAGCGGCAACTTAATTCCTTTTTAAAAAGGGAATTACCTTGCCGGGGCTGATGCCGGAGGACATCCGGAGTTAGCGCTGGATCGGCCGGAGTGAGGCCGGACTTGCTGCGACGTGAGTGTGAACACACGGAGCAAGGAGCCGGACTGACGCAGGGATGGCACCTGAAGGGGCGGGGTTTGCTGCGACGTGAGTGTGAACACACTGGAAAAGGAGCCGGACTGGGGCCGGAGGGAGGTAGCATTGCGTCCTCCTAAAGCCCCGTGTGAAAACGCCCATATACTGAGGACCAAGTGAAAACGTGGGAGAAGAGAGAGAACCCGGGAGAACCTAAAAGCAGCTGAGAATGTGCTTTGACAAAGAATTAGTCAAACTCTTCCTGTCAAATTAGTAGAGGGAATGCAATGGCAGATTTTTTTTAAAAAAAAAATTGTTCATCACTTTGGGAGCACTTGTGGGCTGGTGGGGGGCAATACAGAATACTTCAAATAAATAAATAAACAATTTAATCAGATTGGCAGTATACAAGAATGTACTTGTAGCTCCTCAGTCTCGTACTTGTAGCTCCTCAGTCTCTCATAGAGACAATTGCCATTTCCTTCCTTCTTGGTTTCTTCTCAGCTGCTTCTAATCTTTACACATGAAGACCACTATTCCAGGACAGAGAAGCAACTGTGTTTTCTCGTTGCTACTGCCCTGACACTCCTAAATTGAGTGTTAGATGAAGTATTACAGGTATTTCCATCTGCATGCGTGGAAGGGGAGTGTGCGTATGTGTTACAGGGAAAAGCAACCTTATAAATATTTTGACAATCATATAACATTGGTCAGCCATACAGCATTAAAAAGATTAATTGGCCAATGGGAAACAGATGGATTATCATTGATTATCAAGTGCTTGTATTTCAGATGATGAATGAATGCACACAGAACATTGATCTTTGCAAATTAGCTTGACTTTGGTCCTCTTCTGTTTGCCTTTGGCCCTTCTACTACTGCAAGAAGTGCTACAGCTAATTGCAGAGAAGGTGGGGAAGGGAAAGGATTTTTTTTTTCCAGCTACTAGAAACACCAGGCTAAATTCTTGTGCCAAAATTTAAAGTAGGGGCAGGAATGACTCACCAAATGTTAACTGAAGTGCAGCTTCCAGCAATCCAAGCAGAATAGCCAGAGGTAAGGAATGTGGAAAGTTACTGTCTAACAACATCTGGAGGATCAGTGTCCAAAGGGATCTTGTAGCATCTTTGAAACTAACCATGGGCCTTTACAGACTGCCAGAAATAATGCAGTTTGAGGCCACTTTAACTGTCCTGGCTCAGTGCTAGAGAACCATGGGAACTGTATTTTTTTCTGGGACATTGACCCTTCTCTGTCAGAGAGCTCTGATGCCACAATAAACTACAGTTTCCATGATTCCTTAGCACTGAGCCAGCACAATTAAAGTGGCCTCAAGCTGCATTATTTCTGGTAGTCTATAAAGGTCCCATGTGTCTAACAACATCTGGAGGATCAGTGTCCAAAGGGATCTTGTAGCATCTTTGAAACTAACCATGCAAAGTTGTAGCATAAGCCTTTGTAGATATGGTCTACTTCCTCAGATTTGAGGAACTAGACCAAGGGCCTGAACGGACTGCCAGAAATAATCCAGCTTCGGACCATTTTAACTGTCCTGGTTCAATTCTAGGGAATCATGGGAATTGTAGCTTTTTTCTGAGGCATTGAGCCTTCTCTGTCAGAGAACTCTGGTGCTACAATAAACTACAGCTCCCATGATTCCTTAGCACTGAGCCAGAGCAGTTAAAGTGGTCTCAAGCTGGATTATTTCTGGCAGTCTGTTCAGGCTCCAAGTCTACAAAAGTTTATGATACAACTTAGTTTGCTTGGTTAGTTTCAAAGGTGCTACCAGATCCCTTCGCATACTGATATTCCAGACTAACCCAGGTATGTCTCTGAAGGTCTGGAAGGTAACACAATTCTCACCCACCTCCCAGGTAAAGAATTATTGAATACAAATTGCACATACTCCCATCCTGTGCATTCATTGTAAAAGTGGAAAGAGTTGTATGGGTAAAGGAGGAAGGAGGTGGACACCTTGATCTCAGCAGAAGCACGACAGGATATGTCATTTGTGGTGGTGATGACGACGACAACAACAACAGGTGCTTTTTCAGGGCTGTCAGTCATGTGGAGTCAATATACTATAATAAAATATTGGTGGGAACAGGGCTGTCACAATGTTTCTGCCAGAGGCAGAACAGCAGATAGCAGTTCATCCTAGTTCCTCATATCAAGGTACATAGCACATGAGACCAGTTAGGTTATTCTGGCATCTGTGGCAAAAAGCACAAAAGGTGTCTCAACCCTTTACAGGCAGTATAATTACAATAATAATACATTAAATAAATAACCATTTGCTGCCCTATTATGAGTCTCAAAATCTACTAATTGAGGCAGCTGCTTCACTTTGCTTCTTGGTAGGAAATTCAGTTCTGAATTTAAATATGGAAACCCAATTGTGCTAAATTTGCCTTCTCAATGTTTGCTGAAATGAATGTGGAAAACTAAAAATGTGAGTTTTCAAAATTTCCCAGCAACTGCATCATATTACTCTTCTACACCTTACATAGAGCAGTTTTGTACTGTGCCCATTTGCCCCATCATAGTAAGTCTCTGTCAGGGGCATCACTAGGGCAGTGTAGGGGGTGTGGGCACCATCTCAGAGGGGGGGGGGTATCATCCAATGCACTAGTGGGAACGCGCTGTCTTCCAGATCGAGTAGATCTGTTGGCCAGGTGGAAAAACATCTTTCTTTCTTATCTGGCCAGCAGCTCCACCAGATCTAGAAAAGGCTGTTGAAGAGAGGAAGAGTGATGCCCCAGACAGAGATTTACTATAATAAGGCAAATGGTATATAGCAATAGTAATAGCAATAGCATGTACATTTCTATATTGCTTATCAGTGGACTCAGCACTTTCTAAGTGGTTTACAATCTGTAAGCTAATTGGGCCAACTAGGTGGGTACTCATTTTACCGAACATGAGCCGATGCAGACAGCCTGTTTGGGTGACAGAGTGGTGCCCCAAGGAGTGGCGGATTGGGACCGCAGCAACCGCACACCACAGTTCCAATCCTCCCTTTTGCCATCCCTAAAAGAGTGGCAAGATGCCGCTCCTTTTAGGTGCAGCAAAAGGCTGCCCTAAGTGCTGGCACTGCGGCTCTTCTGCATCCTTTCAGCGCAACGTGTCTACATGTTGCACCGGGAGGGCATCCTGACACCGCACACCATGCATACTGCCACATTGTGTCAGGACAGCATCGGGCTGGGGTTGGTGCGGCTAGCGTGCGGCTTCTCTGCCCCAACCTCACCCCCAGGCCTGCCCTTTGAAAGAATGGAAGGCTGAGTCAACCTTGGAGTCCCTGGGATCGAACTCACAACCTTGTGGCTACAGTACCGGCATTTAACCAGTACACCACCAGGGCTACCTGGTGTACTAAAAAATGATCCACACTGGGTGTCAAATATACTAAATATGCCATGAGTCTCTGGTTTAGCTTTTTTAAAGGTCACCAAAAAGAGATTCTAAATAGTATTCACATAATATATTATATAGCTTCTGACTCACAGCTAAGACAAAGAAACAAAACCAAAAAACAGCCAGTGGACAAACAATTGTTTACAAACAAATAAAAACAGCATGGAAAGAGGTGAAGTTACCATTGCCATAACCTGCTTTTAAGAATAAAATATTTATCTTTGTCCTCTAGTCTTATGTGACCCTCTGCTGTGGTTAATTGGGAGCACTTAGGCCCTCGGCTGGCCTCTTGTGTGATGAATATTTAATCACACAGGAAAGTTTTCCTTTGCAAGGAAAGACATCAGTCACGGGCTCTTGGAAATGGAACAAAGAGTTCTGTTACCTGGAAGGAGATGTTCACTCTCTATACCAGAAGTTTAAAAAAAAAGGTCCAGCTAATTATCTCTGCTGTGAAACAGCAAGTAAGCCTTCCCTCTTGGTGACTTTGACATTTATCCCTTCATGTCAGTCTAAAAATACATTGAACAGCAAAGGTTTAGAGCCATTGCCAACTCATCTAGATGAGGCTTAAATGACCAACCACACTATAGCTCATACATATGGCAGAACTCTCCTGGTCACCTCCAGCTTCCACAGCAAGACAGGATGATGGTAAAGATATGGAGAGCATGCAATGTGAATTTTGTCTTGCTATATTTTATGTGTGTGCGTATGTGTGTGTGTTTAAAAGTGTGTGTACTCATGGAACGAGTCACTTAAGCAGAGTGACACATTATTTCCTTGGAATCCAAAAGCTATTGTGATTTCCAAATTCAAATTAAATTTTGACAATTAAAAATAACACATCTGCTTTTCTTTTGAAAGATCCAAACCCAGGACATGTTATCAAAACTGCATACTGGAAATTGTACCTAGCAACTATTTTATTTATTATGTGAGACCGTGTTCAAGCTGAGAGAGAGTGACTGACTCAGGATCATCTAGTGAGTTTCATGGTTCTTGGTTTTTGCCATGTGTGAGCCCAACATCTAACCACCAGACTATTGAGAAGTTATTTGACAAAATTGATTTACTTCATAAATATCTAATCAAACTTACTTCGTGGTAATCTATCCATCTTAAAAAGTAGTAAGGTGGATCAGACTTAAATAATACTTGACACGGTGAACTGGGAAGCCCACTCTCCTTCAGGCTAAAGCTAATACTGCCTCCAAACACCAATACAGAACCTCAGCAGTTTCCCTGGTAATTGATGAAAAGGGAAGACAGGGGTGCATATTACCATATGCAACCACACACCATGCCCCCAACCCAGCAGTTCTGCAGCACAAAAAGAAGTCGCAAAAAGCAGCTCTTTTTTGCGCCACAGAAAGGGCATCCTTGCCACTCCTGCGGTGGCTTTTCTGCACTCCTTTGGTGCAGCATGTGTAGATGCTGCACCAAGGGAGCACCCTGATGCTTCCCACCATGAGGTGGGGCACGCGATGTGAAGCCAGCATGGGGGCAGAGTCGGGGCAGCCGGCATGCAGTTACCATGCCCTCACTCTGCCCCCAGGCCGGCTCTTTATGCCAGTCTGTACAGCCCAAAAGTTACCTAACAATTTCTCCAAACATTTTCATATAGATGTTAAATTAAATTAAGGAGGGGCAAAATCTGAGATACATCATACATCATGGGAGGTCAACTGCAGACATAATGTCACTTCTGGAGCCATTTTGGCTTTTTGGATTTTTTCAGGGTTTTGGAGCTTGGTGGCTCTGAGGATAGAGTAAACCTCTGCAATTGCAACTGCTTTGGAATGTTCTGAGCTAGTTGCGGGATATATATATATATATATATATATGGAGGTCTGAGGACTCAGTGAGCTTCCTTGGGGCTTCAGGAGCTGCATGTGGGCTGGATTTGTCCACCCCTGTCATATACTTCCGAATGGATACAGATACAGAATGACTGAGGGGATCCAACAAGAAGCCCCCCCTTCTGCCCAGCATCACCTTCTGAAACTGATACTCCAAGGAGGACTGAAATCAACTCACAAGCTCATTCCCAAGTAATAGTTTGTCAATAGGAAAGTATGTTGTTTTCTGTTTAAAAAAACAGGCTCTTCAGAATAACTTCAGTGTATGAGTTCTCCTAGCCATTAAAACCTACAAATGAGGCTCTGCTTTGAATTCAGTTTGAAGGAGGCATCATTGGCCTTTGCATGAAAGAGAGACTTTTTTAACTTGGTGGTAATCCTTTCCTTGAGAAGGAGGAATATCAAAAATTAAGGAGCAACAAATTCAGAAAAACAAATTTCTATGGAAAGGTTATTTAATATGGAGGAAAAGACAAAAGAAAATGAAATTATAGAGAAAAAGGAGGTTAACTACTTACAAATAATAATCCAGCGAAGATAGGAAGGAAGTTTAAAATATGAGAATGAATGTAGGAAGAGAGGAAGGTATGAAAAGGAGCAAAGTTATTTCTAATGTTTTGTAAGAATCTCCTTTAGTGTAATTTGAATCTATTGCTTTAAATCTTATCCTGTAAAGAAACAAGCAACAACTCTCCTCCATCTTCTACATGACAGCACTGATATTTAAAGATGACTATCATATCACCTTATAGGGCGTTTTCACACGGGGCTTTAGGCAGATGCAATCCTACCTCCGTCCGGCCCCAGTCTGGCTCCTTTGCAAATTTTTCAGACGACGTCGCAGCAAGCCCCGCCCCATCCAGTGCCATCCCCGGCGCTAGCCGCCGTCAGTCCGCGTCCTTGCTCCGTGTGTTCACACGACGTCGCAGCAAGCCCCACCCCACCCCGCCCCATCCAGCACCATCCTCGGCGCTGGGCGGCATCATCCCTGGTCTTTGTAATTCCTTTTTTTTAAAAGGAATTAAGTTGCTGCTGCCAGAAGCAATCAAGAGCCATTCCGGAATGCTGCTGCTTTCACCTCCGGAATGGCTCTTGATTGCTTCCAGGCGGCTTTGGACCCATGCGTGTGAAAACGTCCTCAGTTTTATCTTCTCCAGTCTAAACGTATCCAACCAAACAGTATCTCTCTGCTTTTTGCTTATTATAACAATTAAAAAAGCTTTTCTATGGTTCTTTTTTTAAGGCAGCAAAACTTACCATACGGAGTCCTTCAGCATGTTATCAAACATTATTAACTTCTCCAACAGTTAGGGACGCCTACAATTTTAACCTACATCTTAAATGTCTTTTATTTCTGTCTTGTGTGCTTCTATTTTTACTTAAAATAATAATCTCTTAATAAACACATTTAGGTGCTTAATTTCTATAGTCTTTTTGCTGCAGTACTGCACACAATTAGATGACTGTACTCCTACATAAATTAATGAACTGAATAGATAGAATTGTAGTGTGTTGGATGTGCATCTGAGAGACACTTGTTCAACTTCTGCTAAGACTGAGCAATCTTGGCCTTGCCATGATGTCAAATCCTATGTATATAGGAATGATGTGGAAATTAAACATAGGAAAAAATTGTACTTGTGAAACAGGTGTAGTTTCCCACCCCTGTCTCTTTAGACCAGTGCTTCTCAATTATTTTCTGTCATGCCCCCCCCCCTAGGAAGAATAAAACATTTCGCACCCCACGCGCGACTGTAAATAGTATCATTTGTCTATAAAATTGTTATAAGTACACCTCTGCATAACACTGCCTCGCGCGCCCCTTTATGGAGCCTTGCGCCCCCCCCCTTGGGGGCGCGACCCACTATTTGAGAAGTACTGCTTTAGACCAAGGGATTGAAGGTTCTTATTGTTTGTCAACTAAACTGTGTTTGGAGGTCCCTCTCATAACCTGGTCATCTGGGCTCCCAACTTGTTATCAACATATAATCCAAACAGGATGAATTAGGCACTCTTAAATATTGTACTCTCAGAATATTTAATATGGGATAAAACAGGTTCTCTGTTGTTCTTTTAGGTTATTTTATTAGACACAATGTAGTCAATATTTAAATATACACTCTTCTCAGGGAGGAACATAAGACTTTTCAGTGTCTAGGCACATTACTTATCAGCTGAAGTTATATTGCATCTTAAATCATTACAGGTATTAGAATCTCATAGAGTGCTATCACATAGTTTGTATAGATTTGCATTTGTAAGGCTTCTTATACATTTGATCCTTTCAAATTCATCTTCACAAACATTTAAGAACAGGCATTATATATTGATTTCACATTTGTAAAGCATTGCCATCTTACCTAATATAGGGGCATCTAATATTGTACAAGGAAGCCATAAAGAAGTCTGTTCATTCCAACAACCCACCATCCCAGTCAATGTACATTCTGTAAGTAATAGGACTGCATCAGAACAGCAACTCACAGGATTTATTACCAGCTTTTATTCTTTATTGTTGGTGTATGTATATGGGGCAGTGACGGCTTCCTCATGACTGATGGAGTAGAATCCCAGGATATAGAATACCTGCAATAATTCAAAGATTTCTTTCTTAAGAGGACCTTGCCAATTCAGTATCCAACATGCTCTGAACATAATATAGTCTGTTAGTTGGTTGCTCTTTGTGATTTCTTTTCCTAATGATGGGGTGTTTTGGGGAAATTGTGACTCCCAGCTTTCCAAGTGGATTAAATTTATTTTTATAATTATGACAACTGAAACGATCTTGGAAGTAATTTTCCACAATGGGTGATGTTCACCCAAATCATGGGAAAATGGCACAAAGGAAATGTGAAGTTCCTGATAACTCTCAGATCCCCACTGGGAATTTGGAATTTGTCCCTTTACCATCTCCATTGTGCTTATAAAGGACTGATAAAGTTTCCCATGGAAAGTTTCTTTTGCTTGCATGCTGAGGAAAAGCTTGTTGGAATGGATAGATGTTTGGCTCAGGAAATCTGGGTGCTTCTTGTTGTGTGAAGGTTTTTTTCCTTTTGTTTTGGCAAGGACAGAGAACCCTCAACACATGTTAATAGAAAGATGGAGTTAACACTTACCACCTCATGGAGTTTGGTGTATCCCAGGAATAGTATGACCATCTATGATTCAAACCTCCATCTGGCCACTCATACAAGAGCCTAATACAGCAACTGATTTCTTCCCCCTCACATGGCACAAAGAATATTTTTATGTCTCTCAACAAGCTGATTTGATTACAGTGAAATATATTCCCCACTCCTGATGCCCCCCTTCCTCTTTTATAGCTTGTTTATTTTATTGTTTTCTAGCTTGGTACTAAAGTCTACAGATTGGCAAATGCTGCTGCCAAGAGGAAGTGGTACCATGTTGGTCTTTGAAAGGCTGCTGTCTGTTTCACTCATAACACTGCCAAGACCCAACAACTTTGCTTGCTGTTCAGAAAGTTGTTTTGCAGTAGCTCTAGTAATGGTTTTCTAGCACTGTTTCAATATCGATATTAAAACAGGAAGGTAACTTGGACCTCTCTTCCTCATTTTCTGCCCACAGCATACAAGTCAATAAGTGTTCTTCAATGGCTGAAGGAAAACCCCAAAATACGTTCTTTTGATTTATTTATTTATTTATTTATTTGAGGGTAAGCATTTCTCAGGGATATGCAGAGAGATAAAAAGAGATTGACAGAAGGGAAAAGCCAACTGGTGTTACCAACTAGAGATAATGCTGTTTAACCAGTAACACTGAATTACAATTCAGGTGCTTGATTCTCTTTAACTTACATCTGGCAGCAGAGATGTTTGTATCCCCATAACTGAAAAGGTGTGAGGACACAGTGATACAGACTCATAAAACTGTAGAGATGGAAGGTCTCTCAAAGGTCATCTAATTCAACATGCTGTCAATGTAAGAAATCCATAGCTAAAGGATCCATGACAAATGGCCATCATACTTCACTTGAACACATACAATGGAGAATCTATGACCTTTCATTGTAGCTTGTGTCACTGATAAGCAACTCTATTTAAAAATTCTTCCAAATATTTCTTGCCATTTTTAACCCACTGGTTTAGATTCTGGAACAGAAAAAGAAAGGTTGTTGAATTTCTATACGACGGTGATTTAGCTAAACAGAGCCAGATCCTTCAACTGTTCCTCACAGGATGTTTCCAAACAAGGACATGGTGGTATTTCTAAACTGTACAGCCTCTACAAGGTGTATTGTCATATTTTTTGGCTGCAGCTCAGTGGCTGACAGCAGAGCCTTTCTTAGGACGTTATCACACGGGGGCAAATCTGCTGGTTAATCCACACAAAACCCAAACAGAAACTGGATTAGTGCCCCATGTTTTCACATGACGTTGCACAGAAACTGGACAGAAAGTGGACAGAAACTGGTGTTAACCGCGATCTTTTGAAACTCGGTTGTTTGGAGGAAATGCAAATGCGCAATTAAGGTAATTTCGAATTTACCGTAATGTGAAAAGCAAATGCGCATTTGGGAGCATTTCCCTGCTGTTCCCATGGTTCCAGCGAGCATTCCTCTATCTGCGCATGTGCAAGAGGCTCATTTCTAGTACATTTACGGGCTTTTTTCACTTGTGTGTGGATGTTTAATGTGATTACTGTAAATTCGCAATTAAGGTAATGACGTTTGCGGAACTGAGGTTTATTTCCCATTTATTTTCGGAATGCCTCATTTCCGCTTTATTTTCGCTTTCTGGCCCACATGTGATAACGTCCTTAGACTCAGAAGGGAGACTGATAGTACAACAATACAAAGAAGAGGTTTGTTCTGATTCTCACAATTCCTTATTTGCATACTGATGAAAAATCAGCAAAGAATTTTATGACTAAGTGTAACAATGTTCTACATAGTAAGCTTTAATTATACTATCACTCCACCAGTTACATAGACTCTTGGGTGTTAATAGACATAGTGTATTTCTAGTCTTTTACAAAGACATGCATGCAAGGGACTTTCTGCTGTTCTGAATAGCTACAGTCTTCAGAGCTTGGAAAAATTATGTTTTGGACTATAATTTCCATAAGCCCTCAGCCCACATGGCTAATGGCCAATGACCATGCTAGCTGGAAGATTCTGGGAGTAGTAGCCCCCAGAAATAACTTTCCAAACTTTGGATATGAAAAATGGAATATTAAAATAACAAAAAAATAAGCAATCACTTGTCAGGATAGAAAAAGAGGGCAACTACATTTTATGAGAAACTTGAAGAAGAGCACATGGAGTGAGTCCTGAGAGTAAGGAGATTGTCCAGTTCAGTTTCAGTGTGGTCTAAAAACAAAAAGTGTTATCCAAAGAGAGGTGGTTGTGGAATCAAGTGAAGGAGAACTTGAGGGGAAGGACAACCATTGCTTGAGATACAGGTCAGTAGAGTGAGATGAACCTCATCAGAAGGTCCTGTTTCAGGGCTGATTTACTTCAAGTTACAAAATGGGCATGCTTTGCCCATGTCAGAACTCTCTTAGTCCTGTTGTTGTTGCTTACCAGTGGGGAGTGGAGGGAGGTATCAGACTATTTAGACCATGAAGATACTGATACCTGGGAAGGAAAAGGTACACTCCATCTGTACCTTCCCCTTCTCCCCCTTATCCACCATGAGTAGGTCCAACTGCTACATCATGTTGTCAAGCATCTCCTCCATCCCTCCCTTCCCCTCTGGTAAGTAGCAGCCTCTCACAGGGCTTGACAGCTGCCATTGTTGGGAAGGACACAGATGAACTTCATTCTGATGTAAGATTTTGACCACAATGTCATTCTGGATTATTGATTACAGAGTGTACATGACTGAGAAGTAATTAGTTTACTGCTGTTAAGCTAATTTATTTGCAGCTCTTAAGCTAATTTAGAGTTACAAAATTAGCGATGACATTGTTTTTATTGTAAATTTTACTCCTTTGTAAAACATCCTTCTGGCCATATGGTGGAAATGCAAAATAAAAAACTCCTCACTTAAATTCAGCTATTTAATAAAAAGAAGTACTCATATAACATTATAACCCTATGGCAGGCAAAAATGCAATGCTTTCTAACGTGTAGTTTATAGAAAGGCCAAAACCTGCTTTTGAAATATCACTTTCCTACTTCAGACTTGATACATCCAACAGCTTCCCATGGCTTTGGTTCAATCTACACTTGAACCATACAAAGGCCTTTAGTCTCTGCTGATAACTCTAATAAATTTTTCATCTCACTGTCTTTTGGCTCTTAACGTAAAACTGTAAAGTCAAGTCCATATTTGGGTCACAGTTCATCAGTAAGGCATTGCTTAGAAACACTCTCACACTTGTTCCAGCTTGTTCATGTTTCTATATTTTCCTCCCTTTATTTTATCTACTACAGTCCAAATTTAATTAATAAAAATATTTAAATTCTGCTCCCACACACCAAGTCTACCATACTCCTAGAGGTATAACAAGCAGAGATAGAAAATCTGTTTGTCATTATTTTGGCCGGATTAATCTTCTGGAATTCTCCTCCTCTTCAGAATGTCTGCCAAATAAAATCCTGGCAGTTTAGTTTTCTCCCTCACCTTCTTTTCCTCATTTGTTTTCTTTTTTATTATTATTATTATTATTTTATTTCCATATAGAAATAGACAAACTTGACACAAATTTACCATAAAAACTACACAAACACATACATTAAACAAATACAAATACACATACATACATACATACATAACCACATACATTTAAGCTTCATAATATACTATGTAATATTTTCATATTTATATCAGTTCCTTAACTTAACCCTTGTGTAATATCTTATACTTAAACCCTTTTTATAAACCTTGTATTTTTTTTTACTATGTTACTTCTTAATTCATTTCCTCTAACCCTAGTGTTTATTCACACCTTTTCCTATAAATGAATATATATATATATATATATATATATATATTTCTTCCTATTAAGTGAATTTATATTTTTCACCTGTTTTCAATTTATATCTCAATATCCTTCATTTTCCAATATTTCAAAAACGGTGTCCATTCTCTTTCTATGTCTTCTTTTGTTTTATTTCTTAATAGTGATGCTAGTATATCTGCCTCCATCGCTTCTCTCATTTTTTGTTCCCATTCCTGTTCTGTTGGTATTTTTGTTTGCTTCCAATACTTTGCATATACTATTCTTGACGAAGTGACGATATATAGCAATATTCTATGATATTTTTTATCTAAATCCGCTTTTATTGGATTTATTATGTTTAGTAAAAAGACCATAGGATCCAATGTTATCTGGGTCTTTAAGATTTTTAGAATTTTGTTTTGAATCATTTTCCAGAATCGCCTAGCCTCTTTACATTCCCACCATTGGTGGTAGAATGTGCCTACTGCTTTCTGGCATTTCCAGCATTTCTCCTTCCCTGTTTTATATATTTTGTTTAATGTTGTAGGTGTCAAATGCCATTGATAAAGCATTTTTATATAGTTTTCTTTGTAGTCCTGGCATAGTGTAAATTTCTGTCACTCCAAGATTTTCCTCATTTGTTTTCATGAATAATGTTGAAGCTTTGTTTCTTAAATTTCTTGTAAAGAAGAAAAGTATTATTTGAGGTTGAATTCTCTTTATACCAAATAGAGTACCCACTGGGTGAGTTAATTTCTTTTCTTACATAATGATTTTTGCTTTTAATTAAGAAAAATAGGAGGTTGTAGAGGAGGCAGTTTGAAATTACATATTTAAATGTAAGGAGTTTTTAAAGGACACAGCCCAAACAAGTCCAAGCATCTTTAAATTCCCACTGATTGATTAAACTTGATTTATCAAACAGCTAGGTCCAAACAACTGCCACAGAGAGGACCATTAGCCTCCATTGGTTAAATTTCTATCATCAGGAGCAACAAGATGGTTTCATCTGCTACTTGACAGCCCTACAGATATTTAAAGAGGGCAGTCATATCACCTTTCAGTGTCTTTTACTCCATATTAATCATACCCCACACCCTCAACCATTCTTCGTTGTACTTGGTTTTCAGAATAATTGAGAGTCAACTGGATTGTGCCCTATGTCAATGGGATAGAGTTGAGACACACAGAAATGCATGATGACTTCTCCTATGATATATTTGAAAGATAGTGGAATTATGCCAAACAGCCATATTCACTCTCTATTGTAACCAAAATCCACTAATTTCTGCTTATTTTTAAATGCTTAACCTATGTGGCAGACTTCAACACTCCCTGGTCAAAATCCTATTGTCATTCCCAACCAGAATAAAATGAATTTATCTATGTGTTGAGTCATCATTAAACATCATTAAACAGTGGATTTAATGGATCTAATCATGTTAGGACTAACCAACAGGATTCCAACAAATGTAATATACAAAGGGGCATCAAAGCTGCCAAAGACTGATAACTTGGTATACTTTAATGCATGTCATGCTATCAGATCATTCAAAGCAAAACACAGGTTTGGGTGATACAATTTCAGGCTGCTTCAAGACTCTATGCAGTTAATACTAGATACCAGCTCACCAAATTTAAACTATGGCAACTATAGTTTTAATATTAAGAAAAGTTATGCTTTTTCATGCATACCTAGTTTCAGTTCAACTGCTAAGAAACAGTTAAGTGAGAACTTTATGGTTTTGTGTTTTACAGACCAGAACTTTATCAATTTATTTTCATCTTAGTTACCATAAAATCATCCCTTTTTCTCAGTGTTCTTTCAAATTGTCACCTTAAGATTTCATCCACTTTCATCTATCTCCTGAGCAATAAAATGAAGTATATAAAAGCCTCTGCCTCCACAAGTCTGATATTTATGTCTTCAGTTTTGTAGTCTCCCTGAGCTAGCCAACAGGACATGTCTCAAATAGATATCTAAGCCTTGGAATGGAGCACAGAAACACAAGGAAAGTCCTGTTGGAGGAATACAGAGACACAAGGAAATACACCTATTTGAGATTTGGTTTCTATACAGACCCACAAGCAGAATATGAAGGCAATGGCTACCTTTCATATTAACTCTGACATTAGTGTTCTTTATAAACATTGGACTATTGGAGGAGCTAAATATCTGACTTTATCTTACCAAAATCAGGAATGTTCCTGACTTTTAGTATGATCAGTGGCTTCTTCAGAGTACTGTTATCTCTGTAATTCCTGCCTACATCTCATATGGGCAGCCCATATGGATTTGCCTATGTGTGGACTCACCATTGAACAATGGATTTAACAGGTCTACTGTAATTGGGACTAACCAAGGAGATTCTAGCCAATGTAATGTAAAGGGGGGAGTCAAATCACCAAAGATTCATAAATTTGACAAATATAATACAGGCGGCAGTCACAGATTCTTCAGAGCAAGTTATGGATTTCATGTTCAGCAGTGGAATACACTTGCCTTGGAACATGGTAGACTCTTCTTCTTTGGCGGTCTTTAAACAATGGTTGGATGGACATCTTTAAGGAGTGTTTTAATTGCGTATGCCTGCATGACAGGAGATTGGACTAGAATAAAATAAAAACAAAATGAAATATATACACAATTACAATAATAGTTTTAAGAATGTTAGACATAACATAACAGAATGAAATACTGTAGTATTAATGTTCAGGACTCTGGACCAAAACAAATATTATGCTTTTCATTTTTTTAAATGTGATTTTTTTTCAGTTCCCCAGCAAAGGGTATTCCTACATTGAAAATATGGATGTACATACAAAAGACAAGTGAAAATGTTATGTAGATCTGGCTTCTTTCTCTGGAGCACACCTGTTCTTTAATTGCCTATTTCTTCTATAAAAACTTTTGGCCTCATCTAGGTTTCTCAACATTCCAAATGTATGTGTGGAAATTAGCATTTCCTAATCCCTGTAATAATAATAATAATAATAATTATTATTATTATTATTATTATTTATCCTGCCCCTCTGCAGCGCAATCGGGGCGGCTTACAACATTAATAACATCCATAGTACAACAATTCCCTAACCCACCCTCCCCTTAAAAAAGTAATTAAACTAGTCAATTTTAAAATACAAAATACAGTAAAAACCAAGTCAAACAAAGAGAAGTAACACGGTGTATCAAATGGTTGGATTTCAGTTCATGCAAAATCCACATTTGGTTTGCTTGCAGTTCTTTTCAATAAGTAGGTGGAGGCTTTTTCTTAAGAAACAGAGGAAGAACTGACATACATAGGTTCCAGAGACCATTTTTTAAAAAAGTGTATTGCAGCATCTGGCAACTGTTCAGTTTGTTTAGCTTGAAGCAGAGAGAAGACTAGACCTCAAGGTGTGTGACTGAAAGTGGTTATTACAAGATTATATATGATGGCAATAAACACAGGCAGGGTTCTTTAATGAACAGCCTGGGCAAAATTCTGCCTTTCTCCATTCTTAGGTTTTTACCAGGTGCTCATTTGAATAAAGTAGAAGAAAACAAATGGATTAATATGACATGTTTACTTCCTGGAGCACAGATCTGCTAACTGCAGCTGTGAATCCATACCCCCCAAAATACCATCACTTTCTTTTTATTATTATTATTTTGGAAACAAAATTATCTTTTCTGTTGATTGACATATATTAAATATGAAACTCAGACTGAGTCTTTACACAATACACACAACACAGGGTGTTGCCAAAAAAAATAGTATTTCGATGTTAAATTCATCCCCCTAACATGTAAGAACAAATACCCCTTTGGTATAACAAATCACACTTTCCACATCCCTGGCCTCTAATGTTGGCTGCTGACAGCAAAGAAACTTCACAAAGTGCCAAGGTATGTGTTCCTATATGTCTGTGAGGAAGATATGGATATGCCATTTTAATTTATCTTCTATACTAGGAAAAATAGGTAGTAATGTATATTTTGGAGGTCAGGAACATATTTGTGCATAACATGAAAAGTACCCATGTATAACCTTGCTTTATTGTTCTACCTCCCCCCCATTATTATTATTATTATTATTATTATTATTTAGGAGAAATATCACAGAGTTCCACATGAGCCCTTCTGATAATGGGGAAGTCAAAACTGTTCCCAGTGATCTATTGTACTGTATTCCTTTTATCATTGGTATTCATGTGATCTTCTTAATCTATTCTTTAAAGAAAGAAAGAAAGAAAGAAACCCTGGAAGATCAGATGAATATCATCTTTCTCCACCACCAGCACCCCCCAGACACCCCACCCTTTTTCTGTCCAGGATTCCCATATTATAGAGAAAGTGGCTAGATTTTGTGCAGTTGATAGTACTTGTTATAGCTCTTTTCTAATCAGGTAACACATAGGAAACTATTAATCATTGTGATGTGCAACATTTTGATATATTGTATATTTTATGTGCTTATTTATGACCATAATAAAAATGTTACTTACTTTTTACTTGCTATCATATAAAAGAGAGCTACATGGTGTAATAGTTTCAGTGTTGGGGTCTGGAGACCAAGGTAGGAATCCCCACTCAGCCATGGATCGAATGCCCCACTGGGTGACCCTGACCAAGTCACACTCTCTCAGCCTCAGAGGAAGGCAAAAGTAAACTTCTTCTGAACAAATCTTCCCAAGAAGACCCCTTGATAGGTTCACCTTAGGGTCACCATAAGTCAGAAACAACTTGAAGGCATAACATTCCACGAGGTATGTTTGTATGATTGGAAAAGGAGAACCATATAAATTAATTCTATGGTGAAAATTGTTACAGGAAAACATGGATTTGGGGCAGGGAAGGGATAGTGTGCAGTTAGATGCAACCAATGAGCAGTGTGAAAATAAATAAATAAACCTGCATATGTCACTAAAACAATGTGGGCAATGTGTGTTTATTTATTTATTTTCACACTGGTCATTGGTTGTATTCAGCTAATGCAACCATTGTGATAGCTCATTATAGCACACAGAGTAGCATGTGAAAGTGCATTGCCTCTATGCATTGCCTTTGTGCATTGCACATTGTAATTTCACAATGAGTTGTCAGCCTTATTCATTAACCATTAAACCATGTATGTTACACTACTTTGACAGTCAGTAGGGGTTGTGTAAGGTAGCGCCACAACAGATATTTAAGCTACACTAAAACAATGTGGGATCTTGGCCATTAAATGTTCATTATGTGCTTAAATGGTGCAGAAGCCACTAAGGGCCTAAGCAGACGGCGCAAAGCACCGTCTTCGAGGCCAGGAAGGGGAGGGGCAGCCTCACTCTGGGCGCCCAAACCCCTTCCCCAAGACGTCGTTGGAGCGGCCGGCCCTCCGCATGGCCGGCACTCCAACAACGCACTTCCGCTGCAGCGTCCGCACACGCTGCAGCGGAAGAGGCGCCAAAGGTGCACCGGATGCCTTTTGCGGCGCACCTTTGGCGTCTTGCGGAAGGAGCGCTATTTTAGCGCTCCTTCCTGGAGCAGGGATGCTGCGCCACGGGGCTGAAGAATGCAGATGCCTTGGCCCCGATCCGCAGCTTCCCAAGGCGGCCCCGTACCGCCCGTCTGCTTCCCCCCTAAATTATCCTGTTGGTTGATGAACTCTGGTAGATTCATAAACAAATTATTGCTGTAAAGTGAGGTACTGATTCCTCTGAAGAAATTGCCACTGAAACAGTGCATAAGAAAGGAACAAAGTGTGCTTTCTATTTGAGAGAATCTGTGCAGTTGGAATAGCTGTTTAAAAAAAAAAAAAGAAGAACCTGCATACCTTGTGAGTAGTGCCTGCATCACCAGATTGGGCAAAGTATACACACACACACACTGCAGGATACAGTCTGTATTTTCTATTTGTGGCACACAATGTAATATGTAATGGGTTACACAATGTAACCCAGTCACTCTGTGTGTTCAAAGACCCAAGATGAAGTTGTAGTGACAGACAAATTGAGTCTGTTAAAGGTCCCTCACAAGCTTCACTGTGATGTGGTGTGGTTGTGTCTACAAGACATATTAGACTCTCTGTGAAGTGAACCAATGTTTTCTTGGGACTTTATCACATGAGGTATTTAAACCAGAATTACAGCAGGATATTAGTGTATGTGGTCATACCTCATGACACCACACTGTATCTATCCTGTAGCTACTTTGTCTTCCATCCATTCCTGGAGCACTCCTTTTCATTGATGAGCAAAACCCATCAATTCCTCCCAATTGTACAGCTTTTTCACTATTGATTTTGGTGTGATATGTTCCTCCCACTGTAGTTCCAATATGCAGGCCATCACATGATGCATATGAGTGTGATTATGCTCCTTCCCTTCCCTTTACTATTCCCAAGCAAGCTATTCTTTTTATCCCAATTTCTTTTCTTTTTTATTTAATAAATTACTGTGACTGCCAATTGAAAATTTTTTTAAAAAAATACTGAAAGGTATGCCTGGAAAGCCACAGGACAAGAAGGTGCAGTTATGAATGCTGTCATGTAGAAAACATCCTAGGAGTATAGCAGCATCATGGCACTTTTGAAGATCTGTGCATAAATGACTGTCCCCAGATCAGTATATTTGCATTTCCTACATTAACACAATTGTGGCATCTTAGCAGCCTGGTGTGATAATGTCCTTGTATTGTTGCTATCTCTTGCATACAGCTGCATGAAAGCAATTCAGTCAGTGTGTATGAACCATCCCTGAATACTATAGCATTATGACAGCTGGGAAATTAAACCTATAGTAAGATGAGACAGCAATCTCAGTACAGCCTCAGAGCTGCTTTTTGTCCTCAGATCCACACAGCTGGAAAAAAGCAACCATGGGGTGCAAGTGGACAACTGTTCTTTAAAGTGATTGGGAAGCAGTTTTGTTTCCCATGGAGTTTTACACTTATATTTCTTTGACCCCATTTTTGCTGTTGAATAAACACCAGGAAAAATAAATAAGTTAGGGAAATCATGTACCTGAATCTGGGGGCAAGCTTGCAGTCAGAAAGATCAAATGCAGGAAGCATTATCTTCAGTTGGCAAATACGACTCACACATGTTCAGAGAGAAGTAGAGAAGGGAAAATATTATTAAAAGTGAGGTCATTTACTGGACCTTCTTAGAACAGCATTCCTTCTACCTCTGTTGTCCTCTGTCTCTAATCGATTTTGTTAATCAGCTAGTTGAGAATAGTAGTTCATAAGCTAGACACAGTGGGCTCTGGTCATTAAATGTTATGTCTCAATCAATATCTTGTTTTTTATCAGGAAGGACCATATCTCAGTGGTAGAGCACATGTTCTGGATGCAGAAGGCCCCATGTCACATCTCTCAGATGTCAAGGTGTAGGTGGAAAATTCCTATGTGAAAGCCCAGAACAGTGCTTTAAAAAGTTACTTTGGGGGACTACAGCTCCCCAAATTCCCAAGCCAGTATGAACAATGGTATTTGTTTGTTTGTTTGTTTACTGTTATTTGTATCAGAACAGGATGGCCAGTAGTGCAGAGAGAACTGTCAGGACAAATAACTTGTGCACACTGGGATTATCTTCAAAAATGTTCTAATGCAGCAGTGTCCAACTGCAGCAAATTTTGTGCAGGAAAAAGTGCAGCCTGTTTCCTGTCCTTGGCACCCTCTGGATGCTGCACAAACTGCCAAAATTCTGCCCCCCCCCCAAAAAAAAAAAAAACCAGTAGGGCTGGAAGCTTATTTTTGTTTTCGGGGGAGGGAGTAGGGTTTTTAGAATGTTAAACAGTGCAGTACAGTCTGTATCCTGTTTATGAAATGAATTCCTTTCCTTTAGAAGAATAAAAGAAATGTGGTCTAAGGATTCTGGAGGAGTCAAAAACCACAAGAACTGCCTTGAGTCCTACACAGGGTCCCACTATGTCCTTTCCTATTCTTATGAATGTATTTAGTTTTAGTCCATGTGTCTATATAGCTAAAATGATGTAATGTAGGAGACTATCGCATCATGATTAAAAACGGCTTACCTGAGCCAGCTTAAAATTAGAAGCAGGAGGCATCCTGATATTATCAGATGCATTTAGCCACCCGGGTGCAGCCTGGCTCCATTGTTGCTCAAAGGGGCGCTCTGGCAGCCATTTTTTCAAGCCGGAAAACAACCGGCTTCAAAAAGAGGCACGAGGAGCGCCTCTTTAAGCAGCAATGGAGCCAGGTGGCACCTGGGTGGCAATTTCAGCAGCTAAATGCATCTGATAATATCAGGATGATGCCTGCTTCTAATTTTAAGCTGGCTCAGGTGAGCCAGTTTTAATCATGATGCGATAATCTTTGTAATGATGTAAATAAATAAATAAATGTCCTAATGTAAGCCATGCTCTCTCTTTGGACTTTATCACACGGGGGAAATCCTGTGCAGAAATGGGTTTTAAAAGCTGGGGAAAACCTGCAAAAGTGAGTTGATTTTCACACACATCATTGTTAAAGTGTTGTTAACCCAAATGGAAAGTAGACAAAAGCCGCTCCTTTTTACTTTCAGAAAATTCTGAAAGTAAAAAGGCAGGGTTTTTGACTATTTTCTGTTCAGGTTAACAAAACTTTAACAATGACGTCATATGAAAATCAACCCACTTTTGTGGGGGGGGGGGTTCTATTTAAAACCTTGTTTCTGCACAGGATTTCCCCCATGTGATAAAATCCTTTGAAATTCCATTCAGCAAAATGAAACAAAACAAAACAAAACAAATCATGATCTTTCCATGGCCCCATTTACTGAGGAAATGAGCAAACATTGCCATGGCCCAATGCTGCTGTTGCAAGATGTTATATGTAATGTGTTTTTAAATTGTTTAAATGTGTTTTAATTTGTTATTGATTTAATACTGTTTTAAGGGGGGGTGGGAATGTTGTGATTTATTATGTATGATTTTATTGCTGTGACCCACCCTGATTGGGTTTCCCAAAGGGAGGGATACAAATAAATTTTATTATTTATTTATTTATTTATAGCCAAACCTCTGCAGAGCTCAGTGTGTGGTTCTATTGTGATAGCATGCCTGCCCGACAATGGGACCATTTTCTACCTGACTGCTGGAGTAAAAAGAGCAAGAGGGAGCATCACACTGTACAGTTATAGCACTATAATTTCATTTTAAATGCCATGGTTCCATCCTGTGGAATGCTGGGATTTGTAGGGTTTTGAAATTTGCAGATACGCATGAAAATTCTTCATGAGTATTCTTGCAGTGGTACTAGCTTTATGAATTGCTGGGTGGTGTCATTCTGCAAAGAGAAAGAATGAGTTTTATATAGAGAAAGAATGTGCTTAAATAATTCCTGGTTTTTCTTACATTATGTAAACTGCCTTGGATCCCTTTCTGGGAGAGAGGCAGGGTATAAATTAAACAAACAAATGATATTTAGAATTCTGTGCCAGAGAGCTCTAGTGCTTCCTCAAACTATGAATCCTTAGATTCCATAGGATACAGCCATAACAGTCCAGGTGGAATCCTATTGCTATACTTATGTGGTGTTAAACAAGCTACCTCTGGTATCATCCAAAATCCACAAAAGAATGATACCTTGATTGGGCCAACCCAAATGCACATTATGTTGCAAGCTTTCAAAGCTCCACTGGCTGCTTCATCAGGCAAAGGTATTCCTCTGGTATGTCAGAGTTGGGAGCTCTGGGTGGTTCTTTGTTGCTGTTTTTCTTCTTGTTGTTGTTGTTGTTTGACATCCACCCCTAGGGTTTCTTGGGAGGATGTATTCAGAGGAGGTTTGCCATTATCTTCTCCGGAGACTGATAGTGTGACTTGCCAAGGTCACCCAGTACGTTTCCTTCGTTGAGGGAAGATTCGAAGCCTGATCTTCTGGAATCCCAGAATGCATCCACACTGTATAAATAATGCAATTTGACACCACTGTAACTGCCAGAATCCTGTAGTTTTGTGAGGCACCTGTACACTTTGGCCAAGAAGGCTAAAGAACATGTAAAACTTCAAATCCCAGGATTCCAGAGGATGGAGCTGTAGCACGTAAAGTGAAGTCAAACTGCATTATTTCTACACTAGATGCACCCCCCAGTCCAACATCCAAACCATTATATCATGTTGGATCTGACTGGGTGGTTCTAAACAAGGGTTTTTTATTACCCTTGTGCCCCTCTCACTTCATTCATGACATTTTATGCAGAATCCAAGACCATCTTCTCTTTGCAAGCCTCCTGTTTTTCCCCACTGCTTCTTCTGTCATTTGTCTTTCCAGCTTCCTCCCCCCAAAAGATCTGTTAAGGAGGGAGAGATAAGAAGAGCTGTCCCATGCCTCTTGATGGGTCTTGCAAGGAGTTCTCCAACTGGAAGCACCCTTATACTCCATTCTTGGTAGCTCCCTGTTTTTTGCCCGTTGTTTACAGGAGAAAAGGAAGGGCAAAGGGGAGGGAATAAAAGCTCCCCATGCACTTAATCAGGCAAGACGAGGCTATTTGCTAAGTGTCACTTGAGATGGATGGCATGTCCTACCTCTTATGGTTGCGTGAAAGCCTAAACCCAAGAAAATGATGAAGAGACACCATCAGCAACTGAATGCAATAGTGACTTTATACAAAGAGGCTTTTTTGCAGAGAAAAGACAATCAATCTAGTAGAATTGTTGCATTTGGCTTTAGAAGAGAAACTTTCTGTAGACGATGCTTTCACAATGTTATCTTTCTACGAAAGTATTACCTATTAGTTGCCCTCTGAACTCATAAAAAAATAGTAAAGAGATGCTTAATATTCTTTCTTTCTTTCTCTCTGATCCCCCCTTTCTGTTCATCAAAACAATTAGGAACAATCTATTTAATTTTTTAGAAGATTTTTTGTTTGTTTGTTTAAGGGAAGAGATTCCGGATCGTTGCCAGGCCTCTTTTTGTCAGGCTGCATCCACACAGCAGAAATAATCTGGTTTGACACCACTTTAACTGCCATGACTCAATGCTATGGAATTCTGGGAACTGTAGTTTGTTGTGGCACCAGAGCTCTGGGGCTCTGATGCTTCTTAAGGTGTGTAGTGTTGGGATGGACCACAGCTTGGAAAGGTTACTTTCAGGAGGAGGAGGTGAAGGAAGAGGATTAATTTTATTTATATCCTATCATTTCACCAACACTGAGGTTCAAGATAGCTTACAAATTAAAATACGATGCAGTTAAACATCAGCATTAAAATGAAATTAAACTACCAATAATATTTAAAAGCAATTTAAAAGCAATGTAAAGCTTACAGTTAATATTATTTTAAAATTATTTTAAGATTTAATTGGATGTAAGCTGCCTTGGGTCGTGTGCAAGGAGAAAGAAGGGATAGAAAAATAAATAAAATAAAAGTACAGTTAAAACAGTACAAAAATACAGTATAAAACCCTCTTAAGCTGCATCTACACTGCAGAAATAGTGCAGTTTGACACCACTTTAAGTGCTGTAGCTCCATCCTATGGAATCCTGGGATTTGTAGTTTCACAAAATATTCTGCCTTCTCTGCCCAAGAGTGCTGATGCCTCATAAAACTACAGATCCCATGATTCTGTAACATGGATTCTGTAGCAAACGTGTCAAATTATATTATTTTTACAGTGTAGATGCCCCCCCTTCAGTACTCAAAGGCCTGTTAGATTTTTTTAAAGTTTAATGATGGAAGTCTGCTGAGAGGAAGCCCATAGGAAAGAAGCCATTCAAGCCTCCTTAGGAAGGGAGATCCAGCATCTAGGGGCAGCTACTGAGAAGGCCCTATTGTACATCCCCACCAGCCATGACAGAGAAGATGGTAGAACTGAAAAAAGTCTCTCTCCTGAGAATCTCAGGATCCAGGCAAGCATATATGGAGAGACTAAGGGCCTCGGCAGACGACTAATAGAGTCGTCTTGGAGGCTTGGAAGAGGAGGGGCAGCCGCACGAGCGGCGCCCCTTCCTCTCCCTGAGGTCACCCTCGGAGTCGCCGGCCCTCCGCACGGCCGGCGCTCCGGGGATGACCTCACGCCGCGGCGACCAGACGCGCCGCGGCGGAAAAGACAGCGAAAGTGCGCCCGCCGCTTTTAGGGCGCACTTTCGCTGTCTTGAGGAAGGAGCGCTGATTTAGCGCTCCTTCCAGGGACGCCGCCAGTGCGCCGAGGTGCGGAGGCTGCGGCCCCGCGGCGTGCCGGCCCAGGGCGTCCTGGACGCCCTCGTCTGCTTCCCCCCATAGTCTTTCAACTAGCACTTTAAATTGTTTCTGGAAATAGACTGGCAGCCAGTGGAATAGTTGTAACAAAGGAGTTTGTGCTCCTTGTAGCACCCCCAATTAACAATGTGGCCGCAGCTGTTTGCACCAACCAAAGTTTCCAATCACTCTTCAAAAGCAGTGCTGCAGACAGCACATTGCAGTAATCTAAATAGAATATAATTTATGCATGTGTCACCATGGTCAGAATATCCTCGGCCATTGTGGCCACCTTTCTAAGCACTGAATTTGAAATTTTCCCCATTGTATAAATAGTTGGGTTATATAGTGTGGCATTGCTACACCAAGCTGCTGGATGTGATGGTTAGAGAGAATAATAAGAGTTTAATAATCTCTTCCTAGCTCATTTTATAGCACAATAGACGATATGCTGACAGCAGCTATTAACACTATTTTTCCTCTCCTTTTAGTGGATTAAAATCAATTTTCTTATGTAAGCAAGATTTCACAACACAGTTTTATTGATACCTAATACACTGACCTACCTGTGAATTCCAGGCATCAAATTAAATATGGAAGCGCAACAGGAGAGATAATACTATGCAAAATGTAGACTTTAGTGGAAGTATGTAGTAAGATACCCTGTGTAAAAGAGTGAGGCAATGCTGTTTTTTTATCCTTAATAGTCATTTGCTGCCTATTCATTTAGGGCATTAAACCATGTCTCATCATACCACTACCGTAAATTTTCAGCATCCTGAAGAGAGTTCATGTTATTTCAAGCCTAAGAAATGAAAATGTATTAGCTGTGTGCCTTTTGCTGTATATCTCTAAGCTGTTTCATGCAAATGTATGCTCATCTATGTGTATGTACAGTAACTATAAGGATACATATTTAGCACAGAAAATATCTATATACATATCCTAACAGTATTTAATTGTATCTTTGTTATGATTGGTTAACAAAGATTGAGACATTTCTAAACAATGTACAGTGAACCCTTCGTATTTGGTTCCATGGCTGTGGACACCAAAATCCCTAGATGTTCAAGTACCATTCAATGCAGTGGCATAGTAAAAAGCTGTCCCTTATATAAAATGGGAAAATCGAGGTTTGCTTTTTGGAAAATAAAAATATGTTCAAGCCATGGATGGTTGATTCCATTGATACAGCAGGCCAACTGTACATCTCAAAAAGAAAACAATAGGAAAAGAGGTTGTGGGAGAAGAAGACTAAAGTTTCAAGATTACCAAGTTTAGGCTAGGTCTCTATAGGCCAAGGTGAAAAACTGTAGACCTTCCAGATGTTTTGAACTACATCTCCCACAATACCTTATCATGCTGGGTGAGGCTGCTGAGAGCTGTAGGCCAAACTATCTGGAGGACCAAAGGTTCCCTACTCCGAAGTAACTGGCAGCTGATGTTAGAGCAAGTGCTAAACAGTGAAAGGGCAGAAAGAGCCTTCTGTCTCTACCAAAGGCCCTCAGGAAGAAAACAGATTATACTCCAGGCTCTCTTTACTGGACTGCACTGCACCGTGTACATACACTGCATATTTATGTACCTATGAAATTTTCTATAATCATTATGCTTTATCCAGTCCAATTTGGTAATAAATGCATTGTACTTCTACAGCTGTGAGAAGTTTTATGTAATAATTATTGAGAAAAAGGAACTAAATGAAGCATGCCCAGCATGTATGGAGGCAAGTATGCAGTACCATCTCATGTTTCTTTATAAACATTGAGGGGGTTGTGTATATTGTCCAGCAAAACATATAAGAAAGTCATCAGAGATGTCATTGACAGTGTCCCAAGCAGATTATAGAATTAATTTCATATGTTTGTCATTTGACACAATGCTAATAAACAGAAGTAATGGAATCATTAGGGATATATAAAGTGACAACAATAAACAGATAAGAATTATCAAAGATCATAGTGTGAGCACAACAGTACATGTTCTATGAAAAATAGTTATCTACAATTCTATGTGCTGAATCCTGACTGTGTTGTTTTTTGTTTTTTTCTTGAGTTCTCCCGTGATCTGTCTTGTGATTCATTTGGAATAGCTTCCATTGAATATGTACATGTTTCACTAAGAATGCTCTATCCAATCCAGTTTGGTAATAAATGTCCCATACTTCCACAGCTGTAAGAAGTTCTATATAGCTGATGCGAACTGTGCTCCAAAGGGAAGTTTATTCCATCTTGTTCATAGCATATCTGCATTTTGAGATGTTATTGTGTCTTTCTGTGCCTGTAAACATACACAGTAGAGGTTGTGAGCATGTGTTGCACTGCCACAGAATTTTTAAAAACACACAGATATTTCTAGTGCCCCACATGAACAGAAAAAACAAACACAAAGCATGCTTTAGTCCTTGCTTAAACCCTGTATCAATGGCAGTTTCTGCACAGCAACTGACAGCTCCAAACTATTATACAGGATGACTTCATTTATGAATCTACCTATGTTCATTACCTTAGTCCAGTTGCTCCTGCACCAACATGAATCCCAGCTGAGTGACATTTAATAGCAGGGGAAGCCCAATTCCTGCTGCCTCATCAAATTCATACTGCCAAATTGGTACCTCTCTAAAACTGGACTTCTCCTGTTTTCACCAGGATTACTTGATAAAAGATGTCATTAATAAACAATGTGCCAAGTTTCCCTCACATTTTGCCAAATGTACACATTAACATTTTTCCAACTACACACATTTTTTTCTAATTGCACATGTTATATCCAACAACACACTTCTAAAAAAGCCTTAGACTATATTGCTCATCATCCCTTGCCAATATAGCAAAGACATCGTCTAGTCATATCTGGAGGATGATATTGTATCATAGGATCTTAAGAAACATGGTGTTCCTTAATCTAATTTCCAAGTTGCAGAGGTCATGGAAAATAAAGGGCACTGTGGGAGTTTGCATATTGAATTGGCACATTGCTTAATCCAGCTCAAATGTGAAGGACAAATGCTTTTGGCTATAAATTCCATCTCTCCTGTCTCATAATGTTAGAGCCCTGCCAAGTTTTGCAACAGGGCTGATAGGAGTGATAAACATTTCCTTGTGCTTTCCAGAAGACACAGATAAAAAGTGTGATGTATGTGAAGATGAAGGAGATCCAATACAGATCAGAAAGATGTTGTCCAACTCCATTACAAAGTTTTGTTGACTATAAATTGGAAGTAAATAGGATCAGTATAAGGAATATTTTCACACACATCTTGGTTTTCATGGACATCTTATTAATCCTATTGGAAATCATTAAATGATCAGGGATGTTGTTTGAATAAAAACAGGTATAGAAAGTTTAGGATAGCCAAGATCATTCGCCCTGGTGTAACTGTTTTCTGTAGTATTATTGTTTGAAAATAATTATTTGGGTCATGGAATATTTTGTTACGAGTCTCATTTCTCCTGCTCCTATTTTAGTGACTTCTGAAAACACAATACTTATCCAAAGCGACAAATGAAATCTATTACACATTGTATTTTATACTTGAAACAGTTGAAGTGAAAGCATTTCACAATATTTCATAGTGATTTTGTCTGTCAGTACACTTCTCCATGTAGTATATAAAATATGTATAATATGATGGTGTATTATAAATATTTATAATACATTCACTTAACCTCAATCCATCAAATAAATTCAGTTATATATGGAGAACTTTCAGGGGAAAGAAATGGCTTTAACAAAATTGATAGAACCTTGAAGTGTATTGAAACCATTATAGAGTCAGCCCTCCATATCCATGGATTCTTTATCCATAGAGGCAACCATCCACAGCTTGAAATTATGTTTACAAATATATACATTACAAAACACAAACCTTGATTTTGCCATTTTATATAAGGGGCACCATTTTACTGTGCCATTGTATCTACTGGGACTTGAGCATCCATGGATTTTGGTATCCATTGGGGGTCCTGGAACCAAACATCAGAAGATACCAAGAGCCTACTGTACTATCCCAGTTTTCTCCTCATTAATTTATAGTGAAACTCACCACAGTTCTTCAAACAACAAATTCCAGGGATGCAGCCCCTACCTGGATTGCATTTGTTTTGGAAGTCACTGGATGCCTATTGACACTTTTTAAAGTTTTCCTTTTATTTATAGAGAGAAGGGGGAGCATGGGAGGAGACACACCTTAAACTTGCCAACAGACAGTGTTCCTACATCAGATCTCCGGGAAGTAGCTTGCAAAGACTGAATTCATGTTCTGGACCTTTCCTCTTTAAACTACAGTTTGTCTTTTACATATAAACATCTGGATCACCTCATGTTTATCCAGGAATAAGGAAGGCCTGTCTAGTTTTTCCTCTCAAAATGGCCCTGACTGAAGGAGCAATTGTCCAACTATCTAGTTTCTATGACAACATACTTGTAGTTTACCTAACACAGGGGTAGGCAACCTTTCCCCTTAAGGGCCGAGGGACTTCAGCTCCTAGAATCCCAGGAGCTATTGGCCAACATGGGACTATTGGCCAACATGGCTAAGGCTTCTGGGAGCTGAAGTCCCTCGGCCCTTAAAGGGGAAAGGTTGCCTACCCCTGACCTAACAGATGGATATAACAGTTCTCCTGGCCTATTAATCCTCACCTGCTCAACCACCAATCTTGTCCTTATATATTATCCTTATATATTGAGATACAGTAGAGGTTATAGTTGAATAGACATGTGCAACATACAGAAATCAATTTATGTTTAAGAGAACGTATGCTTAACTGGATTTTCAGTTGTTCGAGCACAGATTATTTGTTTAGTAATTCATATGATCTTGAATAGCTTTATTGGAAGTGTCATCTCAAAAACTGAATCTTTGCTCATAACATATAATTCAAACCATTTGAAATTAAGAATTTGAATGGTTAAAATATGCAAATAAGATTGAGTTTTGTTTAGGGGTTTTTTAAAAGCCCTTCTAGTTTTTTGGGGTTTTTTAGAATAATAGTTATGTGCTACATATTTAGGATTGCCAGAGTGAAAACTAGAGTAGGCTCCTATAAGAAGAGCTTGAACCTAGGGAATTGCTAAATGTTCAAGTCTCCAATGGGATCTTTTATCCTATGTTTATGGAGGTGGCTAGGGAATAGACTGATAGAGACTAACCTTTCTCAATGAGTCTGATTTATTTGGGGATTCAAACATACAAAGACACTTTAACATACACTCAATCACACAAGAACTCAGGAATAAAGTAGTTAACTTGGATAGGAAACAGAAGGCTTTCTAATGGTGATAATTACCTGATGGAGGTTGCTCCAATGATGAATGAAGATGGATAGACTCAACAATTTATGAAAGGGAAAGGACAACAGGAAGAGCCAAGACCCAAGTCAGAGTTCACAGTGGCACAGTGGCACCATGAAATCTAACCAGACCCAATGTGCCTGAGATTTTGAGGGATCTTTTATACCCTTAAATCTAGCCTGAGGTGAAGATTTGCTCTTGTATATCAAAGGATTCTGGATTGATAATCTTTGAAGTAGACAATTTTCAGAGAGGGGAGATGGGGTGTTGAGGTTATCATCCTGGCTGGTACTCATAAATCTCCTAGGGGTGAATGTCCTACTTTGCAGCTTCTAACTCTGGCCTTTTGATCTGCTAATTCATTGTAAAGGCAGACGTGACCATTCAGGTGCCTACATGAGTCCTCACTTTGGATCCATGGCGGTTGGGCTTTTCCAGATTAGGGCCATGACAGGAGACCCACAAAAGGGAATTTTATATTAAAACAGTGCTTATAACACTCCTTTACTTCCAATGTTTGTGTATAAGGAGGAATTTCATCAGATTTTACTTGTTACCTGGTGGTGTGACAAACATCATCTGCATAAATGCCTTCTTCTTCACATTACATCTATTAAAAATTTTCACTCTGGCAACCCTATGACCTATTCCTTTTTATAACTACTCAGTAAATATGGTTAACAGTTGCACAGAATGAGAGTGGCCAAGATGGTAATTAAGGAATCTGATCCAGTTTTCAGGGAACACATTCATTTTTCTTCTATTGTTGTTGTGTGCCTTTAAGTCATTTCTGACTTTTGGCAACCCTAAGGCAACCCTATCATGGGGTTTTCTTGGGAGGTTTCTTCAGACGGCATTTGCCATTGCCATCCTCTAAGGCTGAGAGAGTGTGACTTGCCCAAGATTACCCAGTGAGTTTACATCACCAAGCCAGGATTTGAACCCTGGTCTCCAGAGACCTAGTCCAATATTCAAACTACTACATCAACTGGTTCTTAATCTCACTCTTTGCCATGTACCCTCTGATGACAACATGTTCATTGTTTCACTAGTGGACTCATACAAGCCAGTTCTAAAAAGCTCTGGCTTCATATTTTTCCCCTTGCTCTGAGCTGCCTACTACACATAGCGAGGACCCTTCTACAGATTGATACCTCATATCAGGATTCATTCCTGAATCCAGCTGAGTTCTTGTCTCTGCCTCTGGTCAGAAACTTAAATTTCTATATAGTTCTGACCACATAACTTTCGTTGGCCACTTGGCTCCTGGGTTAGTTTGTCTGGAACATAGGGCCTTTACAGACTGCCAGAAATAATGCAGATTGAGGCCACTTTAACTGTCCTGGCTCAGTGTTAGGGAATCATGGCAATTGTATTTTTTTTTCTGGGACATTGAGCCTTCTCTGTCAAGAGAGCTCTGGTGCCACAATAAACTACAGTTCTCATGATTCCTTACCACTGAGGGCCTTGGCAGACGACTAAAAGAGTCGTCTGCGAGACCCGTAAGAGGAGGAGCCACCGCACGAGCGGCGCTCCTTCCTCTTCCTGAGGTCGCCCTGGGAGCTGCCGGCCCTCCGCACGGCCGGCGCTTCCGGGGCAACCTCCCGCAGCGCGACCGCACGCGCTGCGGCGGAAAAGGCAGGGAAAGTGCGCCCTACACGTTTAGGGCGCACTTTCCCTGTCTTGTGGAAGGAGCGCTGATTTTGCACTCCTTCCAGGGACGCCGCAGGAGCGCCGTGGTCCGGCTGCCGAGGTCCCGCAGCGCTCCAGACCAGGGCGTCCCCGACGCCCTGGTCTGAATCCCCCCTAAGTCAGGGCAGTTAAAGTGGCCTCAATCTGCATTATTTCTGGCAGTCTGTAAAGGCCGTTAGTCTTGCCTGCTTTGGACCATGCCCAATGCATATGGAGATTTCTACCTGAAGGCTTGGCAGATATTTTTTGAAGGCCTAAATTGGCTTTTAAATTTCTGGTCCTTCCCAAAGCATGAAAAAGTCACTTCTTGAAAATACAACTCTTGAAATCATCATGGCCACTCTTCTCTAGCCACCATAGCCACTGGCCACATTGACTGGGGAATTCTGGGCATTATAGGGGTTGTACAGATGGGCAAGAAATGGTGTCATGAAGCTGTCTTTTCCCTAAGCTTCAGCAACCACACCGCCTGCCCCGAGGATGCCCTAAATGAGGACAGAGCACATTGGGGGGCAGTCAGTGCAGCTTTTCTGAGGCCGTATTGAAGCCCTGCCAACCACACCGCTGGCCCTGAGGATGCCATGAAGGCAGACTGAGCAACTGCATGGGCTGGCAGCAGCTGCTTTAATTTTTTTTCCCATTCTCTCAGACGCATGCACACATGCGCAGGAACACATCCTGGCACGCCTGTGCACCTGCACAGAACATGTCATAGGGTGACATACAGTCTGTTATTTTGTCTGTACAAAGGTGACTGATGACTGATGTTCAGCATCCCTGCGCACCTGTGCAGGACCTGTCATACACCCACATATCATGCAAGGATTCATTGACCTCAGCTCCCCCCAAGTAGTGGGTTCTGTAGACAGGTACCACTGTCTAATTGTGCCACCCTTAGGGTGGAGGAATGAGTTTGTCAACCGAAAAGACACTTATTCCATTGTCCTCCACAAAACATGTCCCACACAGATCAGGGAGGAGGGGAGAGGTACATGCAAGAGAGGTCTGTGTGGACAGACTTGATATATGTAGCTGGTGGTCATGCAAAGGATATGGTCAATAGGACATACAGACAAATGTTACTCCAGGAGCCCACCCCCAATCATGCCAGGAAGTGTTGTGCAGATCTTATACACACCTGCACACCTGCGCAGAAGAGGTCACAAAAGCCTCTTTCATGAAAACTACTGTGCATGCTGACAGTAAGTGTACATGCGACGGAATGCATTTATTGTCATAATAGAAAATAGTTGCTAGATTGCATGTGTAGGGTCACAATTAGGGTTAGGGTTAGGGTTAGGGTTCTAATATTAAAGCACACCTGGGCAAGAATATAGATTTAGACAGTTGGCATTATTCAAGAAGGAAAACATCACAATTTACAAAATGTCAGAATCTAAGAGAGAATTACTACAAAATGGCTGGAAGATGGTATATAACTCCATTAAAATTAGCTAAAATGTATAAGAAAAAGGAAAAGAACTGCTGGAAGTGTAATAAGGAATCTGGGAGATGGATACATATGTGGTGGCAATGCGATGAAATGAAAAAATTCTGGTTAAAAATACATACAGAAATTGAAAATATCTTTGACATAAAGTTTCAAAAACTACCGGAAATATATCTTCTAAATATGACCAACAAAATCTCAGATACAGAAGCTAGAAATCATGAGGAAACAATATTATATATGATAACATCTGCCAGAATTCTTGTTGCACAAAAATGGAAAACGAAAGAACTTCCTACAATAGATGAATGGTTAATAAAAGCGTTAGATAACATAGAATTAGATAGATTAACAAAAATGATAGAAAAGAAACCAAAAAATGTAATGAATTTAGATTGGGAAAAATTAAAAAATTATTGTAAAAAATGATGGAAATAAGACAATCACGATGAAACAGAAATGAAAAACACAGAATTAAAACTTTAAAATAACAGGAAAAATACAAAAAGAAATTGAAAGACTAAAGTCATACACGAAAAGATAAAAAAATAGGGAATCATAGAACTTTTTTGTATAGACCTACAGAACCAGATAATTCAATTATAGAAGTTATAGATCTTAGGATTGTTACAGATTAAGAATATAATATACTGCAATGAAGAAGATATAATGGTTTGATATGTATGTATGTATTTTGTATCTCAATAAAAAAAAAAAAAGCACACCTACAGCAGTGCATCTACACCTGGAAGCATAGGGCACTTTAAATTAAAGCCTGCATCATAGAGCGCATGCTCTGGATTGTCGACTCAGTTTTTACCACACATGTGGCAGTGCATTTATACAGCCGTTTTAAATCTCCAGCACCCTTTTTCTGAAGCACCGGTGTCGCTGCATACATATGTACATGCAAAGGTGCACATCTTTCTGGAAGAAGTAGAAAAAAAGCTTTTAGGTGTGTGTTGCCTAAACACCACACTTCCAAGTCAGCCTGAAAGCACCTCTTTTTGCCCATCTATACAGCCCCATGGTCCCCAAAAAGGTGCTGATATTTATCTAATAAGTTGCTTTTAAAGCATTGAAAGGTGAGAAATAACAGCTGTTCAAACTGATCCAACAGAGAATTAGTTTAAAAAAACAAATTGAAATACCCCTGGAAAATGTTCAGAGATCATTATATTAATGCAACGTACATTTACAAAGCCAACTTTTCCTTCTGCTTAATCAGAGGCCATGTCGGTTTTAGATAGAGTTTTGTCAGGAGGTGTTTATTTTTTCTTCTTCTCTGCACTACTAATGTTTTAATTAGGATTCCATTTCCTTGCTGAAATTCTATCCTTTCCAGCAAACTGAAGTCCAGGCTTCCTTAATGAAACCACTCCTAAATAATTCACAGTGGCTGAGTTTTACTTTAAGGAGGGGGAGCGCAACTCAATTTGATCAGCGAATGTCTTCCCAGCCTTCCCAGCATTTAGCAGGGGCTTAGCAGAAAGAAACTAAGCACTTCTCACTACCTCCTTCTTTAATCAACAATGATGGAGAGATTAGCTCCACCAAATTTATAGGAAGGGAAATTCCCAGCATTCTGTAGCCTAGCCATCTTTTGCTCACTTTTTATGTGTGTAAATATGTATAGTAAACTGATGATATGTAATCTTGATCTCCATGTTATTTTACAACCTCAGAACAGCAGAACTACATGACATTTTGAAAATGAAACCTGCCAGGTGTCAGCTGCTGCTCAAGACCAGTCAGGGGTGTTTTGTAATTCCAGAGGACTGATGCTAACCTTTGCTTCAGAGTTACTGTGCAAAGTAGAAAGGACACTCTTGATGGAAGATGCATAGCTACCAGATGGAAACATGCTGCTTCTCCAAGGTTCTCTTAGGGCCTTTACAGACTGCCAGAAATAATGGCCACTGGTCATCTGGAAGTACTCTCCTTATGTTCAAGTGAACAAGCAAGCCCCTATACAGAGCCATAATCCAGATTGGCAGTTTCAGTCTACAATAATAAATTATCAGGTTATGCCCAAAACTCTATCAAGCAGGAGCATAATAGATAATAATTAATTAATATATTCTAGCACACTATCCTACAGCAAATATTAATAACTGATTCAAGGGCAGGATATGAAATCCTCGAAGGTAATTTTAAAAAGGTAGAGGATCTGGGACAAGGGCCTGGGAGAGTCAGAGATTATCATTGTGACTTCCAGCACATGCCTAGATTGTCAAAGGAAGTAAGGTGACCATGTACATATCACCAAGAAAGAGACCCATATCTATATGTAATTGTTTATGCTAATTGGTATCTATAGATCAGTATGCAAAGAGATCTTATAGCACCTTTGAAACTAAGGGGCCTGGAGGTGGAGTGGGGGCATGGCAACCACATGGCGGCCACCTGGACTCCGCCCTGATGCCACCATCACACCGCCCAACCAACCAGATGGCAGGAGGTGTCAGGGCACTCCCTTGGTGCAGCGTTCACACATGCTGTGACAAAGGAGCACTAAAAAGCCACTGTCACAGTGGCAAGGTTGGCCTTTTGTTTCTCTAAAAAGGAGCAGCATTTGTCAGCTGTTTTTAGATCAGCAAACCACTGGATCAGGGCCACGATGTGTGGTTGCTGTGGCCCCAATTCAGCAAGGAAAGGAGCGGTGGGACACTGCCTCTTAGGGACTATCTGTTCAGCCCTTAATTGTGCAAAAGAAGTTGTAGCATAAGAGTTCATAGACTTGGTCTATTCTAAGGAAGTGGACCACCAAGTTACAAAAGCTTATGCTACAACTTCTTTTGCATAGTCTTGAGGGTGCTACAGGATCCCTTTGCATACCAACTTGGACTGGACACTTTTCAAATAGAGGACTGTCCTCCATAAAGGATGTTTTATAGCCACCCTATCTCAAAGAGCAAACCAAAGTGACTTGCTACTAATACCTATCATTTCTATTCATTATGTGAGGGGTGGGCTCCCACTTTACCCTTCTCCAAAATACACAATTAGCTACCATCATGATTTTCATCAGATAAAAACCAATTTTGCAGCTTCCTGGCACAAATAAAAGCTCCATCCACTAATTATCCACCTATTACAAATTATTAGTTTTCTGCAGCAACACCCACATACTGAATGGATCAAATCAGAGGGAAGGCCAATACATACTACCTCTTTGAAGAAGGACATGTCATATGGATTACTGTGCAAGGGGGAATTAAATTAATATTAACCTTGACAGGAACAAATGGTACTTCAGAAAGGTAAGTGTACTTTTCTGACATGTACGAAAATGAAACGATAAACTGATGCTAAGAAGACTTGAATGTGGATGAAGGCTTTCTAATGAGCAATTACCTCTGTGTAGCTATATTGATTACATTTGCAGACTGTCAGATGAGCCAGAACTGGATGACTTTAGTAAAATAAATCTTCTGACAAGCCAGACTTCACCCTTCTGCTGATATGCACACTAGGAAAAAAAAGTAGTAGGTGGCCATCAATTCATGATTGTATCTGCAAGATTTGCTGAGGGGAAAAATATTGCTAGCAGCCATAGGGATTGTATTTATCATTGGCTGTGAAAAAAAGACAGCTTCATTCTATTCTCACACAGAACAGTGGAGTAGACAGAAGAAGGTAAATATCTCCATACCAGAAATAGGTAGACCAAATAGAAGGAATTTAAATCCTTCTAAGAGGAGAAAAACACATCCATCTCTGAAATCTGTCTTCTGGGAGAGGGCCTGAGTTCTCATGTGTCTCTTGTGGCCTGAGTTCCCATGGATGTCAGCATGGGGGCAATGGGACACACACACACATGGATGAACTAATATACCCAGATTCCCAGATTTCCTTTAATAAATTTGAATCAAGTCTCTAGCTCTTGTAGAAATCAGGATATGAGGCCAAATGTCCCACTATTTAGCTTGGGGTATTTTATGCATCTTGTCCAGCCCCAATCCAGTGTTTCAGGGGCTTAAACCCATGATGAAGTCATAGCAATTAATGGAACATCCCCTGTCTGGAGAAGGGGGAAAAATCCAATTTAAAGGCATTGTTTAGTTTTCACAGAGGGAAAAGGATTACTGAAAAGATTAAAAATCCAGGAATTTAATGGCAGCAGTGATAGTGCAGGAATTTGGCAAAGTGCCTCCCCTCACAGTCACCAGAAAGGCAAGTGTTCATGATCTTTCTAATGCAACCTTATTTAAACTTTTGTGTTCTGAACCTGTAAACATGTTTTTTAATTTTTCTGCCAATTAATGCAGGTAAAAATCTGTCAATAGCCTCCCAAGTGATGGCTGATGGCTAATGTAGCAATTGAATCTAGTCCAGATTTTACTTTGAAGTTTGAAAAGTCTATCCAAGGTGCTGAACCTGTTTGGGGGCTAGCCAATGGACTAAAACTCAGAACAGATTCACAACCCAACAGGCATAGAAACCACCAGCTACCACTGTTATACCCATATTGAAGGAGAGGAGGGTGGTGTGTGAGAGGCTATGGATTATGTCAACCTGCATTATAGGCCATTGTTGTTACAACTGGTTCGCTGTAAGAAGTTATAGTACAATCCAAACATGATCAAGTGAGGCTGAAGAAGAATGGAAACTAACTGTGGGTTAATGTTATAATATATTAATTAAGCTGTGTTCTGTTTATAAAGGAAATATTTTATATTCCTTTTAATGATGCCAGTACAGTTGTCACCCTTGCCTCCTTAAGGGTGCAACCTCAACCAGAGTAACAGACAATGACCAGTCCTTCCTTGGTTCAAGATAAAGTTTTATGCTAACAAAATAAACCAGAGCACTCAGAGATGCCATTGCTGGGACCCAGATCCATGGCTGCCACAAACCTATATACAACTTTGGCCCCAATACAGTTTTCTTCCCTCCAATCAACACTTGCCAACACACTCTCACTTGCCTATCACAATCTGCCAAAACTCTCTTGCCTTTTACAGTAATAAATTCCCAATAAGGTTATAACTCCCCATAAGGCAACAAATCCCTTATATGGTTAGGGCCTATGGGGGTTCAGGACTCTCCACCCACAAGTACTAGCAGGGAGGCTGTTTCCTAGTCCACTCACACAGGTGCTGTATACATTGATACATGAATCTATAACAGAGGAACTACAAGATAAAAACTGGATTTTCAGAGATGTGCATGCATGGAAAAAACCCAGAATGAAATCTAAGGCCTCTCTAAGAAGCTTGTTATTTTTCTATGTTTGATCTGGTGCACAGTTAGGGAAGAAATACTAGTAGAGGCACAAGTATTTTACATAATTTGCCTTCACAGACAGAGGGAAAATGCATATTTTGTTATCACTAGATAGCTAACTTTATCATAAAGAAAGAGCAAAGAAAGATCTTCTTTAAACAGAAGCCACGTCTCCCAATCCACACAACTTAAAGAGTCAAAACAATGTCAGCCAAGTATCCTTTCATGGTGATATTATGATGATTTCCTGTCAAATCCATTTTTTAAAAAATTAACCATGGCTGAATTCTTTTTTTTTTTTTTAAGTGTGCTAAACTTTCTTCAGTTGTCTCTATAAGGAGATCAGGAGTTATGTTCTTATGTCTCCACTCAGCTGGTTTCACCTTTAATTATAGCTATTTTGTAATGGTAACACAATGGTGACAAACAGACAGTTCTTTTTCTCCCTATACTCTTTTATACTGTATGGCTATCTAGATATGTCTATCACCCAAAGACTGGGCGGGGGGGGCGGTGCGCATGCTGCAAACAAAGGCAATTATGAGGACAGAATTAAGAGATGGGGGGGTTATAATGACACACAAAGAGCGGTTATAGGGTCATGATTTACATAAAACAAATAATCTGCAAAGCTTTGTATCTCTTGCAAATGGTTCTCTCATCTGAAAGCAAAAGCTGGAGGATATAAAGTGTTCTGAACAACTTTGATCAAGTTCCCCCATAACCACCAAAGCCTTCAATTCCAGAATGGGGAATATGAGTCCAGATATTGTCATACTCCTGTTCCCATCAGCTCCTGCATGCCTAGTCCATGATCAAGAATGATGAGAGTAGTTAATCATCATCTGAGGGCTACATGTTCTCCACCCCTTCTAAGAACTCATTCACAGTTATTTGTACATTCTGAAAACATTTGTACATTTGTCAGAAAGTAATATTTGCATCCTACCTTTTGGAAGGACAATTTATGGCCAGTCTGGGGTCACACCTGTCTCATTTTCCTCCATCACTTGGACATTGGCAGGCTGCACCACTAGCTCCCCCCACCCCAGAAAAACAGAAGTGATTCAAGGGTCACTTCTGTTTTAAAAAAAAAAAGATCTGGGATTAACAATTGTGATCTTGGGGGCTGAGATGAACTGGGCAGGTAAGAGGCCTTCATGAGCCACTTGTGGACCTAAAGTTGACAATTCCTGCTTTGCTACTATATACTAAGGGGCTCTTATGGCTAAAGTTGCAACATTCCTACAGAAGAAGGAGGTATCAGGAGGCTTGGGAAAACCTCAGGATTTTCAGATGTTAAAAAAAAATCTTGAGGGAGAAAGAGTAAAAATAGACCAACAAGTACTGAACATGTTCAGTGGCCAAGAGAGGGAAGGACAAAACTCTGGGAAATAGTTAACAGAGGGGAGATCTTGGAAGAGGCTAGAGCAAGCCAGCTCAGCCTTGCACAGAAAAACTCAGCACTGCAACACTCAATGTATAACTGACCTGAGTACTACTTGGCAACTAAGCCAGGGTTGGGTATCAAGCATGAAAACAGATTTGAACTTCCTGAGCTTGAAAATATTGTTTCAACAGTGTGGGGAGGACAGTGGTGCTAGTTCTTACAAGGTGCCAGGGGTCAGACAATTCACCAGACCTTCAAGTGGGAGGAGGAGACACCAATATCAGTAACTATGCAAATGATAATATTTTTGTCTCCAAAAATATTATCATCTTTTTGCATAGTTCTAGTCTGGAAAGATTTCAGAAAAAAGGAAAGAAGAGATGCCTCATACAGTGTAGAAAGGATAATTATTCTAAACCTTTTGAGGGCTCACTGAATGTATTTATAAAACCTGATGAGTCATCATAACCTGTTCAGTAATAACTTCCAGACGTGTTTCTCCATGGCATTTTTGTCCGTTTCAGCAACCTCATGATTAGCAGGCTGGATGATAAAGAAGTCAAAAGAGCTCATGCACAAGTGCAAGAAGAGAAATGGGTTTCTAGAATTATTAATGACAAAGATAAGAAAACAGGGCATCCATTCAGTTTCTCTTTTGAGCATTAGTCTAACATTAACATCAGAAATAGCATAAATGTTTAAACCTGGATCAACACAGTTTTGTTTGCAGAAGACAGTAAGTGCTGCATTAAAGCAGAACATCAGAACTAATTCACACTGTAACTCTATGACTGGCTTGCTACAGTCCCTTCTTGTTTGGAATACATTGCATGTGGCAAATGGGCCGTTTGAGTGGTTTAGCAGGAGTATAAACACCAATGTTGCATGTTGCTCCCCAGGCCTCACTCTGAAAATACATGATGGTTTGTCTTTGCAGCGAATAACTCAGTTGTTTTTTTCACATAGATGCCTTTCTTGCTACGCAGTTATAGTACTAATATTTCCCTTGAAATGCAATGGCTGCATCCTATGGACTCTTGGGCTTTGTAGTTTTGTAATGCACTAGAGCTCTCTAGCCTAGAAGTCTAAATATCCTTCCATAAACCAAATACCCTAGGGTTCCATAGGAAGTCTAAATGTCCATAGTATGTTGCAGTCTGGTCATCGAGTGTCTGGTGTGGTCCTCACAATCTCTCCCCAGTTTATTGGACACTTTTTCTTGAGAGCCAATGTGGTATAGTGTTTAGAGTGTTGGACTGTGATTTAGGATTTGCATAGACTGAGTCATAGGAGACTATTGCACTCAGTTATAAACTGGCTTACCTGAGCCAGGTTAAAATTAGAAGCAGGCGGCATCCTGATAGTATCAGACACATTTAGCCACTGGAATCACCACCCAGCTGCAACCCAGCTTCATTGCTGCTCCAAGGGGAGCATGCCTCACGCCTCTTTTTGAAGCTGGGAGTTTTCCAGCTTGTAAAAATGGCCACCAGAGCACCCTTCAGACCAGCGATGGAGCTGGGCTGCAGCCAGGCAGCAATTTTGGTGGCTAAATGCATCTGATATTATCAGCATGCTGTCCGCTTCTATTTTAAGCTGGCTCAGGTAAACTGGTTTATAACCAAGTGCAATAATTTTCACAGACTGCATCTGATGAAGTAGACCCAATCTATGAAAGCTTATGCTATAAACTTCATTCTCTCAGTGAGCCTCTGGGCCTTTGCAGATTGCCAGAAATAGTGCAAATTGAATCCACTTTAAGGGTTAGGGTTAGTGCTACGGAATCATGGGAATTGTTTTCCTTCTCAGATATTGAGCCTTCTCTGTCAGAGAGCTCTGGTGCCACTATAAAATACAGTTCCCATGATTCCCTAACTCTAACCCTTAAAGTGGACTCAATTTGCACTATTTCTAGCAGTCTGCAAAGGCCCTCAATGATAGCAAAAAGTATGAATGTATCTACTGTGGCAGTGTTGTGGTTTGAGCATTGGACTATGGCTCTGGAGACCAGGGTTCAAATCTCTGCTCAGCCATGAAAACCCACTGAGTGACCCATTCACCCTCAGAGGAAGGCAAAGGCAAAGGCAAAGTCACACACACACACACACACACACACAACAAATCTTTTCAAGAAAACTCCATGATAAGTTCACCTTATGGTTGCCATTAGTCAGAAAGAACTTGAAGGCACACAACCACAACAAATCTACAGTGACTCCCCAGTTATAGAAGACTGGGCTCAGTTGTCACCAGTGCTGGTGTCATTCCATCACCAATGCCTTTTTATTAGAAGCTTTTGTTAAAACAAATTTACTTTATTCAATTTAATACATGTTGTGATTTGCAATATTTTAAATTGTCTTAACTGTCCTACAAATTGTCTTGTTTTAAGTGTTAAATGTTTTAATATACTTTCAGTCTTTCAAAACTGTAGTTTTTAACCCTTCTGTTTTTTATTTTATTGTGTACAACCCTGAGATTCTCAGATATAGGTCAGACTATAACTATTTTAACAAATGAATTAATGTGTATTATTACAGAGAACGAAACCATGAATGGCCCTTTCAGGTAATGAATGAGGTTTGAAAGGAACAAACTTCCAATGCCAAGTTAGCTGATGTGTGTACACATGCAGCACTGGTTCTGGTTCTGTAAAGGATTCATGACATGAAGTTCCTTTGGCCTGTTTGCACCACAATACATTTCTTTACTGCCTCAAGCACTCTGTATTCATCAAACCTGACCTTTTCATTCAGTTTGACATCCAAATATCCTTAAGGTTTCATCTGTGGTCTTGTACTACTGAAATGAAAACCTATATCAGACACACTGAGCTGCATACACACAAACAATTGTCACTTTTAGCAACCGGCTGGGCTTTTAGTCATTTTTGACTAACAAGAATAGTGACTGCAGTTTTTATTTTGGGAGCCAAAAGCTTCAGAGAGGAGAAACTTGACACGTCCATGGCAACTGTCATGGACGTTATCACACTTGCAGTAAGGGAGCGGCGAGAAAGCTGGTCGGAATCATTTCGGAACCATTTGGGGCTCATTCTGGAATGTGCCCGGCAAGCGGAACACATTACCACACTAGAATGGAATCAGTGAGGAATGTGAGATTCCGGAATGGTTCCGCTCCGGGGGCTCGGAACTCCTGTTCACACACAAGTTGAAAGATCCCTACCTCGATCCGGCAAGGATGTTCATGCACATGCGCAGACAGGGCAAGGCAAGGGGTCCAGGAGGGGATCCCTCTCTGGCGCTGGCAAAGCAAAGCAAGGCAAGGGGTCCAGGAGGGGATCCCTCCCTGGCGCTGGCAAAGCAAGGCAAGGCAAGGAGTCCAGGAGGGAGGTCCCTCTCTGGTGCTGGCAAAGAAGGGCAAGGCAAGGGGTCCAGGAGGGGATCCCTCTCTGGCGCTGGCAAAGCAAAGCAAGGCAAGGGGTCCAGGAGGGAGGTCCCTCTCTGGTGCTGGCAAAGCAAGGCAAGGCAAGGAGTCCAGGAGGGAGATCCCTCTCTGGTGCTGGCAAAGAAGGGCAAGGCAAGGGGTCCAGGAGGGGATCCCTCTCTGGCGCTGGCAAAGCAAGGCAAGGCAAGGAGTCCAGGAGGGAGATCCCTCTCTGGTGCTGGCAAAGAAGGGCAAGGCAAGGGGTCCAGGAGGGGATCCCTCTCTGGCGCTGGCAAAGCAAGGCAAGGCAAGGGGTCCAGGAGGGGATCCCTCCCTGGCGCTGGCAAAGAAGGGCAAGGCAAGGGGTCCAGGAGGGAGGTCCCTCTCTGGTGCTGGCAAAGCAAGGCAAGGCAAGGAGTCCAGGAGGGAGATCCCTCTCTGGTGCTGGCAAAGAAGGACAAGGCAAGGGGTCCAGGAGGGAGATCCCTCTCTGGCGCTAGCAAAGCAAGGCAAGGCAAGGGGTCCAGGAGGGAGATCCCTCTCTGGTGCTGGCAAAGCAAGGCAAGGCAAGGCAATGGACGTTACCACAAGTTCCCGGCTGCGCTCCAGCTCCAGGTGTGCTGGTGGGGAAGGTGTTGGTCCCCCGGCAGCCCCAGCGCCTCCGCCTCTGCTCCCACTTGGGGAATACCGCAAGGAACCATGGGCCGTAAAACAAGGCAATGCGGAATGACAAGGATCTCGTGTTTATACCTATGCCGAGATCAGCGTCATTCCGGTATAGTGCCGACCGCTCGGGTGTATTCCTTAAAATTCTCGGAAGTCAAAAGGACTGAAACGAGGCTGAAATGACGCCGAGACGAGGTAGGGAAGGGCGGGGTTTGCTGCGACGTCGTGTGAACACACGGAAAAAAAGTCTGAAACGAGGCTGAAGTGAGGCTGAAATGACGCTGCTTTAGGGCCAGTGTGGTAACGTCCAAAGAGAAGGGAAAAGGGAAGGAAGTGAAGAAACCTGTAAAGTAATAGAAGAGCATCAAATAGCTTTGGTAAAAATGGCCAGGAGCATTTTGTGGTATTTTGCCCTAAACAATCAGCAGGAAATGACTAGCCTCATTCTAGCTCTCTCTTATTTGCTCTCTCTCATGCTCAAAGGACTTGCCAAGATGCTTTACTGTGTTATCTTTCTATTACTCTTTTCAGTACAGATGTTTTACAGCCTCTGAAGATATATAATGTAAGCTATGGCTAGGTGACCCTGTCTGTATGTGTATGTGTTTTCAAGTCATGTTTTGATTTATGGCAACCCCATGAATTTTTTTCATATGATTTTCTTAGGCAAAGAATACTCAGGGGTGGTTTTGCCAGTTCCTTCCTCTAAAATATAGCCTACAGCAACTGGTGTTTGTTGGTAATCTCCCTTTCAAGTACTAACCAGAGTTGACCCAACTTAGCTTTGGGGGTATTTAGTCCCTAGTTTGTTTTATTTCTCTCCTACCCAAGTACCCTAAAGACACTAGATCCCATCTGATCTTGGAAACTAAGGGGGGAAGCAGACGGAGGTGCCGGAGACGCCGCTGGACGGAGCGCTGCAGGAATGCAGCCCCCACACCCTGGCGCTCCTGCGGCGTCCCTGGAAGGAGCGCTAAATCAGCGCTCCTTCCACAAGACAGGGAAAGTGCACCCTAAAAGCGTAGGGTGCACTTTCCCTGCCTTTTCCGCCGCAGCGCGTCCGGTCGCTGCGGCAGGAGGTTGCCCCGGAAGCACCAGCCGTGCGAAGGGCCGGCAGCTCCCAGAGTGACCTCAGGAAGAGGAAGGAGCGCCGCGCATGCGGTTGCTCCTCCTCTTCCGGGTCTTGCAGACGACTCAATTAATCGTCTGCTGAGGCCCTAAGCAAGATCAGCCCTGGTTAGTACTTAAATAGGAGACCACTAACAAATATCAGGTACTTTTAGGCTATATTTAAGAGGAAGGAACTGGCAAAACCAACTCTTGAGTATTCTTTGCCTAAGAAAACTCTATGAAATTCATTGGGAACATTTATAGCAATTTTTCTTTTCCATCTGATCATCCATCAGGCCCAATAAGTACAGTGCAGGTTTTAACTGAATATTAACCTTCAAAATCTTCTGTCTAAAAACAATGTTTTTGACTCCAGAATTTCTTAGCAACTTCTTAGCAAGTAAGCAACTTGAAGGCACATGCACACATACACCTGGATACTAATTTTAGCAGTGACCTCTGTCGTCATCAACCATTTGTAGAGATTGGCAGTAATGGCTAATGAGTTCTTCTCTTTTTCCTTCTTCTGTGAGCCTGCTTTCTTCTCCCCTCCCATCCTCCACAACCATTTTCTAGCACAGCCTTTCACTTACTCAGAATAGAAAACTACATAATTAAGAATTATAAAACCAACAAGCAGATATAATTGAGCCTTCTTAGACACAGAAGAGAGGAAGAAAGGCTGATAAGTATGGGAGCATTTTCTTTCATATAATGGCACTAGGGTGTTTTGGTGGGGGGGGTTGTGTTTTACTTCCCTCTTTCACACTTAAATTTTGCTTATGAACAAAAGATTTCCTTAGAGCTAGAAAAAAAGAGGCGAGTTATATTAAATTTGCATTTTTGGTTCACTAACAAGTTGCATTTTCTTGATTACAAAAAGAGCACCTGAATTTCAAATAAAAGATTGTGTTGTTCCTTTTATTTTAAAAAAAATAGGAGATGGGGGAAGTTAAGCTTTTATAAGAAATGTAATTAATTTGTTGAAGCCTGGCTGCAATTTCCAAGAGTAAGTAGGAAACGTTAAGTCTTCATTTAAAGGAGTTCTTGTCTTGCCCATTTAAACTGTGGGCAAGAAAAGACATTAAACTATTCCAATTTTTATAAAAAATTAAAATTGGACCTTTAAGACCAACGTCTTTATTTTTACCTGGGCTTTGGTGGATATAAACCCACTTCTCCAGATGAAGAACAAAGAATTGGGTTTATATCCACAAAAGCTCACACAAAAATGAAAAACTGTTAGTATTAAAGGTGCTGCTGCATTCTGTTCCCCCCCCTTCCCCATCCCTTCCTTTTTTATGTTGCTAGAGACTAACACTGTTGCTTCTTATTTTATTTATTTACTTTATTTATATGCTTCCTTTCTCCCAAGCTGGGACCCACAGCAGCTTTGTAAACTATTATTTTGGATTTGGTTTCTTTTCTCTCTCTCTCTCTCTCTCTCTCTCTCTCTCTCTCTCTCTCTCTCTCTCTCTTTTTTTTTTTTTCTTTTCTGAAATTTTCATAAGCCTTCGGGGCGTCTTGGTGTGTCTCTTCATGTGGAGTTACCATTTGTCATAGGTAGACCATGGTTTCATTTCACAAAGATATAAAGCAAGAGTGAAATATGCACCCTCTTAAATATCCATACATGAGTATATGGGAAGTGAAGCACAATCCAACAAGAGTCTTTAGGCATGTGCAGTGTCTACAGTGCAAGCCTGATTAATCAGAATGGTAAAGAGAAGGGACACATCAAAATGGGATTTCTAAGGAAATCTTTTGTTCATAAGCAAAATTTAAGTGTGAAAGAGGGAAGTAAAAAACAAAACAAAAATCTTCATTCCAGTTGCAGAACTTGGAAACATTCTTTTTTTGTATTTCCAGATTTCTTATAGACTACATATCCAGTGAAGCTAGATTAGAGTTTAGCTACTTTTCCAAACTCTAATTCAAAATTAGGCCATACATTCCCATTGATTCAAAGTCTTGCATGATTTTTTAATTTTACAGTGAGCAGAAATGGAGTGGTCCTCAAGGACAGTGAGTAACTCAAGCATGGGGTCACCCCTCTGCTCCATGTAATCTTGAAACAAATCAGTTGTGCTGCAACATTTCCAAAATATAAAACTTAAAAGTCAACCTCTTGGTCGTCATTTGGATATAGATACAATAAAGATTATTAGGCTATTTTGTGACATAATTCAAATAATCCTTGGGTAAATTATTACAAAGGGCAGCATAGAAATTAGAAATCTTTAAATAAAACACTTTTTTAAAAATAAGTACTTAATCCCAGGTTAAGAGAGACCTAATTTATTAGTTATGAAGGTTAAACTAATTATGGGAGATGAAGTACCCTTTCACAAAATGTTGTGGGTATAAATTGGAAGAGTTTGGGTTGTGTACCAATGGGTTAGTATAAAAAGTGTTAAGTAGAAGTCAATGAAGGCATGTTTTAAAGCTGTAGTAAGAAAACATTACATATAGAAATAGCATTTATTGTTGAGGAAAGTGAGTACAGTGGGCCCTTGTCGTCTACTGGAGTTTGGTTCCACAACCACCACCACCCCAGTGGATACCAAAATCCATGGATGTTCAAGTCTCATTAAATATAATGGATAGTAAAATAATTTCCCTTATGTAACATGGCAGAATCTAGGGAGATGCTAATAAAACTGTGCCTTTTGTCCCGTTGGAAAATTCCATGTGGCAAAAGCCATGCTTTTACAACCAGCTCTCTTTGGGGAGAGAATGAAAGTACTATAACGTCACGCAGAAAGGTAAGCAAAAGGCCACTTCTATCTCACTGCCTCTTGTCTTTCTTTTGTAATGCAATCAGGCCCTTGGTGTTTGTAGTTCAAGTAAAGGTATTTCAAATTCTTGGTCAGAGAGCTGTAGTGCCTCATCAAACTACAAACTCTAGGATTCCATTGGAGGCAGTTAAAGTGGTATCAAAGTATTATATATGCATGGCATGATCAAAAATTGAGATCCAGCAAAGGCTCTTGTTGGAGGATCAAGGCTATTTTTTTGCTAATTTTCCTTTACCCCCTGTTCCATTTCTCCATATCTTCTGGATGGTCTCCCAACCTCCAGAGTAGCTTGGGCAGAGTAATACGGGAAGCTGCTGCGGAAAGGAAGAACCAGTGTAAATCATCTCATCCCTTCTTCCTGAGGAAATGCCCTGTGAGTAGAAGTCCACCCATGGGAACACTGGATTGAAGTGTTTGCATTCAGCCCAGGAAGGATAATAACTCAGTATTAATGCTGATAGCTTTTGTTTAAAATTGGTTTTTAAAAGACAATTCCATCCTGCCCCCTTAATTACTGAAAGTGGTTTCTAAGTAGCTGGAAGAACTTTTGATGCAGCTTCATTCTGAATGCATTCCAAGTTCCAAACAGACACCTATTTTAAAAGGCACAGCATGCTTGTCATGGCTTCTTGCCAGTCAAACAGTTGTCACTTACTAGACAATTTTAAACACTGTCTGCTACCTTCTATTTGCTGTCAGTTTGACTGATGGGAATGGCTGGGTTGTTTTTAATTCCACAGCCCAGTCAAACATGGCCAAAACACAGGATAAAATCAAGGAATGGACATAAAGACAATGCTAGCACCAGAAATTGAACAAAGATGCTTGAAATGAATTAGAGCCGATTATGGTATTAGTACCTAGAATCTCCTTTGCATTCCTAGATTCTGACACTGAGAAAGCCTCTCTGTGTGTTTTGTTTTACTGCAGGCATATCAAAGATTGCATGCACTGCCAAAATGGAATTTTAGTTTGGCTCTCTCTTGCTGTAGTAAAGAAAGATCTGATCCAAGTTGTACAAAATAATATATTCTGTCTTTTTATAATATGGCGAGAATGTCATAGAGTCAAACTATTATTCAAGTGATCCATTTTATTAAACCCTACATGGTTGTTTTAGTTGGTTGGCTGGTTGGTTGGTTGGTTGTTGTTCTGTGTATGTGTGTGTGCATGTTAAAGTAGACAGTATGAGGGGTGGGAAGCAAGATAAATCAGGACCATAGTCTGTGGAAAGAAAGGCTTCTTGGCTCCTGGTGTGTTCCAGTTAAAAATTAGTTCTGCTCCTTGCCCTCCCCCCTTCCAGGGTACTGCATGTTGGATTTTCTAAACTATAAATACAAAGAAATGAGAAAAGAAAAATGAAAGAAAAAGAAGAAAAGGTAGAAAGTGGGGAGAAATGCATATGATATTAATGTGGGCTAGGCATGTACATTAATAAAAGCTGACCATATGTCACAGGCTGCATTCACACTGCAGAAGCAATCCAGTTTGACAACACATTAACTGTCATGACTCAATGCTATGGAATTCTGGGAAGTGTAGTTTGTTGTGGCACCAGAGACAGCTAAATATCTCACAAATTACAGTTCCCTGAATTGCATAGCACTGAGCCATGGCAGTAAAAATGCTGTCGATGCGGATTGTTTCTGCAGTGCAGAGGTAGCCAAAATGAAGATATTGGCCAAGATCATGAAACAAATTGTACTGTTCCACCACAGTGGAACTATGGAGATTATCACACTGTTCTTAACTAGTGTGATAGAAGCAGGATTGTAACTGTAATCACCAGCTCTTATCTCATAACATCGTGGCTAGGCAGCAGGTATCCTGTAGTCAATTTGTGCTTCTGCCCCTGCTTTCAATGACCAGGAAAATCCCACAAATAGCTGTCCATCATGCAGTTAACCCCTTATTGAAGTATGTGCCATATGTCATTCAGGGGTAATTCAGAGAGAAGAGGATTTAAATCGGTTTCACTGCACACAACCCTTTCCCATTGAAAGCAAGACTTCTTACTGTTGAGGAAGCAACCATTTTGTCTTGGGCAGGAGAAAGGGGATTTAAACCAGTTTCACTGCACACACCACATTCTCAATGAAGGCAAGACTACATTACATACTTAAATCTCAGATCAGTAAACAGAATGGTAGCGCAATACAATGAATCAGCACCTGTTATCAATTCGCAATTGCGTGGTAATATGAAAATAATATTGCTGTTTTGGGTGTTTCAGAAGTCAGAACAGCATCAGGAGGGAAGCTTCATACAATAATCTCCCATTACATGTCTCTCCTCCTGCAGGACTCACTTTCCTCCTATTCCACCCCAAAACAGAGCCAAGTAGAAAGTGGGAGGTAGGTGAAAAAAATTGGTTATGTGATGATAAAGTCACAAAGATTTATAGCCAGATACCTCTCAGCCATTCCTCATCCTTCACTGGTCACTTATGGCTGTGACAGGAAGGCAGAATGAAATCAAGGGGCTTCTGATTTTTTAGACTTCTTTCATTGTATGAAAGAGGTAAAGTATTCCAGCTTCTACAATGATCAAAAAAGACATATACAGGTATAAATTTGTATTACTGCCTATGCACATCATTAACAGGATGCTAGCCAAGGTTTGTAAAATACTTTTTTGATATGTGGCTTAAGCAGTACGATATTCTGGCCTTGAAACAGAATTAAGGAAAAATTCTGGATTAAAAAGGAACCTAGACAAATAGAGAAAATAAAGATATTAATTACAAGCCAGAACTATTGTATTTGATAAGAGAAGCACTTGCAAGAAGATAAACAACACCAACCATTACAATATAATATATGAAAACAATACAATTTATGAAAACAATCAACACCAAAACAAACTGAATTATAACAATTAGAACTCTTATTGATAGCAAACACATACAAGAAAAATAAAAGAGAAATATACAAAAGCAAAATACTATGATATATAATATATATATAATAGAAGGTGGAACATTGTCTTTCTACAGAACTGTATGTAATCAGAATTGTAAATAATACAGAAATGGAGCATGTCAAAGAATGTCTCAAGGTTACAATGTTTAAGGGAAATTTGATTTTGTTTAAATGAGGTACTAAAAGGAAGTTATATGCTATCTTAGTTTGTATTCAATATGGATAATAATGGTATAATGTTTTATTTTAATAAATACAAATAAAATCATGGGAAAATACTTTTTTGATATGTGGCTGAAGCAGTAAGATATTCCGGCCTTTGACTGATGGATGGTGAATATTTGTTTTAGTGTGAAATTTTTATGATAGTAAGAACATGTAGGATCCAACCATATTGACCATCAGTTAAGTTCCACCTCATAGAAATATAATTTAAAATAAGCATCTACAAATATCAAATATTCTTCTAAAACAAAATCAATACATGGTGACACCTCCATCCAGAAAGGAGTGACCACTGGGCACACCTATATCATATGCCACAAAAACAGCCTGTATTATATCCCAGTATTTAGCTGACATGGCAAATTTCTTTCAAAAGATGTAGCCAAGTCCAATATAATCAAAACATCAATTTTTGCTGACCCAAACTGGTTTAAGACCTAAAGAGGCTGTAGATCATGAGGTTAGAGGAATTTTCTTTTGACTGATTTACACAGGGCAGTCTGTTTATTCCACTCATTTCTAATTTCCCTGACATTATATTTAGTGCATCCAAAAGACATTTTAAACTATTTCAAACTATTTCTCTGAGGTTATAATTAGTACTTTCAATACAGAAAGAGCAGCAGAGGCACCTGGAATTGATAGCTCAAATAAGAAACAACAAAAGCAAAGTAAATATCATGTAAACTTATATACCAAAAACATTTTTAAAAATGCAAAGGGCTAGAGTATAGTCATGTTCATGTCCCTGATATATGTATTCTGCCATTCATCCAATCTGTCCCATTTTTTATGGGGTTTTTTTTAGACATCATCATCAATTTAATACCTTTAAAGGTATTTACGTTGCTAACTGGTCCAAGATCTGACTTTAAGCCCCTTTCTTCTTTCTTGAATAGGTTCTAACCAGTGGTGACCGCACCAGGTGATACCCTAAAGGGGGTGATACCACTGATCCTCAAACATCTATATTTTGGCAGAAACAGGCTGTGACATTTGCCTTTATCTCTTTAAAATGCTGAAGAGATAGGGTGAGTGGGGTGAGGGTCAGTGAGAGGAGAAAGGAGAGGCCCCAGTTTTTTAATAAAATAAATTTCAAATTTCAAAATGTATATTTTTTTTAATTTTTTAAAAAATTAAAAATTTTAATTTAAAAAAATATTTTAAAAAATCCAATTTAACCAAATTTTCACTTTAATCCCAGAAACTATGTACCTTGTTATATGCAGGAATCCATTCCAGACCCTTCTCCCTGCATAAGGCAAAAAATGTGGGACCTCAAGTCTGTTCTTCCCTATGGCTGTGGGCGCATGCACCATTATAATACCTGGGGGTTTGCCATCCACATGAGCTCAAGTCCGTGAATAGCAAGCCCACAGATGGTGCAGACACACTGTATATGTAAACACATTATTCTGTGCATGTGATATTGTAATTGAAAGATCATTTCAATTTTTGTTTTGATCTATAAAGTTTTGACCTATAAGTTTTGACCTATAAAGCCCTATACAGCTTGGGTCCAGGCTATCTGAAGGACCATATCTCCCTGTACAAGCCCCCCAGAGTATTGAGATCATCCAGAGAGGACCTTCTCTCTGTCCCACCACCCTCTCAGGTGCGTTTGCTGGAAATGAGAGAGAGGGCCTTCTCAGTGGCTGCTCTCAAGCTCTGGAATTCCCTTCCTAGAGAGGCCAAGATGGCTCCATCTTTGCTTTCTTTTTGACATCAGATAAAAATGTTTTTATGCTGCCAGGCCTTCACATATTGACATGGATGCTGTTTTGTTTTTGGTTTGGTTTTAAAGAGTTTTCAATTTTAAATTTTAATAATGTAATATCTTTAATTGTTTGAACTGTTTAATTGTTTTTTTTAAATTTGTATTTTCAATGTTTTATACTATTTTAACTTGCACTGTTTTAGATTTGTTAGCCTCCTTGAGTCCCTGTAGTGGGAGGAAGGCAGGATATAAATAAACAGAATAATAAATAAATAAATAAATTCCCCCAGCTTTAACCATTAGCTTCAGTGCTATATGGAAATTAGGATTTATGAGTAAATTAGTACAAAAATCATGACTAAGGATTCTGTATGGTGTAGTATGGGAGGAGGTAAATGGGGGAGTGACACCATGGATTACCACACTGGGTGACACCAACCCTAGGGACATCACTGGTTCTAACTGCCTAGAATAGTTCCTGCTACACTGGTTCTGAACAGAGGTGGAAGTATATCCTATAAGCAATGGCACATGATGATAAGCTATCCCTCTCAGTGAAATTGTATTGGGATGGGGGAGAGAACTACAGGTAAATTTAATAAAAAGAAAGACAGGTGGCATAACATTTTCCAGTTTTCAATGATAGTTCCTCTTGTCAAGCGCAAGTCATGGGTGTCACCATGAGTATTGGATGTCAGACACCTCAAAAGGTGGTTGTAACCCAGTGTGCTGGTAGGAAATGGCTGACTCCCAGGTTTGCCAAGTCTGCTGGCCGGGTGGGAAATCGAGTCTCCTCCTTTTCCTGCGGGGCTAGCAGTACCACCAGAACTACAAAAAAATATTGAAGGAGGATATTAAAAATGATCCACAACAAGCGTCAAATATACTAGGTATTGTATCAAATATACTAGGTATACTAGGTACTGGCACAAGTTTCTGGGAAGAAATTTTATGATCTAAATTTCACCATCCTATCCTGACTTTAAACATCTACAGAGAAGAGATCATTAGCATGTCATTCATGAGTAAATCAATAGTGTGCTGATGCTCCTGGGCCTTCTCTGCTGTAGTGCCCCATTTGTAAAATGCACTCCTTCCCCTTGGAGGTTCCCATTGGCACAATATTCCCCTTGGAGGTCAATTAAAATATGGTTTTTTGCTTTAGTCCTAAATTATTTCTTCCAAAATGTACTTGTTTTTAACCTGCTTTAACACTTTAACATGTTTAAGTCATTAAATTGTGATATTTTTTTCTGCCACAATACCCACCCCCACCCCATATACACACACACACACACACCAAATCCCTAGTGACTGGTGTGAGTAGGAGTGCATTGCCCCCCTCAAAAAAAAAAAAAGAACTCTGCTACCCAAATAAAATTTTCCTTTAGTTTCTCTTGCATTGATGCTTCAATTGAGCATTTATAAATACAGTATTGGCATCCAAAGAAAAGGTGCAGGCAACATTACCAAAGGGACATAAACACAGCAAATATAAACAATAGGTTTAAACAATTTTTAGTGTCTCACTCTTTGCAATACAAGACATTTGGGGACTGAACAACAATTTCATTGGAAGGCAGACATTGGAGGGACAATGGCCTCATCCTCACCACCACCACATATTTATATCCCTGCTGGTGGAGACAAAGCCCTTCTGATCACCTCTGAAGAAAGAAAAGGCAGTGGCAGGAGGATCGCTGCAGAAGAACAATCATAAATTTAAAACTTTTCCATTGATTTTACTTGCATGCTGCCCTGAGATCCCATGTTATATGATATGAATGTTTAAATAAATAAAATGTATTGTACTCATTGTATGTATTACTAATGACAGCCTCCTTGATTCATAATGAAATCACTCCTCATCAATTGGTTCTAGTTGTGCATGGCTTGGAGGCCCTGAGAAATGAACATGCTGGCCCTTGCATTGGGAGTCTATAAGTGACCTTCTTTGACTGAGCTATATACTTCTTGATCTCGCTAAAGAAAAAAAATGCTATAATGGGAAGTGTACGGTCACCATTTTATGTGGTTTTTCTTTTAGTTGGAAGGGAAATATAATTGGGCGGTTCTCTTTGGAGTCAATATTTGTCACTTTTCCTAAATGTTACAGGTTTTATTCAATGTGGCTTTGACCATCAAGTCTGACTGATAATTGAAAAGTTACACATTTATTTATATTAATCTATGTATTCTAGAGCACCTGGAATTTGTTTGATGGGACACCACCTAGAAATACCAGAAACTGGCAAACCCACCTCTGAGTATTCTTTGCCTAAGAAAACCCGATGAAATTCATGGAGGTCAGCCGAAGTTGACAGGTGACTTGAAGCCACATACAAGCACACATGTCCTGGATAACTTCTCAAAGGAAGCCATGCTCCTACACACACACACACACACACACACACACTCCTGATGCTGTTCTGTCTTCCACAAATGCAGTGGCAGTAAGTATTTTTAATTTAAAAAAATATTTTGACAATAAACACCAACAAATCAATACTATCAGAAAAAGAAAGGAAAGACAATACAAACAAAAACAGCAACAACAACAAAAAACCATTGATTTTAAACTTAGTTCTATACAAAAATGATTAGATAGAATCCCTTTAACAGCATAATGGTCTTAAAGAGATGAGACCCAAAATGTTAATTGATGTGTTGGTGGACCTCACAACGATTGTTGCTCAGATGTTGATGACATAAAAGAGCAAACTGTGGCAAACTTGGATTGTTGTGTTTGGGTTTTTTTAAGTTTTCCCCTTAGCCTTTTGGATTCTACAGAGCAGCTCTTCACATATGGTCCAACCAGCATCAAAATGAAAAATCTTTCAGTGTTTTCCATGTTCTTGGCATCTTTAACTGTGCAGACTTCAGCAATGTAGTAATAACTACTTTATGTTAAATATTTGCATTTCTACTTTCAAAAATGGTTAATAATAATAAAGCTGGTCTGGGATTTAGCTATTGATGAACTATTTTCTTCAAGAAATCAAATACTTTTTTCCCCAGGAGGCTGCCAACCTACAGCTTCCAAGGACCACAGGGGCATTTGCTCTGGGTCCATTAATAGTTTGCCAGAGGGAAGAGCCAAGAGATCCTATCTCCCTTCCTCCCTCCCTTCCTTCCTTCCTTCCTTCCTTCCTTCCTTCCTTCCTTCCCTCCCAAAGCTGAAGCACATCAGCTGCAATTTCCAGTGTGCCTCTCAGTGAATATTTGACAGGATTAGGGTGGTTGTACAGGGTTAGTTAGGGAAGAATTGGGGGGAATTGTAAAGTTTTGTCTCTCTTCTCACCAGAGTTTGCAACTTGCATCATGTCCAAATACTTTCTCCAGCATATGAAACTGAAACATTAATAGCACATTAATGTTTGCCCACAATAATATTTCCTTTTGTCAGTATTGCTACTCTTCTCCCACTACCACTCCTTGATCATGCTTTGTCATTTCTCTGAACTCCCTCCAGCCATTCAGTATCTTTCTGGTAATGAGGTGTTTAGGGGGGAAATGAAATATGCCAAGTCTGGAGACTTATCATAGTCATAGAAAATAATTTTGAGTATTTCATATGAAGTGTCTGTGCAGTGATAAGATATAAAATGACTTATCACACCAAGTGGATTTTAGAGTTGGCTGTTGGAGGCAGAACTGCTATTTCAGAGCAATCCAGAAGCTGGTTCCTTTATATAATTATGCTATTTCAATTTCAGGAAGCTTCTTTGACATATGCTATTGGTATTTTTAAAAAAACACTACTGCTTTAAAAGTCTGCTCCTATGGTATATTCAGAAAAGCAAGTAAAGGCCTAAGCAGACTGCCAGAAATAGTGCACATTAAATTGAGGCACTGCCCTGGCTCAGTGCTAGGGAATCATGGGAACTGTATTTTTTTTCTGGAACATTGAGCCTTCTCTGTCAGAGAGCTCTGGTGCCACAATAAATTACAGTTCCCATGATTCCCTAGCACTGAGCCAGGGCAGTGCCTCAATTTAATGTGCACTATTTTTGGCAGTCTGCTTAGGCCCTAAGAGAGTGGACAAAGGTCTCTACGCAGTGCAATGTTGTGAGTGAATATTGTTCTGGTTTATCCAAACAGGGCAGTACTGGTTTAGCCAAACAATTGAACAAAGCATTCTGTAAGTCAGATATGGGCAGCAAAGAGGGTCTGCTCAAGGACAGAAGAGGGTTGTTATATTAATATACTAATGATAACCACATCTTTGTTATTGCTTTGTATTTACATCCCAGGTGAAGCTGTGACAATCTGAATTGTTATCTGGAGTTCATAATGAGCTAGAAGCTGTACCGTACAGTCAGTATCAACCCATTTAAGACTGAGGATCAGACATTACTTAAGGGGAATGCATATTCCTTGTGATTAACCTGTTTTCTCTCCTAGCATGGGTTTTCTTCAGAAATACATTTTCTCAGCAACCAGACTTACATATTGAGCCTTTTTTTAAACCTTGCAATGACAAATCACAAAACAAAATCAAAAACTGTAAATGCAAAATTATATATGTGAGGACAGTCATGTGTTATGACAAACAGACATAATTCAGTACATAACAGAACATCTTTTCTAAAGCATATCAGTATATGATCTAGTTTGACACTAAGGTACTGTTAGTAATAAAATGATTAGGAAACATTTGGACCACTTCTGGTGGAGTTGCATTCTCCTTAAATCAGGAGTGTAGCAAAAGCTACAGTTCAGTAGTGGACAGTGAGTGAGAAGCTACATGTGATCAATGGGATGAGTTATTGCTGGCAGGAATGGGGTATGAGCTTCCTTCTTTTATACACATAGCCTTCCTTACACCAAAATAAAATTGCCTCCTTCCTACACCTACTCCACCCCTTTGTTCTCCTCTTCCCCTACACTCCCTAGAAGCCAGGTAGCTCCACCTAAGGTGGTTGTAGGGAGAAGCAAGTCTCCATTCTTTCTCATGTGCCTTTAATTCCAGCTGTCATTCATAACTGGGGGAAAGACTTTAGATGTTCCTATTAGATGTGTGGAGGGGGAACTATTGAAAAGGAGTTGATTCTATGGACAGAAACCCATGGGCAGAAAGTGAAGTATGGGGGTTGCAGACTGCCAGAAATAGTGCAAATTGAGTCCACTTTTAGGGTTAGGGTTAGGGAATCATGGGAACTGTATTTTATTGTGGCACCAGAGTTCTCTAACAGTGAAGGCTCAATGTCTCGGGGGGGGGACAATTCCCATGATTCCCTAGCACTAACCCTAACCCTAACCCTAATAGTGGACTCAATTTGCACTATTTCTGGCAGTCTGCAACCCTCCTATGTCTCAGCAGCCCATCCAGTGGGCTCTTATTGCCTCACAACTTCTCCCAAAAGAATGTCCCTTTGCAACTAATACAATGTGGCCTCCATATCTGTGGGGATATATCTCAGACTTACCTTGGAAATTTGAAACTGTGGATAATAGCAAACTGTTTAAATGGATGACATCTAGAGGAGGCTGACCATTGAATCACACTGGAAAATCTAGGACCACCAGTGAGACTCTGTGGTCAACTTCTGGCAAAAGCATACCATAGAATCATGCCGAAGAACCTAGAAAATGCCTAGAAAGAACATGCTATTTTGTATGTGGGTAAGAGATAACAATGAATTTTTGCCTCGCAAGTTAAATTTCAAAGGAAAATAGAGGGTAGAATAAATCATAGCCTCCACCTCCTCCACCACTGTAATTTTTGGCTACATGACCATATCCTCAGTACTTAGTCGCTGGTGGCTTCCACGTCAGGAGGAGAGGGAATCCTACTTGGGTTTTAACCTAAAGTGTAAAGGAGCTATCAAGGTGCCAAACTCTGTAACCAAAATGACCATAAGTCTTTTGGACTAAAATCTGGGGTGCATTCCCCATTCTACTGCCACTGGATCCATGTGGCATTATAGTCTAAGGGCCTTTGCAGACTGCTAGAAATAGTGCAAATTGAGTCCACTTTAACTGCCCTGGCTCAGTGTTAGGGAATCATGGGAACTGTATTTTTTTCTGAGACATTGAGCCTTCTCTGTCAGAGAGCTCTGGTGCCACAGTAAACTACAGTTCCCATGATTCCCTAGCACTGAGTCAGGGCAGGTAAAGTGGACTCAATTTGCACTATTTCTGGCAGTCTGCAAAAGCCCTAATAGTGTGAACCCATTTTCTATGTTCCTCAAAGTCAGTTTTAGCTCAGGCAGTGGTCTTTCTTTATGTTAATACTGGTAAATATCAAACCTCTGCCCTAATTTCCCTGTTTCTAAGGCAGATCTTCCTTTTGAACATAATGGCTTGCTGAGCACTGAAAATCAGACTGGAGTCTTTAGTTCTTATCTATTTCATAGAATCACCATATTGTCAATATGACACCAGCATAAGGCAGAATACTGTGTGAATTGTAACCTATAGCTAAGTGAAGAGTTACATATAATATATTTTAAAGCAAGATAGATGAGTTTTATTAATGTTTCTGCTCATCTAGTTTGTACTGATCACCGTCTTGTTCTGCCTTTGAAAGGGTAAGAGTTAACTACCGTACTTTTCGGCCAACACAAAAGAAGTGTCTTATGTGCCAAGGAAATAAAAAATAAATAGATGAGCAATAGGCTGTTGACCACAGGCTTCCACCAAGGAAAGACTGCTAACTGCTCCTCTGATGCAAGTCCAAAATAATAAATTAATGCAATCAGATGAAAAGTAAAATAATAATCATAATAAAATTATTTGTTTTGGGATTTCCCCTACCTTCTCCAAAGAATGTCTTCACTGTTCCACCATGAAAGGCTTTGTTTCTTTCTTATTTCACATCATATTGACTTCTGGTCTAAATTACTAGAAGTTCTACATAGGCCACAGACCCTTATAGGAGTTAGACAATGCAGACTGAAGTTGCTGAATCTTCCAGGTAGTTTTACAGCATTGAAAGGATAAAGGGAAATAAAATCACTTGTTTAAGCACAAAATGATGTCAGGGCAAAGCAGAATAGGAATGGACCAGCTTCTTCTTGTTTCTTCCCCCGGTCACCCTTCCAAATCTGCTATCACACAAGATGAAACGACATGCAGAAGTGGAATGTTAGAACTAAATTCCCAAAATGAGTATTTTTCAGCTTTTTGAAAGGTTTGTTTTTGTGTTTGGGGGATTCCCACACACACAAACGCACATGTCCACATTCAGCAAAAGCAGAACACCCATGGGAGCAAAAGAGAGAGAGAGAGAGAGAGAGAGAGAGACAGCTTGAACTGAGCAAGAAGGGGAAATAAACTAAAATTTACTACTAAACATTCTAGTGCCAGGAGCTGCAGACATTTCTCTCTCGCTCTCTCTGTCTGCTTCAATCATAGTTTACAACTCACTGTCATCCGCACCAGTGGAAGTTTAAGAGCTGGGAAATATCAGTGATGGGGAACAAGTGAGGTGGTGGGAAGGAAGAGGAATCACAGCCAGAGGAAAAAAGTATGCCTGGATCTGCATGAAAATGTCCATCATATGCATTGAGTTGGCTCACTTGCAGAACTGGTGCAGGGAGAAAGAGTAAGAAAGGAGTGACATACACCATCCCAAGTACCGTTGCTGGCCATTATTAATGAGCTGTGATTGGAGAAGACATGAGTAATTCCACAGTGAACAGATTTTTGTTGTTCATTAAAAGTTTGAAAATGTTCTACTTAGAAACCAACAAGTTGTATCCAAGAAACTGTCAGTTGCCCTTATCAGGATTGGCTCTCAAATCTTGAACCACTGCCCAGAAGTCCATTGGATGACCTTGATCTCCGTGATTTCTACTAGTACAATGATATCTATAAATAATGCATTAAATTGTCTTTAATATGCTGGCATGATATCATTTGCCAGACTGCTTCCAGTCCCCTGGTTTATTTTATATATTTATTTAGCCATGTTTCCTATAGTTCCTGTATTTTTTAAAAAAAAACAAAAAACTTTTAACCTCTTTAATGTAAGGTAGTAATTCCCAAGCTTTGATCCTGCAGGTGCTTTGTACTTCATTTCCCAGAAGCCCTAACCACCTTGGCCAACAGTCAGGAATTCTTGGACAGGAAGTCCAAAACATCCGGAGTACCAAAGTTTGGAAACCACTTAAGGGCTTTCTCCATAGTCCTATCCCCATTTACCTTAGATCAAACCCCATTAAATTCAAAGAGTCTTATGGCCAAGTAGAGATATATCTTATTGTGTTGTAAATATTAAGTTTTCAACCATTGTTTGTCTTTAGTTTCCATCAAGCAAACTGGTAAAAGCGATGGCTGGGAGAAAGAGCAAAAGAAATGGAAAAAATAGTAGAGGATATTGTTCCAACACTCCCATCTTTAGCTAAATGTGCTTTAAACGCTGTTTACTGCATATTATGCCTTAATAGTACCTTTAATGTAAACCAGCATTCAAAGTACTGTACAAAGTATTTAATTACATACACAAGAATACAGTTGTATGCAATTATATAGAAGGAAGGGGGTGTAATGTCTAACTGGTAAACCAAGCAGCCATTATATTTTTAGATTGTGTTTCCTCATTGAGCCTCCAAATTAACAGTATCTTATGTACAAGCCTTATTTACAAAGGCTGAGTTGCCATGTCAGTGCACTAGAATGTGGTTTAAATCAAACCAATTTGCTCAACAGAAAGAGCCTCTTCTAGTGCAAAGTCCTCCCCCTGCATATTACACGTTCATGTGGAACTGAACTTTTTCACATGTTGACTTTTGTGCTGAAATTTGCATGGCTAATGAAGATAAAATCACATTTCAAGCCCTGGCCATAAATCAGAAAGAAACATGTAAGCACATTTTGGTTTAAAGGCTGTGGGGAACTCTGCCATCCCATATCTAACCACAAGACACAACTCAGCAAAACTGCCAAGCCTTGGAGCACTGCAAACTGTGTCTAGCTGGGCATGGGGAAGTTGTCTAATTAGAACAAATTAAATCATAGGTAGAGACTAATAGTATCTCTTTCACTCGGGGGGGGGGGGGGAAATGTTGCTGAACTACAACTTCCAATAACCTAACCAGCATAGCTACAGGTGAAAAATGAGGGGAGATGTAGTACAGCAACATCTGGGGGCCACATAGTTCCCACCCTGCTTTATATACTTTTATACTCTGAAGGCACCAGATCCCATCTGATCTTGGAAGCTAAGCAAGATCAGACCTGGACAGTACTTGAGTGGGAAACCATGCAGGAATATAAGGTGTGTGGGCTACATTTCAGAGGAAGGAAATGGCAAAACCATCTCTTGAGTATTCCATGTCTAAGAAAATCCTATGAAATTCATGGGCTAGCCATAAGTCAACAGGTGACTTACACACAACCATATTTCATTCGATGTAATTTAGGGGCTGTACAGTCCAGCTACAAGGGCCAGCCTGGGGGTGGAATAGGGGCATGGTGACCGCACACCAACCACCCTGACTCTACCCCCACCTCATCCTCACACTGCCTACCCAAACAGATGGCGGGCAGTGTCAGGGTGTTTCCTTGGCGCAACATTCATACACGCTGTGCCAAAAGAGCACTGAAAAGCTGCTGCTGTGGCAAAACCAGCTTTTTGTCACTCTAAAAAGGAATGGCATTTGCCAGCTCTTTTTAGAGTGGCAAAGTGCCAGATTGGGGCCACGGCATGTGGTTTCTGTGGCCCCGATCCAGCACTCCCGGGGGGGGCACAGAGCCATCCCTTAGGGACTGTCTGTTGAGCCCATTAGTGGTTGGGACTAGAGCAGGCTTTTACTAGTCACATGATCTAGGAGAGGGCTTGCTCATAGTAAATAAAGGACTCTATAGAAATGTTTGATTATTCAAGTCACAGAATTTCTTCAAACTAGTCTGATTAGTTCAGTGTTAATGCAGCTTCTTTCTTCCTAAAACATAGTGACTTTCTTTAACCATGATCTAGTTTCAATGGACTATATGTTTGGCCTAGGCCCAGGCTAAGAGATTCACAGGACAGGCCCTTCTCTCAGCCTCAACACCCTCCAAAGCATTTCTTGTAGGGACACTGACAGGATCTTTTCAAATTGTTTTTAATAAGTTGTTGGACTGCTTTTAAACTGCTTTTATTGTGTTCTGACTACCATAATGTGCTCTACATGGGGCTGCCCTTGAACTATGTTTAGAAACTACAGCTACTACAATCAGCAGGCTCTTTTCAGGTGTGTGATTTAGAGATCATGTAACACTGACATTACAAGAACTGTACTGGCTTCAAGTTTGTTTCCAAGCTCCATTCAATGTGTTGAGTTTGACCAAGAAGAAATTTGACTCGTATGGTGGGTACACATGAAATTACTTTCTCTGTAGAACTTTGGAAACCCCTCCAAAAGGAAGTCAAGCTGATTCCATTCCTTTTTAATTTCTGGGGGGCAGCTAAGATTCTGGCCAGAATCCTACATCAGGGAGAGGTAGCATAAATGCTCCACAGGCAGAACAATGCAAGTCTACTTGATGCATCGCCAACCCCAACCCACCTTTTTTCATACCACCCTGCTATCCCAATTTGGCACGGACTGTATCATGTAATCCTCTCTCATCCCACTTTTTCAGCTGCTTTTAAAATGTTCCAGTTTCTCTCTCTTTCTCCCACTTTCCCCCTTTGTACTTGGCTTACTTCAAATGCTACAAACTGCAAACACTCTAAGCCTTTCCTGGCTTGTGTGTTCTTTCTCAAGAATAACCTTTGCTATCTTGACCTCACTCTGATGTTGTGCAGCCATTTGTGTCCCAGTTTTCATCTGTGAAATGTCAGAAGGTTTGCTTTTCAGTCCTGTAGCTTCCTCTAACATGCCTATTTCTGTGGAGGACTGCAGGGGATCAACAGTGCTGTGGGCAGCCATTTCCTTTCACTACAGATAATGTAACTTGTAGCATGGTGGAGTGGTTTGAATGCTGGATTGCAACCCTGGAGACTAGGGTTCGATTCATAGCTCAGCCCTGAAACTCACTGGCTGACTTTGGGTGAGTCACACTCTCTCAGCCTTGGGAGAAGGAAATAGCAAACCTCCTCAGAACAAATCTTGCCAAGAAAAGCCCATGATAGTCTTGCCTTAGGGTCATTATAAGCTGGGAATGACTTGAAGGCACACAACAACAAAATGTGGCAGGCATCTGCATGTACCTCTCAGGAGTCTTCAGGAGGGCCCTGCAGGTGACATCCTTCCAGCCCCTCCAGCTAAAGGGAAGTAGCTGCACGCATCTGTGCTAATGGAGCCCTGGTGGTGCAGTGGTTAAATGCCAGTACTGCAGCCATTTACAGCCACAAGGTTGTGAGTTTGATCCCAGGCAGGGCTCCAGGGTTGACTCAGCCTTGCATCCTTCCATAGGTTACTAAAATGAGTACTCAACTTGTTGGGGACAATTAGCTTACACACTGTAAACCGCTTAGGGAATGCTTAAGTGCACTGATAAGTGATATAGAAATATATTGCTAATCCCTACACTCCCCTGACAAGGAAATGGCTGTGTTGGGGGGGGGGGCTGAAAAGGTGGGTATTTGGTGGGGTGATTGTTGTTGTGTAACCACCAAAATAACTCTTACAATAGCAGAAAATGTACCTAGGCTGTCATAATTCTTCAACACCCTGCTCTTCTACAGTTCTTCAAACCGGGGATGGCTGCTCTGATTGTTTTAACTGTCTCTGTTTTCAAATTATTTTTGAGGAGTGGTTTGAATCTGGGTTTTTTTAAGGTTTGATTCATGTATTTAATTTTTTTTAAAAAAAAATATCCATGGTACATCACCTCAAAGGCCCTGGTGAGGTGATCAGTGATTGTTAATACCTTAAATAAATACACAAAGGAAAGGGGCATACAAGACAACAAACAGAACAATGTATTGGTTGTAGCATGCCACTGTTTCTTTCATCTTTTTAAAATTTCTCCTTTTTTGTTTGAGCAGGCATTTTGTTGGGAAATCCAATCATCAGGTCCATGATTTTACACATGTACTAGAAACATAAAGTAGTTCATCAAAGGTCAACCAAGGAAGCTCTGACAGTGAGAGTACATAGCTGACAAACAGCCTGCATTGTGCAGCAGAAAAATAGACCCTCCTTGCCAAGATTTTTGAAATGGAGCTTCCAAACTCCGATGGCAGCCCTCATGCCACAGAAACGTTGGCTGGCCAGCCCACAATTTCACTTATCTGAATGGCCTGGGAGAGCAGCAAAATTGGGCAGAAATCAGTTTGAATAAATGGACTTGCTGTTTTCATCAGGTTACACTGACCTGGAAAGCTATTTTGAAGCTGAATAATACCATTTGAAAAACTGACACTGGGGACAGACAATAGCTTTTCAGAAAGTTGAAAGTGATATAAGAAAGGCATCCTCCCCCCCCCCCCAGGTTTACATTCTCATTTATTTTCTTCTATTGTCATCTTTGGTCAGGCAGATGGTTTAGGTGTCTGATGTGCTGCAAATTATTCTTATTATTCTTATTCTTATGTCCATTTGGCTGGAGACCACATTAGAATGAGTATAGAGTTTTATAAAGTTATTTTTTGGACTACAGCTCCCAGACTTCCTCAGTCAGCCTGGCCATATGGCTGGGAGGTTCTGGGAACTGAGTTCAAAAATAACTTTTCCAATCTTTGGATAATTGTACCATATTCAGCAGTGCAAAAAGAAAGAAAGAAAGAAAGAAAGAAAGAAAGAAAGAAAGAAAGAAAGAAAAGCTATTACCTGCTTTTGAACTTCAAAAATTTCAGCTATGAGAATACCCCTAAAGCAAAATTCCAAATAGTGCAAGTAAATCAGCAATAGGGTTAGCAAAGTAAAACAGGTACATGAGAGACAACTTGGGGGGAAGCAGACTGGCGGCTCTGTGCCGCCCCGGGAAGGTGCGCCGCGGGACCAAGGCATCCTCATGCCTCGATCCCGCGGCGCACCGTCAGCGCCCCAAGAAAGGAGCACTAAAATAGTGCTCCTTTTATACGTCGCCGGAAGTGCGCCCCAAAAGCGTGAGGTGCACTTTCGGTGACCCTTCCGCCGCAGCGTGTGCGGACGCTGTGGCGGGAGGTTGCCCCCGGAGCGCTGGCCGTGCGGAGGGCCAGCGGCTCTGAGGACGACCTCGGGAGGAGGAAGGGGCGCCGAGCGTGCGGCTGCCCCTCCCCTTCCTTGCGCCGAGGACGGCTTTTTAAGCCGTCTGCCGAGGCAGTTAGAGAAGCTAACCTTCCTCAAACAGCACAGTTGGGCTCCAGGATTTCAGGAGGAAGAGAATGGCCTCTTATCTTCCAACATTTCACAGATGAAAACAAGGATAAGTGTGGCCAAGCCACATCAGAATGTGATCAAGGTGGCAAAATGATCTATGAGAAAGAACAGACGAGGTAAGAGCAACTGGAGTAGTTTGCTTTTGTCTGAACCCACTGGAAAAAGATACGATTCCACTCTTTGCTCTCCTCTCTCCCTTGCTGAGTTAACTGACTACAAACTACTTTTCCAGTTTGAACTCAGATTGTAGCAATTGGAGTAAGCTGAGGGCACAGGAGAGGAAGAGAGCGTAACTGTGACATTTTAGGCCAGCTAAAAAAAGTAGGGTGACAGGGGATTAACTGGGACAGTTGGAAGATATGGGAGCAGACTTCTGTAGGTGCATGGATAGGGTTGTCATGCATAAGAAGGGAAAGGTTCCTGTTCCCTTACTGGGTGTGCAGAAGCAGGAATTTCAGCAAACATTACTTGTGTGACAAGCCACATTGACACTCCTTCATGCCCAATAAAAAGAATGAGAGAGAGACAATAACTTTAATGCCTCCTTCTGTCCTTATAAACATTTTCACCTCTGGGGTAGAGAGCAAGTTTCTCCAAGCAGTGTCATCTCACAAATATTTAATCCATCACCAGAGACATTTGTTTTTGGCAGCAGTAACAAACTGTTCAGACTGAAATTGGAAGTGTGCAGGCATTATTATTTGTACTATTCTACAACTCAACTTTAATAGCTAGAAAATAATTTATGACCCTGACAGATTACCACTACCCAGAATATTTCAGAACCCTCTTTTTTCTGAGAAGAGATACTATGTTCTGTTCTGTGACTAATCTGAAAGGTAATTTGAAAGGTAGTGGAACAAGTGCTTGTTCTGTACTGAGAAGATCTTAGAAGATGTCAGTATCCTAGGAGCTGTTGTCCAAAAAAAATGACTTTTGCAAACTGTGCAAAATGCCTATAAAACTGACCTTTCCCCTGAGATATATTTTCAAAAAAACGTCAGGACTCCATATGAGACTGTAGTTTGCTTTCTCTTTGTACCCTCCACTGTCCTGATTTCACAGAGACAGTCCCAATTAATCCTCTTTCGTCTGCCTTTTTCAGTTGCCAGTTCCCTTCTCCTCCTCCCGCTTTCTCCCTTTGCCTCCTGTGTACTTCATTTGGTAGAAACTAAAGTGCAAAAGTAATTTGTATTCAATTAATTCAGTGAAGGGGAGGACAGGGGAGATGAATTCTTGCCCTTCCCAGCAGGCTCAGGCAAAAGTAAACTGCTGCAGCCTCTCCTAGTTTGTGTGCTCTTCCTCATCAATAACTTTTGCCATCTTGACACTCTGATGTTGCTGCTCTCAGTTTTCATCTGTGAAAATGTTGGATGATGAGCCTCTTTCTTTCAATCTGCATTATCCATGGAACAAAAAGGCACACACTTTCACTGCAAAGCTGCATTTCCAGGTCCCCTTCCCCCATTTCTCTGCTGAACCACTGCTAAACAGAGCAGGCACATGATTGACTCTATGGCCACAAGAAAACCTAGCTGCCATTTGTCAAAGAGAATCCCCACCACCCACATATACAGCTCATGATACCAGCCAAATTTGTGAAGGACGCTACCAGGGTTTTGCAACTCACTCACCAGAGAAAGGTAATGTGAACGTAATTGCTGATGTACCATATTCTCAACATATAATACATACAACTGTGTGTGTGTGTGTGTGTATTAAAAAAAATTCTATAAGTAAGAATATTCAGGAATGGTACTTTTTAAAAAAGGCATCTGTAAAATAAAGCCGCTTATTCAGCCTTTCTGAACAAGCCACATAAACATAATGCAAATTACATGTATTTTCTCCATGTGTTTAAACACAAACCAAAAAAAAACAAAAAAACTGGGGGAAGGGATGCACTTAGCAAATGAGTTCATAAACTGAAGTCTTACTGCCATCTAGTGAGAGACTGATTGGCCGAACATTAATTCTACATGTATGTCAGGCAGTCAAGGACAGAGCTGGCTGGAAGAAATTATTCAGCTGCAGAATACCACAAAGTAGATAGCATTTTTCAGAGGTATCCTTCATGCTGGCATTGTTATTTACCAATCACTGCTTTCTTTTGTTTCCCAGAAACCTCTGCCTTTACTATTACTAGCTTCCCAGTCTTGAAGATTTTTTTTTTTTAAATTCCACTCTAGCTTGTCTGCAGACCTAGGATGAAAAATACATGTACCGGTACTTGTTTCCATTTAAACAGATAGTTGCTCTCTTCTGCAAAAAGTGTGTCAACCCAGCCTGCTGTATTGCTAGATATGAGACAGTGACGCTTATAGAGCCCTTTTTAAAAAAAGCAAAATCAGGAAAAAAATGTTTACCATCTTTCCGCTTCAGCACAGACTTATGCTATAAGAGAAACAGCTTATATTTCACCATAGGTTCAAGGTACTAGACTGCATCTGCATTGCAGAAATAATCCAGTTTGATACCACTTTAACTGCCATGATTCTATGCTATGAAATTTTGTGAACTGTATTTTGTGGTGGCATCAGAGCTCTGCAGATTATTTCTGCCATGAGAATGCAGCTTCTGATATGGAACTGGTTTTCTCAGTACATCAGTAATACCCTTCACTGTAAGCTGACAATTTCCTGGGCTGTTTCATCCATTGGTCCCCTTTCCTCCAGTGTCTAAGACCCCACCATCTAAACTGAAGGCAGATTAGTAGTTGCTTTGAAGAGAAATGAAACCTGGCTACTTTGTGACACCATGTCTCAAGTTTCTTCCATTTTCCTGGCCTTCTGTCCCCTTTTATTTGGAGGGGATAGATAGAGTAATTCTGCCTTAATGAAAGGAAAATATAAACTGAGTTCTCATTTCCAGGATGAAGAAGTTCATATGTATGGGGAACAATACCAATAACCATCTTTCAAAACTGAATGGAAAAATAAGAAATCTGTGAGATGAGTACCGATTGGAGTAGCATAATCCTCTTAAGCAATGGAGAATGAATTGTTGAAAACAATTAGCCTTAGTGAGATACAGAGGTCCTTTCCCTCAAAACTCAAAAGTGCCTGGGACACCTGTATAGCAGTTACCAGGAACCAAGTTACATTGGTTTTCTGCCTCGGAGCCACTCACCCCTTGGATCATGGGCTGAAGGAGAGCAAACTCAGACTGGTAAATGCTTACTTGAAAAATAATGGAGGTATTCAAGTAGTTGGTGTGAGACATCTTCTTTATTGGTATTCCAGGAAAACATTTGCCTGTAGCTTAGCTATTCCTTCTGCGAGGATTCTTCTCAAGATCAATATTTTTAGTTTTTTCTTGCTTCTTAGGAATACATATGAAAATCTATATCACACAAAACACAATGATTGGAGAAACCAGAAAACTGAAAATAATAAACAAAAGGAGCGTCCACAAATGCTGCCTGCCTGCTATTAAATTGTTGTACCATAATTTTTCAGTAATCTTTTATATTCACCCCTAAAACACTTTTGTGCTGGGCAGTGTGGAAGTGAGAGGTGTGAGGGTTATTTATTGCCTTAGGTGGGGTGAATGTTGGATTTATCAAGTCTCAGTTGTCATTTTATGGAATATGAAAATCTTTTTCATCAGAATACAAGGAAAAATTATCTCCATGGCTCATCAGTTTTCTTAAGAAGACTATTTCTGGCCCAGAGTGATTGAAGAGTGTTGACGTCCTGCACATGTCTGCTGGCTTGACACTTTTTTGACATTTCTAAACAACAGCTCTCTCACACACACACACTCACACACATACACACACCCTACGGCTTTTTAAAATCTTTTAAAATCTTGCAAAATGGAAGCCAATCAGAGAGAGACCAAAAGAAAGAGAACCAGGTTTGGCCTGTCAGCCAGCTGGAAATGTCAGCACAGTGGACATGATGTATGCACCTACTAGAAAAAAGGATGAGATGAGAAAGGGAAAGAGACACAAATACACATAAATATACCTTTAACAGAAAGAAAGGCAAAGCAAAGAAAGCCAAGAACTACAACATGTTAAGGCTATCTCTTCCACAGACAAATTCACCTTGTCACCTGGGAGCATTATGTAATGTCTGCTGAAAAGAAGGAACTTAAAAGTAACTGGTGTGGCAATGGTTTCCATTGCAAAGCGAAATGTTGGTCCTGGTGATTTTCTTAATATATATAATAGCTTTTTTTAAAAGTTTAGTTAAATGAGTTTACACAGGGGGCAAAATAATGAGGTGATGAAAACATATAATCATTTAACCAGTCTGGTTCTTAACCTAAAAATAAAACAGCTGCTTGAGGGGAAAGCTGTCGGCTTTGGGAATGTGCTGAGAGGGATGTTTAAACATTTCCCTAATGTCACAATCCTGTTGAGAACCCCCCTCCCCAGGTTTTATTCCCCCTAGGAAATAAAGGTGCCACTGGTGTGCAAAGTGAACATATGTAGCCACTATCATTTGCCTTAAGCTGCAATGATCTTAATGGAATTGGGAGAAAGCTGGACCCCCTCCATTTTTCTGTAACTCTTTTAGAGTTGTTCTTGTTATAATTATTCATATCTTGCCTTTTCACTAGTTTGGGACACAGCTTACAACAGATTTTTAAAATACTGTAGTTAAACATTCGCAAAATACAAAAGTTAAAAATGATTAAAATACCAAAGAATTTTTAAAAAAACAGTTTAAAACATGAACCATAAAAAACATCACACAAAATAACAGATGAAAAGGCTAGCACATCATATAAGACCTATCCTGCCTTAACAATCAGTCCTCAAAGGCCTGTTAAAATAGAAAACTATCCAGTTGTTTATGGAAAGAGAGTAGAAAAGATGCCAATCTAACTTCTCTACTATGGGAGTTCCAGAGTCTGGAGGAAGCTATTAAGAAGATCCTCTCACATGTTCTTATCAGATGTACTTCCAAGGATGCTGGGACAGAGAGAAGGCACTCCCCAGAGATCTCAAAACATAAGCAGGTTCATAAAAGAGAATACAGTCCTTCAAACACCCTGAATCCGGGTTATATAGAGGTTAATAGGTCAAAACCAGCACTTTGAATTGTGCCCAGAAATGAATTACATTCATCAAAATTCTACAGGTGTATCAGTGCTACATCATTATATCAATTTCATACCATTTTAATTACTAGGGCTCCATCCTAAGGAATACTGCAGTTTATAGGCTGGTGATGTATTTAAAAAGCCCTAGTGTAGTGACCTGAATTTGGGAGTTCCTCTCAAGCAGAATTAATGGGGTACAAAATGATTTAATGGTGTTATGCAGATGTACGGTACTCTTCAGAGCAACAGACTTCTGCATCTGTTCAAAAGCAGTATTGTATTTACTATTGCTAAGTCACCTGCCATATAGCTGAACTTATGGTATTGAAAATTAAGTCCTGTAAATAACTAAGGAGATTATTGTACACAGAAATAAAGTGTCCTTTCACTGATGGGATAAGGTCACCTTACAGGTTGCTATTGAGTGTTATAGGACACAAAAATGCCGCCAAAGCCACCAGGTCACTACAACCCATCTCCCAGCCACACTTAGCCCACGAATTTTGGAGCATGGAAGCTGCTGCTTCTCATTCTGTGATCTAGTTCAACCAAAAAAAAAAAGGAAAAAAAGAGAAAAATGTGAAGTCAAAGGCTTTCACAGCCAGCATCCATAGATTTTTGTGGGCTTTTCAGGCTGTGAGGCTGTGTTCTAGAAGAATGTATTCCTGACGGTTCACCTGCATCTGTGGCTGACATCTTCAGAGAATGGTGGCATGGAAGTGTGTGGGGTATATACACTGCGTGACCCTTGGTTGAGAGGATTAGCATGTAAATCTGTGTATTGTTTTGTTGAGGCAAGGCCTCAGGGTGGGAAGATATGTGAGGAGGATTGGTTTCTATTTAATTAATGGTCCATTGTCTGCTGGGAATTAGCATGTAAATTAGCATGTAAATCTGTGTATTGTTCTGTTGAGGCAATGTCTCAGGGTGAGAGGATATGTGATACACAGTCACACAGTATATATACCCCACACATTTCCATGCCACCATTCTCTAAAGATGCCAGCCACAGGTGCAAGTGAAATGTCAGGAATACATTCTTCTAGAACAGGGGTAGGCAACCTTTCCCCTTTAAGGGCTGAGGGACTTCAGCTCCCAGAGGCCTCAGCCATGTTGGCCAATAGTCCCATGTTAGCCAATAGTTCCTGGGATTCTGGGAGCTGAAGTCCCTCGGCCCTTAAAGGGGAAAGGTTGCCTACCCCTGTTCTAGAACATGGTCTCACAGCCCAAAAAACCCACAAAAACCTATAAAAAGGAAATACTTTCTGTTTTTAAGTGCCATCAAGTTGAATTCAACTTATGGCAACCCCATGAATGAGAGGCCTCCAAATCACCCTATCATCAACCACCCTGTTCAGATCTTGCAGGCTCAGGGCTGTGGCTCTCTTGATTGAGTCTATCCATCTGGATAAATTTCTTCTTTTCTTGCTGCCATCTACCTTACCAAGCATTATTGTCTTTTCGCATGAGTCATGTCTTCTCATTATATGTCCAAAATATGACAGTCTCAGTTTAGTCATCTTGGCTTCTGGGGAGAGTTAAGGCTTGATTTGATGTAAGACCCATTTATTTGTCTTATTAACAGCCCACAGTATCTGTAGGATTATCCTCCAACACCACATTTCAAATGAGTTGATTTTCTTCCTATTGCCTTTCTTCACTGTTCAGTTTTCACAACCATAAGTAGAAACTGGAAATATGATGGCATGGACAATTCTAACTTTAGTATTCAATTATACATCTTGACACTTCAGGATCTTGTCTAGTTCCTTGACAGCTGCCCTTCCAAGTCATAGTCTTCTTCTGATTTCTTCACTGCAGTCTCCATCTCCAGCTGAATAATGACTGAGCCAAGGTATGGAAAATCTTGAACTATTTTGATGTCTTCATTGTCTACCTTAAAGTCATGCAAATCATCCGTGGTCATTACATTTGTTTTTTAATGTTCAACTGTAAACCTGCCTTTGCACTTTCTTCCTTGACTTTCTTCTGTAATCATTCCAAATCTTTGCTATTTTATGCTAGTAGTATGGTGTCATCTCCATATCTTAAATTGTGGGTTTTCCTTCTTCCAGTTTTCACAGCTCCTTCCTCTGAGTCTAATTTTGCTTTACTTATGATATGTTCAGCAGACATGTTAAACAGATAGGATAATAAAATGCAACCTTGACTGAGCCCCTTGCCAATTGGAAACCATCCTGTTTCTCTGTATTCTGTCCAGGTCCTGTGTACAGATTATGCATCAGGACAATCAAATGCTGTAGCACACACATTTCTTAAAAGTGATCCATACCTTTCCATGATCTACAATCAAAAGCTTTGCTGTAATTTGTAAAATGCAGTCTAATTTTCTTCTGAAATTCATTGGTGTGCTCCATCATCCAATATAGGTTTGCAATATGATTGCTAGTGCCCCTTCTTGAAACCAGCATGGACATCTGGCATTTCTTGCTCCATATTTGGTAATATGATTTTGAGCATCACTTTGCTTGCATGGGAAATTAATGCAATAGTCCTGGGGTTATTGCAATCCCTGGTGTCCCCTTTCTTGGAGACTGGAATGTATTTCTACTCTATGGGTCATTGTTTTCTTTTCCATATTTGTTGATAAATTTAAGTTAGAACTAAAATAGATTCTATCTCTGTAGCTTGGAACAGCTCTATTGGTATGTTTATAGGGCCTTTACAGACTGCCAGAAATAGTGCAAATTGAGGCCACTTTAACTGTCCTGGCTCAGTGCTAAGGAATCATGGGAACTGTATTTTATTGTGGCACCAGAGCTCTCTGGCAGAGAAGGCTCAATGTCCTAGAAAAAAAATACAATTACCATGATTCCCTAGCACTGAGCCAGGGCAGTTAAAGTGGCCTCAATTGCACTATTTCTGGCAGTCTGTAAAGGCCCTTAGTCTTCATATAGTTCTTCCTTGAATGACTCTTCATATGGTTCTTCCTTCATCTCTTTTATATAGTTCTTCTGTATATTATTTCCATAATCATTTTATTTCTACTTGATCATATAACATGTTCCTCTGCTGGTCACAGAACATCCTCACTCTTGGTTTAAATTTCCCATTGATTTCTCAGATCCTGTGGAAGAGAGTTCTTGCTCTTACTTTTTTGTTGTCACTCTTTGTAGCCACTTTCAAATTCTGTTACACTGAGGCTATAATCCTATCCATATGCATCCCTTGAATCCCCTGAGACTTTTTTCCAAGTAGATGTGCTTTGGGAGAGCCAATATGGTGTAGTGGATTGAGCATTGGACAATTTGGCCATGGAAACCCACCAGATGACCTTGGGTAAGGCACATTCACTCAACCTCAGAGGAAGACAATGACAAATCTTCTCTGAACAAATCTTGTCAAGAAAACCAAATGGTAGGTTCTCCTTAGGGTTTCCATAAGTCAGAAAGGCAAACAGCAACAACGAGGATGTGTATAGATTGTGCTATAAATGTCGAAAAAGCACACCCCCAAGAAAAGGGATGTTTTTCAGTAAGTGTGACCAAATGATTGTGACCCACATCCTTCCACCATCTGCTTCACTGGAGTACAGACAATCAGATGGAACATTTCTACATCTTATTTGTGTAACAGCCAGATGGTTAATAAATTTTAAAGATGCCAAGAAATACAAATATTATATATTTGTATTAATCTGGATAGCATCCTAGTTTGGATTTTAAGAACTGTTTCATCCATCATTTCTGAGGCCAGTTAGGACGGTCTCTTGTGAAGCAAAAACTCCCTGCCCCGCATGGTTCCTATAAATGAACAGTGTTGTCTCCTAGGAGAAATCTAATAGAGAAACAGAACAAGGAACATAGAAGAAATGGCAAGCATCATGTCTTCTTTTTAAATAAAGCTCTGACCTTCCATTGTGCTTTTCTACTGAGGGGAAAAAAGATCACAATTTTATTATAAGCTTTGGGAGCTCATATTGCAACCTAGTTTAAAGCTTGTAATAAATGCTTTGCAGAACCAGATTCCTCATAAGTGCTGTTACAATAAATCTTCTTGAATGCTATCCAAATACAAACTTGTGGCTTTGAGCAACATCCTTGCTTTCCAGTCATTCTAAAACCTTCTGCCCTAAGCAGAAAGAAATGTTGTCAGTTCAACTTTTACTCTACAACCCTTTGCAGCTTTCTGGAATGCAAGCAGACACAATGGTGTCTAAGGATGCTTGTGATGGCACACATTAGACAGCACCGCTATTTCACTGAAAAGCAGAAAACATTCAAGCCAACTCTATGTTTTTAATTTTTAATTCATAGTTGTTACAGTTGTTACATTATTTGCAGGTCAGGTTTCAACATAATAGCACAGAGCTTTGAATTTACTTTTTAAAAGGAACTACTTGTTACTCTAAACATCCCGCAGGTCATTACTGTTACTGATATACAGTTCAGAAATAACTTACTGAGTTTGGTGGTGGTCGTGGTGAGTGCCTTCAAGTCATTTCTGACTTATGGGAACCCTAAGGGGTTTTCTTGACAAGATTTGTTAAGAGGGGGTTTGGCCTTGCCTTCATCTGAGGCTGAGAAGGTGTGACTTGCCCAATGTTACCCAGTGAGTTTCCACTGCTGAGTGGGGATTTGAAGAATGCTCTCCCAGTATCCTAGTCCACCACCCAAGCCACTGCACCACACTGACTCTGGTTCAACTCCCTGAGTTACTGTTTACAAACCAAAAGTGGTAGAATTCAAAGATATAGCCGTGTTAGTCTCTAGAAACAGTATGTAGAGAGATCTTGTAGCACCAGGTGCTACAAGATCTCTGTACTGTTTACAAACCAGTTCCCATTGCTATTACTATTTTGACACTGAAAAGTGCAATTAAATCATCACTGGTTTCCCCAAATGTCTAATTGGGATATTGCACTACAGAAATTCTGAAGAAAGTGAAAAACACATTTTCATCCTTGTTTCCTTTTGGCCCATTTGCTGAAATGCTCTACAAACAGGCATCTATGTGACTCTTTCACCTCCCTTTTCTCAGACTGAGTCAGCACACACACACACACAAAACACTCATGAGTATTGAGCAGACATGTGGTCTTGTTTCATAGAAAAATAGTCAATTGTAGCAATGATCATTCAGGCAAAAAAAGAAAAAAGAAAGAAATTCTGTCTAGCACATTCCTACAAAACAAGTTACAAAAGTAGTTCTATGGAGAAATGAGTTACTTCTTATGACAGCACAATCATGTGTTTACATAAAAAAAACTGGTTGACATTAGCACTGGCAACAAGACCTGCAGATCTTTAGAGTTCCCTTTATCCCAGATGTACTCTACCACTGCCTCTCCCAATGTATATACCTGCATTAACTAGAGTTGCTCCATATTTCCTATTTTAGTGTGAAAAGAAGTGAGAAGGTCCAGAGTAGGATAATCAATTATGACCCTATTCTGAAGATCTGGTTGCACCACCCCACCCATCTCTTTATATCACTTTCATCACCAGCTATGAAAAGGTTTTTCTGACAGCCTTTCTAGAATCTATAGAATCTCTTCTTTTTAATGAGATTTTAAGAAATAAAATCTAAGTGCTTTTAGAATATATTGTGGGTTTTTTTAATAACACAAAATGTTTTGCCATGCTCTCAGCGCTCCTGCTGAGTGGGGGGGGGGGGGGGGGAATAACATAAATTCTATGTATAAATTGTCAGCAACCTATTCTTTCTCAGTATATTGTAGTTTATTATAGTTCTTGGCACTCATGCTTTTGAATTAATACTCTTATTTATGGTCTCTGACCCAGTTAACGTAGATCAGATTGTGATCAGTGTTTTTTCTTCTCTGGTTTGTCTCTGCAGTATACCCTTTCTACGCAGATCTGGCTCTTGCAAGCAACTTGTCCAGTGTAGCTAACCAATATAATTATACTACAGACAAGTTTTCAGAAAGTATAATGCCAAAGCTTATGAAATGCCAATGCTTATGAAATTACAGGGATGCATGCGATATTGCACATTCTTCTATTCACTGGATTGTATAGAATAGGATCAGGCTATTAGTGAGCAGAGATATAGTGGTAACATTTTAGTAGAAGAGTTCATCATGGCAGTCTCCTTAGGATGTATAAAATGAAATTTATTTTCCTAGTACCAGGAAGAAACTATGTTAAAGTCAATTAGCCAGTTCCATCAGTTTTCAGCTCTACCAAGATCAGGTCTTTTGCAAATCTAACAGCTCTTAATACCCCATTCAAAACCAAGACATTCCAGAATTCTTTGCATTACAACAGGGATAGGTCACAACAATATTCAGTGGTTGGGAAAACCCATTTTCCTCCAAGCTCCTGTGAAGACTTCAGTTAAATACAGAGGTATGAGAAGGGTGGCTGATGTTGTTAGCACCTGCTAATTAAAAAGTCCTGGTCCATCAATACTGTGAATAACAACTCCACTTAAATTCTTAAGGACCACTGAAACAAATGGCACATAAAGCTCTTTGACAGCAGGCTGGATTTTGCTCTTGCATTTTCTGCAACTTTTGAAAATATTCCTGTGAATGTTTCTGTGAGATCTAAATGCTTAATTGCTAGTTTGCATACATATGCATATCTTAGTATGTTTTATTCCCAACACAGCTAGTGATATATCCTCCTTCAGAAGTCATCTTCCCTGGTCTGCACTGGAGTTATTCAAATACATAGCTGTTTTAGTCTGATAAATCAGTATGCAAAGGGATCTTGCAGCACCTTGAGCCTCCTTCCTCAGGATCTGAAGAAGTAGACTCAAGTCTACAAAAGCTCATGCTACCAACTTCTATCTTTTAGTTAGTCTCAAGGGTGTTGCAAGATCCTTTTGCATTGAAGTCACCTTATAGACTATTGTCAGCCCACTTATTAACTTTCCTGGCTCAAAGTGATGGGTGCTGCAATCCAACATTTGAGAACCTAAAGAGAAAGGATGGACCTAGAGACTATCATATTGCAACACAGCAAATAATTGGATCATACCTGGTACTACCCAGTTGATTGTTGGTTCAGCTCTGGAGCAATCTTTTATTCACAAAAAAAAACTTTCTCTGAACAACAAAAAGCATTAGATTCAGAACCTGAACAAACATCTTAAGAGAGAAGGCAGTTTTTAGCAAATCTTCCTTCCTTCTGCAGCTTTACCTCTCAGTGCTAGACAAATCTGGTTATTTCTGACCCATTCAATTTGTATGTGTACAGTGGCATCACTGGAGGGTGCGGAGGGTGCAAACTGCACTGGGTGACATCCGGGGGGGGTGAGACCTGGTTGTCTTCCCCCTGCCCCTACTTGCCATTGCCCTGTTCTCCTATAAGACTGGGGTTGCAGTAAGGAGCCAGGCTGAGTGCGTGCCCCCCACCTCCTTGCTGCAGTCCCATTCTCCTCTGAGGAAAATGGACCTGTGGCAAAGAGGTACGGTGGGATGTACATGCTCAGCCTGGTTCCTTGCCATGGCCCATTCTCATCTTGAGGAAGCCATGCCCCTGCCTTGCCAGGAAGCCCCATCCCCACATTGGGTGACACCAGGGGTAGGGACACCACTGCATGTGTATGGTCTTTAAACAAAATATTTTCCCTTTCTGCACAAATCTGTAATTTAAAAAAAAAAAACACTAATCTCAAAACATGTATTTACACTTAATTAAATCCACATACTGTTTCAAAACACTTGTTTAAATGTATCATTTGGGACTGTCTGCAGGGCCAAAAGGTCCATCCATGTTCCCACTCCCTCACATCATCCAGTACAGACAATGCAGGCCAAAATCTAGATCGGGCCAATCTTGTCAGATCGGACATAGATCCAGTGGATCCGGCCTGACCCTGGGATAAACAGCCTTTACCCCTGGTCAATTTGACCCAAGGTTTGCCACGGAGTTTCCTGGAAACTCCATGGCAAATCCCACCTGTTTATACAGCCCCCTGTGTTCCTTACCTTGCCACTCCATTGCTGGTATTGAGAAGCTCCTTGTCACCACATATCATGTGGAAACGGGCACCTGACCATGTGGGTGCCGCCAGGTGCCCCTTTCTGCATCAGACATGATGACAGGAGATTTATCAGCACCAGCAATGGTGTAGCAAGGTAAGGAGTGTGCACTGGTAGCAGAGTGCAGGGACAAGTGTGTAAACATCTTCTAGTCCCTGCACCAACCCAGGTGAGCCTTGGGGCCAGGATAGCATGGGTTGAGCCCATGCTATCCTGACCCATCTGCTCAGCCCCATTTGATAAGTTTATGCTGAGCTTGGAAAGTTATTTTAACAAAAATGAATATAATGACACACTGAATCCTTCCTCAACTGAATAGTGGTTTGGTGGTGCTCAGAAAATATCAGAAAATGTGGAAAGGTCAAATGTGTAAGCATTCCACTTCTTACACCATTCCAGAAGGTTTGCCCAACCCAGACCCATAGCACACTGCAGAAATAATCCAGTCTGAGACCACTTTAACTGCCCTGGCTCAATGCTAGGGAATCATGGGAACTGTATTTGTTTCTGAGGCATTGAGCCTTCTCTGTCGGAGAGCTCCAGTGCCATAATAAACTACAGTTCCCATGATTCCCTAGCACTGAGTCAGGGCAGTTAAAGTGATCTGAAACTGGATTATTTCTGCAGTGTGTTTTGGACCCCAGTGAAGCAGATTTGGAGGCAGCAGGAAGGAACAGAGTGGAAGTGCATTAACAAAAATCACTTCTCCCCCCTCTTTCAATTCAAGAGATGTTAAGCATGCAAGTTCTGTTATTGGAACTTTGCTCACCAAATCTTTGGTATGAACCATTGTAAATGAGGCTGCCAAAGCTGATAAATCTGTAAATCATCAGTTGATTAATTCATTTCCATAGGAGAGCCTAAAAATTAAAGGCAACTCTCATTTTTGAGAATATTTTGATCTTTGTATGGTAATATCAAACAGGATTTTAAAAGAAAGTATCAAAGATTATCTTGCATATAAACAATGAGTCATACTTTTTGTTTATTATAGCATAGGCTATCAACCTACTTCCACTAAGATCGCAAAAAGTACCTGTACTGGGCAGATGATTTGTCAGCTAAAATGCTCTAGTCAATCAACAGGCCTAGTGTTATATGTAAATGTAAAAATGGCATTTTACTTTTTAAAATAATTCATAAATCGAAACATTGCTTTGGTGAGAAATAGCACTGTATTCTATGAACTTACTGGCATTTTAGATGCTGGACACTAATTTGACTCAGAATATATTATAAAATAAATGTAACTGAACTTAAAGCAAGGTGCCTATTTTCTTCTAATCTAATCAATGTGGATTGCTATTTGTAATGCTTGTGCTTGCATCTTAAATCAGTATATGTGTTGCTGTCCCTTTAAGAGTCAAACATATTGCTATTAAAGTTGAGACAGGAGAAGGATACCAAGCTAAGAAACTGTAAGTCTGGCTGTACTGCATAACAGCTGTGGATGGGCTTTAGGGCAAATACAATTGCTTTTTTCATAAATCCCTCCAGGTGCTCAAATGCCATAACATAACACAATAGCTCCATGCAAGGTGAACATGGAGAACACACAACCAGTTTTTAAGCCTGTAACTCCCTGAACTGAAAGTTCAAGTAATATACAGAGGATTTTTACAAAAGCCAGCCATGAAATATCACATTCTTCTGCCAGTAATGACATGCAATAAGTTGATCATGAGAAGCAACAAAATACACAAAAAGCTCCGTGTGTTCAGTGTCACATTTACTGTATGATCTCCAGTTAGCTGGGCTCACCTAACACCTGAAGGGACTATACCTGTGTGGTGAACCTATAGTATGCATGCCATCTCTGGAGGGCACGTGGAGAGACAGAAGGGCAGGGGGAGAGGAGAAACAGGTGCGTGCCTACTCCTCCTCTTTCCCCACCCTCCTGTACCTTCAATTGCCTCCCAAGAGACAGCTGAAGGCCTGCTCCCCCCCCCCCCCCGTCCCAGGCCTTCAGCTGCCCTCCCAGAGACAGCTGAAGGCCAGGGATGGCGGGGAAGAGAAAGAACAGGAACGCACGGGTCCTGCCCCCGGAAATCACACACACACACGGCACCAGGTAACACCCAGTGCTGGAATACCTTTAAGTTTGGGCACTCGGTCTCTAAAATGTTCGCCATCACTGGACTATACATACTCTTTGCATTCACATTACAAGGGAAGATGCTATAGGAACTACAGCAGAATAAATGCCTTGTTTTCTGGCCTTGATCTAGAGAACTTTACTCACTGCAATAGTTTGTGAAGATGGTGCTGTAGGTATGGGGGAAGTTTTGTTCTCTCTACTGAGCTCCAGGTTCTCCTTTGGTGACATTAAGGATGGATCTAATTTGGTTTACTTTTGGATAAAACCTTTCCGAAATTTCAAATCCACATGATTTTTCAAGCCTCTTGAAGAAACGCTCTCTTGTCCCCTATGTAAAATTCCAGGTTTGCTTTTTGAAATTTGTATTGGTTTGGAACATTTTCAAACTGTGGATGATTGAGGGCCTTTACAGACTGTCAGAAATAATCCATCTTGAGACCACTTAACTGCCCTGGCTCAATGCTAGGGAACCATGGGAATTTTAGTTTTTCTGAGACATTGGGCCTTCTCTGTCAGAGAGCTCTGGTGCCACAATAAACTACAGTTCCCATGATTCCCTAGCACTGAGTCAGAGCAGTTAAAGTGGACTCAAGCTGCATTATTTCTGGCAGTCTGTAAAGGGCCTGAATTTGTGGATAAAGAATCCATGGATATAGAGGCCAACTGCATTTCCCCTGTTTGGATTCTCCCATAATTATTTCTACCTGCTGGCCCTGCATAGATGCAACTGTGTTATCTACAATTTAGCACCAGTAGTATAGAACCACCATGGGAATACACACAATAGAGTAACATCACAGTGTAAAGGAGAGAGGACAAGAATTTAACATGGCGAAGATTTGTGTGTGTGTGTATGTTTTTAGCAGCATCTTTGTGTGATTCATAATGTTTGTTTCACCTTTTGTGAAGGATATATTGGTGTGTAGTATCAGTTCTCTAAATTGTGTCCCCTTTGCTAGCTCTCAGTGCATTTTGCCATGGAAAATAAAGCTATGGAGAGGACACAATCAAATTATTTTACAAAAGCTCAAACATTTAGGTAGTTAACTCTTCTTTACAGATAACCATCTTGAAAGACAGCCAAAATAGCACAGATCCATTATTTAAATTCCCGGATGTTATAATGCTGCAAATACAATAATATAATCCAAACCAATTAGTTATTTCAGAAAGAGCTAGATATTAATGCATCCCTTATCTTAGAATGTGTCATTTCCATTATTCAGTTTAATGAAACACAAATTCATCAGGGCAGTTACATTCATGGGAGGAAAAAATACATATTTACAAGAGAAAATGGAAATTGCTAATATGATGATTAAGTTATTTGAGCAGTAATTATGTAGCTAAAGGGACCTGATTTCCATAATGTGCTTCCAATGCAGTAGTGCTCCCCCACAGGTCTTTCTATGGTACCCATTAAGGTAGTAGCTACATATTTAACAAGAAAAATGAGATATGTGCAGTGTTGATGCCTATAGGGTTTTTTTTTACCTTTGTCTCTTCCAATATTCCTGACATGCTCCCTACTCTCCCCAAGAAAAATATAACACAATTTCATTTATCCAAATGATTTTAATTGTAAATATACATGTCTTCCAAGCAAATCAAGAAAGTAAATAGAAGCTAATGGGGAGGCTACTAGCATTTCTTCATCTTCATGTATGATAAAGATTGGCCTCATTGTTCTTCATTAAACATGAGGAAAGGAGTGAATAATAATAATAATAATAATAATAATAATAATAATAATAATTTATATCCCGCCCACTGGTAATCCAATCCGGGTGGCTTACAATTAAAACATACAGTTCACAATAAAACATACAATATAAGCAAACCCCCTCCCCCCCTTAAAACAGAATTAAATCAGAACAATATAAAAACAACAATTCAAGTTAAAATATTTAATCATCCAACCCAATGACTCGAAAAGCCTGGCTCGACGATCCTCCCATCACTTGATGGGGCCATGTGAGGATCGTCTCTTGAATAGCTATTAGTCTGAGACTGGAAGGATTGATCTAGTATAACTAGTCTGGAAAGGCCTGCCGGAAGAGATCCATCTTGACAGCCTTTTTAAAGCTGTCTAAAGATGTTAAAAGACGGATCTCGTCCGGCAGGCCGTTCCAGAGCTTAGGCGCAATAACAGAGAATGCCCCCCGGGAGGTAGCCACAAGCCTCGATTTCTGAGGCTGTAGTAAATTCCTCCTGGAGGACCGAAGAGCGTGGGGAGGATTGTACGAGAGCAGGCAGTCCCTGAGATAGCTTGAAACCAAGCCATTTAGGGCTTTAAAGGTGTCCTACCAGCCCTACAGCCATAGAGTGGGGGAGGGAATGAAGAAAAATGGAGCCTGGGCATCACAAATATCCCTCTGCCCTCCCCTCTCACATCATGGGCAGATTGGTCACTAGTCTCATATTGCTGCATTTGCCCTGCCTGTCCTGTCTTGACCTTCCATTTCATGTTAGCAACTGATAAGCAGCAACCACATTGCATTTGATACTGGGTGTAGAATTCAGAGCCTGGTTAGTCTAGAGTGCATCTGAGGACCTTCAGTCGGTCCAAAGAGCTGCAGCCAGACTGTCAACTGGGGCAGGTTACAGAGACCCTCTTGAAAGAACTCCGCTGGCTGCCAGTTTGTTTCTGGGGCACAATTCAAAGTGCTGGTTATGACCTATAAAGCCCTACATGCCTTAGGTTCAGCTGTTTGGCAAACTGGGTATCTCCCTGTATGAGCCAGCCCACAGTCTGAGATATCAGGACAGGTCCTTCTCTCAGTCCCACCATCATCACAAGCATGGTTGGTGGTGACGTGAGAGAAGGCTTTCTTGGTGACTGCCCATAGACCTGGAACTTCCTTCCCAGGGAGGCCAGAATGCCCCCCTCTTTATTGTCCCTCCATCAGCAGGCTAAGATCTTTTTATTCAGACAGGCTTTTAAAACAGAATGTTTTTAAAGAACGTCTTGTGGGTGTTGTACTATCTTAAAGTGTATGGTTTTCAAGTACTTTTATCTTTTTAAATATATTCCATTTTTAAACAAATGATCTGTTTTAATATTGCAATAGTTTAATTCTGTTGTAATTGTCACTTTTGTAAGTTTTTAATTGTACTGTACTTTTAGACTATAAGCAGCTTTGATTCCCAATTTTGGAGAGAAAGCAGGATGCAAATAAATATAATAATAATGCCACAATGTCCTTTGCTCAGTTAGTCTCAAAGATGCACAAGATCCCTTTGCGATGACATTGGGCATGACATATATTGATTGATCCTCACTAGGAGTCATGCATGACCCTAGCTGCCATGAATTTATCTAATCCTTTTTTTTTTTCAAGTTATTTAATCCGGCAGCCATCACTATATCTTACAACAGTAAATCTCAGTTTAGCTATGTGCTGGGTAAAGACGTACTTCCTTATATCTATGTTGAATCTCTCAGCATGCACCTTTGGTACGTTACCCTGGGTTCCTGTAGTATCAAAGAGAGAGAAAAGCTTCCCCTGTCTTCTTTCTCCACACTATACATGACACTTCTGTCATTTCTCTCCTTGCTTACCTTTTCCCATAAGCTAATGGTGGCCAATGTTCTTACCTTTGCTCATAAGTAGTTGCTCCATCCCTTTAATCATTTTGTCGTCGTCCCCCTTCTACACCTTTCCCAGCAACACAGTGTCCTTTTTCAGTGTGGTGACCAGTACTGTACATAACTAGATAATCTGCGGTTCCCAGTATCTCCCAGCAGTGATGACTGGGTGGTCTTTGTGAGAATGAAATGAAGAAGGGGCAGAGCTATGTATATGTCACCTAGATGTCACCAAAAGAAAAATGGGAGATAAATAACTAAGGCTGCATCTACATTGCAGAATTAATGCAGTTTGACACCACTTTAACTGTCATGGTTCAGTGTTATGGAATTCTGAGATTTGTAGTTTTGTAAGATTTAGCCTTTTAGTCAGAGAGCTCTGGTGCCACAACAAACTGCAAATTCCAGGACTCCATCAGACAGAGCCATGACAGTTAAAGAAGTGTCAAACTGCATTAATTCTGCAGTGTGGCAGCAGGCTTAGACACAGAAATGAGCTACAATTGTCTTAACTGTCCATTCCCTGGGACACTACTGTGTGTCTCTTTTTGTTTAACAGATATATTTTTTGCCAAAACAGAACAGATCTTGCTTACTTTACATTCTGCTACAATATTTGTAAATGCCCTAAAGCAGGGGTCGGCAACGTTAACATATCTGGCGCCGGTCGCTGGTCCGCAGGTCTTTCGCTGGGCTGGGGGGGGGGGATGGCGGCGTGCACGCATGCAGCCACCGCCACCGCCCGGCACCGCCGCCATTTTGTTTGCCAAAATGACAGCCGCGACTCGTTTGCACATGCGCAGGAGTACTGCACATGCGCAAACGAGTCACAGCCACCATTTTGGCAAACAAAATGGCGGTCACAACACATGCGGCGCAGCAGCGGCGGGAGCGGGGGTCGGCAGGCCGATTGTGGCCCGCAGGCTGTAGGTTGCCGACCCCTGCCCTAAAGGCACCAGATCCCACTGATCATGGAAGCTAAGCAGTGTCAGCCCTGGTTAGTAGTTGGATCAGAGACCACCAACAAAATGTAGGTGCTGTAGGCTATATTTCAGAGGAAGGAACTGGCAAAATCACCTGAGTATTCCTTGCCTAAGAAAGCCCTAAGAAATTCATGGACATCACCATAAGTCAGGAGGTGACCTGAAGGAATGCACACAAACACATACACACACACACACAAAATAATTAAAGCAATAAAATATAATTAAAACAACAAAAACTCCAAAACATATTAACAAAACAGGGTTCCTCAGGCGTTCTATGCCTGGTTGGGACCTGCTTTTGTGTATAGCTTCAGAGGCTGCATGGCCAAGCAGGGCCTTATTTGCTGGTTGGGCTACGCTCTCCCACCACTACCACTCTTTTTGAGTGGAGCAGTATGGGGATAACATCAGACTTGACATTTTTAGAGTTTTTTCCCATTTTGGCTTTTAGGGTTAGGGTTAGAGTTAGGGAACCATGGGAACTGTATTTTATTGTGGCATCAGAGTTGTCTGACAGAGAAGGCTCAATGTCTCAGAAAAATAACAGTTCCCATGATTCCCTAGCACTAACCCTAACCCTAAAAGTGGACTGAATTCACACTATTTCTGGCAGTCTGCAACCCCCCTAAGTCTCCCCAGATTATGAGGCTCGTTTGTGCCTTTACTCTCCAGTGTTTGAGATTGAATACATTGGTCACTGCTTTCCATGTGGTGGGTCTAGAAAATTTTCTTGCTGATGCCCTTTCTCTTATGCAGATGGAGCGCTCTTATGCAGATGGAGCGCATCCAAAAAGGCACTACTTCCAGAAACCTGCATGGGGTTTGGGTACAAAAATCATGTTTTTATTTTTTTAAAAAAAACAAAACTAGTTTTTCACACAAACATAGATTTCTAGTAACAATGTTTTCTGTACTAAAGTGGTTTTCAACTGGTGCTGAAACAATTGCAGTGTTGGTGACAGCCACACTTCCTTAGGGACACTATTCCTTAGTTATCATTCCATAAGAATAACAAGATAAATATGATTATCAGCAATGTAGATTCTGGTATCTCTGAAAACCCTATCCATGTGTTCATAAATAATATTCATAACAAGAGCATACAAGGGCTTGTTTGCTGGTCCTTTCTCCACCACTCTCAACTTCCCCATGTTCAGCAAGAAGGTCTGGAGTGAGATTAAATTTAAAGATATAGCCGTGTTAGTCTTTAGAATTAATATAGAGATTTTGTAGCACCTTTGAGACGGCTTTGTAGACCAGCCTAAAGGGCCAGCCTGGGAGTGGAGTTGGGGTGGGGCAGCCGCACGCCGGCCACCCCAACTCAACCCCGACACTGTCCTGATGTTGTGAACCCATCAGCATGGTGTGCAGCATCAGGACACCCTCATGACACAGCATGTACGCACGCTGCACCAAAAGGGCACAGAGGAGCCATGGCGCCGGCTCTTAGGGCAGCCTTTTGCCACCCCTAAAAGGAGCAGCATTTTGCTGCTCTTTTGGGGGCAGCAAAAGGGAGGATCGGGGCCACAGTGTGCAGTTGCCGTGGCCCCGATCCACTGCTCCCAGGGACAGCTCTGTGCCATGCCTTTAGGTAGGTCTGTAAAGGCCCTAACCGGGGGGGGGGGGGGCGGAGGGAGATTGTAGCATTAGCTTTTGTAGACTTTAGTCTATTTCTTCAGATGCTTATGGTGGAATGGAAGCCAGGGACAGACAGGAGCACAGGAGTTTAAGTGAAGAAAATTGAAAAGGGATGTTGGCTACTGCAGAGCCAGTCAGCATGAATAGAACCCATGAGCTCTACATGATACATAGTTTTGCAAAGGCCTCCCCACACATAGGTCCCCAGGAATGCCATCCCATTGCTTGCACTTGTTGAAAAAGAAGATATCTATCGTTTCTTGAAGAGATTGATGGATTTTCCACTTCATTCGGCTAAATTTGGTGCTTTCCATAGCGGATTAATTTTAAGATGTTAGTCTTTTGAATTAATACAGAGAGAATTTTGTAGCACCTTTGAGACTAACTGGAAAAAGTTTGTAGCATTAGCATTAAATGGAGTGAGATTGTAACTAAATTTAGATGAAGGCAATTACATCTCCTGCACACCCATGACCAGGCACCCTCATCATGTGGACTTCCCAATCCCTGGAAGCACTGTAATCATGTTGAGATTAATGTTGCTGCCACCAGCTTTCAAATGTCTTGCTCAACATGAGGAAGTCACAGATAGAGGAACCAGACTTTGGAAACATTATGATTTTGAACTACAGCTCCCCAAATCTCACACTCAGCATGGTCAAATGTAGTCTGAAACAGACATGCAGATGGAGGTTGTAATGTGTGTGGCTATAAGTTATGAACAGGTGACTATAGCAATAATAATAGTAATAATAATAATAATAATAATAGCAATAATCTACCCTGAATGCCTGGAATTCTACCAAGATGATCTCTACAACACAACAATCCTTTCTCCTTCCTTCAATTTGTCCTCACAATCATACTGATATTGAACTACAGCTCTCACACTCAGCATAGCCAGATGTAGTCTGAAACAGACATGCAGATGGAGGTTATATTGTGTGTGGCTATAATTTATATTATAGTATAATATAGCCCCGATTGCTTCGGTAGAGGGGCGGGATAGAAATTATTATTATTATTATTATTATTATTAGGCAGCTTCTCAGCACCATCAGAGGAGGAGCCAGAGGTAGAGCTTCTGAAGGCACCCACTGCCCTTCTCAGCACCATCAGAGGAGGAGTGCACTGCTCTATTTTATTTTGAAGAAGAAATTTAAAATGCACACTCTTGCCTATTCAACATAAGACGAAAAGAGAGATGCTATAAAACAGACCACCTGTTCCAAAACTGTATATCTATGAATTATTAAAATTTCCCAATTTCACAACTTAAATTCTAACCAAATGGGCATCCCATCCTAAAACAAGCAATGAAAATAGAAAAATATATGGTATTGTATGTTGGTGGCTAAAATTGTATATTGGTGACTAAATCTGGAAATATGCAACACTTAATTTTGAATTTTATTGTATTCTATGTATTTTATATTGCTGTAAACTGCCTGGATTCATTGTGATTGGGTGGGCTATAAATAAATTATTATTATTATTATTATTATTATTATTTAGTCACCAAGACTCTACATTTTCTTTTGATCCTCAAGTGAAAGAAGTAACTACAACTGCTCATACACTGCAATCAAAATGAAAATATTTTGTTTGGCAAGAATGGAGGAGGGGGGGAGGAGCAGTGGTGAAAGGTCGCTGCTAGCTCATACTTGTAGCTGTGACAGATTGCCTTTGGTTGAAAAAGGACAAAGAAGAAGGAGGTGAAACAACAGATATGCTATCAGACACTTGAGGGTGTTAAGCATTTCATGCCTGTTGGCTGTATCTTGGAAACTGTTCAGAGTTATATATCAAAATCTATATAATCTTTAAGGCCAGCAGCAGTTAACTTTACTATGCTGTGGTGAAGGAATGCTCAATTCATTAATTTTTAAGATTCTGATTTAAACGCAGGTTGTTCAGTAAATGCAAACATCCATACAACTTCAAAATTCTGTAAAATACAGGATCTTTCCTAGGCAGGGGTCTATATCTGCTCCTCTGCTTTCATTCTGTTCTGTTTTTTATTCCCTCTTCCATAAAACTTCTGAACTTGGGGAGGGGGATGCATCTGTAATAATTAAAAACACAATAATTTAGGTCAGGGTTGAGGAATCTATAGCCCTCCAGGTGTTACTAGGTTATTTTCCCATTAACCTTGACAACTGGGGCAGAGTTTGTTGAAGCTTATAAGGTTTGGAGGCCAACAACAGTTGGTGAACCATATGTTTCCTGACTGATATCTTTCTTGTCTCAGGCATGAATTGTCTCTCTTGCAAACACACACTCTTTGCAAACATTCATGATTTTACATTTCCATGCTGTTGTTGAGTTGTGTCATGAATTATGTGAGTTATGTTCATCTATAATGTTTTAGACACAAAACATTCAGGTTTCATGAGCCCAAAGCTGATCCAAACTGAACGTTCATGTATAAGATAATTAGGTTTCTAGAAAGTGTTACTGCTCCTTCTCCCCATCCTCTTCCCTGAACATGGAGTTTCTCAACCACAAATTCAGCATCAAAACCATCTGAAGTCATGGTTAAAAAGCTACCTACATAAATAGAGTTTTCTGATCTCAGGACCTGGCTCTCAGTCAAAGTTTCCATGGCTCATCTACAGGCAGGAAACAAGGGTACAAATTCTCCAGTTTTAGTAGGCTCATCTCCAGACTAGAAGAAAGGGCTATGTGCAAATCTCCAGCTCCTGTTCAGCTTCTAGAGTAGCTGCTTGCTATCATTTGTAAGGTTTAATTGATATGTTGCTGCAATTTGCAAAGACTCTCCAGTGACGCTTATCTATCTATTTAAATTCTGCCTTCTTTCCCAGTCATAATGGTGCCAGAGCTTACTGCCCACTCTGCTCTGTATGTTCCTTCTGGCTAAAGACATGTAAACTAGACTATGAGCCTTTGCAGACTGCCAGAAATAGTGCAAATCATGGGAACTGTAGTTTATTGTGGCATCAGAGCTCTCTGACAGAGAAGGCTTAATGTCTCAGAAAAAAATACAATTCCCATGATTCCCCAGCACTGAGCCAGGACAGTTAAAGTGGACTCAGTTTGCACTATTTCTGGCAGTCTGCAAAGGCCCTTAAAGTTCCTTATCGCATCTTCCTAAAAAGATGGGCAACTGTGGTTGGTATTTAATGCACAGTGCTTTATAATATCACCAGGGACTGTCACTCGGTCACAGGTTTTGGTCCGTAAACTTCACAGCCTGGGACAAACCTGAACTGACAACCCTATCCATAAATCATGTTCATAAACCTGTTAAGATTCAAAGTTTTCCCAAGTCCCCCTGCCATACAATCAGCACAGGTTGAACAGCATTTATTAGCAGCATAATGATAAACCAGTCTCTTTTCTTTATCGGAAGTTATATGCAACAGTAGGCAAGATTATTTTGCACAAAATCTTAACTGACCCTTAGACCCCTGGAAATTCTATACTACAAAGTTTGAATTAGGGCTGTGCAGAATGTAAACTTTCTCATCGTCAAGAAGAAAAGGTGTTTTAATGCATCATATCTAATATATTTGCAATCAGGAGACCAGCACAGTATTTTTATAAGGCTCTGTGGAAACTGATTCACTTAATGACACACTCCTTGGCCTAAATCCAGTTGACAGTCCCATCCAGGATAGTTCCTTCTGTTCTATTCTATTCTACAGGGTGGTTCAAAGAGAACAGTGAAAAACTAAAATCAACTTTACTTTTGCACTATTCTTTTTTTAATCACCCAATATTCTATTCTACCTATAGACCAGCTTTCTCCCTCCTGGCATGGAATCCATAGTGGCTTCTGAAAAGGCTAAAACATGATATATCTAAAAACCCTATGATACAAAAGTTAAAATACAATGAAACAAGTTATGATAAAATCATTTTAAAACATTAGAATAAAGTTAAAAAAAACTACAGCAGACACACCCCATACACATTTTTCACCATGAACCTTTGCAACCCATCAAATGCCTGTTTAAATCAAAAAGTCTTTTCCCACCAGCAAAAGAGGAGTAGAGGCTTATGGGGGGAGCAACCTAGCCTTCCATGGAAAGGAATACCACTATCTACGAGCAGCCCCCATAAAGGCTCCCTCCCATGTCCTTGTGATACAGGCCTATGGCAATGGTGGGATCAAGAGAAAGACCTCCTTGAGGACCCTAAGACTTGAGGTGATTCATATGGGCAGACAGTCATCCAAAAAGTTAGAACCCAAGCTGTATAAGACTTTTAAAGCCATAACCAACACCCTTGAATGTTGCCCGTATCAGTGGAATTTAGAAGATTATCCTACCACTGAAATAACGTGACTTACCTCTTCCAAATTGAAGGCTAATTCGGGAGGCGGCCAGGTCCTATCACAAGGATTTTGCTGCCAAAGCCACTGGGCGAGTCCAGCCCAGCTGCAGCCTGGGTCCTCAGCATGCTTCAGTGGCCATTTTTTTAAGTCGGAAAGCTCCCAGTTTCAACATAAGGCTGCTGAAGCATGCTGGGGACCCAGGCTGCAACTGGGCTGGACTTGCCTGGCAGCTTCGGGGGCAAAATCCTTGTTATAGGACACAGCTGCTTCCCAAATTAGACTTCAATTTGGAAGAGGTAAGCCAGGTTATTCCAGTGGAGGGATAATCTCCTTACATAAATGTTGACTTACTAGGTTCCCATTGATTCTACTCCAGTAGGGACTAACAACTGGATTTAGGCCTTTGGGTCAAACTAGACAATATAGCGGGCCCTTGCTATGTGGTTTGATTCCAAGATTCCCCCATGGATACTGAAATCTGTGGATGCTGAAATCCCATAAAATACAATGGCATACTAAAATAGTATCCCTTATATAAAATGGCAAAAATCAGGGTTTGCTTTCTGGAATTTATATCGTTTTAAAAAATATATTCAAGCCATGAGCCAACTGTACATTTAGCAAGTATTTAGAAGAAGTGGCTTCTTCAAATGATGAAAACCGTTTGTTAGTCATGGCACATTATTATCATCAGTTGTGTGCTTCATTTAGCATGCTTTGTTTTATGGTTGGTCATTAAAAGGTAAACACATGTTTAATTTGCAAGTCTGATTGCTAAAGCATGTACTCAGTAAATTCCATTTTGAGCATGAAAATATGCTAATTCCACATATATATGCACTCCCCTTAACATCTAGTTGTTACTTCCACATTTCTACAATTGAATCCCTCCTTTCTGCAAGATAACAACTTCAGGACACTATATCAGGATAACTCTTCCCTGCCAAGACAGAACTTCATATATGAATCTTTTAAAAAGCTAACTGACTTCTGGGCAATGTGTAGCATTACTGTTTCTCTTTTTCTTTTTACTGGTTATGCTCCTCTCTCTTTGATAACAGAAATGTAGAAAATGGAGCTACATTAGCACACACTGAGGTGTACCTAACCTCTCTTCAGGCATGGCACCTATACCAGGAAATACTAAGTGCTGTCACTAAGTAATGTCAGGTCTCCAACAGTTATTGTTTAATATTAGTACCAAAGTCCCATATTCATCCCCATATCCTGAATGCACCAACACTGCTTGGAATGCCCAACAAACTCCCAGTTATTCAGGTGATCTGTACCACTGTGAAAAATCATTTTCATCATCAAAAATGATTAAGACTTATCACCATGAAACTGTTTGCATGGTTTTTAGATGCTGCTGCTTTTGTTTTCAGAGGTGGAATGAAAGAACTGTAAAGTGAACAAACTGTCCTGAAAATAATAATTTTGATATTTTTTTTTTAAGTCCAAGACTTACATACACACATGACTTAGCTTTACTTCCAATTATAATTCAAGATTTGAAATTTGATTTGACTATCTTTTTATTCCATGCCAGACCCTTCTACAGTGGTGCCAACAAGGACATACATTCTATGCACGCCTACCTTTATCCAGTCAAACTTTGAGTGTGATCTGCAAAATTAACCGGCTTCTAAAGTAGGTTAATTATTTCTGTCCTTACCTTGATTAATTACAGCACTGTGAAGTAAATATCTCATCCAAAATCAATTCACTCTCTGTGTATTATGTGCACTTGGGTTAATTTTTTTCTACAAAATGAAGATTTTAAATCCAGATACTTTTTCCCCCAGAAAGTGAATCAATAAGCTAATGTCTACTTTATATCACTTATGGTGGAATGCTAGTTTCCAGCAAGTACTTTGTTGTTGTTATATGCCTTTAAGTCAAATCCAACTTATGGTGAGCTGTTTATTTATTTATTTATTTATTGCCAGATTTATTCAGAGGAGTTTTGCAATTGTCTTCTTTATAGGCTGAGTGTGGCTTGGCCCAAGGTCACCCACTGGGTTTTCATGACAGAGCAAGGATTTGAACCCTGGTCTACATGATAGGCAAGCATTTCATTCTGGCTGACATTTCACATTGGTGCAATTTCCACCATGGAATGCAAAAGCAAAAGTGGGATGTAGCGAAAGTGGGAAAGCATGCAATCAATTTAATTAGGTTTCTCTCCACCATCCCAAAATTAGGATTATCTGTCAACAGGGAGGGCACTGGGCATAGAAAACATGAATAGTAATTCAAGCCATATTGCTAGACACCTCACATCACACCCGCTCAAGCAGACTGGGGGAATGAAAAAACAACTGGCTCAGTAGCCAATCAAAATACAGCAGCAAGCACATATACATTGTAGTAGAGGAAAAAAGTTCATGCTGGAGGATGGGTCAGCTGCCAAGTGGATGGAAACATACTGCCTAGGAAACTTTCCTGATTCATTTAAGCCTAAAACTTTAATGTTTTGTGCAGAGAACGTTATGGAATGGGTGCTTCATGATGGTCTGGCAGCCGTTTTGGAGAAACATGTGTTGTTGGATGCAACCCAGGGTAGTTTTTTTTAAAAAAAGGAGGGGGGAAAAGAAGAAGCCATTTGTATCATATGATGCATTTGGAAACCAATATATAGGAAAACATAATAAGGAACCTTTATTAGCAGTTTTGCAATATGTGTCTGTGCATTTTGCACTAAAAATATGTATGATGTAAATGAATGGGTACAGTTTGGGTTAACAGGTGGGACCCTTGGAAGGGCTCTTGATTTTTCTAATGTGAGAGGACTACATAGATTCAACTCAATAGTAATTTATCCAATATCCACTCTGTCATGCCATTAATATTATCCCTTAAGGCCATCATGTCAGACCTACCCTATTCATTTCTATGGTTAATGACTAGACTCCAGCTGTTGTCCTTGGAATTACTGTAACTTTCTACACTGATGATTTTACCTTATGGGTTGTCACAAACAGAGCTTCCTAAAATTCCTCAGCCAGCATGGCCACTAGCCATGCTGGCTGGGGGATGTTGGGAGTTGTGGTCAAATAAGTAATTTTTCCCAAGCTCTGCTCATGGATCTTTCACCATTATACTGACATATTCCTCTTTGAATGCATGCAAGTCAAGACTGAAGCAAGCTCAACCTACTTAAAGCCATAATTATTAACTGAAATAGGGATGTGCTTGCCTCCTTCCCCAAGCCACTACTGCTGCTTCCCCTAGGACAACATCCAGAAATTTGCTTGAAGTATGAAAATGTAGCAGTAGGGGTGATAGAAGCTCCAGGACTTGGAGAGTGTCTTTTTTTTTTTTACTGGCATCTAGACCTATAAGTAATAGCAATAGTAAGTACATTTCTATACCACTTATCAGTGAACTAGCACTCTCTAAGCAGTTTACAATGTGTAAGCCAATTGCCCCGAACAAGCTGGGTACTCATTTTACCAACCTACAAAAGGATGGAAGGCTGAGTGGACCATGGAGCCCTCCTCTAGGATCAAACTTACAATGTTGTGGCTGCAGTACCAGCATTTAACCACAGCACCATCAAGGCTCCTTTGCTGTGCCATCAGGGCTCCTTTAAGTCTCAGAATCCCTGGCAATATCCCATTGTAGTTCAGAATACAATGTCACATAAATATGAGTTAACTCCTTTGTGATTTATTTGTGAATTGGTGAGGAGAACCTGGGAAAGAAGATAGCTCGGCTGGAAAAGTGTTAAAAGCAGGCTCATAGAAGTCGTAGGCTTTCATGGCCGGCATCCATAGTTTTTGTGGGTTTTTCGGGCTGTGTGGCCATGTTCTAGAAGAGTTTCTTTCTTTTAGAAAGAAACTCTTCTAGAACATGGCCACACAGCCCGAAAAACCCACAAAAACTACAGGCTCATAGACATAGTGACTCTGTTCAAGAGTTTTGTGATGCACACTGGCAGAGCTGAGAATCATTGCATGGGGAAGGTGAGTGCAGACTTTTATATACCTCCATTCCAATCTGGCCCTAGGATTAATAGCTCTTAGAACAAGAAGCTCCTAGGTCTAGGTTGCCCTCCCCTAGTCAGTTTTGTAGTGTGGCCAAGTTGTGTGGCTTGTGCAGGATCAGAAAACCTAGCAAGTAAACTTGGCTGCATTCCACTGATTTTTATCCAAAACAAGGGTAGGAATCATGCAGCCCTCTAGATCTTGTTGAATTGTAACTACCAACATCCTTCACCATGTCAGCTTGGGTTGATGGGACTTGCAATCCCACATCTGGAGGGCCACATGGTTCCCACCTCTCATAACTTCTAATCTAGAAATGGTATCAAACTCAAAATTGAAATAGAAGCATGCCTTGAAGCTAATTTGGGTAAATTTCTGAACTCAGTACTCAAACAACCAGTAGAAGCTAGAGAAGGGATTAAAGACGCCTCCTGAATTTTGTTTCCACCTTCCACTGAGAGTATACTCAACAAACAATTAACCACTGAGCTATGCTTGGTACTTGCCTCCTACATCTTCAGCTTGGTGTCCAGGGTAAGTGTCCACCTCAACCAACCTTAAGGCTGCCCTTGCCTGTATTTGGTATTCAGATGCACTGAATAGACTGACTGATCAATCAATTTAATTGGTAGGCTCAATGTTGACTTTACACTGATATGGGATATCTGTTCTGAGAGGACAGTAATAAATAGATATGACCAATTTTCTGTGATATTGGCAATCAGGAGCAGATGTCTTAAACAGAAGGTCCATTTAGTTCATTCTTTGAGCATTCCTATATAGATCTATGTCTTCTTTTGTATAAGGTGAAATTTGTTTGTGGGTTGTGAGCTATGAAGTAGCTAGTGGTTAGTCAAGAAAGGAATTAGGGGCAAAGCTCATGGATTATTTGCCCAACACTAATGAAACACAAGAAAAACAGACCAGCCATGTCACTCTGACAAACCACTTAGGTTTGGGGGGGAGAAGCCCAGTCTTCAGATACTAGCCAAATCTTTTCTCTCCTTTAAGAGGTATTTCCTGCATGGGGTCTGTCTGTATCTGAACCTCAGAAGAACATGGCAATAAGACTGAAGATGGGGGATTGACAGCCCTCTGGATGTTGTTGGACTGCAACTCCTATCACAATTCCGTATCACAAGATCACAGAGACAACCCTAAAACCAACCCCATATCACAAGATCTCAAGACAGCAATGACTGGAGGTACCCCCCCCCCTAATTTTATAACCAGCACTTGGGGAAATTAAAACTCTCAGAATCCTGCAGCTGACATGGTTCAAAAATTCACTTTTCCCAAGCTCTGTTCTATCATTCAAAATATACTTATATGGTTTGAAATCAGCTTCTAATTATTAAGACATTAAATCACTTCCCAGATTCTGTTTTGTCCTTACTAAAATCAATAATAGTAAGACAATCTTGAGCTGCAGGACAAGCAATGGTAATTTCCTAAATCAGAACATTTACTTGCTCCTGAGAGAAGGGTTGTTATTAAATGGATTTGATACTTTCAGCTGGGGAGGAAAAGAACCTTTTTAGATACACAAGAAAGGGTTTAAACTCATGAGAGGCCCAAATCATTTTTCACAAATGTTAACTACATCATCCTTTTTCTCCTGCTAAGCAAGTGCAAATTTGGTCAGCCCCATCAGTCTGCTAAATACGTGGAAAAGATTCCTCTTCTTCATGAGTCAGAAAGAAAGGCAACTTTCAGTATCTGAACAGAATTATGTAGTTGTAGTACAAAGGTTGTAGGTCCCTTTAAGTGTTGATGTCCATGGGGTAGGGGGTGGGCGGGAATGCTGTTAACCATGGTAATTATGAAGTACTTAGCACTGTAAGTACAACAACATTATAATCATCCAAGGTTTTGAACAATTTGGACTGATTTTCTATAGCATATAATTTACAGTGAATACAGCTCTTGAGAATCTTGCTTTAAGAACTGCTTCCCACCCCCCGTTGCTTCAGATTTCCATGCTCCAAGAGACGTATCCCAATTCTAATTTGATCAAAATGAACATCAACAGCTGCAAAAAAGGGAATGCTTTGTTTTAGAGAAATTTTCATAATTTTAGCTGGATCCAGTTTGGTCTTTGCAATTGTCAGCACAATGCACACTCAACAGGAGCTTCATGCAGTCAGTTGGGGAAAGTGAAAATTCACAAGCTCTTCTTGCAGAATTGGCACAGGAAGACTTTTCTCCACACTAGCCCACTTCAAAACCAGCCTTTCTTCTTTTGAATTAAGCACAGATATCACATTGAGCATAAAGACTGCTGCCATTTGCACTAGGAATGATGGACAATTCATGCTCTGTCTGGCCCATGCTGGCTTTATAAGTGCTCAGTCATAAGACCATTCTCATCCTCTTTTCTACTGACTTTTTTACCCATGTGAAAATTTGCATTTACATTGCAAACATCTTTCCTAAAATACACATCTTTACCATTTTGAATCACAAAATTCAGAGAAGTTTGCAACCTGAAGAAATCCTGCATTCTTAGCTGTATATTCAGTTGGGAAGTGCAAATTAGCCAGAGTTTGAGAAGTTACTTTAGCACTTACAGTCTCTCAGCCCTGCATGGCCACTAGAGGATTTTAGGAGATACAGTTTATAAAAGTTATCTTTCAAGCAGATGGAATAAACTTCTCCAGCATTCCTAACTCAAACAGCTTCTAATGAGTACAATGCACTTAATATTTTACTTTCCTTTTATTTTACCTTGTTAAACTACTATTTTTTATGCAAAATAAAAATAAGATATGAAAATCTGTTCAATCAAAATAACAATGGCTGAGTTTTCATGAGCTCTTGATAAACTATACAAAAAAGCCAACCAGAACACAACATTTTTGCAGCTATCACTACATTGTAGATGCATTTATTCGTCTCATTATTCAGTTATAGAAAAAATATATAAAGATGATAGTTAAATATCATCTAACTGTTCACCACTCACCCATTCACTATGGTTGAATAACAGTTTCTTCTAGGTAAATAAATACCTTGCAAATTACATAGATGATGCTGGCAGGTGGATTAGGGCCATCTCAAGAAAGAAAGGAACACCCTTGGGAAAATAGTAGCAAAGTGGAACACACATCCCTGCTTTAAGTGTTTTCACCTCACTGCTTAGAGTGGGCAGATGTATTTCTCCCCACTATGATTTTTTCTCAACTGGTGAAACATCTATTCCTTTGTAACTCACTTGCATTCCACAATTCATTTCTAAATTTTACTCTGTAACAGTGACACAGTTACAGTCACAGCAAAAAATATTAGAAGCTCAGCTCAATTATTCTCTAAACAAGCTGAGCTAAATCTCTCATCCATTTCTAGAGATGATATTTGTAGTGCATCACATCACAAGAACACTGGGTTAGGGAAGTCTGCTATTTATGCTTACCTACTGGGTGACCTTGGGCAAGACACACACTCTCAGCCTCAGGGGAAGGCAATGGAACCTTCTCTGAACAAATCTTGGCAAGAAAATCCCGTGATTGGAAACAACTTGAAGTCACACAACAACAGCAATCAGATTCAGTAAACAGCAGCTGCCCCCAGAATCCCTTATAGAACATGTATAACTAGCAAAACAGAGGGAAAGGGAGAAAGTAGGTAAGCCTCCCTCACCAGATACCCCAGTATGTTTTAAAAAAGCAACAGCAACATAGACCTGTAAGTTTGTCCACCAACATAGAAATCATAAGAAAAGTGGAGGCTGGTGAAAGAAAGAAAAAATATTTGTGGATGAATTTTGAAGGAAGCTTTCACGTGATCTCTAGAAGATTCAACAAGTTTTTGTTTATCTATGCAAGGATTACCTGACCCAATTGTTTCATTTCACATGTGTATATTGTTAGTACTGAACAAAGAATTTGCTGAAATATGTTGAACTGCTCTTCCTTTAGTGGTGTAGGAACCTATTCTTATTCTTTCCATGTTATTTCTGCCTTCGGTACCAAATTTTCTGTTAAAGAAGTAATGCCCAGGAACACATCTGCTTTGTTAATAGTAAAGGCTATAGTCTAAGAAATCCTAGGATCTGTTGTTTAGTACAGTATTTAATTTTCTCTGGAAATCTTTGATCCCAGGGTACCTTGATCTGATCCTCAATTCATCCGTCTTCTCAGGATACTTTGGGAATTACAGTTCAGAAGGTTGCACTACAACTTTCTAGCAGGGAAGTATCTTGCTAAACTATAAATCTGAGGGATCTCTAGAATTAAGTCATGAAAATTAAAGGATCAAACTGATAGAATCATTGAGTGTAGATACAAAAGACCTTTAGTCTCTATTCTGGTTCTGGTTCTGGTTCTGAAGTTATGTCAGTGAGTTTGCATAAGTGAATAATTTATCTGTGAATAATAAAAGAAGCATATCTAATAGTGCAGTAAGTAGCAGAATATGAACCAAGCCCAAGAAGTAAAATAATTAAAACCCATTCTTCCTTGAAGAACCACAGACGAGAAACAGCACAATGCTATAGACTACATACAATAGGTTCCAGCAGCTTCTGCTTCTAATAGGTTCTCTTTTCATATAACTATTGGAAGCCACCATTAGATATCCCAAAGCTCCTGTCCTGGTTAAGTTATGAAGGCTTTCATTTCAAAGCTCTATTGTATTCTGTATTAATCACTGGAGTGATTTTTGGTGTGTGTCTTTTTAGAGAAGAGGGCCACAATGCAATGCAATGTCAGCAGAATTGACCTGAAAGCAATGAAAGCTCAATCTTACCTTTTGAGCTTTTGTTCAGCTGCTCTCACCTTTCTGTTGGAAATGATTGATCAAAAATAAATCAAAAGGGCATGCAGGTTGGGCACTGAAGCTAACAAACACTAGTTCACAGCTTGGCGCCAGTAAATGGAGACTATGATTTACATATATATTTAGTCATTGGGAGTTGAGGTGACTACAAATCAGCTATAAAAAAAAAAAAGCCCAGATTTCTTCCAGTTTCTAAAATAAAGAGGATTAAAAAAGGTGAAGCATTCATTTAACTCACATATGTAACTGATAATGCAATTCTATACATTTCTTATTACAAGTAAGGCATGCAATGAAATTTACTTCCAGACAAGAGCATATTAAAAAATATAGTTACACAGTTGACTCCATTGGGAAACCATGACTGGTTTGCTGAGGACTCCAACCAAAAAGCTCATGACAGCTACCACATCTTCTAGACAGAATCAGCCGAAGACATTTTGTTGCCTGAGATTTAAACAAAACAAAACAAGAAGGCAACCCTTCCACACATTCTGCATACAGAAGGTGACATGACTGACAGATATCTCGGTCTTTTTTTCAGTAGCAATGATGGGATAGCAGTAAATGTGGCAGGCTACTTTATGGGATCATGATATGTTGTACAACACACATAGCTCTTTCCTGCCACAGAAGGGGTTGTAAGATGAACCAGCAATATATGCAATATATGAACTGTCGTTGCTGTTCACTAATATATGCTACTTGAGGGAATTCTCCTCACTCACCCCCCATTACAGGGCCAGTCATGGCTCCAGCAAGGATCAGTGTGTTGATTCAATTCACATTTAGAATCATAGAATCATAAACTCATAGAGATGGAAGAGACCACAAGGGCCCTCCAGTACAATCCCCTGACATGCAGGAACATACAGTCTAAGCACTCACAACAAATGACCATCCAGTTTCTGCTTAAAAACCTCCAAAGAAGGAGAATCCACCACATGCCAAGGCAGTCTCTGAAGCTAATGAAAACAAGCTTAATCCATCCTCAATATGACATCCTTTCAAATATTTAAACGTAGCTATCATCTTATCCAGGCTAAACATATCCAGCTCCCTAAGTTGCTCCTCATAGGGCATGGTTTCCAGACCTTTCACCATTTTGGTCATTCTCCTCTGGACACACTCTAGCTTGCCAATAACACCACTTGAAGTGTGGTGCCCAGAACTGGACACAGTACTCCAGGTGAAGTCTGACCAAAGTAAAATAAAGTGGCACTATTACTTCCCTCTATCTATGAGCATCATAGAATCATAGAATCATAGAGTTGGAAGAGACCACAAGGGCCACAAGGGCCATCCAGTCCAACCCCCTGCCATGCAGGAACTCCCAATCAAAGCATCCCTGACAGATGGCCATCCAGCCTCTGCTTAAAGACCTCCAAGGAAGGAGACTCCACTACTCTCCGAGGGAGTGTGTTCCACTGTCGAACTGCCCTTACTGTCAGGAAGTTCCTCCTAATGTTTAGGTGGAATCTCTTTTCTTGCAGCTTGCATCCATTGTTTCGGGTCCTAGTCTCTGGAGCAGCAGAAAACAAACTTGTTCCCTCCTCGATATGACATCCCTTCAAATTTTTAAACACGGCTATCATATCACCTCTCAGCCTTCTCTTCTCCAGGCTAAACATCCCCAGCTCCCTAAGTCGTTCCTCATAGGGCTTGGTTTCCAGACCCTTCACCATTTTAGTTGCCCTCCTTTGGACATGCTCCAATTTGGCCAGCATCCTGATACTATCGCAGGGATTTTGCTGCCAAATCCGCCACCTGGATCCATTTCTGCTCCCAGGGGTGCTCAGTGTGCCTCTTTTCAAAACTGGGAGTTTTCCAGCTTAAGAAAACAGCTGCCAGTGCACTCTTGGGAGCGGGGATGGGCCCAGGATAGACCCTGGCTACAGATTCAGCAGCAAAATCCCTGCAATAATATCAGGATGCTGGCCAAATTAAAATTTAAGTCGGAAGAGATAAGCTGGTTTAATAAGCCATGCAATAAGCTCCCTAGATACTACACTCCTATTGATGGAGGTCCATAATTTTTTTAACTGCTGCATCACACTCTTGATTCATGTTTAGCTTGTGGTCTACTAAGACTTCCAGATCCCTTTCACTGTTGTACTGTTGTCAAGCCAGGTGTCACCCATCCTATATCTGTGCAATTCATTTTTTCTACCTAAATGTAGGCCAATAAAATATCAGAGTGAGATAGGGGTATAGTACCTGATGATAGACTTTACCTTGCAGGCACAGTTGCCACCATCTTGTCATCAGAACATGGACTGGATGCAGGACAGGTGGAGAAGAAGGTGCCCCTTGGTCAGAAATGCTGGGGCAGTATCCCTCCCAGTCTCATACAAACTGAAACTTCCTATAGTTCAAGGCCTCCCCAAGACTTTGTTGGGTACCAAAAAATGGCACTCATTATTGTTATAATTAACTTTATAGCTGGTAAATGATCCAGCAGATGATATGTTGCAGAGAAACATTCCAGCCTTTCACTGATAGCATCCCCTCACAACCAGTGGTAGAACTGGGTCCCTAAACAATGAATGCTGCCCAGAATACCGAATGGCTCACTATCCAATTCACTGTGGCTGATTAAACGTGGACGCTGGGGTGGTATTCGCCCCACACACACACACATACAGTTGAAGCCAAAAGCAAAGTGTGATGTGTGACCCACCTCCCTTCCTAAAAGCTTATGAGAACTGTATAAGCAGGTTAGTAACAGAGAAAAGTTTGCTCACCCGTTTTGTTCTCAGCTCTGAACTACCAGGGTCTAGACTACCTTTATTATGTACATTGCTGCAGATTTTCACACATTCACATAAATGGTTAATTGTCTTCATTTTCCTGCACAAATTCCCATCTATTTGCATCTATTCACTCTTGGCTGAAAATGTGCAGCCATCCAAATACATATGAAGCAGATGGATGGCCACATGTGTGATAAAGCACATTCCTGCAGATTTCTACAGATACTCCGGTAAGAACCTCTCAAAGCCCTTTTATGTGGAGATTTAGGAGCCCCCCTCCCCTCAAAAAGTCCAAACTCCTGCAAATCGCATGTGGCTGGATCACATTCTATTTGACTGGAGTGAGGAGTATTTTAATTGTGTAAACTAGTCCCAAGCTAAAGCAAAGTATCAAGCAAACTACACACACACACACACACACACACACACACAGCAAAACTACTAAATAAAAATTGATCCTTTCTATTCCACTGGACAGCTGTCATTGTTTGGCTGTGATGCTGGCAAGGACTCCAAAACCTATCTATGACCCTCCCAGACCAATGTTAGCAGTGAACCTGTGATGAGACCACTTCAGAATTAGGCATGAGCTCAGTTATCTTTTATGGATTTTAACTGCAGTATCTGTATTATGTAGTGATTTGAACCTGGGACTATGACTCTAGAGGCCAGGGTTCAAATCCCTTCTTAGCCATGGAAACCCACTGGGTGACCTTGGACAAGTCAAACTCTCTCAGCCTCAAGGGGAGGCAAGGGCAAACCCACTCTGAACAAATCTTCCCAAGAAAACCCACTTCAAGGCACACAAGAACAATGACAATCACCAAACCCAAGTACTGCACTATTAGTACTCTGTGCCCTAGACTTCTGTTTTCCAACTGGAGTGATCTATGTGAGGTTTCGTTGTATGCTTAAATTTCCTTTCAAACAAAAGTCTGTATTCGGAATTGATGATATTCATTCTTCCCTTTCTTGTCCCAACACTTTCAAATGCAAATATTGAACACTTCAGGGCAAAGCACCTCCCTCCCGTTTCTTTTACTGTGTATAATCCTTTCTCTCTCTCTCTCTCTCTCTCTCTCTCTCTCTCTCTATATATATATATATATATATATATATATATATATATATATTCTTGATAAATATAGCCTCCAAGCCATGTTAAAAAAATCTGATTGTTATATGCTTCAAAAGGACAAAGAAAGGAGCAATCCAATTTTCTGGAGTAAATGATTTTGCAACATAATTTCCACAGATTTAGCTTTATTATTTAATACTTAATTTCAAGTACCTTTTTAGGAACAGAAGCAGAGGACTATTTGTAAATTTATATGAAATACATCACACACATTAGAAAGCCTGGAAATAATTTATTTGTGTGACACTTTAGCAGCTTTTAAAGAGCTGGCAAGAATATATTTCTAGTTGTACATCTATATGTAAGGGGTATAAATAATGCAACATTACCAGCTATTTTCATGTTGAAAGTGGGGGTTAAAATAAATTATTTCTGAGCAGTTGTAAAGATGCACACAACAAGCAAAATGTTAGCTCCATAGTCTTCATCTATGGAATAATCCACCAAGCACAGGGGGTTGAAAAATCAGTGAGATGATAGATGACGCTGTTGTTGAAGATGTGTCTATTTTTCACAGAGAGGTCCCAGAAATATTGTTACCTAAGACAAAACAACAAACACTGCCCCCTCACCCACCCAGCCAGTCAAGGTACACAATAGCTAAGGCCAGTCATCTTATTTGGGTTCAAAAGGCAGATCTCAAGATTCTTCTCCTCATTTTTGGCAGTAAAACTACAATAATATTTTTGGGATGAGGGGATGAATAACAATTTGATGCCATTTTACAACATCCCAAACCAGCTGCCCAAGGCAACCATATCACTTATCTTAGTGCTAGCACTGGTCCTGAATCATTTATTTGTGGGGGAGGAGTCAAGATTCAAGGAATTCTTTGTGCTTAGCCCTGGTTGGCAGAAGGCAGCATGGTCCAGAAATGGTCTCAGCCATGTAAACGCACTGGGCTGATCTTGGGCAAGTCATACTCTCTCAGACTCAGGGGAAGGCAATAGCAACCCCCCTCTGAAGAAACTTGCCAAGAAAACCCCATGATACAGTCACCTTAGGATTGCCATAAGTTGGAAACAATTTGAAGGCACACAAAAACAACAACAACAGCTACAACAACAACAACAATTGGCACCCCTGGTGGTTGGGATGGACATATGCTGACACCCTATGCATTGTCGGCCAATCAGCATGCCATTATCAATTTGCACAAGGCACCTAGGAAGCTGCACAAGTGTCTGTTGTATTACTTTTGGCAATACCTAGTGCAAAATGACTGTGGCACTGTGATGGATGCTGGAGCAGTCACCATGTAGTCTGTCTCTTCCATCTCTCCATGTGTGAATGGTCCCCAAAACAGTCAGTGGCATATATAAGTCTGCCAGTCAAACATTTATTGTAATTGGCAAACAACCATTATACAAATATATTACAATCATCAGCTTTGGTCTTTGCATGCAAGCATAAAACCAAAGCCAATAATTTAGCAGCTCTACAAATTACATATTTGTTACTATCACTCAATAAAAGGTACAGCTTTTCCAAAGGCTTTCCCCCAGTAATGGGAGGAAAAGCCACCAAGCTTTCCCTAATATCAGAATAATTGTCCCCCACTCTCTCTCACACACACACACCAGATAAGATCAGGATGCTAAAGTAATAAATGCAGTAAAGACAGAGGAAGGCAAGGTGTGTATAAACCCAGTGATGTACTGTACTCCCTGGCCCTGGCACCAGTTCCCACGTTTTCCAGGAAGTGTGCACCCCTATGCCCATGCCAGTCTCACCAACTTCACAAAATCTCTTTTAAATAATGGAGAACACTAGAAGAGTACAGGAACTAGTAAAGATTTAGAAAAGAGTAATGAATGCTGAAATGATCCTGTGAGATCTTACTTCTGCATCCCTGTTCCAAAGCATTGGGGCTGGAAAGCCCTGTTAACACAATTGACTATAGCAATAACCTAGAAACTGGTATTGACAGACGATATTACACTCACCCACCCACCCCACCACTAACCACTAGAGAGAAATGTTTCAGTTTTTGCAGATGTACTAAGTCTTTGGGTGCATCTAAAGGTAAAAGTATTCCCCATTGACAAGATTGTTAAGTCATGTCCAACCATAGGGGGCAGTGCTCATTTCCATTACTAAGCGGAAGAGCCAGCATTATTAGAGACTACTCTGATCATGTAGCCAGCATGATTGCACAGAATGCTGTTTACGTTCCCACCAAAGTGGTATCTATTTATGTACTTGCATTTGCATGCTTTCAAACTGCTAGGCTGGCAGAAGCTGGGACTAGTGACAGGAGCTCACCCCTTCATGCAGCACCCGGGCCTCAAACTCCCACCTTCCGATCTTGCAATCAACAGAGTCAGCGTTTTAACCACTTGAGCCACTGCATCCATCCATGGGTGCATCTACACCAGGGGTAGGCAACCTTTCCCCTTTAAGGGCCAAGGGACTTCAGCTCCCAGAAGCCTCAGCCATGTTGGCCAGTAGTCCCATGTTGGCCAATAGCTCCTGGGATTCTGGGAGCTGAAGTCCCTCGGCCCTTAAAGGGGAAAGGTTGCCTACCCCTGATCTACACTTTAAGTGAAGTAGCTCCATTCAATAGAATCCTGCTATTTGTAGTCTACAATGTCTCTAGTTTTCCCTGCCAAAGAGTGCTGGTGCCTCACAAAACTACAAATTCTAGACTTCTGTAGGATAGAGCCACGGCATAAGTCTCCACATCTAAATTAACAAATACATTTTAGATTTGGTCCATTGAAGAGAAGCCCTACTTTAATTTGGACATGTCCCCACTTTCATTTGATCAACTTGGAATCAACCTACAGTCTGGAATTTGGTCAAATCCTCAAGATATCATAGTTTTTACCATGTACTGCCCCTTCTTCTCTTTAGTTCATCACCCCCTCTAAGGTCACCCTGCAACAAGAGCACCAGTGAGTTTTTCTGCCTCTTGTGGGGGTAACACTGAAAAAACAAAACAACACAAAACTTAGAAGTGGTTTTGGAGACCCAACAATCAACACAGTAGTTTAAAGCCACCAAGCAACAACAATGCAGCCAATAGGACTGTTTATTTTTAACAAACAGAATACTTTTTTATTCAAAGACAAGACTCAGAAGTCTCATTCAGAAGTACACCAAGTTTAACCAGATTAAACTGCAATCCCGATAAGAAAAAGGAAGGGGACATCTATTAAAATCATGCCCCTCTTTCTCTTAGGTTCTGAAGGGGTGTGGATTTTTTCCTGTTTCTCCCTGTCATGTTAAAACTATAGAGGTTTCCTCCCCCCAACACACTTTTTAAAAACTAAATTCTGGCCTAAGTTTGCATCAAGCAAATCTCAAGCACTGAGAATAATGCAGCTCTGGTGAGTGCCAGCTTCTCCATTCTATGCCTTATGGCTCCTTATTTCTTTGCAAAGAAAACCATAGGGTAATTTTGCTCAAGCACTTCAAATAAATGAAAAGTCTAATGTGAGAAGGGAGAATTTCTGTTTAGACCATATTACATCTTCCATTCTCTGAAGGAAATGAATCTGAAAAGTTTTATAAATTCTCCATTTTATTTTATTTATGTATTTTACCACCAAAATCGATCCTATTGAAATCCTCAGTAGCATACTCCCATTATATTAATACTGGTATCTGAATTGAGTTCACCATCTCAATGATCTCTGGAAAGAGAAATTTGTAAGTTAAGAGCTTTTCATATAGATTTTTCAGGCCTGCCTACTTGAAACTAGATTGGTCTGAAGTTATTTGAATATTGGAAAATATTTTACGTAAAAACATGGTGCAAGGAAACCACTTCCTGCTATACTTTTTATCATTATTATTTCCACTACATAGCTCATTTCACAGAGAAAGACTGGAGCAAAAGCACATTAATCAGCTATGCAGAGGGATCAAATTATGTAGGAATTTGTACATATTAGGGCAGAATGCTACCCACAGATCCACCAGGCTCAAGTATTGATGTAATTCTGAAGCAGAAGAAACCTCTGAAAATGAATGGTACCATTGTGCTTTGTTCAGTTGACATGAATTTTATTTTATATTATTATTATTATTATTATTATTATTATTATTATTATTATTATTATTTATTTTTATTTTTTGTATAGCCACTGTATGTTGTACAGGGAATACAGTAAGATTTTAAGATGTGTTGATGTAAATATAACTGGGGACATATGGCAAATGGGTAACCACAAACCATTATTGTCATAATGCTCCCAGACACCTGTCCACTGCTCCTATTTATGGACACCCTTTCCCTTTTAAACATCTTGTGGGCACATAAAAATCAAATCTGCTGAATGCTGAGAGAAACAGCTCCAAATAATGACTATAATCCTACCAATTTTAACTGCCTTCAGTTCTATGCATCAACATAGGCTCTTCCCCACAAGTATCTCCTATTGCTCTTTCTCCAATATTTTGTCAAGGTAACATTTTTTCAGCAACAGTTTTAAGGTACTGCTTTCCTGATGTTCCTAACTATAACTGCTTCCAGGAGGCTGTGTGCAATAACTGACCCCAATGGTGCACATATCCACCAATGTGTGGAAATTATGTGGCCCTCTAGATGTTGCTGGATTGAAAATACCCAGCATTTCTCACATTGGCTATACTGGCAAAGGGTGATTGGCATTGCAATCCATGCATTTGGAGGGCCACACAATCCCCACAGGATGTCTCTTTCCATCTTCTGTTATATGAAGATATGCCACCACATGCTATAGAGAGCATGAGCAAAGTGTAAGCAAATGCAAGAATATGCAGCCAAGGGTGGCTACTTCTCTGTGTCTAGTGACTGACCACTTCTGAATAGCAGAAATAAATGGAAAGGGATATGCATTGCATCCACATGCAGACACTGGTACATGTCCTCTTATATTTAAAAATGAGTACCAGTGGGAGCAATGGAAAGTCTTCCCAGGTATGCAATCTGAATAGTTTAAAGTTGGATATGAAGGATATAAAAATCCAGCATGGTTGTAGGGCAGGCAAATAACATCTTTCTTTGCTTGTATATGCTACAAGAACCAGGTCACATTTTTAGAGGGCTGCTTCTTTGTTAGCAGTTATAAAATATCCTGCATCAAACTATTGGACTTGATTAATGCATATTTCCATTATAATATCTCTTTCTCTCCTCCCTCCCCCCCCCCCCATACCCCTTATTCTACTACCCTAAATGTGCCCAATTGTGTCTGATTTTTGGAAATCACATGGGGTTGGGATCTGGTTAAAACCTGGATAGGAGACCACTCAGCAAGCTCAAGTCAAGCCCAGATTCCAGGAATGAATGCTTCATGAACTCCTCAAAGCCATTGCCAGTCAGAGTTTACAATACTGGGGACTTTGGGACCAATAGTCTGACTCATTATAAAGCAACTTCCTATGTTCATTCCTGCATGTGTATATATACGTAAACGCATATGTATGCTACACATCTTTTCAAGATAATTGAGTAGCACTGTTTAATTTTATAGAAATGGAAGAATGTGAAGCATATTAAATTTATTTGTCGTTGCTGCATTTACTTGTGATATATATATATATATATATATATATATGAGAGAGAGAGAGAGAAAATATGTACTAATAGATTTCAGGCTACAGAATGGAGGGGGGGGCTGTTTGTGAGTTCCAATGTCTTTTCAGGTGGCACTTACAGTATTTCACTCTAATATTAATTCAGACTGGCAAAGACATGTGTAATAACTACAGCAACTACCAGAAGTAGGTCACAGAGTCGCAAAATGCTACTGCTGAAGACTGTGTTGGGAATTGTTCTTGAACATTGAGTCACACACTGTTTTAGGGCTTTAGGAGCCTCAAAAGTTCATCTGTAGCATCCTCCTGCATCACAGTATATGCCACAATCTATTTTTAACCATGCCGCGATCTTGCAAAAGCTACAGGGATGAAAACCTGATAAATGGTAAGTAGCAAAGGACCTTAACTCATAGAGCAGGAGCTGACATTTGGTTAAAAATAATCACTGACTAAAATATCAGTCGTTGGGAATGCCTTGTGCCCTTATACCCTGGAAAAAGGTTTCTTTCTCAGTGTATCTTTTTGATATACATTGTAGCACTGAAGGAGAAGCGAGGGCCTGCGAGTATTATCTGGGAACCCCAATTATCCAGGCTGACACATACATGTTTATTGCATCTATACAGGCATGTACTCAAGTCCAGGTTTAGGGACCCAAGCAACTCTAGAAGAGAAAGGAACAAACAGGATAAACAATAAAATGCAGCAGTACACACCCTTACATGCTAATGTATTGTGTTGTAAGACAAACATGAATCCTGTGTGCAAACAATGTGTCACGCTTATGAAATGGACTACCAGTACAATAAGGCTAAGTTATTTGACAGCTGGATAAATGGACTGGAGTGCCACTTGATCTAGAACCAATTGCCCTGAACACAATTGTCAAAGCCAGGCCAGGGCCACATGTGACCATGCTTGAATCCAGACCTGCAACAAGGTTGAAGCACATCTCTGGCATCACAGGTCCAATCTTTGTGTGTGTTTAACTAGAACCCCCAACACACATCAAGAAGAGCCAGGAACTGAATTTGAACTGAGTAACATCCACAGTCATCTCTATACACAGATTACCCTTTTTTCTTTCATTCATCCATATAATTTAGTGATGGTGGGAATCATTTTGTTCCTGCTGATGTGAACACAGGAAGAAACTCAGCCCTCTCCATGCTGTTTTCATGGAAAGATTGCTTTTCTCTTCCTTCTTGCTCCCTTCCCTGGACCATCCACATCTAATTTTAGTTTCTGCTGTACTGTTGCATACTGGGGGAGGGGGGGGGGTCTGTCCATTGCCTATTGTAAAAAAGAAGCCTCTTATAAATTGCAATGTGTTCCACCACTGGCAAAACCAAATCAGTTCATCTATGAAAACTCGAGAGAACCAAGTGTGCAGAAGATCCTGTTCCACATGTGTGGTTTTTTAAAAAAAAAAGCAAAATGATTGATCTCTCTGCTATAATGAGTAACCCTTTGCACCAGCAATTCTATATGTGCTGCTGAAGAAAGATTGCTTTTCTTCCCCCTAGCGTACAGATTATTTTGTGCTTGTCTCTAGAGTTTAACTGTATCCTAATGTAGGACAAGCTGTGAAGGACAAAGGAGGCCTAAAACCTTTCTCTTTTGCTTCCCTGCCTTTTTATATACAAACAGGAGACTACAGAACTGAGTAAAAACAATCACCTCATCTGCCTGGTAATAGTTTGCAGTGGGGTATTTCCCAGTAAGCCTGCACTGCAAGAAAATTGTTTCCCATTTCAGCCCTTTCTTCCCATAACAGTACAGAAAGCTGATCATTTAAATGTGAATATACTTACTGCCCACTGGGGGAAGGAGAGAAAATGTGCATGCATTTCAAGGTCATGGTATATATAGAGACCAGAACATAGAACTGCATGCAAAAACCTGTGTGTAAATTACTAGGACTAAAGATATGGGCCAGAATCCTGTGTGGGAGAAAGGTTTACATAAGCACCATAGTTACGGTGCTACGCAGTAGATCCCAGACCATCCAACCCAGGAAGTAGATGCTCCAATTGACAACGGACTATTCCTCTGTTGCTCTGATTGTTGTTCTGGAACTGGTTGACTTCCATTTCCACCCCTTGCAGCGAGTGATCTGTGGTGCAACAGGCAGAAGCAGATCCCCATCACAATTCCCCTTCATGCTAGATATTGCTCACATGAAGAAGGGTGGGAACATCAGTCAGTTGCTTCCCAATCTACAGGGGAACTGACTCCTGTCAATTGGAGAATCATGAATACATAACAGTCACAAGTGCATAACTCTAGGTTATGCATTGTAAGTGCTCTAGAGTCATTGATTTTCTTTGAACTCCTAACTAGAGAAAATGACAGACAGAGGTTTGTGGCAGGAACACTTTTATGGGCTTGTCTACACTTGCTAGAATACTCTGGCTGCAAAATTGTGAAATCTGATTTCAAAGTGTGTTTAAAACTGTTTGCCAACTATAATATCAATATAATTGATAAGTCAAATTGCAGTGTTTAGTGCAATGTAAATAAAACAAACATGAAGAGAAAAGAAATACTCCTTCCATTGAATTGCTTATGGCTCATAGGAAATGGAGCCAGCCCCACCATTAGACAGGATTTGTAAGGGTCCCCAGATAGCAAATGTGGCAGCTTGGCTCTTCCTTCCAAACATTATAGAAGTTCCCCAGTTTCACATAACTTTCCCCTGGCCTTCTAAACTAGTTTGAAGAATCATGTGTATGCACTCCTATTGCTACTGTTGATATAAAGTTGAACTGCCAGTCCAGACAGCTTCTCTACACAAGAAAGATACATATGAGGAATGCATCTGAGCAAGTAGACTTAAGTCTACGAAAGTTCATGCTGTCAACTCTTTCTTTCAGTTAGTCTCAAAGATGCTACAAGATTTCTCTACATACTGATTTTACAAACAAATATGGCTATATCTTTGAATTCTACACAAGAAAGAGTATCAGCATTTTTTTGTTTTGTTTTGTTTTTGTTTTTTTGTTTGTTTGTTTTTTTGTCTCAAGCAGCAAATTTCTGTAGGCAATTCCTAATGGAAAAGTCAAGTTCAAATATCTGCTTAGCAAGGAAACTCTGTGTCAGGTTTGCTTTAGGCAGGCCAGAATCTTAAAGCCCAGCCTGCTTAACATGGCTGAAACACAATAGTAAAATTTCTTTAAAGAATTTAATTATATTGAATAAACTAATTAGAAAGAGAAATAGATTTCAGTTTTGCCATGGCATATAATGTTAATATGCAATTAGAAAATGTGGAAAATATGAGTTCCAAGCAGTATGGATAGCCTCCATGATAAAAGCAATTAGTGGCTTCCATGTCATCTCAAGGCAGTGAATCCAGTCTGGGTTTTGGTACAAACATCTACTCACAGTGATGAATACTTTCCCCAAATCTGTTCTGCACCTTGGATATTTCCTTAATTAAAGTGTGGACTAAAACTGAGATTGGATTCTTTCATTCACCCATGCACCCCACATAAGAGCGACCAAACCTCATTTTCCAAGGACATCACCAGCTTCCTCTTCAGATCATCACCCTCCACATATAGAGGGAAATAATGGTGGCATGGGCTGGATTACTGCATTCCATCTACTTGTATATTGGGGAAACAAAGAAACATATTGCCTGGAGAGAGAGCGGGGAGAGGGAGAGAGAGAGAGAAATCTGAAAGGACATCCTGCCATGGTTGCACAAGACCTTGGTCACAAAATAACATTTTCAACAAATCAAATTCTGGGGCCAATTTGGAGCTTTCTTTTGGGTTGACATTATCTGAGAAAGTCTAGACCCAGGCTAAAAAAAATATCCAGATGATGACTGAAATTTCTCATGGGAGTTCTGTGCAACTTTAATAGCTCTCCTGTCTCACAGCTCTAATGTACAATTTAAAGATATAGCCATGTTAGACGTTTATCACATTCTTAAATAATACAGCTTACCTGATCCAGTTTGAAATTTAAATCTGGCAGCATCCTGATATTATCAGAAGGGTTTAGCCAGTGAAATCACCACCCAGGTCCATTCCGGGTCCATCCCTACTCCCAGGGGCGCTCAGCGTGCCTCTTTTCAAAGTCGGGAGTTTTCCAGCTTAAGAAAATGGCCACTGGAGCAGCCCTGGGAGCAAGGATGGACCCGGTCAGCAGAGAATTAAGAATGCAATAAAATGTCTGTAGAATTAAGAATGCGATAAGCTTCTATGTCTGTAGAATTAATATGTATAGAGATTTTGTAGCACCTTTGAGACAAAGGGCCTTTGCAGACTGCCAGAAATAGTGCACATTAAATTGAGGCACTGCCCTGGCTGAGTGCTAGGGAATCATGGGAACTGTAATTTATTGTGGCACCAGAGGTCTCTGACAGAGAAGGCTCAATGTCCCAGAAAAAAATACAGTTCCCATGATTCCCTAGCACTGAGCCAGGGCAGTGCCTCAATTTAATGTGCACTATTTCTGGCAGTCTGCTTAGGCCTTAACTGGGGGGAAAAGAGGTTTGTAGCATGAGTTTTCATAAACTTTAGTCTACTTCTTCAGATGCTCATGGTGAATTGAAGGCCAGGGACAGATAGGAGTGCAGGAGTTTAACTGAAGATAACTGAAAAGGAATGTTGGTTACTCTAACGTACGTCACTGTCAAAGATATCCAGAAAATACAAAATAAAAACTGTCCTCTCAGATGACAAGCAGCGTGAATACAAAGCAAAATATACACCCCTGGAGACATGTTACCATAGTGTAGAGGAAGAGCAAGATGTGTGCATGTCTAATTCCACAAAATCATCATACCTACCCTTAGGCTCTAGGTCAGTTCTGTTGCAGAAGTGAAGAGGAAATCCCTGCTTTAGTTTTATTTTAGTACCTAATCAAGCAATAGCATATACAGGCCTATCAGGATATGCCAATATAATTTCTCTCCTCTTCCGCAGCATGGACCATATTGAATATTGGAGAATCAGCTTTAAAAGGTCAGCAAGCAAAAGTTTACATTCAATAAGCAGCTAGGCTTCCATAACAGGAGACTGTGTGTGTGTGTGTGTGTGTGTGTGTGCTAGGCTTCAGTGAAATGGAAGGTTGTGGCAATTAACTTCCTATTTTGATCTTCAGGCTGAAAAATAGGTTACTTCATGCGAATCAAGGATCAAGCTTAGTAAACAGGAGTGCTGGACTTCAAGCCAAAAGCTGGAATCCTTTTACGCTTTTCAGTTTGTGAAAAGAAATTCTTTACCTCTTGGCTTGAACGGGCCTCACTTTGCAGACTGCCAGAAATAGTGCACATTAAATTGAGGCACTGCCCTGGCTCAGTGCTAGGGAGTCATGGGAATTTTATTTTTTTTCTGGGACATTGAGCCTTCTCTGTCAGAGAGCTCTGGTGCCACAACAAATTACAGTTCCCATGATTCCCTAGCACTGAGCCAGGGCAGTGCCTCAATTTAATGTGCACTATTTCTGGCAGTCTGCAAAGGCCCTGAGTTTCAGACCTTGTTAGAAAAAGAGGCTCACTCAGACATTTCCCAAGTACTGTACTCTGCCCTATATTGCCTTGCTACCCTACCACTTAAACCAGAATATGAGTACTATATGCTACTGGTCTATAGCTTAAAACACATTCTCCTTCCCCAACCTCCTTGTCATTTCATCACCTACATTATAACATCAATACCCAGCACTGGTATCAGGTGATATTTCACCTGATATTTCACCTGAAATGAGGTCACACCCCTGCACAAGTAACTAAAGTATTGCACTTACACTACAAGAGAAATTTCCCTTTTATTATATCTTTATAATGTCATGTAGCTATGTCTTACTGTATTTTTATTCTTGTAAGCCACCCTGATTGGGTATCCATTGGGCGGGGTATAAATAAATTTTATTATTATTATTATTATTAGTCCAGGCCAGACCCGATTGAACTTGGCCTGCATTGCTCCCTCCAAGGCGGGATAGTATCAGATGGACTGGACGGAGGGCTCTGGTTCTTAATCCAGGCCAGGCTGGATAGGACTGGGCCTGCATCTCTTGCTCCAAGGCCAGATGGTATCAGATGCACTGGAGGGAGGGCTCTGCTTCTTAGTCCAAATCTAGGCACGGTGAAGCTGGGTCTGTCCCTCTTAACTGTGCAAATGCATTCCTGGACACAGCCAGAACCTGAGCTGAGTCTAGGAGCACATCCAACTACAAACCTGAGATTTCAGAGGAGTGTAACTCCATCCAGCACAGGCTGACTCCCTGTTCCTTGATCTATCTTCTGACTGACTAGGAGCACCTTTCTCTTCCCTGAATTGATTTCAATTTGTTCACCCTCATTCAGTCTATTACTGACATCAGACACTGCTTTAGTTATTTGAAACAAATTATTTCCAAGCTCTGACCTCACCATGTTGACTGGCAACACTGGCCTGTCACCTTAATGATATGACATATAGTATGTTCATAATATTACTTCAAATGCTTTTGTGACCTAGTCCACCAGACAAACCAAGGAGAATGGGAGAGTATGAGAACAGCAGTATTTATATAAATTATATTGACATTATATAAATGCTTTTCACTTTGTTTCTTTCAAATGATATAAATTCTCCTTTTCCTTTCCCTTCTGTCAGAGAAAATGGGTACCTTTTGTCTATAGCCTGAGGAGAATGCACTAAAACAGCACTAATGAGAATGGCAGCCAGAAGCAAGGGCACATATAAAAGATAATTACTGCTTAGATTATGACTATCAACTTTCAATTGACATGCACAGAAAAATGATATCATGGAGAGATTATGTAAGCATTGTCTTTCACAATGGAGCATGTCAGGACCAAATTTAACTCTCAGAAGCTCTGGAGTCAAAATTATATGGGTTGTTCTTTCAACAAAGAAAAATTGTAAAACTGGAAGTTGGAAGATATGCAAATCTCATTTGTATGAGGCAAATGAGTGCTGCATTTTTTTTCTGCTTTCTTGGGAGGATGAACTGGGACCCAACACCTAAAAGCAAATGAAGACAACACAGCAGGAAGAAATGAGAATGGATAATTTATTTTTCATAGGTACCCCTGGCTTTGCCCTGTAACATTGACCACTTGCCTGTGATCAGATCAGGGGCTCTGATGTGACTGTGAGATTATTATTCCACTCTTAAATCTTGCTCAAATGTTAAATGAGTTACCCAAGATACTGAAGCTATATGGGTGGGATAACTCTTAAATACCCTAAAGGCACTAGATCCAGCCTGATCCAGGAAGCTAAGCAGGGTCAGTTAGTACTTGGATGGTTACTACTTGGTTGGGAGACTACCAAGGAATACCAGGTGCTGCATGTTATTTCAAATGAAGGCAATGACAAACCACCTCTTAATATTGCCTAAGAGAATCCTATGAAATTCATAGAATAACTGTAAGTCAACAGGTGACTTAAAGGTACACAGATACAGACACACACAGAGACCCGGAATGGATTCACCATCTCATTGAAACTGGCCTCCTCTGCCTGTGATGATTTTGGGTCTTACATTTTCTATGATACATAGGAACTGCTACTGAACTACATTCCTGTTCTGCATCTTTTTAATGATATCTGAAATAGCAGAGCATGTGTTTCCCAATGCAGAATTCCTGCATTCTCACAAGTCTCCCTAGAGAAGGAAAACTGGCAGTCATTTGTCATTGCTGAAATTATCAAACAGATCAGGTGTGCCACATTCAGGTACAGAAATCATAGCACCCAACATATACCATCAGGTAGCATTTTTTAATGTTTTCCTCTAAGACACACACATGAAAGGAATGTCCCAAATGTCCAAAACTATAAATATGCGATGAATCCATTCCATTGCTGTGCTTAGCTGTGAACTCACCTCATCATGATCTCCCCAGCACAGTACAGTTAATAAGGATGACTGTAAAATCCATATAAACAAATTGAACAAGCTGCAAAGGTTGGTGCAAAAAGAACTGTTAGTTATACACACCTTCCAAAGAAAAATCTATCATATGTCAAACATTCCACAGAATTACAGTGCAGGAAAAACAGTGACAAGGAGAAGACATCCTTCTTCTTTCTTGTGAAAAAGACAATGGAAGACAAAAAGGATGGAATGATGAGATTTTTGTCCCTCCAACCACACAAGAAAAAAATGGCTTTGGGCTGCATTCCTTCTCAAATCTGCAAGGAATTTTTATTACACATTCTTGAGCTAACTACTCTGACCACTTTTTAAAATTCTTATTTGAAATTCCCCCGATTTCTCAAATAGCTGATTTCTCTCCCTTCTTAATCTACAGTTCTGTGAAACCAGCACTGTCCTGTAGTAAACCTTCAAGTGTACCTGTTATAAACAAGAAACACAGGAATGATCCACTCTACTAGAAACACAAGCACAAATCTTGAGTTGACAGAACTATTATAGTGAACACAGTTCATCTTCCACCTATTAGAAAGGTGATACTGTGTGAAGAACTGACCTTTTAAAGGTAGGACAAAGAAACAGGTTAGGCCAAAAAGATGGATGGATTCTACACATTATATTTTTTGTGATATAAGTTCTTCTCAATATATATAAATCATTCCAGTCCCTTTGCAGCTTTCTAGTGTCACAAGGACTAATGACTATATTTTATGCCTGGATTTAATTTTTCAAGAGCTCTCTCATTAGACCAGTATAGATCTATTCACTCTAAGACACCAGCATCACTGGATACAATGGAATAAATGCATCAATCAAACAGAATTCAGAAGCACAGTCTTCTACCATGTTGTGAGGAATGTCACATCTGACAAAGTACTTCAAATTGTTTGCTGCATAATGCTTATCTGATTTTGAATTATGATGGAATGGATGCAGAAGCATAAGTGACAGATACACAACTACCTAATTACATCATGTTTTATCATTACTAGGAGGATAGATTAAGAAATAATTTACTATGCTCAACCATTTCAATAGAGGCTTGATTTCATAGCACTCAGATGGACCACAAAAGCTCACAATGACAATGTAGTTATTGCTTGAGAGAGAGTAACTGAATCCCAGTTTAGGTCTCCAAAAAAAGGCTTGATAATGACTTGTAGTATTACTGACTGAAACATACATCTTAATTTTACTAAATTAAATAGAAGTTCAATTTGAATTCAAATAGAGCATATAAAGGACACTTTTAAAAGACAATATGTATTCATATGATGTAGTTTACTGAAAAAAATCATAGGTTAGATGCATAGGTGGAACAGACTGCAAAATTGACAGTAGCCAATTGCAATAGCATTAAAAACAAGAAGTCCAAATTACCAGTTACCATTACAGGACTATATAACAGAAGGGATTTGGGTTTATTAACACAATTTAAGACTTGGTATGTAAGTTTTTAAAAATTCTTTTAAACATTTTTATTAGCAGCAAGAATATTCTTAGTAATTTACATTTTAGGCTTATAGGTACTTGAAAGGTGAAATCTAATATCTCCAGGGATCTTGATAGACATCTACTGCTCCTGTGCAATCCAAACAGGCATAAAGAATATTTTAGAATGGTGACGTCACACTATATATCCACAGTCCTGAACTACATGGATTTAATTGGCAGAGATGTGGTTTGAATCTCTCAGGTCACTCTTCAGCTCTCTGGACAGTGAACTGAAGGATCAAATTGTTACCTGGTAGATGGCTCTGAAGGTTTTCACAGAGAAGTTGAATGGCCATTTCAGAGGCATATTTTCACACCAACTCTGCTTCTTTAAATACAAAATCCCAAGGGCCTGGGATTTCTGTATCCCAGCCTTCTTCAGTATATTACCCTGATGTGTCCATTGCATATAGTTCTCAGCATCTCCAGTCATCATGGCCATTGACTGTGCTTCACCTCTGTGATGGCCAAGGTGTCTTCAGTGACCTCAAACCTAAGCATCAATGAATGACATGTGTTGATTTCTGGCATGAAGGCAGGATTGGGAATCATATGCCCTTCTTGATGTTATTGGTCTACAAGTACTATAACTTTGACCAGCATAGCCAAGAGCAAGCCATGTTTGGAGTTCCAATCCAGCAACATCTGGAACGCCACATAATTCCCACCTCTGCCTGCATTAGCAGATTAAGAACTACTGGCTGTGGTAGGAGTCATAGTCCAACACATGGGATATGCATATTCCAGGCTGAGAGAGGACTTTCTTGAAGGCAGCACACCACCATTTTTTCTCAGCAGTTAGTAGAAGGCTTGGAGAACTCTTGAGTACCACAAAAATGCATGGTGAGAGCTTGTGTGCTGCCCATGTGCCTACTCTTGGTTTAATGGTAAATTCTGAAGTGCAGAAACTTATTTTGACAGTTCCTATAATTTCACCTATTATTGATAGCTGCATATGCACCTTGCCTGCCATAATAAATTAGCATAAAGGATGGGGTTAGAGCTATTCAGTTTTGTAATGGGATATACAGTGAGACAATAATTGTAGAGAAACAGTGATCTCAGACACAGGTGGTATGATAACACTGTAGAGAAGGGAGACATGGTTCAAGCCTGTTCAGGGTCATTCCTGTAGGAAGAATCTGATTATAACAACAAAGAGGGGTGGTATGGGAACCAAGAGAGGCAAATATCCTTATTGGTTTTAACAAATAGCAATATGACCTGCCATAAACTTAAAATTGTGTGTAGTTTAATTAGGCACTGTTAACACTTGCTGTTTAGTTCTGACAATGAACGTCTCTAATTTGGAGCTATAGTTACTGAATAAATGTTTGCTGAATTTTTACTACTGAAGCTGAGTTTTTTGAACTTGGTTCCTGCTGAGCCTAACACCTATAAAACAATCATACAAACGTTCCTAAGTCTTATGATCTTCAGGGGAGGGTTTTCTCTCCATACCATTACCCTACCAGGCTCAGCTGTTGAGGACACAGAAGAGAGCCTTCTTGGCGGCTGTTCCTAAGCTTTGGAACTCCCTCCTGAGGCAGGTTTGATCTGCCTCCTCTCTGCCATCTATTCACCAACCATCAAAGATCTTCCTGTTTAAACAGGCCTTCAGCTTTATCTGACCAGCATAGAGGGATATGCATTTGGATGTGCTTTTTTTTTTTTTTTAGTATGTAATACAAATTTTAAATGTTTTAATTGTTTATGTTTTAAAAGTAGTGTTTTAATTGGTTGTATGCATTAATGCTTTTTAAATTTTTGTACTCCATATTGTTTTAGGTGTTGAGTTTTAATTTACATTGTAAGCAACTTTTGAGTCCCATTCCAGGGGAAAGTGGGATATAAATTAAATAGATAAAAATCTAGTTCACCAGGAAAGAAATTAAAAATTATGTTCTAATTATTTTCAAAGAGATGCAGACAAATCTGAAACAATCTAAAATTTCTGCAAATGCAACTTTTATTTATCGTATCTGATTCTATTATAGCAAGAAAATCCTATGCTTTAAAAAGTGTATTTAATCAACATCAATTGCATGATTGTGTAAGGTGATGCAAATCACAGTTCATCATTTGTAACTGTCAAGCCGAACCTAGATCTCATTTAAGTCCAAAGGACACTGCAGAAGTAATCCAGTTTGAGACTACTTTAATGGCCCTGGCTCAATGCTAGTGAATCCTGGGAATTGTAGTTTATTGTGGCACCAGAGCTTTGATAGAGAAGACTGAATGTCTCCCAAAATGACATTTCCCTGAACTCCCTACCATGGAGCTAGGGCAGTTAAAACAGTCTCAGATTGGATTATTTCTGCAGTGTGTTTTGGACCTTGAGAGAGAACATTTCAGCTCTGTAACACAGTGGGATTTACACCCTGAACTTTTGTTCACTGTACATTTCAGGCACATTAGAACTCAATTTAGCCAAGGTAATAAACCTAAAGAGGAAAACACTGACAATACAATGTTGGGAAATTAACTTGTCCAAGCTTCAGAAAGAAGCAAGATCTGACAAAAATAAATGGGAAGAGTTCCTCTAATGGCTTGCTAACAGTATGACCTGTCCTGGGGGGTTGGAGGGGGGAGGTCAAAAAGTCCCCATGGTCATTCTTCCTCTTTCTTCTTTTACCAAACCTTAAGCTCAGGGTGCCAATTATTATCAAACATGAAAGGAAATATCTGCCAAACTATGCCTGGATCCATGGCCACTGCTCTCTTTTCGCCCATGTTATTCAATAGCTACCAAATGATCATAACATTTGATAGTTCAACTACCCGCCCAGCCTGGATTTAAGCCAGTGACTTAAGGTGAAAGGTCCCAGATCACAATCACTTAAGCCATTAAGTCATCCTCAAACTGTGTAATGTATTAGATAGGTTCATGCTGGTGCTACATGTATTTAGAGCAACATGATTTCCACCCATGTTTTAGACCTTCTCATGGTATAGCTTCAGGATTTCTTTTATCATAATAAGAAAGAAGCACACATTCATAGCCTTCTCTCTGTTCCTGTATCTCATTCACAGTTTCATATGCCCCACAGCAATTTAAATAAGGTGTAGAAATTAATAATTCATCATCTTTTTTTGAGAAGTCAAATATACAGTCTTTCAGAAAGCCACTAATCATTATTTCTAACACTAAGCTAGGTGATGAGTGGCTGGCAAAATGGACATGAGATTCCATCTAGTCATCATGCACACCCAAGGTTTGCAGGGGTACAAAAACCCAAAAAACACTCATTTTTAAACAAATAAGGAACCACCACCACCACCACCACCACCCCCACACACAAATGATCAAAAATAGCTCAATTGGAAGTGATCATCCTTAGCAGCATGCAGAGTGAGTTTGGGAAAAAAGAAATTAGGGACATGGTGGGCAGGGGGAAAGGATGGAATGCCCTTTTGAAAGGAACCCTGAACACAAATGCTACTTGTGGATGGGTCCCTTTAGTTCTGTAGCACAAAAGAGCATTTTCTGCATGGAAATATTTTCTGCCAAGAAAATGCTGTTTCCTATGTAAGAATATGCTGCTTTCCACACAAAACAATGGTGTGAATTTTCCACAGAATGCAAATGGTGAAAATTCTCATCAGTCCAAGATTCTTCTTGACCGGATTTCTCAACACTCGACAGATATGTTTGGAGGGGGGGGCAATTTTCTAATATTTTTTAATGGTCTTCCTACCCCTATTTTTAACTAAAGTAATAAATTAATCCCTAGATGTGTACTAATTATATTTGAATGATGTTGTAACTGTGATCTTAATCAAATTCTTAGTTCCAATTGGAATCAATGGACCTTTCATAAGTCTTGACTTTTCAAGTTCCAACACTAGAGTTGTACTCTAGTAGGGACTAGAAAATATATTTTGGACTGTGAGTTTCTCTCATCCTGTGGACCAAAAGTTTTATAAAGAACAACCAACCTCATGTTTATTCTAGCATCTTGCTGTGGGCTCTCTTCATGTGACAAAGGGTGAGATGCATTGCTTCCACGCTAAAATGAGAGGTGCCATCAATTAACCCTGCCAAGGTGACACTATATTGCCCTGAGTCTATTTTCAAATGGGTGGAAACATGCTTTGGAAACAGTGATGTTGTGGCAGTGGAGAGGGTTGGAAATCCTGCATACACCCTGAAATATTTTATTTATGTGTCATATATTCTGGGATGTGGCCTAGTATGGAAAATCATTTCCATGTTTAAGCACTGAGTACTTTGGCATAAAGCCCTGTGATGTTCCTGAGAGCAGGTAAAAGCTAATATTTGAACATTAACATGTTATACTTCATTATGATGGATTGGACTGTGCAGTATATTTCTCAGGGCTTTCTGGGAGATATATGATGAGATCCACCAATTTTTTAAAAGATTTAAAGCAACAATGTAATATGATGGAGTGAATTATATTGTGCCAATGAAGGGTGGGTTCATCACGTATGTAGCAAATCTCATAGGAATGTTTGGGGTGAGTTTAGTTAAAAATAGGGGTAGGAAGAACATGGAAATGGGGCAGGGCAGGAAGGTTTAAGCATAGATTGTATTTATTAATTAAAATATTTGTATCCCACTCTGAGATTTTAGGATATAAGGTGAGATGAACAGGTGGATAGATGGATTAGAGAGAGTTGAACTATTACTGGAAATCAGGGTTCAATTACCAGCTCGGCCATAAATCCCACTGGTCACATGGTCTCAGCCTCAGGGGAAGGCAATGGCAAACCACTTCTGAAGAAATTTTGCTAAGAAAACCCCATGATAGGTTTGCCTTAAGGTCGCCATAAGTAGAATATTACTTAAAGGCACACAACAACAGCAACAATTGATAATTGGCAGAAATGTAAATTGGGGGCAAAAGGGTTTGGGCATTGTCACTGGAGGACATTTCTGTGTAGGGTTGCCATATCCCAGTATTTCCCGGGACAATCCCGGTTTTTCGGGATCTTTGGGATTTGCTGGCTGGTTTTAGGATTATATTCCAGCTGGCAATCCAGGGTGGAAAGGCCTCCCTGATCCTGGCACATCTGCAAGGGGCCTCACCCGGCCGGCCAAACAAGCCCCAAGACATCCAGGGTGAGAACTCCCTGTGTGGCTGCGTGGGGTCTCGGCCAGCTGGCCAAGCAAGCCCCAAAGACATCCAGGGGGCAAGACCTCCTTGGCAAGGCTCTGTGGGGCCTCAGCCAGCCAGCCAAGTCATGAGGAGATCAGGCTGCCAAGGCCTTCCTGCCACAACTGCGTGGGCTCTCGGCCAGCCGGCCGGCCAAGCCACAAGGAGATTCAGGGTGGCTGTGGCTGCCAGCTGGCTGAGCCCCAGGAGATCCCAGCCCCAAGGTTATATTATATTTATATTTAATGTTATATTAATGTTTTTATTTTTATTTTGGTTTTTAGTTGGTTGTGTCCTGCCATTTTGTCCTACATGTTGTCCTACATTTCCCCCCACATTTTATCCCAGTTTTGTGGAAAAGAATTATGGCAACCCTATTTCTGTGAGAAAATGTTTTCATAGGGAATAGCAAAAATAACCCCCATTTAATGCATTTTAATTAAAAGTATGTTGTGAGGCTTCAAAAAATCATTTTAAAATACATTTTCCACATGCTAAATTGTTTTATAAGGTAAGTAATAGCAACTAGGGGAAAATGCAGATTGTGCCAGTCATCTTACCATAATGATTTGAACTGTTAAGCCTAATGAACCATGACCTCTCTGCAAACATGCAGAGAAACTGTCCACTTGAAATTCCTTCAAATAAGTTACTTTCAAAAGCAGATTGCTAACTTTGCTCTTTCTTGATGAAGCAGAGAATACATTCATAGTATCTGCACATGTGTCAAAGCTGAATGATTGAGTACAATGCTCAACAGTCAGGGACTGAAGGAAAATTTCATTTGAGGTGCCAGAATTCTTACGGGGGGCAATGCCCTCATTGCCTCCCCAACATGGCTATATCATTGATCTGAATACAGTCGGCCCTTAGTATCTACAAGGTGTTGGTTCCAGAACCCCTTGTAGATACCAAAAAAATTGGATGCTCAAGTCAGTATTTAAGATTTAAAATTACCTGGGTGACAAAGTCCGGACACCAGAAAGGCATTCTTCCTGCACTGTTTCCCATTTTCTCATCACAAAGCCTCTGCTAGATTTTAAACCCCTTTGCCACTGATCCACCTTAGCAGCAGAAGCAGTGGGGCAAGAAGGTTTACCAAGGGAAAGAGGTTCAAATTCTCTTAGAGGCTTCCTGGTGTGAAAATGGGAAACAAAGTGAGGCAGGAGTATAGATTCTGGCAGAGGTTTCCTTGTGAGAAAGTGGGAAACAGAGCGAGGTAGGAGTGTAAATTCTGGCAGAGGCTTTGGAGATTATCACACAGGAAAATAGGAATGGGTTACATGAGGTTTGTATCCATCTCCGATGGATCTTACTTCACTACCCTGTTCCTGGGCACTAGGAAGCCCGTATGCAACCCAGGCTTCTCTGGCACCTTTTCAAGAATGGGAAAATGCCATTCTTGAAAAGGTGCCAGAGAAGCCTAGGTTGCATTTGGGCTGCCTACTGCCTGGGCATGGGGCAGTGTGATAAGATCCATCAGAAATGGATTTCCCGTGTGATAATCCCCTTCCTTGTGTGAGGGTGGGAGACAGAGTGACCAGGTGTTTGGCAGCGGCTTTGTGATGTGAAAGTGGGAAAGAGAGTGAGAAAAAAGGTTTAAGTTCTGACTGTGGCTTTATGGTGGGATTGGTTTCCATGGAGGAAGAAGGTATCAGCTTGCCTGCAGTAGCCGCCACTATTTTCCTGGGACCACTTCTTAACCTGGCCATTGCAGTTTTAAAAAATTAAATGTTTCTTCATTTCAATTTGCAGTTGTTCTAATCCATAGATACCGAACCCATGGATACTGAGGCTCCACTGAACAGGCAATTCCTGCAGCATTGCAATGCAAGTCCCATTATTCCTGTGGGGCTTCAGTGTATGTAATCTTGAAGATATATGAACATTTACGTATTTACTTGCCTCTGTCTTCTGTTTCACATTATGTGATTTCTTAACACAACAGGGACACTTCAGAGGATCATTTTGCACACTAAAGTCAACACATTGAGATGATTCTGCTGCCACAAGTGCATTGTGATGGTTATGAGCAAGTTTGTGAAATCTTAATCTAATGTGAAATTGCAACTTGCGAAACTCAGGTTCCACCATATTTTACATACCTTGCTGTCTCATCTTTGTTTTCATGTATGGCTTCTGTCAATTACTTTTACAAAGTGAAATGGATTTTCCTCATTAAGGTTCACTTCAAACAAAGATGGCCAATTTAAAACACACAATAAAATCCCACACATGCTGTGCCAAATAAATTAATTTAGCAAAGATCAGACAAAGTTCAATCTCCACTGAAACAAATCACGGGAGGCTTTGAGGCAGAATTAAGGATATAGGCAAGGATTTTTTTAAAAGAAAAAAGTAAACTACGTCTCTTTTCTGCATACACCATAGAAGCTGATACAATATCATACAGTCCCATACAAAGGTTTCCATTTCTATGGAAGTCCCCTACAAACCTGTATTGATTTAAGTTAAACATTTAGCTTTCTAGCTTAACTGTCAAATGTAATGCATTTTGACATACATTGATTTTTATGCTACAAAAGAAATGAAAAGGCTATTGTGAAAGGTTGAATTTCACTCAGTGGAAAGGAATAATCTTTAGTGCTGGTACTGTTGTAAAAGCAAAGTATGAAGACTGTCCTAAAGACTTGAAGAAATTCATATATTTATGTGAATTCTTTTGCCAAAATAAAAGGCCATCCCTGCACTTAAATCGTGATGGGAAATGTGTAAGCCTCTGGAAGTTCCTAGAATGCCCATTATCCCCCAGCACTAACTACACAGTCATAAGGGGCGAGAATTTAAGAAAGGGAAGGAGACAGAGAACCTTCACACAAGTACTGAGATCTAAGAACCTTATCATGGAGGAAGGAAAGAAAGCTGTTTCTGATTGCCACACATTTAAATGAAAGTGTGAATAGAATCCATGTGTTCGAATTACAAATGGCTTTTTGCTTTGAGGGCTGGGTTTAGTACCACTTGAAGAGCAACCAAGGGCAAAGCTATCTTGAAAGCTGGCCCTTCTAGAATACTGTAGGTCTGAGCAAAACAGCTCTCAAAAATGAACCACCTCATTTGCTGAGGATATTTTGTCCAGTTTGTGGAGAGGGAGTGCGAAATCCCTTCAAACATTTAGGGATTCCTACCATTAGCAGTGACAGAAGTAGAGTGCTCCCTTCCTCCCCCCCCCCCTTTGTTTACTTTTAGTGTTTGCATGGGCAGAACTCTTAAGCAATTGTCAGGGCTCTCCCACAACATGTTGCAGCCAGAGACAGAAGAGCAAATGATACCCTCCCCACCTACACAATATACTTGCATCAAGATAATACCACTCTATTCTGCTTCGGTCAGACCTTACCTGGAATACTGTGTCCAGTTCTGGGCACCACAATTCAAGAAGGATGTTGACAAGATGGAGTGTGTCCAGAGGAAGGCGACCAAAATGGTGAAGGGTCTGGAAACCATGCCCTATGAGAAGCAGCTTAGGGAGCTGTGTATGTTTATGTTTAGCCTGGGGAAGTGAAGGTGAAGGGGTGATGAGATATCCATGCTTAAATATTTGAAGGGATGTATTATTGAGGATGGAGCATGCTGTATGACAGGGGGTTGGACTGAATGGCCCTTGAGAACTCTTCCAGCTCTATGATTCTATTATCTGGAAATGTTCAATATGCATCCCAATTCACAAATAAGAAGACACAAAAGACACAAAAGACCATAGCATAAAAAGTACTAGACTTTTTCTGCAACATAGACTACAATCATACATGGGGAGAGAAATCCCAGATGTTCAAGCAGGTTTCAGGAAAGGAAGAGGCACTAGGGACCACATTGCAAACATATGGTGGCTAATGGAGTGCACTAAAGAATTCCAAAAGAAGATCAGCATTTTATAGACTATAGCAAAGCCTTCAGCTGCATAGATAATGAAATGCTATGGAATGCCCTTAAAGACATGGGAGTGTCAGCACATCTTTTTTTTCCCCTTTATTTATTAAAATTGATCAACACACAAAAGAATCTTACAGACATAACGACACTAACAACACACATTAACAACACAACATAAAAACAAATAAAAAAAAAACTTCCGAGTTTAACATTGTCCGATATATCTATTTCACCGCAATTCTATACTCCAATTACTCCTATCAATTCAATTCTAATGCCGCACCTCATATTTTGACACCCCTCATCTTTCTCTAATATAAATGTAATACTCTTTATATCCATCCTTTTAATCGAACTCCATTATCACAGTGTCAGCACATCTGATAATTCTGATGAGAAATCTGTACTTAGGGCAAGAGGCTAATGTTAGAATAGAATATGGAGAAACCGAACGGTTCCCAACTGGCAAAGGGATCAGGCAGAGTTGTATCCTTTCATTCTATCTGTTCAACTTGTCTGCATAAAATGTCATATGAAGAGCAAGCTTGGACACAGAAGGAGGAGGAGTGAAGATAGGAGGAAGGAATATCAATACTCTGAGATATGCAGATGATACCATGCTACTAGCAGAAAACATTGCAGACCTGGAACAACTGCTAAAAAAGATCAAATAAGAAAGTGCAAAGGCAGGCTTACTGCTCAACATAAAGAAAACAAAAATAATGACCACAGAAGATCTACACAGATTCAACCTAGACAATGAGGAAATTGAAACAATAAAAGAGTTCTCATACCTTGGGTCAAACGTTGTTCAGAATAGGGACTGTAGCCAAGAAATAAGAAAAAGACTAGTAATGGAGAGGGCAGCTATGAAAGAATGAGAAAAGATTCTAAAAGGTAAAGATGTACAACTGAGCAGGAAAGTTAGAATCATATAAGCCATTGTTTTCTCTATTACCATGTATGGTCGCAAGAGCGGAACAGTTGTCAAGTACAGCATGCCCACAGGTCTTCTTTCAGATCACAAAAACAGATCCAAGACTTAAAGTCAAAAGGACAGCTTTTATTGCAGTAAAGAAAACATAGCAGATAGGTCAGTGACTTTTTTGACAAATCTGACGTTAAAGCATATTGAAACATTTTTATAGAACATAGCAATGTCCCTCCTATAGGCTGGTGTAACTCAGTGACTGGTCACAAATTCCTGTGCTTCGGCCATTAATATGCTTTACTGTCCAGAAAGTCCCACAATTGGCATGATGTATGAATCTGTAGCTTCCCATTGACAATAGACAAAACAACCTTGAAGTAACACCTGCACTCTGTTTATGTGATATATCACCTGGGACTGGGATCACATATTTATCAATATCATCATATATACCTATGTGTCTAACATATTTAACAACCAAATATATAAAAATCTAAAACCATCACTTATTAAAACCATCAAGCAATCTATTTATACATAAAGCACTTTCAAAACCATTCTCATTATCTCTTTAACCATATTTTTAAATTCAAGCCTATAGCTTCAGCCAAGGTGGAAACATCCCACATGCATACCAAAGGAGCCATTAAGTTCCCAGTCTTTTTAGCTCTTTTAAAACTCATTAACCCTTACAGCACAACCTCACAGTTTTAACCATTATAGTCAACTATATATTATCAATCTCATCTCTAATCAAAATCAGTCAAAACAAATTCTGGCAGGAAAGCATTAAGCTAATGTGTTCCTGACAACAGTGAGGAAAGTGAATAGGAGGAAAATCAATTCACTTGAGATGTGGTGCTGAGGGAAAGTGCTGAGGATCCCATGGATGGCCAAAAAGACAAACAAATGGCTCCTAGAACAGATCAAGTCCAAAAACCCCTAGAAGCCAAGATGGTAAAGTTGAAGTTGTTGTAATTCAGTCACATCATGAGAAGGAAAAGACAATAGGATAGGAAAGGTGGAGGTGTTTAGAAAGAGAGGAAGACTACATGCTAGATGGATAGACTCTATTAAGGAGGTCATGGGTATGAATTTACAGGAACTAAGCGGAACAGTAGAAAATAGGGAATCTGGTGGAGGGTTGCAGACTGCCAGAAATAGTGCAAATTGAGTCCACTTTTAGGGTTAGGGTTAGTGCTAGGGAATCATGGGAATTTTTTTTGTTTTGTTTTGTTTTGTTTTCTGAGACATTGAGCCTTCTCTGTCAGAGAGCTCTGGTGCCACAATAAAATACAGTTCCCATGATTCCCTAACCCTAACCCTAAAAGTGGACTCAATTTGCACTATTTCTGGAAGTCTGATTCACAGGATTGCCAGAAGTTGGGATTGAACTGAGGATGGTTAACAACAACAAATTATCTGTCCATTTAGACGGATCTTGATCATTTTTTAAAAAAAATGTTTATTACATTGTATATATGACTGCTAGTGCTACTTGAAAGGTACCTTTGAAGAATCTGTATTACTAAAGGCAGAAGAATAATTGAAATAAATAAAAATAATATAATTATAATTCAATATTCCCTAATTATGCATTTTTGTGCATGCTTTTTCCTAATATATGCATTTTGATATGTATTCACCAGTGAACTACATTTCAACATTCAGAAAGGTCCATATATCAAAATATAAATGCATTGTAGGTTCATATATTTGCTCAGGAAGTGCAAAAATGCAGTAAAATGCATTTCTTTCCCACTCTATTTTTCCTTACTGTTCAGGGAGCACACCATATTTGAATAAAAGTATAAGAGTTGTAATATATATTTATTAACATCTGGTAGTTGAACTCTGATTGCATGATTCCTGGGCATCTATGCAAGTACAGCTGCTGCAGTCAATCTCTAACACACACACACACACACACTTGTATTGTCCACAGATGTCTACATGTGTAATACTTGTAATACTTGTGGGTATATTTCGGGTCACTCGAAGTTCAGACAGATTTATAAATCATCCCCCCTCCCCTTATGTAGCAAATAGAAATACTATACTAGATGCTGGCATTGTACTGACATTTTATTACATCAAAGGATTTACTCACACATTATATGGTGTGTTGTCAAGTTCCTGTTTTCTCCTTGTTAATGTGTTCTTATCTTTTGTTGTGGACATATCCAGAGCAAAAAGTCCTAGATTTTGTTCTGGCTCTTTCCGATTTTATACTGGGTTTAAATAAACCAACCTGGAAAATTGGTATAAAAATTCTCTGATAGTACCAGCAACAAACAGAAAATTCCAGGATAAACAAAATATGTATAGATCTCCAAATTAAATGGGGAAAACATGAACAAAATCTGGTCTTTTAAATTAATCTGGACATTCCTTACACATATTCCACACTGCAGAAATAAAATATTTTGACACTGCTGGAACTGTCACGGCTCCATCCTGTGGAATCCTGGGATCTGTAATTTGGTGAGGTATTCAGCCTGGTCTGTCAGAGAGCTCTGGTGCCTCATGGTTGTTGTGTGCCTTCAAGTTACTTCTGACTTATGGCAACCCTAAGGCAAAACTATTACAGGGATTTCTTAGCAGGTTTCTTCAGAGAATGATTGCCATTGCCATCATCTGAGATTGAGAGAGTGTGACTTGCCCAAGGTGACCCAATCAGTTTCAAGTGGGGATTCAAACCTTGCTCTTCAGAGTCATAATCCAATACTCAAACAACTACAACATGCTTCCTATCAGCCTCTGGTGCCTTACCAAACTACAAATCTCAGGATTCTGTAGTATAGTGTTATAGCAGTTAAAGTGATGTCAGATCGCTTTATTTCTGCTGTGTGAATACACCCCTACACAGTGAAGACAATATTCAAGAATGGTGTGGGATACTCCATTTCTAACTATTTCCCATGTTCATCATTAAGCTCATCATCTTCTGAAGGGACCACTAATAAGACAAAGAGAACTGTTCTCCTGCTCCAACTTCTCCTTCAATTGTTTGTGTTCTTTGAGGGAAGGCACAAGTGAAGAACTCCAGGCCAGAGAACTTGTATCAGAACTCAGCTGTTTTGATTTTTTAATCCTTAGTTGTAAATGATAAATATAAAGTGCTGGAGGGGTGTTGATGGGGTGCCACGAAATTCTTTGAACATGTCTATCATATCTCTCCACTGGTACCATTAGTTCTGGATCTTAGGGTAGAAATATGGAGCCCCACAACTCAGACAGACAGACCTTTAGGAAGACTTTGCATAAATAGAAAAGAAAATGTGATGGTGGAGCACAGATATTCTAGTGGTGTAATAATAGATCAGGGAAGAAAAATTTGGGGAAAATCGGTTCTCTTTCTCCAGGAGATCCAGGACTTCTAAGCAGCAAAACAAAAAACAAAAATAAGGTTTCATACTGGCCCAAATTATTCCTGATCTATGCCATTTGACATATGGAAAATCAGATTCTCTGGAAAGAGTCCTATGCTAGACTTTCCCCCGATATGCTAATTTTCTCTGATTAGGGATTTTTTAAAAAATGCAGAGGCGAGGTATTGAAACATGCAGCCATCCTGTCTGGCAAATAATCTGGGAACCATTTTGAGTGTATTGTACATTGTGTGCCTTCAAGTGATTTCTGACTTATGGCAACCCTAAGGCGAACTTAGCATGGGGTTTTCCTGGCATTGTTTGTTCAGAGGAAGTTTGCCATTGCCTTTCCCTGAGGCTGAGAGAGTGTGACTTGATAAAGATCACCCCATGGGTTTTATGCCCAAACTGGGAATCAAACCTTTATCTCCAGAGTTGTAGTCCACACTCAAACCACTACACCACGCTGGTTCCCAGAACAATTTTGCATTTTTATGGTGATGTAAAATGAAATCATTTTACACCACACACAAAAAAGTTCAAACCCCCCCCCCCTTTTTTTTTTTTTTTTTCCTTTTGGCTAGCCAATTAACTTTTATTTCTTTAAAATTCTTTTGCAGCAGCCTTTAAGTGTGGAATGCTCTCTTTCTTCTTTAAGAAGAAATGAAGGCTAGTTCAAGACATGAACGCCAAAGAGCACGAGCCAGATTTGGACTGGCATCTCAAAATGTCAATTAATTTCACAGGATATACAGGGATCAGAATCCTTGTCATGCAGCCCAGAGACACATACAACCCTTGCATTTTCAGGCAAGGATATTAGTGTCCTGAACAAGGGTCATACTGGACAGTGTACCCAAGCGGAGAATTGAACACCTGCCTGTAATACATCTACCCTTTCCTGTTTAATTAGCCAAGGCCTGATGTATCTTTTGTTAGTTTTCTGATACATGCAAAAAGAGGCCTTTTCATTCCTTTTTATCGGTGCTTTCCCAAAAGCCAAGACAGGTGCCTGGGGATTAATTTTTTCCCTTCCCCTCAAAGAAAGGAAATAGGGAGGAGATGTCAGTCCTCAGAGGAGCTAAAATCTCAAAGCAAGGGAGCAGGTGCAGCCCTGTTCAATCTCTCTAGTTCATTGATCCCACCATATTCTGAAGAGGTCCAAATATTAGCCTTTTTAAAACTTCCCAGTTACCTTGGCAGCTCACCCAGCCTTGGTGAAACACAAAAGCACAACCCAATCTGTTTAATGCCAGGGATGGCCACTTTCAATACCATGGCTACCCTGGCAACCAGGCCCTACTTCGGTCATGGCTGCCTTTGTTGGCTGCTAACAACATGAAACAAAGAGTCGCTTGCTTGTGACTCACACATTTGGGGGAAGGGGTTAAAGAGTCCTGTCCAAATGAATTAGAAGTTGCTCTATTAGAGAGGAAGAGAAATGCAGCCAACACAAGAATCCTGCCTTTCCCTTAGTTTCACTGTGTTTATCCCCTCTTTTAACAAACTATCCACTGCCTTAGCAAACACTGGTTTCTGTTACAATTACAGGTCCAACAAAGGACGTTATCACACGGGGTCTAAAGCAGTCCCATCCCCGTCCCATTGCGCTTCCTTTTCCCCTGTGTTCACACAACGTCGCAGAGAAACCCCGCCCATCCCGTCGCATCCCCATCCCATTGCGCTTCCTTTCCCCGTGTCTTCACACAACGTCTCACCCATCCCCGTCGCATCCCCGTCCCATTGCGGCATCACCCAGCATCATCCCCGTTCTTTTGAATGCCGGTTTCTTTGGGAATTACATTTTGCTGTGACCAGAATGATACTGGAATGATGCTGCTTTCTGTATGCCAGTAAGTTCTGGATTGAAAAGGAACCGCAATGGGACGGGGATGCGACGGGGATGGGACTGCTTTAGGCCCCGTGTGATAATGTCCAAAGTCATTTACAGACAATTTTATCCTCCCACCACAAGAGAGTGTTGTACCCTACTCAGGATAACCACAGATAGAATCCTTGCCCTGAGGTTTTACAATTAGGGTAATCCAGGTTAAAGGAGAACAGGCATCAACACTCCTTTTCTCCACCACCACCACCACCACCACCCCAAAATAAGCTTTGCCTGGCCTGCAAGGAAAAAAAATAAAAATTCATCCTTTTCCAGTACTGGCAAGATGGTGGATGGAAAGATGAAGCAGTGCATCATCCTCCAACATAATGCAAGAATTCCTCCAAGAGCTTTGTCAAATTGGGGAATGTTTCAAAATGCTCTCTTTGACCAACCTGTTCACCTCCCCCAAGCCTAGTTATTTAAAATACAAGGAGAAAGCAACACCTGGATCTGATTATCTCATTGCCATTAGTCCATAGGGACAAAATGGCCATGGTGCAAATTGAGTCCACTTTAACTGCCCTGGCTCAATGCTAGGGAATCATGAGAATTGTATTTTTTTCTGAGACATTGAGCCTTCTCTTTCAGAGAGCTCTGGTGCCACAATAAACTACAGTTCCCATGATTCCCTAGCACTGAGTCAAGGCAGTTAAAGTGGACTCAATTTGCACTATTTCTGGCAGTCTGCAAAGGCTTTGTCTTTAATTCATGCTTTGAATAGTTTCTAACACACATTTCATTCTGAATAAATATTTGGAAAGAGTCAGCATGGTATTGTGGTTTGATCATTGGACTATGGCTCTGGAAACCAGGATTCAAATCCCCGCTCTGCCATAGAAACCCACCGGGTGACCTTGGGCAAGTCACATTCTCTCATTCTCAGAGAAAGGCAAAGGCAACCCCTCTGAACAAATCTTGCCAAGAAAATCCCATGATAGGTTTGCCTTGAAATCATCCTAAGTCAAAAATGACTTAAAGGCATAGAACAACCAACTGCATGTTGCTGGAAGCCACCTGCCATTAACAAGTCATTCCGCTTTCAGTAGTTCCAAGTGTTTTCAGTGATAAATGTGCTTTTTTCCTAAGCTAATTAACCATGAAAGTGTGAGATCCTCCCTTTCTTCTTTTGTATACTTTTAAAAAATGTGAGAAATATATTTCCTCATACATGACTCTAAAACAACCTCTCTAGTAACATGGCATCCTCCAGATGAATTCGGACTACACTCCCCTTCATTCCTACCCACCATGGCCATGCAACAACTCTCTTGTCAAAAATCCTATCTAGGTCTCAAGTGCACAGGGTGGCATCACTATAGAACAACTCATTTTACTACCACAACCCAAGCTAGAAGTTAAACCTAACTGTTTAGTAATTTTGATGGATGGTTGCATGAAGTATCTATCCACTATTGATGACTTGCAGAAAGCACCTGCTTTTCTAGCATCAAAATAATCTCAGTCCAGAGAAACACAGGCCATTACTCACCAGTCTTCATTATCAAGTGTTTAAACTTAGCTAATAGTTAACTTTAAACCCTTCCTTGTATTCCCATTTACTTACTAAGTAGGGAAATATGACAGGTGGTACTTTATTTAAACCAACTGTGTGTAGGCAAAAGCCAATATTTGTTTATAGGAAACTGACTCCATAAGGAATCTCTTCTTAACATTTCCTAATAAAATGCATGGGAACAGTAGAAGGATATGGTGGGTCTATGAGGCCTACGATAGGGAACTTGCTGGTGAATTGTTACTGAAATCAGTGGTATAATGGTAAACTGTGAAGTACAAGCATTCATCATGATTATACCCATATCCAGGTGCTCATTCTAGCAGTCTCGCTCCACCAAGGCATGGTCTTTCATAAAGCTAATGTGTCTCTTATTTGTCCCTTAATAACCAAGGAGTTTATCACATTAACTTTAAAACTGGCTTACCTGATCTGGTCATCCTGATCTTATCAGAAGGATTTAGCCTCCGAAATCGCCACCCAAGTCCATCCCTGCTCCCAGGGCCATTCAGCATGCCACTTTTTGAAGCCAGGAGTTTTCTGGCTAAAGAAAATGGCCACCAGAGTGGCCCTGGGATGTAACACACATTTACACTGGATCAGGTAATCTGGTTTTTAAATTAATGTAATAAGCTTCTAAGACACCATCATACCACAAGCAAACAACATATTGTTCTTTAGAAAATCACCTCACACCACTTCCTCAGCTCCTTTGAGAAATACTATTAACTTCAGAGAGAAGAGAAGGTTCTAAAACGGGTTGTCAAATAGTGTACCCCTGTTTTTCAAGCAAACCCAGTACTTCAACTGTAGGATCTCCAATTCTATTACAGCACTGTCTGAAATAAAGAACAAGATATATTGGTTTTCCTGAGCATTTTCTGAATACTGCTGAGCACTTTTTCTGTTCCTGATCATTTCAAGAGAATTTCTGCATAAGAGCATAGGAAGCTGCCTTTTTACCATCCAAGCAGAACTTGGGACAATTACTATTTTAGACTACATTTTCCCAAATTTTCCATGCTGTGGCCTTGTTCCCAAGGGGATTCTCATAGTGATAGTCCAAACTGTAACATTAGCAGGCTGTGAGATTCTGTGGCAGGAATATCCACTTCTCTTGTTGTCATGCTCTGGAGCAACAACTTCAGAGAAAGCTTCTAACAATCTGTCTCTCACTGCTTATCTGGAGAGAATCAGACAGATCAGATAAGTAACCAGCACAGACAACAACAAAGGCATTCTCTATGTATACGAAATGATTGTATTGGTGGGTAACAAAAGGTGACCTTGCCATAATCACACAGCAATCCCATGTGTTAGCCATACTTTGCTTGGCAAAAGTCAAGAGGATAATTATGGGCTTGGAAGGGGTTACTGGGCAGCATGTTACAGTCAGCTAGACAAAAGCCATACTGCTCCCCCTCAAAAAAGAAAGAAAAGAAAAAGAAAAAAGAAGACACATTCCATTTGGCAGCCATCAGAGAGCCCCTAATGACTAAATGGCTTAAGAGAAGGGGAGTTATATATATTTAAAAAAAAACTTTACTGCAGCAAATAACAGAGTTACAGTCAGATTATACAAAGCCATGATCTGGGTAGCTTGAAACAGAGCAGGAAGATTGAATAAATGTCTCTCTGCAGATTGCTCTTTCCTAGAAATGCAAAATGAATTAAAACAAGGGCAGGTGCTGAATGTCAGATGTTCCCCAGTATCAGACTGCTTGATTCTTTTCAACCCAGCAGCTGGTCTTATAAAAATGACTGTTATCTCCGAGGGCACTTTGCCTTCTTTGCTATTGGCAATGCCTGCCAACCACCATCTTTAGCTTGCAATGAGCAATTCATCATTGTTACATGCAGAAGGTTGTTTTTTAAAAAAAAAAAAAATCTGTGTAAGTTATAAGTAATACATTAGATGACCCTAGCTTCTTCTTCTTTTTTTCCTAAACTCTCACAACCTAAGGTTTCTTCAAGTGGAGAAAATCCAGCAGGTTTCCTGCTGCTGTTATGATCCACATCACACACAAAAAGGGTAACTTCCCACTAACCCCATAGATGTCACAAAGACTAAAAACATGGCAAATTTTAAAACTTTCCATTCTTGGTCAAATCACCCTAGTTAAGATATTTTTGATCTCTCACCTTTTTTTCTTATTTCAGAATATCCCACTAACTCCTCTTCCTTCTAAATTCACTAAATGGAAATTCACTAAATTAATTTATTTATATTTAACAAGAAGAGACCTAGATTTCCCAAACACACCAGACACACAGCCTCCAATCACACAGGACTAGCTGTCCCGGACATTGAACTTTATTTCCAGGTCTTCCAATTGAGCCAAATTGTGCAACTGACCAAACATGATGACTCCACAAAATGGGTTAACATAGAAATTAGCACAATAGACTCAATGGAAGCTACTTTTCTTCACAACCAGAATAAAAAAAGACAAACTTAAGGTAATCACCAATCCTTTCCTACTGAACTCCCTGACAATTTGGAACAAATGGAAAACCATCCTTGCCCCTGACCCCTCCCCTCTCAAACCCTTTTTTTTTAAATCCATATTTTCCAAGAGATGACCAATTCCCCCTAAACAAACAATGGAGGCAATGTGGTATATTATATACTGTATTGCAGATCTATTTTCACACCCCCATATAAATCCAGATCAGCATCTATAAGGGGAAATTATACACAGGTGGTACCTCACCCCTGTCCTATTATCTAAAATGAATAAGAACGCCCCACCAAATTGTTGGAGGGGATGCAAAAATAAAGGGACATATGTTTACATGTGGATTGAATGCCCCAAGATAAAAGAATTTTACGGCATGGTTTACATCAAATATCAGTTATTACCCACCAACTGTATATTTTTGTCCTACTTTAATTTTGCTTTCGGTATTTGTAAACAGAAATGTTAGCCTCAAACATAGAAAATTGATTGCTTTCTTCATCATGGCTGTGCAATTAGTGGTGGCCAAGAAATAGTGCAGCTTGAGTCCACTTTAACTGTCCTGGCTCAATGCTAAGGAATTATGGGAACTGTAGTTTATTGTGGCACCAGAGCTCTCTGGCAGAGAAGGCTCAATGTCCCAGAAAAAATACAATTCCCATGATTCCCTAACACTGAGTCAGGACAGTTAAAGTAGCCTCAATTTGCACTATTTCTGGCAGTCTATAAAGGCCCTTAACTATGGATGCTTGGTTGGAAAAAATATGGAATATGTGGCTGATGGGAAAACTCACTGGCACAATGAAGTTTTGTAATGGACAAATGAGACCAGACACATTTCAAGAAGACTGGATACTTTTTATTGACTATGTAAATGACCATCCACATTGATTTAAACCTCTGGACTCACACAACATCTTCTGGAAAGACACCTTACAAATGGACACAGCATCCTCACTAACTATTGAAAGGACTTAATTAATGGACCTACAGCACAATAATTGTTGACCGATTCCACATGCTTTAGCTTTGCTTTGTTCTGTTCTGGTTCTTTTACTGTACTACACTGATGTTATGTAATGTTACCTTGAATGGATTTTAAATTTTAATTGAAAATAAATGAGAACAAAAGCTTTAAAAAAGGGTAACTTCCTCATACAAACCATTTACTGATGAAGCAATCCCTGGCGTTCAATGGGTCTACTCCAGACTATGTCCAGACTGTGTTGTTGCAGCCAAATTCATTTTTCCTGACTCAAATTAATAAACAGTTATTTGATGCATTCCCCTGATTTTCTTGGCAAGCATCTTTCAAGTGCTTTGGGGATGTAAAATATATGGCTTCTAAGGAAAAAGTCATCCCAAGTAACATCAGTTTGGTTTGCTTTGAGCAGGCAACTGTATGTTGACAGATTTCCCAGAGAACATTTACATTTTGCAGTTCATCATTAAGGCAAGAATACAGGACTGTCCTGTGGCCTCCAGATGTTGTGGTCTGAAAACCCCACACTCCCTTACTTTCGGCTATGTGGCTGATGGGATCTGTGATAAATGGGAGTCCCTCCATTTCTCAGGGCCTTTTTCCCTGTCGGAGGGGATACTGGAATCTATGAGGATAACATCACTAGTGGTATATACATAGAGAGATTTTGTAGCACTAACTGGGGAAAAAGATGTTTGTAGCATTAATTTTTGTAGACATTAGTCTACTTCTACGAAAGCTAATGCTACAAACATATTTTTTTTTCCAGTTAGTCTCAATGGTGCCACAAAATCTCTCTATATATTAATTCTACAGACTAACACAGCTGTATCTTTAAATTCTACCACTATGGAAAGCACCAAATTTAGCTGAATGAAGTGGAAAATCCATCAATCTCTTCAAGAAACATGCCCAGATACAGATAGATATCTTCTTTTTCAACAAGTGCAAGCAATGGGATGTCATTCCTGGGGACCTACGTGTAGGGAGCCCTTTGCAAAACTATGTATCATGTAGAGCTCATGGGTTCTACTCATCCTGACTGGTTCTGCAGTAGCCAACATCCCTTTTCAATTTTCTTCAGTTAAACTCCTGCACTCCTGTCTGTCCCTGGCTTCCACTCCACCATAAGCATCTGAAGAAGTAGACTAAAGTTTGAAAGCTAATGCTACAAACATCTTTTTTTTCCAGTTAGTCTCAAATGTGCTACAAAATCTATATATATAATAATTCTACAGACTAACATGGCTATATCTTTAAATTCTATCACTAGTGGTGTGAGGGCAACCAACCAAGCTATTTAAAAAAGAACCTTCTGGATGTTGGTTGGAGAGAGACTGTTGAAGACAGTTGAGAGAAGGCCTGAGGAAAAGCAAGGCCTTGGCCTGTGGGCCTGCCTCACTGCTAGTCAGGGAAGTCAGGTTTGCAATATGTTAAGGTTTGGCTGACATGCTTGTGTTTTAAAACTGATATTTAAGTTTTGGTGTCTGGAGGACCAGTTGTCTTCCATGTTTCTTTTCTTTAATGTTCCTTCTTTAAAATAAAACCTTTTTATTCAGTACTCTGCCCCTTCCTTTCTTCCTTCCTTCCTTCTAACAGCCTTAGCTCAGCTAGTGTCTTTCTGATTGTAGATGACCAGTATAAGGCACAGCGATGTCCCAATGCATTGCTGGGGTGTGACAAGTTAAATCATTGGGTGATGGCAGTGAATTATTAAGGGGGTCTCAAGGAGTCCCATCCAGCTCAGTGGAGAGGAATGCAAGAGAACCTTCACAGGACCTTTTGGAGATTATCCCACCACTCTTATAACCTGGTTTACCTCTTCTGAGTTGAAGCCTAATTTGGGAGGCAGCTAGGTCCTATCACAACAATTTTGCTGCTGAAGCCTCTGGGTGAGTCCAGCCTGCCTGCAGCCTGGGTCCCCAGCGTGCTTCAAAGCCTTATTTCAAAACCAGGAACTTTCTGACTTGAAAAAAAATGGCCACTGAAGCACGCCAGGGACCTGAGTGGACTCACCCAGTGGCTTCAGTGGCAAAATCCTTGTGATAGGACCTGGCTGCCTCCAAATTAGACTTCAATTCAGAAGAGGTAAGCCAGGTTATTGGAGCAGTGGGATAATGTCCGTAGACTAAACCATCTGGAGTATTAAAAGTTCCCCACCCCTGCTTTATACAGTTTGTTGTGCCCCCTCCCTGACCTATATGAACTTGAATAAATTCATATAGGGAGGGATAGTCTTTCAAATAGTCTAGATCCCAGTCATAGAGGGCTTTATGGGTTAAAAGCAGACCTTTGAACTGCTCCCAGAAATTAACCTGCAGCTGATGAAGCTGTTTTAACAGAAGAGTGATATCTTCCCTGTAACCAAACCCAGGCAACAGTCTGAATGCAACAGTGTGTGAGTGTGTTGTGTTGAATAGTATATGTTTTAATCTAGTTTTAATTTTTTAAAGTTTTTATTTCATTTTAATTTTTGTGTCTTGTGAATTTTTAACCATGTGTTTTTTTAATTTGTTGAGCAGTAGACACTTGCCACATTTCTGCACTACACTCTTATGGTGCTGCTATTCCACTATTGCTGCCCTGTCTGCCTCCTGTTGCATTCTGAGGCTTGTAGTTCAGTGAGGCCTAAGAGCTCCCTGACTGAGAATTCTAAATGCCTCTCAACTGCAAATCCCAGAATGCAACAGGCCAAAGCACTAATAGTGGAATAGCAGCACTATAAGAGTGTAGTGTGGAAATGTGGTTCATCTTGGTGGGCTGGCAATCCACAGATTTGACCACCTGCAGATTGCCACACCCCATATTATTCAATGGTGGTGTGTGCACATACCCATGCTGATGCATCTGTACACATATTAATGTCATTGAATATTATGGGGCACAACTATCTGCATAGTTTAATTTATTATTAATTTTTTTTACATTCCTGGGAGAAGCCTGGAGCTGAATCCCCACAGATGGAAAGGGTCCACTGTAAGTCACTTTGAGTCCTGACCTTGGAAAAAGACAGGATAGAAAACAGCAACAATATTATTATTATTATTATTATTATTATTATTATTATTATTATTATTGTTATTATTATTATTATTACTAGTAGTAGTACTATTACAAAACTTTCAGAACAGTTTCCAAAGGCATCTGAATGCAGAATGAATTACAGTAATCCATACAGTAATATAATCAAGGCACATGTCACTGTGGTCAGATCAAACATATTGAGGAACAGGCATGGCAATTGTACTTGTTTTAATTGTGCAAATGCCCTCCTGGCCCCCACTGAAATCTGATCAGGCCCAGGACTGAGTCCAGAGGTACACTCAGCCTTTGCAGACTGTCAGAAATAGTGCACATTAAATTGAGGCGCTGCCCTGACTCAGTGCTAGGGAATCATGGGAACTGTAATTTATTGTGGCACCAGAGCTCTCTGACAGAGAAGGCTCAATGTCCCAGAAAAAAATACAGTTCCCATGGTTCCCTAGCACTGAGCCAGGGCAGTACCTCAATTTAATGTGCACTATTTCTGGCAGTCTGCAAAGGCCCTCAGTCTGTGGACTTGAGATTTCAGGGGCAGTATAACCTCATCCAACAGAAGTTTAATCCATGTTTTTTAATTCACTTTTTGACTTCAGGAGCACTTCTGTCTTGTCTGGATTCAGCTTGAATTTATTCAGTCTTGTCAAGTACATTATTGACATGAGATAGGTTTAGCACCAGAATAGTTTCCTTGAATTTAGATGGAAAGGAGAGATACAATGCAATAGCATCCATGGCAGCAACATTTCTCAGAACCAGATTACATGGCAATGCTATCTAAACCTTTAAGCTTAAAAGTGAAAAATGCTTAACAGCTTTCCCTTCTACAGGCCGAGTGCTGTCTTACACTTCCTAATTAATTCTGCTTAGCTATGTTGGATTGTGCTGAAATGCTTGAGGGACTTTTGTTGTTGAGTCAAAAATCTGAAATACTCTCTCCTTGTGTGTGATGTATTGGCTTGTTCGCACACATGCCAGTGTCTATTTTTCTGGAGAGAGTATCAGACCTTTTCAATTATTTACACATTAAGCCCCTCTAGGTTTTAACTGGCTGCAATTGTGCATCTGTTTTATCATTTCATTTAGAAGAGATTTTTGTAGCCAAAGGTTATAAATTCTGTTTTTCAAACTAACACATAGAATGGATGGCTATGTCATCTCTATACATTGTGCACAGACAGCAAAACAAAGAATTCTCATCTGAGATGCTGAAGTTTCCAACTGAGCACTCCACTTTTGCTTATGAAAATGTTCATCCACCATCATCTGGAGGGAGAGAAGGCAAGCCGGTTCCATCAGGCCTAGCCTGAAAAGAAAAAGGCCCTCCCTCCATCCACCATCATCAGAAGGGAGAGAAGGCAGAATGCGTGCTGTCTTAATCTTATTATGTTTATTTCAATATTGTATTTACTTTATATTTGTAAGCCGCCTTGATTGCTTAGGCAAATGATGGGATATAAGAAATAAATGATGATGATGATGGGAAAATATGCATTAACACATATTTTTTCATTTAGAGCTTTTCTTGTGGTAGAAGTAACTTGCTTTTGCTAGTTAACACAATAAAGTGGGAAGAAGGTATCATAAAGGTCATGTGGTTGAAAAGGCAGAATTGTATTCCCATATACAGGTCAGGCTACAACAGAAAAGAGGGCTATGATCCTTCTGAGCAAGAGGTGGGCTCCATGATAAGCCACCATGCCAGCTCTAATAGCAATATGTCAGGCCATGGCAAAGATCCCTGTGGCCATCTACTCCTCCCACTGGAAAGGGTGCAAAGGTCTAGCTGTTGAGGAGGGCAAAATGTGGGCATTGTCCTCTCAATGAGAATTCTGCCCCATGGTAAAATTTCCCTGCAGTCTTGAAATGCCTACCATTGCAATCACTTAAAACTTCAACTGAGTATTGCAAAATACAGTTTGGGTCACTGGCATCACTAGGGGGGTGTGGTGGTGTGGCCTGCACTGGGTGACACCCAGAAGAATGTGATACCCTCCCCCCCATGCTCACACCCTCCCTATACCTTCCTGTGCTCCCCTGCATGCACTCCCCACCCTCCCAGCACCTTCCTGCGCTTCCCTACATGGGCTGCCCCCTGCACCATCCCAGATGGGGTTGCATGGGGAGAAGGAGCATGCAACCCCAGAAGCCCCACCCCCACACTGGGTGACACCCAGTGCAGGGAAGCCACTGGTTTGGGCATCCAAAGAAAAGGTTGAAGCAAAGGTACCAAGGGGAATGTGAACACAGGAAATAGAAGAATTCTAAGTGTGAAGGATTTTCAGTGTCTCACTCTCTACAATTCTAAAAAATTTGGGGACTAAAGGAAAATTTCATCAGGGCAGATTCTTTATTTGGGGGGCAATGCCCTCATGTCCCTCATAGCTATACCCCTGGTAGGGTGGCAATGAGTTTCCCTTCACAAACAGTAGACCTCTGTTTAAAGGCATTGTTTCTTTGAAGGATTGCTCACAGTGATGTAGATTTGAATCAACTGATTCAGCCTCAAGTCAGAGTCAAGTCACTTCTATGACTTGACTTGGACTCAACTCAGCAGTAAATGATGCACTGACTCAACTTGATTCAAGACTTGTATATTTTTAGTGACCAACTTTCTGGCCTAACTTCATCCAAAAACAGCAAACACACTAGGCAATGGGCTTGAGGCAGGGGTTGAAGTCTACTCAGCAGCCTGTCCCTACTGCACATAGGAGGAGCCTTCTGAAACTTTTGAGAAGCTTTAGAAGAAGTCTTTTGCATTAAGGCCATTGCCTAACATGTTTGCTGTTCCCCTCCAAGAATTATTTTGCACTAACTTTGTGCATATCTTCTTGATTTTCTAGTTCAGTGGTGGTGAACCTATGGCACGCATGCCCTCTCTGGCATGCAAAGCTCTCTCTATGGGCACGCTGCCATCCATTATTTCAGAAGGAATACAATAGGAGTGCATGCCTGTTCCTCCTCTGCCCCTGCCCTCCCATCCCTTCAACTGTCTGGGAAGGCAGTTAAGGGGATGGGAGGCTGGGGAACGAGGAGGAACAGGCACGTGCTGGCTCTCCTTTTCCCCCACCCTCCCATCCCCTTAACTGCCTCCCCAGAGATAGTTAAAGGGACAGGAGGGTGGAGGAAGAGGAAGAGTTGGTGCATGTCTGTTCCTCCTCTTCCCCGCCCTCCTGTCTTTTCAACTGTATGTGAGGATACCTGGTGGGGGAACTCCACTGAGTTTGGGCACTCAATCTCTAAAAGGTTTGCCATCACTGTTCTAGTTATTGATACTCCACCCACCCATCCACATAAACATATGCATGCACCATCACCACCACCACCTTTTCTTCAGTTAAAATTGGATTCAAGGCTTGACAGTCAACATGAGACTTGACTTGAAAGTATTTTGCAAAGACATGAGGCCCAACTTGAAAGTAGAGACTTGAGACTTTACTTGAAACTTGTAGTAAAAGACTTGAATGCATCACTGGCTACTCACTCCAAAACTAGGTTGAAGAAAAACATGCATAAGAAGGGGAAGTAAGGATGCTGAAATTGTCCATCAAGAGACAAGTATTTGGATAGTGGACTCAACAGCCACATAGGTCACATTGTGACAATCTTCCAAACTACAGTGAGATTTATATTATTCCTATTTAAAATATACTTTCCCTCCATTTGTATCTAAAGTGAATGAATTAGCATATGCACACTTGAGTCAAAACCATGACCACTATCATCTTCCTTTTAGTCAATGTGCTCATTACCTCTAGGGATGTAAAAATTTCCCTTTTTCATTCTTACATGCAAGAATGAATTGTTTCAGAATGTTATTTTTCTACTGGGACAGATTAGGAGAGTTTTGTGAATTTTTCATTGAAAACATCATTCAAATCATGGAATGCAAATCATGCAAAAAAAAAAACAGCATTTGAGGGAGAAAACAATATTTTGTGCAGAATGTTATGGTGCAGAAAGTATATTTCTGCACCATACAATATTTTCTCTACAAAAAGATTTTTATTTTTGCACAAACCATTATCTTGCAAAAAAAAAATATCCTGAAATGTAAAAATTCATGGCAGTGAACCATTTTCTCAGTGTTGTATCTCTATGTGTTCAAACACTTTTTCTTTCTGGGGCAAGAACATTTGCAAATATTCTTTGAACCCCGGATAATTTCTACTCATTTGATGCTTGGGTAGTCCACCCTACCATTAAGGTATGGTAGTGTCCTAGGCCCCAAAGAACTTTCTGCAGCAGGAAGGGATATAAGTTGATATGGGACCTGCAGTACTTAAAACATCAAGAGGAGGTATGTGGTCTGGGAAGCCAGGCACACATTTTAAAAGATGAGCCAAAGAAAGGTGGTTGAGCCAACAAGGATTAGCAGGGTCTACTCCATCAGAGTTGCTGGTTGGGAAGCTTAGGAAAGGAATGGGGGAGTCATCTGTCCTTGCTCATCCATACACACAGTAGGTACTCAGGCAATATCACGCTGGATCTCAAGTCCTCCTGCACTAATCTGGCTGCAAAGAAATAATTCCAGATGGCTCATCTCCTTTGAACCACAATTGCAAAATCATCCCTACAGTTTGTGCTCACTGGTCAAAATAACGATGCTCACCCTGAATCTGACATAAGGAAAAGAGACAAGAAATCTGTCATTTGAAAAGGTGACAAAGGCAGAAGTTATGTATAGGTGCAGCTTCTCCTTTACTCAAGATCTACACTTGGACAGTTGGGCTCCATTTTTGACACAGAGAATGAAGAGGGGTGTTTTGCCTGGAAAAATTGAAGGCAAATGAGTTAGATTGCATTCTGTACTTGATTTATGAGGCTGGGAATGAAACCTCTTTCATGCAGCATAATCCAATAAGACCTAAGACTGGCCAAGTGCCTGGCAGGTCAGTAGCCCAGTGGGCCCAGCTGAATGATCTAGATGTCTCCATCAGTAACACAATGTGCAGCCTTTATATTGGCCAATGGCATAGGATTAGCCTCCTAATGACACCTGACTTCAAAGGCCACCTGACTGGCCATGCTGGCTAGGGGATTTAGGGTGAAGTGTAGTCCAAAAAAGGAACCTTTTCAAGCTCTGTCTAATTTCATTCTCCCTACAATTTTTAAAAACTATTTATGTGAGCTATTCATATGCCCCTCTTCAGGCCAAAGGCCTCATATGCACTGCCGAAATAATGTAGTTTGACATGCTTTAACTGCCATGGTGCAATGCTATGGAATCTTGGGGTTTGTAGTTTTGTGAGATATGTAGCTTTTTCTGTCAGCAAGCTCTGGTGCCACTACAAATCCCAGGATTCTATAGGATAGAAGCATGACAGTTAAAAGTGGTGTTAAACTGCATTATTTCTGCAGTGCAGATGAGACCAGGGTAATTTACATGAGTTAATTTCAGTATGAGAAACATTAGACTAATGCCCATCATTGCTCAAAATCCCAGCTGGCATCTGCAAAAGAGGTCTCCCTATTTTAATTTTCTGCATGGAAATAAACAGAATAAGCAAAAAAAATGTATATCCCACCAGCCTTTTCTAAAATAGCTGAATTTCTAAGGTGTGAGGGAGGAGTGGGGAAGAGGAGAGGAGAGCAGGGCAGCCTCAGTTGCTTGAAGCACTGCTTCTCAGCTTCATTGTGTTAAAATGTCAAAATAAGATTTTTGCCATTGGCATAAACATTCTCAAAAATCTCTGGGGAATATATATTGGGTGGTATGTGTGAGTGTGTCTCTGTGTGTCTGCATTTTCTCACTACAACACAATGGGAAACAGGGATAAAGGAATGTCTGTTGGAAAGGGTTGTCATGAAGCTGAGAGAATTGTCACATCTGCCATGATTTTCAACACTAAGGTACATATATTCATGGCTGACTTTGGCACATTACCTTGTCCACTTCTTTTCATTTCTTTTGCACCTACTTCCAATAAGCACAAAAATCCAAGTGCTGGCACTGCTTTTATATTTGTCTCTATCATAAAGGGGCTGATAGTTTCTTCTCACTTGCATCCTCCCTCCCTCCCTCCTGTCCCCTCATTCTCTGTAGTATTTGTAATCCCCATGAACAGAGCTCCCAGGTGACAAAAGACAGTTGTACACAAAGAAACGTGATAGATCACTTCAGTACCGGGAAGAATTCAAGACCTGATCCACTTTAATAGTAATAAAAAGAAAATATGTCATTGGGGACTCCTGTGTGCTCTGTGAACTTGCACGCATGAAATGGTAGCAATTTCATTATATAGGATATTAAATCAAGAAGGCACTGGATACCTGAAAGGTTCTGAGGCTGCCCTCCTCTTAATTCTCTCTTGCCATCTTGCTAGTCCAGAAAATATTGGTCTTACAGGACCAGAGGAATATATTCTGAGTCAAACACTGTGAAGGCTAAGGGGTACCAATACCACAATATCATGGGTGCATCTACACTATAGATATAATGCAATTTGACACCACTTTAACTGCTGTGTAGTTCAATAATGGTACAATAATAGTGGTCTCACCTGGAAGAATGCATAGGTGTATAGCTTAAAAAACTTCTCCACTCACAAGCTTCAAAACAATATTCAAGTTATCTGCATTTGTGAAATAGGACCAAAACGCTCTAAAGGTACCAAATCGTGTCTTGAGGGCTAAGGAGAGTCAGCCCTGGTTAGTACCTAGAAAGGAGACCGCCAATGAATACCAGGTGTTGTAGGCCATATTTCAAAGGAAGGATGGGGGGGAGTACCTCTGAGTATTCCTTACCTAAAGAAATGCTATGAAATTCATGGAAATGCCAAAAGTCAACAGGCAACCTAAAGACAGAGAGACAGACAGACACAGACACAGACATATTTATGAATTGAAAAAGCATGACCGAAAAAGTTTTTCAACCTCTTAATTTCTGCATTGTTTTAAGCAACAACCAGAGATGACACAATTATTTTTGTACTGCTAAATGTGCACTTCATCATCCTCTCCTTATTTAGCTCTGTGCTACACCTAGGTAGCATATTATATTTGCCTTCATCACCAGTACAGACCTTGCAAGACAAGCACTAGACAGAAGTAATTAAAACACTTGGCATATGCAAATAACATTCCACTGTCAGCAATCAGGGCACTTGTATTTAACATCTGAACAAATCAAGGAACTTGGAAAGCCTTTTATTTATAATGTAATTTAAATATTTCTACACCACTTTTGAGGCAAAGAATCCCTGAAGCAGTTCGCAACTTTTTTAAAAAAAAAATGAACAATGAAATATAAAATAAGGTTGATAAAACAACATAAAACATTTAAAACAGAGACAGCAATGAATACCAAGAAGGGTCCTACTTTCATTTAAGAGCAACCTTATGTTATTATGTCATTAAAATTATGTCATTAAAAAAGCAATCAAAGAGAGAGCCATATACATGTCCCAGAGCAGAATATTCCAAAAGGAAGAGGCCTCCATAGAAAAGACCCCACCTTTTGTGCCCACCAGACCAACAAAAATTATGAGCAGGTACATAAGCATGGTTTCTAGACTCATCTTAAGGCTTGGGAAGATTCATGAATTGATCCTTCAGATAACCTGCTTCTAAGCCATTCAGGACTGCAAAGATTATTGTTTACATTTTAAACTGATCCTTCTGCACACACAGGCACTCAGTGCAACTGGCACAGAACAGATATTATACGTTCTGATTGCCTAACCCCCATTACTGTCCTCTAAATAAGTGTTGAAAGTCAACCTTAGTGAATGTCATTTCACATGTGTTGAACTAGATATTGAGACAGGCCCATAGTTGTCATAGTGGTCATGAGGTCTCAAGCTGCCCTAGGTGAAAATCCTAGTGTGTACATTCATATCACCCAGAATCACAAGCCTAGAAGTCTCCAAAACCATCTCATAGGCTACCTCTGTCAACTCAAGCAGGGAGACTGTTGGAAAGTGGGGCGAGACAATGGGATCCTATCTCAAATTCCCAATACCAAGTAAAGGCATTCAAAATCTACTGACTGTTGGACAGAGTTTCTGACCAGTAGGATGGGTTCCTAATAGACCAATGCCACTCTACCTGCCCCTCAAGCCAAGCTTGGTATGATTTCTGTGGATACACACATATTAGAGAAATGTATGCCTCTTGCATCTTCTCTTTCATTTTTGATTTCTCATACTAGGTCAGTACATTTCTCATACCAGATCAGTACATTCTTCGGTCAACACAGCAAGAAAACAGAATAGCTGCTATTCTCTTTTTTTCTGTGTCCTTCTCTGAGGTGTAGTGAGCTCTTTTTTCCTCTCACATGCTGGCTTCTCACCTCAGCTGAGAGCTGCAAGACAAGACCCCTTGTGCTTTCACTTATTGGCAAGGGCCAAGGCTTCAAAACATGATGAAGAAGAAGAGGTCAAAGTATCTAAATCAGGACCTCCAGGAAAAATGAGATGACAAAGCAAATCTTCCTCCTTACACTCCTTAGATATTTTCACCAAGGCTTAAGATCACCCTGAAGGGAGCAATGTAGAAAGCTGACTGATAGTGAGTGAGTCAGCTCATCCAACTGCTCCATGTTATTCTGGCTGGCAGTGGTTTTCCATGATTTTAGGCAGGATTCTTTCCTAACCCTACCTGGTATTACCTGATGGTCTCCAGTCTAAGTACTAAGTATGCCTGGTCCTGATATTTAAAAATATGTGTTGTGTACAGGATGGGATGATCCTGAACATGACCCATCTTTTTAAAAGAAACAACTTAAACAACAAAAATAAACAGTTTAAATAAAAGCACAATAATTCTGATTTTCAAATTTCTATTCAGTTTTGGAATCTGGATCAGATTGTATTGGTTCTAGACCAAACTGGGGCAGAAACCAAATCAGAAGATTCTTGCATAATCTATAACAATATGCTACTTCCTAATAAAAAAAATACTTTCATGAACCTACATATTTCTTATTTATTAAATTAATTTCTGTTATCCACAGTAACCAGTGATTTAAAATTAGCTTTCAATGGAAACGACCCCTTTTAATATCCAATTAACAAACCATCTTTTCTTCACACCTAAGTCTACATTTCTAGCTTGTTAAAGAAAGAGAGGCTCAATCTTAACACAACACATTTTGTGCTTAATTATCCTCATTAATAGTTCCCAATAAAGGTCATCACTGTATACGTAAATGTAATTATCCTCAGAGATATTCAAAGTGACTGATGCCCTAGCTTACGTATCATAAAAGCAAAATGTGGGCAGAAAGAATAACTGTGGGCCTAAGCAGACGGCGCAAAGTGCCGTTTTCAAGGCCAGGGAGGGGCAGCCTCACGCTGGGTGCCCCAACCCCTTCCCAAAAACGTCAGAGCGGCCAGCCCTCCGCACGGCCGGCGCTCCAACAACGCACTTCCGCTGCAGTGTCTGCACACGCTGCAGTGGAAGAGGTGCCAAAGGTGCGGCAGAGGCCTTTTGCGGCGCACCTTCGGCGTCTTGCGGAAGGAGCGCTATTTTAGCACTCCTTCCTGGGCCTGGGATGCTGCACCGTGGGGCCGAGGAGTGCAGATACCTCGGCCCCGATCTGCAGCTTCCCAGGGCGGCCCCGTGCCGCCCGTCTGCTTCCCCCCTGTGTGTTTCCATGCTTTGTGCAATTTTAACTTTTTTATGGCTCTTCTGAAATTGCCAAGATGGCGGGGGCAGTCATGATAACTGAGTGTGGAATGCTCCCCACCCTACTAAAAAAATGACATTTGCTCAGCCAGCTTATCCTTCTATTTCTCCAGCTTGAGGCTATAGCCATGACAATCCCCCCTCACCATATCTCCAGGACCATTCCCAAGAGGGCCACCAGATACTACAAATCCACCAGATACTACAAATGCCCTTGGTGCACCTGGGAAGCCATTATAAGAGCCACCTCAAATTCCTCCTCACAGATACTAGGGAGGGGTGACATTTCTCCAGGTTTCACACACCCCTTTTTTTTTTTATATGGATCTAGATAGATATTGCAGCTTGTTAATTCATGGCAGGATGTATGCTGGGGCAATAAAACATGGAATTGAGCACGAAAGTGATGGGAAAGAGTCTTAAGTACTTGCAGTCTAGTTTTATTGACAGAGATGGCAGGTGGTTAATCATTCTGTGTATTTCAATCTGGTGAAATAATGATTTCAAAGTACAATACATGCCTCCTTGTGTTAGAGGGTTGTTTTTTTTAACCACAACATTTCGGTTCACCCAAATTTGGATACCACAGGAGAACCATGTCATGGACATGCCAACACCACTTAATATCAAAGTCCATACTCTTTTAGTGTACCACACATAATACCCAACCCATTGCTTACAAAGACAAGTCCTATGATACAATCTCATTGGTTTCAGTTTCAGGCAGAAACTCATGTTAGAAAGTGGAATTCTGTTGTGACATTTTAAAACGTGTATGGTGATGTGAGTTGAGTGTTGAACTAGGACTGGAGAAGCCATGGAAACCCACTGGGTGACCTTAGGCAAGTCACACTCTCTCAGAAGAAGGCACTGGCAAACTCCCTCTAAACAAATCTTACCAAGAAAACCCCATCATGGTTTCACCTTAGGGTCACCATAGGCTGGAAACAGTTTGAAAGCACACAACAATAACTCACACAGTGAACTGAGTAATCTAATTGATAAGGCAAGTCTGGTCTAGCCCTAAAGGGTGGGCCCTGAAAAGAAAGGAACAGAACATTATCTCTGATCACCTGCAGCTCTCAGCTACAGAAATTATTTATAGCTCATGTTCAACAGCGATACTTGTCTCTTACAGGGTTTGAGTATACACAGAGAGAAGAAGAAACTATCAGTGAAGCTACAAGGCCATGAACTGAAAGTATGAGTATGACACACACATACATATTTATACCTAACAAAGAGGTTAACACTTCATCCATTTGATGAAGTAGTCTATAATCCATGAAAAGTGTAGTACACGTTTGTCATTTGTAGCTCTCCTTCTACAAACCTCTTGGTTTCTGTCTATCCCTATAGAATGTGAGAACTTTTTTTTTTTAATCAGGCTTCTCTGAATGTCAGACTTCTTAACTCAAGAATATATTCCATTAGGAGCACACTTAAATCAAATGTGCAGAAAGAGCTATGTGGTAGAGAAGTGCAGTTTTTTTTTTTAATTGCAAGGCTATACTTTAAAAGATGTAAACACTATTGACATTTAACTCTCTTTGGTCATGTTTGGGAAATTAACATCTCTTGATTCAGCATCTCAAGTGAAAGAAATGACTGACTAAATGGCATGTGTCATATTGTTGAGAAAACCCAAGGTCCTTCTGTCAATCCACTGACCCCACAAAGTTTGGGCTTTTCAATTTTATTTTATTTTTATTTTTTAAAGCTCAGGTTGTACTATGAGACACACAATTTGCCTTTGGCTACTTTCATTTGTGAGGAGCCCTAAGCTACCTTCTGGCTAAACACAGAGAAATTATGTGACAGCAACAGCATCGCTGCTCTGGAAAATGTCCATGTGAATTCATCCTTGTGAGTACTTGTTCACTAGCCAGGACTCAGGCTTGACTCAGGCCTGGATCCTTCCGAGGTCACTAAAATGAGTACCCAGCTGTTGGGGGGCAATGAGCTTACAGTGTAAACCACTTAGACACTGTATAGCACAGTATGAAGCGGTATATAAATGAAGCTGCTTTGCTTTGTTCAGAAATTAAATCACATAGCACTGCACTTTTGAGGTGATAGGACTGTAGTGTGGAAAGGGGATTGTTTACACCAGCTTCCCAAACCAAAAGCACTTCAGATGCATTTGACTACAATTCCCATCATTGCCAGCCAACATGGCCAGTGGCCCTGCACCCACACCACCCCCAGTGATGCCTCTGCTCCCTGATGGACATTTTTGGACAGAGATTAGATGGCCATCTGTCGGAAATGTTTCAGCTATAGGTTTTCTGCATTAGCAGCATGTTATACAAGATGATCACAAGGTCCCTTCTGACCAGTGTTGCCATGTGCCACTTATAAAAGATTTCACTTATTTGAGCACCAGAAATCTTGCCCCTCCAACATTACATTTCTATTATTTTATGACAAGGACACCTGCCCTCTGTCTTTCCTAACATCTGAAAAAGGATCTCCACAAGTATGCCCTACTTTAAAGCGCTAGTTTGTCTCCCATACTATTTATCAGAAAAACATTAGGATAAAGTTTTGAGGTTTGAGCAACAGGAGTCCAGCCTGAGCTGAATGGGTTACACTACTCCTGAAATCTCAGATTTGTGGATTGTGTACTCTTGGCCTTAGCCCTAAACTTGGATGTCAAAATTCAGCATTGGCCAGGATTAAATTAACTCACTTAAAACTATTGCAATAGTTGTACCTCTTCCTATAGATTTCTGATCTAGCCATAGTGACACATGTGTTGATCACATCTTATTTGAATTGCTATAATGCTCTGTATGTAGAGTTGGTTTTGGAAACTGCTGAGAAACTTTGTAAGTCCAAAATGCTGCAGCCAAACTGCTTACCAGTGCTGGTTATAGGGAATATATAACTCCTCTGTTGCAACAACTTCACTGGTTAATAATCCATTTCCAAGTACAATTCCAAGTGCTAGCTAGGACTTTTAAATCCGTTTATGGCTTTGGTTCAGGCTATCTGAAAGATCATTTCCTGTCTAAGTTTTCAAATGTTCAAGGAGAGCTTTTTCTTATCCTCACCTCTGTCACAGGCACATTTGATGTTTTCATTGAGGACACATGACAACACTTTCACAATGGCAGTCGAATTCTCTCCCAAGGGAGACTTGGTTGGCCCCATCTCTGCTTTCTTCCTGCAGGCTGGCAAGGTCCTTTACACTGACAGGTTTTGAACTCTTAACTGGTTGTTGCAGAAGAGTGTTGTTGTTTTTTAAATGGCAATGCTGTACTTTTGCCCTCCTTATTATGCATTAAATGTTTTAAATTGTTTTAAGTTAATGCTATTTTTAATAGAAGAATTATTTGTTTTTTATCTCTTTTTATTACTAATATTTTTAGCTATATAGTCGCCCCTCCATTTTCATGGACTTGAAGTCTGTGTCCCTCACCTGCTCACAGGCAGCAAAAGGAGGGGGACAAAATGGGGCCCACGCCCATGGACACCTGCAGGTATGTACTGCCATTCAAGACTACAGGGCTTGAATATTTGCAATTTTCCATTTTCACAGGGGGTCCAGAATGGATCCCCCACAAAAATGGAGGAACAACTGTATTGTGTTTTAATCTTTTAGCTACCATGGTTCCATATTGGTAGGAAGGTTGGATATTAAACACATAAATAAACAAACCATAATAAATTGTGATCTAGCATTCTAAGTCCACCTGGCCTACGTCACAGCCTGAAATATTCACTGGAGACACTTCTCAGGCAGATGTGGGAAAGGAATTCCATTGGCAACAATGAGCATGTTTGTGCTGGGTATTAAGTCAACTTTCTCAAGAGGAAAAGGAAAGGGAAAAGATCTTTAACCACTCCACAATGCAAAGTGCCAACGTGTGAACTAGGTAAGAGCTATGTTCATTGTGAAAGAGGGAAGAAATGAAAGATGAATGAATGCAGATGCATGTGCATGCATACACACACCTCTTTTTTCAGATATAACCTTGGCTCCAGGCCTCTAGTGGAAACCGTGAGACTAATACAACAAACAGATCAATTAACCTTATCTTTTAATCATCCCAACCTTTCAGGTGAAACCCACATTCCTAATTTGAGCAATATGATTCAGGAAGATTAACCATAGCTGATAAAAGCAAACATCAGGTGATTAAAGGAAAAGAGATGATTGATGCAGTGTAGGCAAAAAAGAGAATGAGGAAGATGTGATAATCAGATGGTGTGGGTTAATAATGGGAGGGCTACCTATACCTGATTAGAAATCAGGCTGGTCAAATGGATGAATTTGCTTAACACTGCCACTTCAGATTCTAAAAGATTTTGAGTAAAATGACACTGCTTGCAATAAGAACTTTAGCAGAAAGAAGTCTGTTTATTATAGCAAAAATCTTCATGTTGTTCTGACTACAGATCAGAGGTTTTAAAATAATTTTGGAGATAATTCTAAAGAATTTAAATACTATTGGCTTTTAAAGAGGTACATTTCATAGAAACATTGAAACATATTTTTGCCTTCTCATCACTCCTGGGTTCATTGTTTTTAGTAAATAAGGTATGTGGAAGCATATTTACTGAGAAACCCACCATTTGGGCACCATTTATGGATGAGAGGGGAGTAATTGAGCCACCTCTTCCTTGTATTTCAGGCTCCATGCAATGATTCCTTAAAATAGTCTCCTTCCTGCATTCTCGTGATGTAATGGCTTTTTTACACATGCGTGCTGTCACAGTAATCAAGTGGCAAATGTGCAGTTCCACCTTAATTTATCAGGTATTATGCTGCTCATCAATATCCATGCATGAGAAAATAAAGTATCTGAATATTCAGGGAAATCATGTCAGCTTAGCTAAAGGAGGTGACACTCAGCAGTAAGTTTTAGTCTACTATGCATCAACAAAGACCCACATCTATAACATTACTTCAAGTAACAATAGCAAGTACATTTCTATACCACTTATCAGTGCACTTAAGCACTCCCTAAGTGGTTTACAATGTGTAAGCTAATAAGTGCAGAACAATAACCATGGAGTTTACTGAATATTAGAAAAATGCTATATTGATTCAAATTATAACACTCTGAGAAATGAATTTAACTTTGGTGTTCCTTAGTAGATCCAGTCATCTACTGCCCATGGTGTAGGTACTGCTTAGTGAAAGTCACTTCTGATAGCACTAGTGAGTGTTGACAGGAGTGTAGCCAAAAAGAAGCATCCAAGAAACAAGAAAGAATAATCGGCACGCTTGGAGGACACTATGCAACAGCAGCAACAAAACCAAGCAAACCAACAAAAATCAGAACACAGCAACAGCAATTGCTCAATGGTTGCAGAATACTGAATCTCTTTTGGCATAGCATGGAATGGAGCATCTCAGAAGAAGGAATGGCTGGCTGGATAGATGGAATCCTGAACAAAAGCAAACAGAAGGAACATTGCAATCCACATATTTTATTGCAGGTCCCATCTGTCATTTTGACAGATGTCATGCTCATTTCAATATTTGTCTTCATAAAGAATCCATCTGCTTATTCTGTCCCACTTAGGGGCAAAAATGGTTTTCAGGCAGGAGAGTTCTAATCAGCAAGGGAGGAGTGCTCCAATTTTAATGGGGAAAACATTTAATTTTACAGCTTTGCTGCTTTACTAATCAAAATCATTCTCCATTAGTGACTGGTGATTCCTGTGTCAGTGAGATGGTGCATCTGCTCTGTGTTTTTCTCACTCAAAAAAAAAAAAAAATACATGTCTTTAATATGCTGCTCAGCACATGGAAGCAATAAAGAATGTTCTAAAGAGAATGGCTGACGGTCACTGATGGCTTCCATGTCAGCGACCAATGACTCCACTCCAGGTCTGAGTCCAAACTTTAAAGGTGCTATCCAAAGCACTGAATCCTATCCCCTCAGCATCTTCTTAGGTTCTCAGGGCCTTTGCAGACTGCTAGAAATAGTGCAAATTGAGTTGACTTTAAGGTTTAGGGTTAGGGTTAGGGTTAGGGAATCATGGGAACTGTATTTTATTGTGGCACCAGAGCTCTCTGACAGAGAAGGCTCAATGTCTCAGAACAACAACAACAATTCCCATGATTCCCTAGCACTAACCTTAACCCTTAAAGTGGACTCAATTTGCACTATTTCTGGCAGTCTGCAAAGGCCCTGTTATTCAAACTAAAACCCAAGATAGATTTGTCATCACAATGACATGGAAATCATCAGCCACCACTAGTCCCACCCCAGAGGTTTTTATTGTCTTAAGGCACTTTCATACTGTGCACTTATATTGCTATGATTTCATTGTTCCCTCCTATGAATTCCTGAGTTTTGTGGTTTGGTGAGGCATTAGAGCTCTAATGGCTGATAAATTTCCCCTCCCTAAACTACCAATCACAGAATTTCATAGACTATAGTTGTAGTATGAAAGGGCCCTTGAATGAAGCAAAGCATTCTGAATATAAGCAATCACAACATTTCCCAATTAGTTAGTATTCAATCATTCAAGCAGGGAGGGTATCTGAGTGGACTTCTCTGCTTCACATTCATATAGGGCAGGGGTAGGCAACCTTTCCCCTTTAAGGGCCGAGGGACTTCAGCTCCCAGAATCCCAGGAGCTATTGGCAAACATGGGACTATTGGCCAACATGGCTGAGGCTTCTGGGAGCTGAAGTCCCTCGGCCCTTAAAGGGGAAAGGTTGCCTACCCCTGATATAGGGCCTTTCTCCAACTCCATGAAGCCAATAAGGCTTTCACTTCTTTTCACAGAACAATGGACTCCCATTATGAGTGGCTATCACTAATCACCACACTATATTAAAGTGTGTCCAGACCATCTGAACATCTTGCAAGGGAATCTTTGGCTAAGTTTGCCCTTCAGATTCTCCAGTGCTAAGCAATATTCAGCACTCTTACCCACAGTCACTGATCAGAGGTAAGAATACTGTTTCCTTGCTGAGCCCAGGAGAGTTTTTTTACAGGCTAGACCCCAGCAACTCCACAGAGGCATGGGAAAGTGTGTGTATGTCTGTGAGAATAAGGCTGCATCTACAGTGCAGAATTAATGTAGTGTGATACCCCTTTAATGGTGTCAATGCTATGCAATTCTGGGATTTGGTGAGATATTTAACCCTTGTTGGCAGAGAACTCTGGTGCCACAACAAACTACAAATCCCAGGATTCCATAGGATGGAGCCATGACCATTAAAGCTGTGTCAAACAGCATTAATTCTGCAGTGTGGCACAAGCCTAAGATGTATGTTTGTGTGTGAGAAACAGAGACACAGAGAAAGAGAATGACGACTGAGAGAGAGAGAGAAGTATGCCATTATGTGTAACAGCAGCTGTGCCATTAGACAAACTGAAGCAGCTATCTCAGGAAGTTAATTGTGGTGTTATGGAAATGCAACCAATTGATTGTTATATAATTAAAATTTACATTTAAATTATATAATTTATTACTTTTATGGCCAAAGAAGGAGGATGAGATTTTCAATCCCAAATTGCAAAATAATTTGGCTATCAGGTATCCTAAGAGAATGGGTTTCATCTGCTACTCTGCATCAGGCAGCAAAATGTCTTGGGATAGCATTTCTTGGAGGTAAATTTCCTTATTTGTGCTGGATAAGTAGTACCTCCAGAGACTTAACCCATAGCTGAGCTATGGAACCAACTCCTTATGAAAAGTAGTTTACATTCCTTCTCCCCCACCCCCGCCCCGTCATCTTAATGGTAATTTATTTTGTTACTGTTGTTGTTAAAAATGCAACCATTATCTATCATGTTTCCATTAATCTGAATATTTCAAATTTATTTTTTAAAGACATCCTCCTCTTCCCCACTCCCCACCCCCAAGCAACAGTTTGGTGAAGGACCACTGCAAGCTGAAAAGCAAATACAGCTATCTGATTAATTGACTCTGACCTCATAAATATTATACTTTAGGGGGCTCTAATGGAAGTTCCTGAGGGTAAATTGCACAGTTCACCTCATTCATTTATATCTCTGGCTGACAGATGTACATTATGAAATGTCACTGAATATGCTTGGCAATAAATGAGGTATAACATTAGCATCTTGATTCTGTTTTCCTGGAGGAACACTTTTTGTTAAATGACTCCAACATACTAAAAACATTATTCCCCACCATATACTCTTGCTTTCTTTTTCAATCAGCCTCAAAGAACCACACAGTAGCCTTCCCAAAGGAGGAGGAAGGGGGAATTGGCAAATTAATAAAACAGGCTGCTCTTTTGTTGCATGGACGTCCATTGTATTCACCATATTGTTGGCAAATATTAGTCAATGCCAGGCATTTGATAGTGTGACTGTTACGCTGCTGCTATGCTTATTATCTCTATGACCATGCCGTGAAATGAAGTTAATTAAATCACATTGAAAAAGCATTGCCCCACACCACAAAATAAAGAAAGGGAAAGAAACTATAAATTGATGGTCATGGTCAACACACAGTATTGCCATGATTCTTTATTTATGTAGAAAAATGTATTGCCTTTTGAAAAAAAATAGCATTTTGCATTGAGGCTTAGAGAGGAGCCACCAATATCCATAATGTGTACACCCTAATAGAATTGTTGCACTGTGGCGCATTTTAATAAACTAAACTGCATTGTGCTGTACAAAGTCCAATACCACCTAAGTGAAGTCATAAACAGACCAGATATGAATGCAAAGTGTTTTCTTTCTAGAAAAATACCAAATAATTTAGTTACGTAGATTAGCAAATGCTAAGCCCTGTATTGTTTATTTGTTCTCCTTTCCTCTTGTGAAGTGACACTAAATTAAAAACAGAAAAGCCTGAGGAGTTGGAGATAAACTGTAAACACTCCCTAAATATTGACACCAGGTACAAGATAAAAGTACTTCAGATTAATAGCTAGCTCCCAAATCTAATTATTAATCCCAGCTAGTATAGGCCAGCTGACAATGGGAACTTCATAAATCAACAGCTACATAATTTCCACTGACTCCATTGATTCAGTGGCCCTGCTTCATTTGGGACTTCTAATTGGATTTAGGCAGCCGTGTAGATGCCAGAGGGTGCAAAATGAGGGTGCTGCCCCATGAAATTTTCCTTCAGTTCAGAAATGTAAAACACAGCAAATATAAGACTCCTGGGTGCAAATGATTTTCAAAATCTCACTCTCTGAAATGCTAGAAATCTGGAGAATGAAGGAAAATTTAATTGGCAGGGAGAATCCTTATTAGGGTCAATGCTCTCATTCCTGCCCTCCCATAGCTACACCCCTGGATTTAGATGTAGTCAATTGTCAGAATAGTGTCACATCTAAATAAACCAAGTCCTGGGTTCCTGAAAGGGAGTCTTTTCTCATGCATACCTTTCCATTTCTGGAGATCATCAAAGGTGGTAGGCTGTGCTCCAGACACCATCTCTTCTGAGATGTTAAAGGTGTGGTTATGTCTGTCACAGGGTCTTTTTTGTGGTAGCAGTCAATTATAAAATACCTTCTCTTGCAAAGCCCGGTAAGGCAACATTGTGGAATGATTTTTCAACACCGTTTTCACCTATCTTATAAATGTAAATAATCTGGTTGTTCTTTACATGTCACAGAACATTGTTTGATTTTAATTGTAATTCACTGATGTGGGTACTTTGAATGCTGATTAAGTATATTAATTTCACAAAATAAACAAAGCACTCACTTAATACTGGTGGAAGAAGAAGCTATGTACAGAACAAAGCAATGAAAATACTTTTCACATGCCTTTATCTCTTGCATATGATGTAGAAAATACATGGAGGAATAAGGAATCTTGAAGACAGACAAACGTCACAGACAGGCCTAAAGGGCCAGCCTGGAGGTGGAGTTGGAGTGGGGTAGCCACACACCTGCTGCCACAACCCCACCCTGATGCTGTCCTGATGCCGTGCCCCTGTTTGCATGGTGCACAGTGTCAGGACACCCTCCCGGTGGAGCGTGTACACATGCTGCACCGAAAGGGCATGGAAGAGCGTGGCGCCAGCTCTTAGGGAGGCCTTTTGCCACTAAAAGGACTGGCATTTTGCCATTCTTTTAGGGGCGGCAAAAGGAAGGATTGGGGCCACAGCGTGGGGTTGCTGTGGCCCCAATCTATGACTAGCAGGGGCGGCCCAGAGCCACCCATCTGCATAGCCCCAGAGTAAAGCTGTATCAGGTAACAGTAGATATGTAAGGTGTAGTTAGGATGTTTCAGGATGAACATTGCATAAGGCTTAGAGCAGAGGTGGCAAAGTCTGTCCATGGTGCCTTATGTGGCCCCCAAGGATGGTTTTCTTATCCTTGACACCTCCAGAACCCTCAGACCAACCTTTTTTCTGACCAAAACATTGGAGTGAATTGCTGCCCCTGGAAGCCTCCAGGTGCAACAATTTACCATTTAAATAGGCTGCAAGGCATCTTTGTACTGTTCAACATCGAAAATACCCATTTTTGAAAACCAAAAATATTTTCAGAAGCTAAAATTAATTTGTTTACAATTAATTGAAATTTTCTTTGCTAGAGAATTTGGAATTATGATGCCTAGGTATTTTATACTTGATGTATTTCTTTGAATACCTGTCATTCTGTGGGAGGAGGGGAACTCTACACAATTTATCTTAGGGGCTGTTGGTATGTGAATTTGTGGCCTCTTGCTCTCATGGAAAAACTGAGAAAACAAGTTTTTAACTAAAGAAATGAACTCCATGAAGATTGTGGATAAGTTTCCACGTATTTCTTTTATTAGTAAAAAGTGAAGTAGTCTTTATCCACATGGGTTTCATGTCAGTCTCTGAAATTATGCCTTAACTTGATGGCTAGAAAAACAAATGTATGTATACACATTTATTACATGCTTTCTTAAGGAATGCTGACAGTTTATAAATTTTGTTTTGTTCTGTTGGATTTATTAAATTGTATTTCTTTCAATATACATCATGTATCAGTTTAAAAGAATTTTTTTTATAAAATGCTTCATAGGTGGTATTTTACACCTAATAAGATAGCCAAAATATGAGGTGATGAAACAGGTAAATGTTGGAAATGTGGGAACAGTGATGGATCATTATACCATTTATGGAGGACATGTCCATTTGCTGCGAAGTATTGGAAAGAAATTCACAAAATCCTACAAACAATACTAGAGATACCTATCAGACTGGCCCCAGAATATTTTTTGATGAATATGGTAGATGAAGATGATAGAAAACATTTAAAATTTATCCTTTACCTAATCACTGCTACAAGGATGTTATTTGCGCAGAGAAGGAAAGAAAAAGAGATTCCAAAGATAGACGATTGGTTAAATAAATGTGTCAAAATGATGGAACTAGATAAATTGAAGGTGTTAATAAATAACACATATAAAGTGGGTTGGGATGATGATTGGAAATTATTATTACAATATTGTAAGGAAAGATGGTCTAAACCAGGGGTAGGCAACCTTTCCCCTTTAAGGGCCGAGGGACTTCAGCTCCCAGAATCCCAGGAGCTATTGGCCAACATGGGACTATTGGCCAACATGGCTGAGGCTTCTGGGAGCTGAAGTCCCTCGGCCCTTAAAGGGGAAAGGTTGCCTACCCCTGGTCTAAACAATAAGACAGATGAAGATATGCAAAATAAGTTGATAATATGGTTAATAGGCAAGAGGTTAGTAAGTAAGATGTGCTAAAATGCTCAACCAGATTAAAAGCAAACTAATAAAATGGAATAATGTATGGTGTGATGTCAACTATCAAGAAAAGGAAGAATGCATGTATCAAAACGCTTAATGAATATTCAAGACCTTGAGCAAGATAGGAAGAAGATAGAAGATTGTGTCGGTTATGTATATTGGATGTATGTTTATCTGTAAGTTTATGTAATATTTTTTTTAATTTAAAAAAAGGGAATTATGCAGGAAATATTTAGGAGATATTAATGTAATTACAAAATTGTGATTTGAACGTGATTTGGAGATTAACGTTGTAGAACTGAATCTTATAAAAAATAAAGTTTTTTTAAAAACTAGTCTAACAACCAGTTTTGAAACAGTTTCAAACATTGTATTGCATACTTTGTGGAACAGCACTGTTTTGGCTGCTCACTGAAAGCTTAAAAGAATTGGGGCCAGTCTAGCTTCCTTAGGTAGCATTTCCACAATCAAGACTCTGCTACAGAGAAAGCCCTGTTGCATGTACCCACCAACCTAACTTCACAAGGTGTTGGGACCCACAACAGAACCTTATCTGAAGATCTCAAATTATGAAAGTAGGAGAAAAAGATTGGAAGGAGTACAGCTGTACTAGGATAAAAAGTAACATGTAGATGACACAAATAATAACCAAGGAAAATTATTTCCTTGAGCTCTGCCAAACACCTGCAGAGAACCAAGAGTTCTTACAGAAAATGTTGATAACTGGTGTCCTTTGGCCAATCAGCCAGTCTTCTGTGTCTTTGGGCACTATTGGGTCTGGAGAACCAGGATGGTGTTCCAAAAATTTCACTGTTATAATAAAAGACCTTGTGCCCCACCCTCCCATTCAGTAAAGGAGAGGCAGATAAATGTCCAAGAAATCTAGCTGTATAGCAAAGACAGCCCTTTGGGGCTGTTTTTGTTTTGTTTGTTTTGCTGGGATGTTCATCTAGAATAAAACACCCTCTGAGTGAGAATTTAGAAAGCAAATGATGATGCTAGATTCACCATTAAATACTCCAGCATAACAGAAACATCATTTGTATGGAAAAATAAAAACTGAGATCAGTCCATGCAAATACTGCAACCTTCATTAACAATTCATCTGCTTTGATATCACCCCCAGTATCAAGTGAGCTAGAAAGTATTTGTATATCAGTATCAACTGAACTTGAATCTCTAGCTCATTTTTTATTTTAAAATTTTGCAAATAAAAATTAATAATATTTTAGGATAGTGGGTGGCACATTCCAAAGCCTAGGGGTCTCTGCTGCCTAATTTTCCATTCCTCCAGAGCTCTAGGTGCTGTAATGTATCCTCTCACTCACCATTTTAGATTAGCAGAAATGACAGAGCATCACTTCCAGTCAGCTTGGAGGCTTTTCTAAGGTGGTGTTGGGTTTGGTTGTGTTTTGTTTGTTTGTTTCCCATTTTCAGGTTGAAAATGCCCAGAACAACTCCACAAGGGTTGATGGAGAGCAAAAAAAAAAAGGAAGAAAAAATTGGTTAAAAAAATGGGGGAGGTTGCAAAGACTTTTGTGGTGTCCAGCAAGCTGCACTGGATCCTCCAGAAGGCCACATGCAGCTCATTATCTGTGCATGTCCCATCTCTTTTTTAAGTAATATGCAAGCCAGAGTCTTCTGTGCCACTTACGAGATGTCGTAAAGTTTTAATTACCACCTTTTTAAAAAAATTGACGGAAAGTTTGTTTTGATTTGTAGTTGTTAACTTTTCTCTACATAATCACCATCCAGATTACATTTTTCCCAGCGTTTCTTGACCCTCTGAATACCATTATTGTAGAAGTCGGCAGAGTGTGATTAAACCACTCTTCCACTTCATGAATGACATCATTTGTATTGTCAAATCAGCAACCCCACAATGGATTTTTAAATCCTGGGATCAAGAAAAAGTTACTTGGTGCAAGGTCAGGAGAATAAGGTGGATGCGTCAAGATCTCAAAGCCACATGCCCTTGCTTTGTTAACTGCACCTTGACCTTGATCAGGAAACCTATCCGGAAAACGACGCACATCGAGTGTATGTACCTTAGCCTGAAGACCAGGGATAGTTTGGGGATTCTGTTGGTATACCGGCCACCCCGTTGCTTAACAGACTCCCTGACCGAGCTGACGACCCTGGTTTCTGAGTTGCTGTTGGAGTCGCCCAGACTCTTGGTTCTGGGCGATTTCAACATTCCACTCGAAACCAGTTTGCAAGATTTAACTGGCGCGGCTCGGGAGTTCATGGAGACCATGACGATCATGGGCCTATCCCAACTGGTTGACGGGCCCACACATTGTGCTGGTTATACCCTCGATGCAGTCTTTAGTACGGAACAGGATTATCCGTGGGTGGAGATCAAAAATATCTCCACCCTGTCATGGACGGATCATTTCCTGATCAGGGCAGAACTAAAGGCTATTATCCACCCTCCCGGGGGTGGTGGACCCATTAGAACGGTCCGCCCTCGAAGGCTAATGGAACCAATTGGTTTCCAGAAAGCCTTAGAGGGTTTAATGGTTGGTAACGCCGGTGATTCTGTCGAGGCCTTGGTGGACACTTGGAACATCGATCTCACCAGGGCTATCGACACAATCGCTCCCAAGCGTCCTTTCCAGCCCGCTTCTAATCGTAAGCCCTGGTATACCGAGGAGCTTAGGAGGATGAAGCGAGCTGGACAACGACTAGAGTGCGAATGGCGGAAGTCTCGTCTCTTATCCGACAGAACTCGCCTTAGGAAACATCTTGATTCCTATAGGGAGGCTTTGCGTGCAGCGCAGAAATCTTTCTATTCTGCACGCATTGCGTCTGCAGAGTTTCGCCCGGCAGAGCTATTTAGGGTGGTGGGGGAGTTGACAAGGGCTCCTCCTGCGTCGAACCCCCTACTTAGCCCAACAACAGCCTGCTGTGAGGCTTTTAACACTCACTTTGCAGATAAAATCTCTCGGATAAGAGCCGACCTTGACGCCATTGTTTCGGCAGAATCCGTAGACGAGGTATCCAGGAACTCCGTTGATGGCACTTTACTGGATCAGCTACAATCTGTGAGTACCGATGACATGGACAGGCTGCTTGGAAGTGTGAGAAAGACGACCTGCCCCCTCGATCCTTGTCCATCATGGCTGGTCGTCCAGGGGGGGGACGCGTGGAGGGTGTTCCTTCGGGACACAATCAACGCGTCATTCAGGGAAGGCAAGGTACCATCTTGCCTAAAGGAGGCGGCGGTAAAGCCACTCCTGAAAAAGCCTTCCCTGGATCCCCTGGATAGAAACAACTATAGACCAGTCTCCCTGCTCCCTTTTTTGAGCAAGGTGATCGAGAGGGCAGTTGCTTCCCAACTACAAGCAGTCTTGGATGAAACCGATTATCTCGACCCATTTCAAACCGGCTTCAGGACAGGATACGGAGTGGAGACTGCCATGGTTGCTCTGACCGATGACCTCCGCTTGAGCATCGACGGGGTAGTGTGACCTTGTTGGTGCTCCTGGATCTCTCAGCGGCCTTTGACACCATAGATCATGCCATCCTCTTAGATCGCCTGAGAGAGTTAGGAATTGGAGGCACTGCTTTGCAGTGGTTCCGTTCCTTCCTCTCGGACAGATCTCAGAGGGTGAGGCTCGGGGACAGTTGATCATCTAAAATTGAGCTTAATTGTGGCGTCCCTCAGGGCGCCATCCTGTCCCCGATGCTATTTAACATTTACATGAAGCCGCTTGGTGAGATCATTCGGAGGCATGGAGCCCGGTGTCTTCAGTACGCTGACGACACCCAGATATATCTCTCCATGACCAGATCATCGACTCAGACTTCAGATGGCGCCTCTCCTCTTGATTACTGTCTTAGAGCGGTAATGGGTTGGATGGGGAAAAACAGATTGAAGTTGAATCCAGACAAAACGGAGGTACTTGCAGTTACAGGCCCGAAACCAGATTTGGGAATACAGTCTCCAGTCCTGGATGGAGTCACACTCTCCTCTAAGGACTGTGTTCGCAGTCTGGGGGTACTTCTAGATTCATCGCTTCACATGACTAGTCAGGTGAATGCGGTGGTCAGGAGTGCCTGTTATCAGCTTCGGCTGATACGCCAACTGCGCCCTTATCTGGATAGAAGGGATCTGGAAGCTGTGGTACACGCCCTGGTAACCTCACGTCTGGATTTCTGCAACGCACTCTACATGGGGCTACCCTTGTGCCTAACCCGGAAACTTCAACTGGTACAAAATATGGCAGCCAGGCTAATTACCGAAACATCTAGGAGGGAGCACATAACACCGGTGCTTAAATCCCTCCACTGGCTGCCGATTAGTTTCCGGGCGCAGTACAAGGTGTTGGTTTTAACCTTTAAAGCCCTACATGGCTTGGGTCCATCTTATCTTAGGGACCGCCTCTCCCCATACGATCCCCCCCGCGCCCTTCGGTCCTCTGGGAGGAATCTGCTATGGCCTATAAAAACTAGGCTGTCTCAGACCTCCCAGAGGGCCTTCTCCGCAACCGCTCCCAGACTCTGGAATGGCCTGCCGGATGAGATCCGTCTTATTACTACTCTCACTGCTTTCAAGAAAGCAGTAAAGACGGATCTCTTCCGGCAGGCCTTCCCAGAATAGTTGTCTGCCCAATAAAGGGGACTCCTATTTGTCTGACTCCCTTGTGATACTCTGTTTTAATTTACTATATGCATTTTAACTTTCTTTGGTTTAATTCTATTTTAAGGGGTTGGGTGGAGGGAGGTGGGGATTGGGGAGAGAGAATGTTTTAATGTTGTTCTGTTTTAAACGCTGTTGTCCCCCGCCCCGATTGCTCTGCAGAGGGGCGGGCTACAAATAAAAATTTATTATTATTTATTATTATTATATTAATATTAAGTGAGCTGGTGCATTGTCAGCTAGCAGATGAATGCCTCTGGAGAGCATTTCAGTGGAGCCACTACAACAGGTGGCACATGAACCATTTACAGTTCATTGGATTGGATATGTGTTTCTTTTTCAGAGTATCTCACAACTTGTCCAGAAGATTGTTGTAGTATGTGCCAGTGATGGTTTGTCCCTTTGCAAGGTAATCTGTGAGAATGACTCCACAACAGTCCCAAAAAACTGAGAGCATAACCTTCCCTTCTGGACTTTTGCACCTTTGCCTTTTTGGGGGGAGGGGAATCAGCATGCTTCCACTCCATGCTCATGGTTTTGGTCTCTGGATCATACTGATAGATCCAAGATTCATCCATAGTTACCAGACTACAAAAAAAAAATCTTCTTTGTCCTGTTCCAACAGTTTTAACATCTGTCTTGAAAGGTCACGCCATGTTTGTTTCTGGAAAGGGGTTAGAAAATGTGGAACCCAGTGTGCAGACACTTTAGACATGTGCAGTTCATCATGAATAATTTTCCACACACTAATATAACTGAGACCAGTTTCATTCATGATCATTTGGATGGCTGCTTGTCTGTCTTCCAGGATGAAACACTCCACTTTCTTCACTGTGGCTACATCATCTGTCAGTGATGGTCTTCCAGGTCTTGGCTCATCTGTGAGGGCTCATCTTTTCCACCTCACAATAGTGTCATAAGATGGGCAATTGTTTCCATAAATTATCATTGTGTCATCATGAATTTGGCAAGCACTATTACCCTTCAAATGCAAAAACTTTATCATGCTGCAAGCCTTAATTTTCTCCATCTTACACTTCTGGCACAACCTGTAACAAAAATAAAGGACATAAAGAGTTCATTTTCTCAACATCATTTACTTAGGGATCAATGATGACACTGACAAAATTTCATCAATATACCATAATAACTTCCAGATGATAATTATTACTTTACAATATCCCCTCGTAATACAAACTGAAGAAGGCTTCTGAAGAATTCTTGCCAAGGAAATCCCATGACAGGGTCGTGTTAGGGTTGCCATAAGTCAGAAATGCACAGAGATTCACTTTAGTGATCACTAGACAACAGAAACAGGAAAAAGGCACACAACAACAACAAACTTGAGAAGTGCATCTTTGCACTCAAAAAGCCATGCAGTTTTCCTAGGTAGTTGTTCTCATTTAGGATTTTTAAATGCAGCAGCTTTTAAATACCAGTTTGCATTTGATTCTTTTACAAACATAATTATTCCCCCTCCCCCTTGCTATAACTTAGCTTGGGAGAAGGCTGCCCTCCTGTGGAATTCTGAAATGCATTTGGATATCAGTCATATAATTTATTCTTTCAGAACTAAACCACAGAGAGGCAGCAGAGAGGGAAATCTATGTTTCACTGCTATACATCACTATCCTTCAGCTGTCTTAGAAAGAATTTGGCAGGGAAAATGCCTTTGGTATTGCAATGTTATTTATCAACTGATCTCAAATTCAATCTGCTGCTCAATGTACCAAAATAAATGAAACCCTGAATTTAATAGCAGTTCTGGGAGCATGAATTCTGTAAAATGTATCAGCATGCTTCACTATATTGGCCAAAGAGGCATGATAAGAGAAGATCCAGTTCTTCATAGCATCATGAAGTAGCCTGGATCCTTCTTAATACTTTGAGATCTGACCACAAGGAGTTGTAGACATTCTTCAACAGAAACTATAAATGGTTCATGTGCCACTTGTTGTAGTGGCTCCACTGAAATGTCAACTACAGTTAAACTTGAAGCAAGAATCCAAGGCTAAATATCTGAGGAACCTCAAGAGAAATGAAAGTGAATGCAAGTGTTTTGATAGCACTCTAAAAAGTTATCAGGGGAGTTCTATGCATCCCCAGGTTGCTGCTAGATTTTGCCTGTAGCAAAATTCAAAGTGAACATGTGGTTTCCCCTTCAGGCAAATCATCTATGCAATGTCAAAGGAGGCCAAACAAGTTTCTATCAGCTTAGGGAGATCTCCTGCTGGAGACAGGGTGAGAAACCCTTATGTCATCTGTTTCTGCAGTTCTCTTGTGGCATTTTTTATGTAACTGAAACAAGCACTCAGCATGCACCAACATAATCTCCAATTGCAAAGCAGCCAGATTTGTATAGCTCCCAGGTGGGGTGGCTTTTCAGAAACAAATATATATCATATGCTGTCAGTACAGCTTTGAAAAAGAGAGAGGGTTTGTTTAATGTAAAAATCAGTCTCCTTCCTATTCTATCAGTTTTGCATGTATTCAGTCATAATTTGATTGGATATGTCTCATCCAGTTTCCACATCAGTGGGATTTTTTTTAATGTACATTTATTTTCACACACAAGTTTCCCTAATAGACACTATTGTATGTAACTTTTCTTAGCATTCATATGTTTGTACACAATTTTTGAAACAAGAGAACTGCATCACAAAATTCCAAGAAGCCCATAGTCAGTCATTTATCACTCTGTAAAATGCAACTTAAGTTGGCTATTTAGAAATGCAAGCCATACAAATTTGTACCGTATCCCTAATTTAAAGATGAAAGAAAGTCTAATGTCAGAATCACAATGATTGTTTCAAGAATCACAGCATTTTGTTTTCCTTCTGAATAATCTCTTGAATCTGCATTCCTTTGACCTCACATTATCACTGTACTAGTCTTCGCACACATTTTTCATCTAATAAAATATATTTCCTCTTCATTAATTGCAAATGAAGTGGGATGATACCTTTAAAATGTATATGCCCTTGAAGTACCCAAAAGTGAGAGGAGATAGGAAAAGGATGTGCATATATTTTCTAGTTGTCACTTTCATATATTTTAAGTAGACACGTATCTAATTTTACATGAGCATCCTTAAGGCTCGATGTGAATGGAATGTGGTATATACTCTGTTATCTGCTGTATATATGAATTGCCCTCATGAACAGTTTCTTGCTAGATGCAAAACAAAATGGCATCCCAAGGGTGGGAGTGTCACAGTCACAAACCAACAGGGAATAAAAAATAAGCATCTAAACAAGCCAGAGAAATAGCATAAGGAGGTTCAAGGTGAAATCAAATTGAAAGCAGGCATGTAAAGCAGAAAGAGAAGAAGGGGCAGACCACATCAGGGTTTAAACCACAGGACACATGGAACATACAGTATACATAACTTTTAAAAAATATTCTAAGTGGATAGGATTAAGCTTCCTGCCCCAATCATCTCCCAAATTCACCGCTGCCCTATAGGCATCTACAGTGGCATCACTAGGGGGTGTGGAGGTGCAGTCCACACAGGATGACACCACAGAAGAGGGGTGACATCTGGTTGAGCCCTCATAGCTTGCCACAGAGGCCGCCTCATGAGGAGACCACTGCCACCATGGCAAAGGAGAAAGCCGAGTACCCCCCTGCCAGCCAGCCATGGCAGTGAAGGCGTCCTCACAAGGAGGCCATCACCACAGCAAAGGGGAGGTCTGGAGGTTTGCCATGGCAGCATATGCCTCCTCACAAGGAGATTTCTGCCACCACAGCAGAGCTAGGAGAGGGCTGAGCATACTCTTTTGGCTGCTGCTACTCCCCTGGCAGCTCCCACACACTGGGTGACACCAGGGATGGGGACGCCACTAAGCATCAACCATGGAGGCTTTAAAAAATATGTCTTGGTGCAAATGGAAGGAGTTATTTCTAACTTGAAGGGGATCTTGGTAAGGCTTACAATGCACTGTATAGTTTAACTCTTACTCTTTCTTAAGAGTTGAAACAGTGCTTCCTGTGACAGAAATAGATTGAATGATGAAGCTACAGTCAAATATAGGTGAAAAGATGGCACAGAAGCAGCTGTAAGAAGTGAACAACTTTAGTGGGGCTGGGAAATGGCTGTATTCAACTGAAGGTTAAGAAGCAGAGTTACTTGCAGGTTGACATTGCTTGTGATTGCACATTAATGTACACTATTCACAATGCACATTTCAGTTCAATGTCATAGTTCTCTAGTGAGGTAGCTTTCTACAACAGTCATGTAACTCCACGTGTGTAAAATATCCCTCTCTCATACACTTCTTCTCTTCCTAGAAAGCTTGATTAGCCATAGTATCATATCAAGAATATGTGGTTTGTCAAAAACTATTCATAGAAGCTTCTTATCTCTTCCCCTTACACACAAAGGACATTATCACACGGGGCCTAAAGCAGTCCCATCCCCGTCACATCCCCGTCCCACTGCGGTTCCTTTTCAATCCAGAACTTACCAGCATACAGAAAGCAGCATCATTCCGGTCGCGGCAAAATGTAATTCCCAAAGAAACCGGCATTCTAAAGAACGGGAATGATGCCGGGTGATGCTGCAACGGGACGGGGATGCGATGGGGATGCGATGGGGATGCGACGGGGATGGGTGCTACGTCATGTGAAGACACGAGGAAAGGAAGCGGATTGGGACGGGGATGTGACGGGGATGGGCGGGGTTTCTCTGCGACGTCGTGTGAACACAGGGGAAAAGGAAGCGGATTGGGACGAGGATGCGACGGGGATGGGACTGTTTTAGACCCCGTGTGATAACGTCCAAAGAGAAGGTGAAAGGGAAGGTAGAATGCACAGATCTAAGATACATTGGCTACTTTTGGATTCAACACTAAACCATAGTTCAGTTCTAAATGCTTCAAGACCTTGTGCTCCTATTTTATATCTTCCTCTGGTGTAGCCATGAGGTATAGATTGGATGTTTATGTTTTCACGTAATAGCAGTTTGTTTGTTTTTTCATCTGAACCAAGGAAAAGAGAGGTTACTTCTAACAATAATTAGTTTGACAGAGCTAGCTCTGAAGCATGGCTCATATTCCTGGTTTATTTGAATAAACCATAGCTTGGACTGGCTGCAGAACCCAGGTCAGATGGACTGACAGGTTGTAGTGAGTGATCTTGTAGCACCTTTGAGGCTAAGGGCCAGTACAGACCAGCCAAAAGGACTGGCCTGGAGGTGGAGTCAGGGTGCGGCGATTGCACACCAGTGACTCCGACTCTGCCCCCACATCATCCTCACCCCACCCACCCAAACAGATGGCAGATGGTGTCAGGGTGCTCCCTTGGTGCAGCGTTTAAACACACTGCACCAAAGGAACACAGAAGAGCCACTACCACCAAGGCAAGGGTGGCTTTTAGCTGCTCCAAAAAGGAGTGGCATTTGCCAGCTCTTTTTGGAGTGGCAAAAGCCCTAAGCAGACTGCCAGAAATAGTGCACATTAAATTGAGGCATTGCCCTGGCTCAGTGCTAGGGAATCATGGGAATTGTATTTTTTTCTGGGACATTGAGCCTTCTCTGTCAGAGAGCTCTGGGGCCACAATAAACTACAGTTCCCATGATTCCCTAGCACTGAGCCAGGACAGTGTCTCAATTTAATGTGCACTATTTCTGGCAGTCTGCTTAGGCCCAAAGTGCCAGATCAGAGCCACAGCATGCAGTTGCCACGACCCTGTTCCAGTGCTCCCTAGGACAGCATAGAGCCACCCCTTGGGGACCATCTGTATAGTCCCTAACTGAAAGAAAGAAGTTGGCAGCATGAGCTTTCCTAGATTTAAGTCTACTTCCACTCCACCAAATGCATCTGAGGAAGTAGACTTAAGGGCCTCTGCAGACCGGCTCTTAGAGTGGCCTTTTGCCTACCCTAAAAGGAGCGGCATTTTACAGCTCTTTTCAGGGTGGCAAAAGGGAGGATTGGGGCCATAGCATGGGGTTGCCGCGGCCCTGATCCGCCACTTCCCAGGGTGGCTCTGTGCCACCCATCTGCATAGGCCCTTAAGTCTACAAAAGCTCATGCTGCCAACTTCTTTCTTTCAATTAGTTTTGGGTTTTGTGCACCTTCAAGTCACTTCTGATTTATGGCAACCCAAAGGCAAACCTATCATGGAATTTTCTTGGCAGAATTTGTTTGGGGGAGTGCCTTTGTCTTCCTCAAAGACTGAGAGAACATGACTTGCCCAAGATCACCCAGTGGGTTTCCATTGGCCGAGTGGTGACTTGAACCCTGGTCTCTAGAATTCTAGTCCAATGTTCAAACCATTACACCACATTGGCTCTCTTTTACACTTCCATAGTTATAGTGTATAAAGCCTTATATGGCTTGGGGCCAGCCTGAATTAAGATTGTATTCTCTTATAGACAGGCTATGAATTATTTTAGGGACATTCTTCTTTCAGTTCTGCCACTCTCAGAAACTCTCACCAAATACTCCACTTGTTTGGTGGGGATGGGAGAGAGGGCTTGTTTCCATTTTCTGGAATTCAATCCATTATACCATGTTAGTTCTGAAGTTGCTTTAAACAATATGAAATCTGCAAGCTTTCAACAAGGGCACTTGTTGTTTTGACAACCTTCCTCTACACACCATCCACTCTTTATATGATCAGACATTTCATTATTGATTAGAAGAGAAAAAAAATCAAGTTTCAAAACATAATGTTTTGTTCATAGCAGTAATGCAGTAGACCTTAAGAGGTATATTTAACAGCTGACTAAAAGCCTAGAAGGAGAGTATAAATGGCAAGATCATTGAAATTCCTCTGCCTAAGTATGCAAGCCTCTTATGTCAGTACAATTTGATTGTCAATATCTGTGTCTAGACAGAACAGACTGTGAAGACAGGTCTCACACTTAGACATAAGGCACATACAGCCATTATTCAAAAGCCTCTGATTATAGGGCATATCATGTCATGAGTTCACAAACAGAACTGCCACATACTTTTCAGTTCTCAGTCTGCCAAAGACAGAGCAGGATTCAGTAATTAATTGTAACCTGCAAAATACTTGTAATGTTACACATAATGAGTGTTGCTAAGGCCATGTCTTCACCCCAAAGTGTCCAAAAATGTAGGCAGATGGATGGATCCATATCAACAAATGCATCCCAGCCATTTCCATCTCCACTAGGAACAAACCTTTTGCAAAGCCAATCAGTCTTAACTTCACTTTCAGGACCACACCACCACCTCCCCAAATAATCTGCCTTACAACAGGTAAAGCTTGCACAATATAATATTGTGGGGAAATCCATTGTTCCTCTTGTTCTGATGAGGATTGCAGCTAAACTAAGCTCAGAGTAAACAGAGAAGTCTGAGAAGATGCCAATAAAGTCATTGTCCCTGGCAATAAAAAGTCCAGGAGCTTGTGCCGTAATCATAGAATCAGAATCATAGAGCTGGAAGAGACCACAAGGGCCATCCAGTCCAGTGCTGACCAAAGCAGAATAGAGTGTCATGATTACTTCCCTCACTATATTTCTATTGATGAAGCCTAGAATCACATGTTCTGATTCAGTACTAAAGAGTCACAAGAAGGAAGAGCAGGAGCCTTAAAGTGCCCCATCAGCTTCTGATTTTCCCCATTATTGATCACGATTTTCTCCATTATTGTATTGGTTTATATAGTAATTATTTCTTTATTTCCATCTATAAAAAGAAATTAGCATGTGTACATTTTCTGCATATCTGTGCTTTCTGTGGTGAGCTGTCAACAACCACGCTGAGGAAGCCCTATTGAAATGGAATTTACTTCTGAGTAGAGATATATAGGGTTGTACTGTAAATTTCTTTGCTTTTCTCATGAATTTGATGATGAAGACATTGAAATAGTCAATGATTTTCTATACCTTGTTGTATTGTTGTGTAACCTCAAGTTATTCCTGATTTATGGTGACCCTTCGACCAAGGGGTTTTCTTTGCAAGATTTGTTCAGAGGGGTTTTGCCTTTGTCTTCCTCTGGGGCTGAGAGAATGTGACTAGCCCAAGATCACCCAGTGGGTTTCCATAGCCTAGCAAAGATTTGAACCTATTCTTCCATTCATAGGATCATCATAACTCAAAGCCAACCTGATGACAATTAGTTATTTATAGATAAAGTTATTGTCTGTTCTTCCTGAAATGCTGGATTAAAAGGGCATGCTTTAGGTCATTTGAGCAAAATGTTTGCTGTGATACAGCATCTGAACTGGAGTGACCAAAAACCTTTTGATGATGATGAATGATAGAGTGAAGACTGACTGAATCTAAAACATACAGGCTGAACTTCCAGTTGCCTCCATCTGCTGGGGACTCTTTGTTTGTGAGGTGGAAGTCACACCTATCTCTCCAAAGCAGGGAACTGAAAAGCATCAGAATCTTGGTATTTCTGCCTCTTTCCTCTCCCAGGCCATGCACAGTACCCCAAAAAAGGAATGCTTCTGTGTAGTAAGAGAGATCTTGAACAGGTAAGGAATCTTGTTCAAGAAATGTGAAAGGTACAAGGATGCAGCAAGTGTAATGTGAGTCCCAGAACTTGGGTAAATTCCCTTTAGGGGACAATAACTGTCAAAATCTCGCAAATAGTATTGCCACTGGCTATGAATCTCCAGATAGCCTTTCATGCATCAATTATGTTAGCAGCCTGATAGATATCCCAGCCCATGATCACTGGAGAAGGCTTTGCTGAAAACATGCTGAAATTACACGGAAGGAGCAGAGGACTCCTGGCCCCTCCAGCCTTGGCATTTCCATGTTAACAGGAAATTTCTGCCAAAAAAAAAAAAAAGTTTAAACACTCATGGTTGTGAATGTGCTTGCAGAACCACACAACCAGAAATTCTGGCTCCTGATCTTGTGCACCAATGTGAGTGTTTCCAAACACCTATGCAATAAGTAATTAATTATCAATCATCGTTGTATTGTTGTTCAAATCATTTCTGACTTATGGTGACCCCATTACAAAGTTATCCCAGTCTTCTTGGCAGAATTTGTTCAGAGGGTTTTGCCTTTGCCTCCCTGTGAAGCTGAGAGAACGTGACTGGCGGAAGGACCACCCATTGGGTTTCCATGGTTGAGCAGAGATTTGAACCCTAGTGTCTAGAGATGTAGTCCAACACTCAAACCACTACACTATGCTGGTTCTTCATTTATTAATTACAAATAAAAAATTAGAGGTAAATATTTGTAACAGGATACATCTGAGCTCTGATCCAGAGCTTTTTATACAAAAAAAAAAAGCCCATCTTCTTATTTATCAGAGATGCAGCTGTCTTCATTGTTAACTGCCTTCGCAGCGATCCCAACCCATGGATGAGGCATCTCCAGACCCCTCTGTCCTCTACTGCTCTGCCCAGCTCCTGCAAACTCATATTCATGGTCTCTTTGATAAAGTCCATCTATCTAGTATGTTGCCTTCCTCTCTTTCTACTTCCCTCCACCTTTCCTAACATTATTATCTTTTTCAGCGATTCATGCCTTCTCATGATGTGTCCAAAGTATGACAATCTAAGGGCCTTTGCAGACTGCCAGAAATAGTGCAAATTGAGTCCACTTTAATTGCCCTGACTCAGTGCTAGGGAATCATGGGAACTGTAGTTTATTGTGGCACCAGAGCTCTCTGACAGAGAAGGCTCAATGGGCCTCGGCAGACGACCAATAGGGTTGTCTCCGAGGCAAGGAAGAGGAGGGGCAGCCGCACGAGCGGTGCCCCTTCCTCCTCCCGAGGTTGCCCTCGGAGCTGCCGGCCCTCCGCACGGCCGGCACGCCGAGGGCAACCTCCCGCTGCAGCGTCCTCACACGCTGCGGTGGAAAAGCCAGGGAAAGTGCAGCCGACGCATTTAGAGCGCACTTTCCCTGTCTTCTGAAAGGAGTGCTGATTTTGCGCTCCTTTCAGAGGCGCCGACGGTGCGCCGCGGTGTGGCTGCTGCGGTCCCGCAGCGCGCCATCCCAGGGCATCCCCGACGCCCTGGTCTGCTTCCCCCCAAAGTCTTAGAAAAAAATACAATTCCCATGATTCCCTAGCACTGAGCCAGGACAGTTAAAGTGGACTCAATTTGCACTTATCTTGGCTTCTAGGAATATCTCCAGCTTGATCTGCTCTGGAACCCATTTGTTTGTCCTTTTGGCTGTCCATGGAATCCTCAACACTCTTCTCCAGCATCACATCTCAAAGGAGTTGATTTTCCTCCTATCTTCTTTCTTGACTTTCCAGCTCTCACATCCATACATGGTAATAGAGAATACGATGGCTTGTATGATTCTGACTTTTGTGCTGAGTTGTATGTCTTTGCATTTTAGGATCTTTTCTAGTTCTTTCATGGCCGCCCTCCCCATTCTTAATCTTCTCCTGATTTCCTGGCTGCAGTCCCCATTTCTATCAATGTTTGATCCCAGATATGAGAACTCTTTTACTATTTCTATTTCCTCATTGTCTAGTTTGAATGTGTGTAAGTTCTCTGTGATCATTATTTTTGTTTTCTTTATTTTCAACATTAAGCCTGCCTTTGTACTTTCTTCTTTGATCTTCCTTAGTAGGTGTTCCAGGTCCGTGAGGTTTTCTGCTAGTAGTATGGTGTTGTCAGCATATCTCAGATTGTTGGTATTCCTTTCTCTTATTTTCATTCCTCCCTCTTCCATGTAAAAGCCTGCTTTCCTTATAATATGTTCTGCATATAAGTTGAATAGGTAGGGTGAAAGGATGCAGCCTTGTCTGACTCCTTTGCCAATTAGGAACCATTCTGTTTCTCTGTGTTCTGTCTTGACAGTAGCCTCTTGTACAGATTCCTCATGAGGACTATCAGATATGTTGGTACTCCCATGTCTTTAAGGCTGTTCCATAGCCTTTCATGATCTATGCAGTCAAAGACTTTGCTATAGTCTACCAAGCACATGCTGATTTTCTTTTGGAACTCTTTGCTACGCTCCGTTAGCCGTTGTATATTTGCAATGTGATCCCTGGTGCCTCTTCCTTTCCTGAACCCTGCTTGGACCGCTGGGATTTATCTCTTCATGTATGGTTGGAGTCTATGGGCCTTTAGACTGCTAGAAATAGTGCAAGTTGAGTCTACTTTAAGGGTTAGGGTTAGGGAATCATGGGAACTGTATTTTATTGTGGCACCAGAGCTCTCTGACAGAGAAGGCTCAATGTCTCGGGGGGGGGAAATAATTCCCATGATTCCCTAGCACTAACCCTAACTCTTAAAGTGGACTCAATTTGCACTATTTCTGGCAGTCTGCAAAGGCCCTAAGTTGCAGAATTTTAAGCATGGTTTTGCTTGCATGGGAGATTAGTGCTATGGTTCTATGGTTGCTGCAGTCTCTTGTGTCTCCTTTTTTTGTGGTCGCTTCCAATTTCATAGAATCATAGAGTTGGAAGAGACCACAAGGGCCATCCAGTCCAACCCCCTGCCATGCAGGAACTCCCAATCAAAGCATCCCTGACAGATGGCCATCCAGCCTCTGCTTAAAGACCTCCCAGGAAGGAGACTCCACTACTCTCCGAGGGAGTGTGTTCCACTCTTGAACCGCCCTTACTGTCAGGAAGTTCCTCCTAATGTTGAGGTGGAATCTCTTTTCTTGCAGCTTGCATCCATTGTTTCGGGTCCTAGTCTCTGGAGCAGCAGAAAACAAGCTTGTTCCCTCCTCGATATGACATCCCTTCAAACATTTAAACATGGCTATCATATCACCTCTCAGCCTTCTCTTCTCCAGGCTAAACATCCCCAGCTCCCTAAGTCGTTCCTCATAGGGCTTGGTTTCCAGACCCTTCACCATTTTATTTGCCCTCCTTTGGACACGCTCCAGTTTTTCCACATCCTTTTTGAATTGTGGTGCCCAGAACTGGACACAGTATTCCAGGTGAGGCCTGACCAAAGCAGAATAGAGTGGCACTATTACTTCTCTTGATCTAGACACTATACTTCTACTGATGCAGCCTAAAATTGCATTGGCCTTTTTAGCTGCTGCATCGCACTGTTGACTCATGTTCAACTTGTGGTCCACCTGGATTCCTAGATCCCTTTCACACGTAGTCTCATTCAGCCAGGTGTCCCCCATTTGTTGGCCATCATTTTGTTTTCCATATCTGTTGACATATGTTGGTTAGCACTAGAGTTGACTCTGTCAATGTGAATTGCAACAGTTCTATTGGAATATCATCTGTTCCTAGAGTCTTGCTTTTTGCCATTTCCTTTAAAGCAACTTCCACCTCCGTTTTTAGAATTTGAGGTTCATCTTCATATGGCTCTTCATTCCATGTGTCCTTCATGTTGTCATCTCTTTTGTATAAGTCTTCTGTGTATTGCATCCATCATCTTTTTATTCCTTCCTGCTCTTGAAGTATGTTATTTTTATTGTTGTAGAGCATACTGATCCTTAGTTTGAACTTTCCCTTGATTTTTGAGGCTCCTTCAGGATGGGGGAGGGGATTAGATGGAGTCTTCCCACCTCTCCTTGCTGCTCTCCTTGCTGTTTCCTGAGACTCCTTCAGGCTGGTTTTTATTGCTGAAAGGGTCAAACACAACTGTTGCATGCTTGGATGTTTGTTGTCATTATTGGCATACTCTAATGCCAGTTCACTTTAACACCCCTGCCCTCCATAGCCTTGGCTAACACTGACTGTGCTACTTTGGTTAATGGGCAGAAATGTGTGCACATTTTCTCAATGAGGGTACAAGGAATTGTTGTAATCGACCGCAAAAAATAATAATATATCATTTTATCCAAAAACTTGAGGAAGCAGGAAAAACCAGAATATTATTTGGATCCAATTAGTTTTCCCTGGAGTACTAATTTGCAGAAAGTGCCAGAGAAAAAATGTTACAGGCCACTGCATCTCAATTGCTCTCTAATTGCTGTCTAATACAACATTCGGAAATATTTGACAAAGTGTGTCCTTATTTTTCTTCCTTTCCATTTTCTTCTAGGAAGATAAATACCAGAATCTCTGAGCCTTTCCTATATATCCAGACACAGGCTAGATTGCTAGGATATAAAGATGGCTGAGACATTATGTTAAAACCTGGCATGAGCATTTTAATTCAGTACAGTCAGCTAGTACTGGTGCAAATAAACTCAAATACAATTTTCTCAGTTCAATTCTAAACATAAGCCAGTATAACCAGAGGGGAAAGGCCACAAGAGTACTGGTTCATATAAAATAGCAGTATTTATTTTCTCCAAGATCAATTTGCCCTACAACTCCCTCCAAACATTTTTGTCCTACAGCAAGAGTGACAAAGTATAGCCACATGCAGCCCTCAGGGCCACTTTTGTGCCCCTCATAGGACTGAAAAAATAAAGATATTTTCCCCCAAAATGCCCTCTTGAACCAAACTGGGAACAGTTAGGCACTCTTATTCAGGGATATAAATTTTGCTTCATTCTCAAGGACAAGAACGAAGAAAGCATTTGAAACATTTTCTCCCATCTGGGCAAGACTGGCCTTTTTTGAAACAGGAAATGACATGAAAGTGACTTGCACTCAAGTCTTACTGTTGTAAAAAAAAAAAAAAATCACTCTCCTGAGCCAAGGAGGCTAAAACCATGACAAAAATGGTTCATAACCCTTATGGGGAATTGGGATCAAGAAAAAATTGGGGGAGTCATGGGCCAAATATCTGGAGAGTTAATATGCCCCTCTAGCCTTCCAGAGTTGTCCATCTCTGACCTACAGCTTCCATTTGCCCCTGCCATCATAGCTTATACTGAGGTATTATTGGAGTTGCATTTGAACTTGCAGAGAGTGGGATGTTGGGGGAGTGGGGTTAGTCAAAATGAATTGCCCAGGAGTCTTTTGGAGTGAGTGAAATAGGAAGTGCCTCTGCGGAAGGGTGGGAGATAACATTAATCTGGTACAGCCTCTGTAGCTTTAAGGTTAGAGTCTAAAATATACCTGGAATATTTTCATTCCCAAAATAAAGGTCCTGATGTGTCCAAGAAAAAAGCTTAACTACAAATGAGTGATTGATTTGCATTTCAGAACTTTTGCATTTTATATAACATTTCCTTCTCTCTCAAAAACCTTTTTGTGCAGCAATGTATTTTGTACAAAACATATTTTTAAGCACAAAATGATGTTTTTTGCACAAATAATTATTTTGCCCAAAAAAGTCCCTATATACCAAAAAAAAACCAAAAACTGATCAATGTATACAAAATTGATTGTATTCTTGCCAAGATGGAAGAAAAGTTTTCCAAAGTTTTGCTCTTGCATGTGAAAATGAAACAAAAATTTACATCACTGCATTTTGTTGTTGTTGTTGTTGTTGTCTGCCTTGAAGTTATTTGCACCTTATGGCAACCCTAAGGCAAACTTATCATGGGTTTTGGTTTTTTTGGAGGGAAGGGGTTGACAAGATTTGTTCAAAGGAGGTTTGCCATTGCCTTCCCATGAGGCTGAGAGCATGTGACTTACCCAAGGTCAGCCAGTGGGTTTCATGGTCAAGCTGGGAATCTGGTCTCCAGAGTCGTTGTCCAACACTGAAACACTATACTATGCTGGCTCTCACATCCCTGCATGCTCCGAGTTTGGATCAAGAATTTAAGTAGTCAAGGAAAGGAGGCAGGCTCGCTACCCTAAAGTGATGTATGTACAACTTTTCCCTGCTCTCTGCAGCTTCATCTGATCACATCATGAAGGGATGGGAAATTTCATCCAGCAGGCCCCACAGAACAATGGGGAGGTTGCATCAGAAAGAGCTGGAGAGGAAATGAAAATGATGAAAAATCAGACTGAAAGTTCACTTGTGGATGAGATACTAACATTGACCAACAGAAGCACTGGACTCAAACCCAGTGTTCCACATCTTATAGATTTTAAAGTGAAATTCAACATTACTAGGAAGATTATCGCACTCGGTTATAATGTGGCTTACCCGAGCCGGCTTAAAATTAGAAGCAGGTGGCATCCTGATGGTATCACACACATTTAGCTGCAAAATCACTGCCCATCTCCAGCTTGGCTCCATCACCGCTCCAAGGGGTACTCTGGAGGCTATTTTTTCAAGCCAGAAAACTCCCAGCTTCGAAAAGAGGCATGAGGAGTGCCCCTTGGAGCAGCAATGGAGCCAGGCTGCAGCTGGGCAGCGATTTTGGCCGCTAAATGTGTGTGATACTATCAGGATGCCACCCACTTCTAATTTTAAGTTGGCTCAGGTAAGACGCATTGTAACCGAGTGCGATAGCCTCCTAGGTTGCAGTTTGGCACATTTTTGTTCACTGTGATGGAGCTGGCATAGGAATTGATGGACTTTGTACCCCTGGTAAACTGAAGGCTAAACAACACGCTATGTTAAAAACATGGTGTGCAGTTAGATCCCTTTCTTTTTTTAACACACAAGTAAGCATCCTCAGCTCTACTTGGACTGGATACCTGAGTAAGGGAGGTTTAATCCTCCCTTCCCCTCACAGTGGTTTTATTTTTAAATCCCTCATATATAGGGACTACAAAAAGAAACGGAATCCATTGGACCAATTGAGTTCTTTCTCTCTTTTCCCCTCTCTTTCATGGGTGGAGTAAATAATGATTAGCAGGGGGAGGTTTAAATCTCCCCCATCTGTGCATAATGGACTTGATCCAGAGTGGGGTTGGGCAGGGTTACTTCTGAAGAAAGAAAGAAAGAAAGAAAGAAAGAAAGAAAGAAAGAAAGAAAGCTTGCTGTAACTGCAGTCATACTTAACACAGTGTGTTGTTTAGTTCTCAGACTGCAATGCATCCACCCAATGATGGCCATGTAACCTTTTAATTTTAATAGCCTTTATATGTCCCAAACTGGGCACAGACTTTAGACCTCAAAGAAAACATTATTGGTGATTTAAGCAGCTTCCACTCTTACCTGATGCGCCTGTTAAACCCACTTTTTTTTTTTAACTACAAATGTATTTTCCCCAAGAGTTGCTCTCTTTATTTCCAGCACTGGCCCTGGTTCTCCCTGGCTGTTAATCATACCTAGGGCCTTTGTATCTCTCTTTGCTTGCTAGTCCCAAGGCATATTTATCACAGACCATAATGCATTCTTGTCAGGCTATAACCCAGCAGCAGATAGTTTGTCTCTTTGAAATGTTATTTTGCTTCCAAGGGGCTGGCAGTGTTCCCTACTTAGTTTAATCCTGACTCTGTCAAAGCCCTTATGCGAACCTTTTCAATATGTCCTTATTTGTACCATTCTTTTTTTTTTCTTGACAAAGAAACAAGCATTATCAGTATATGCCCATATTACTAGCTAATGTCTGTACCCAAATTCTAAGAAAAAGGGCTTAACAGGTTCTGAGTAACCATTTTGGTATGATAATGTTTTGCAAGCTAAAAACAGCATTGTAAGTAGTTTCCTCATTATAAGGGCTTTAGCTATCAGTACTACTGCTGAAAGCCAGTCTCCTCTTGAAACAAACTCAGCTCACATTTCTGTTGTTCTCTTTTCTTGATAAACATTCTTCTGTCGCCCCAATGAGGGCCAGCCCTACCATTGGGCAGAGTGGGGCAGCTGCCACAAGGAGCTGAGTCCAAGTGTCATAAAAGTGGATCAAATTGGTCCTTATTTCATTTATTATTTCTCTCTCTTTTTTTTTCTGCCAGGAGGAGACATTTCTGGGATTGTCTTGGGTGCCAAAATAACTTACCCAGCCTCAGAACTGTCCCAGGTGCCAAAATAATTGAATATTATCCTTCCTTTGCTTGCTGAGGAGTGGGGTACCATTTCATTGTAGAAAATGTTGTGTTTTTTTTAGAAAACACATAAAAGAAAATCACATCTGTAATCATAACCGTACCCTGCCAGACAGTAGCTACAAGGCGTTTTTAATATATATGTAAGTGTGTGTGTGCATGTGTGTGAGAGAAAGAGAAAGAGAGAGAGAAGGATGTTGAGGCAAGAAGCATTGGACCCACTGGTGCTAGTGAGCTCCAATCAGTCCCTGCCAACCTTATTGTTGACCACTCTTTGGGTGATTGGGGAGATGATGCAAACCATCCTACGGGACCCTGGCCTTCAGCCCTGAAGCCCAGTCCAAGGTGCGTCGGTGCCATTATTCAGATGCAAGCGGCGTTTGGCGGCAGCGGCGGCGCAAGCAGCCTCAGAAAGCCCGGAAGACCTGGGCCTATAAAAAGGCCCCAGCAAGCCCTCCTCGGCCGGCGGCGGCGGGTGAAGCCGCGCTCCAGGGCCCCCGCTCTTCCTCCTCCCCCCGGCAAGCGGCGTTTGGCGGCAGCAGCGGCGCAAGCGGCCTCAGAAAGGCCTGAAGACTTGGGCCTATAAAAAGGCCCCAGCAAGCCCTCCTCGGCCGGCGGCGGCGGGTGAAGCCGCGCTCCAGGGCCCCCGCCCCTCCTCCTTCCCCTGGCAAGCGGCGTTTGGCGGCAGCGGCGGCGCAAGCGGCCTCAGAAAGCCCTGAAGACTTGGGCCTATAAAAAGGCCCCAGCAAGCCCTCCTCGGCCGGCGGCGGCGGGTGAAGCCGCGCTCCAGGGCCCCCACCCCTCCTCCTTCCCCTGGCAAGCGGCGTTTGGCGGCAGCGGCGGCGCAAGCGGCCTCAGAAAGGCCTGAAGACTTGGGCCTATAAAAAGGCCCCAGCAAGCCCTCCTCGGCCGGCGGCGGAGGGTGAAGACGCGCTCCAGGGCCCCCGCCCCTCCTCCTTCCCCTGGCAAGCGGCGTTTGGCGGCAGCGGCGGCGCAAGCGGCCTCAGAAAGGCCGGAAGACCTGGGCCTATAAAAAAGGCCCCAGCAAGCCCTCCTCAGCCGGCGGTAGCGGGTGAAGCTGCGCTCCAGGGTCCCTGCCCTTCCTCCTTCCCCCTGGCGGAACGCCGAAGGAGTCAGCAGAGGAGGTGGCAGAGCGTGAGTGCCCCCTCCCCCTTCCCCTTCCCAAAGAGAGCCAGCTGGGAGAACCAGGCCCCGAGAGACCAAGCCAGGCCAGGGATGCGGCGGTAGTAGCAAGGAGGCAGTTCCATCCATCCCCCTCGCAAGTATAAAGGGTGGCTAGGGCCCCAGGTGGTGGCAGAGTGTACAAGAAAAACATAGAGAATACCATGAGTAAAAGAAAGAATTGCAATGATAATAGTCCAGGTTCCCCTACCTTTTCTATGCTAAAAGTAGCAAAGCAACCCAAAATGGAGGATTTTTTCAATAAGATACTTAGGAAAACAGTTAACGGTACGAAAGTCCTTACTGCTACCTTTTCACCACCTTCGAATTCAATAGAATTGATTGATTGGAACGCTCAAATTGAACTTGAAAAGCAACAAATACCAGATTTACCATCTCCCTTACACACCTCTAGGGATGCCCTAAAGGGAAGCCAAATTGAGGATTTCAATAATTCCCATCTGGGAGTATCGATTCAGCTAGCTAGTTCCCCTGGTCCTAAAGAAAATAAGCTCTATAGTGAAATACGGAAAAAGAACTTGAAGAGACTTCCCTGGGAAAACTCAACAGAATTTATGGCCAGGCAATGCTTATTAACTGCCCAAACGGTTATTGCATTATTTGACCAACTATCCGATATCAAACACAATGTAGATTTGTTAAAAAAAAGATTTCGAATCTTTAATTCTTAAACAGACCACTACTCCCATTAATCAAAGTACAGAGCACATAGGGAAAGATAAGATCTCAGTTATAGGCTCAGAGAAGAGGCAAAACATTAGCAGCAATATGAATATAAATAGTGAATATTATTCTAAAGCTAATAATTCCAAGAGGCTCAAACTTATCGATAATACACGAAGAGCCAATTTATGTACTAAACCTAACAACAGAATAGAGAGATGGCCAATTACTAAGCAGACATGCATACTAGAAACATGGAAGATCGCGTTAACAGTTTATTTGAATAGGATCAACTTGGGACGTTGGAATTCTTTGATAGCAGTAAAATTTTCATTAGAACAACTGTTGCACTGTCATCAGAAACTGTTAGATTTAGTTACTATTGAGTGGCTTCCTTCAGTTCGAAATCAAAAATGACTTGTATTATCATTCAAAGAACCTACTATTCCAGCTATGATATTAAAGATAAGACCATATCTAGCTTCTTTTCAAATTTTTCCATCTAGAGTGTTTCAGATGGAATCAATGAAACCATTATTTAGTCCTCCTATAACAACAAATAGAGCACCTGCTGAATGCTCAGTTCAACCTATTAGATACTCCTCTCCATATAAAATTCCCCAAAAACATAATAGAGGAACTCAATATTATTCCCCAATAGATATCAAGGATGACTTTGATGATGACGAGATCATCACCGCTTTCAGTTTGATCACACAACAGGTGGATTGACTCAGTCAAGGAAGTCATGACCCTCAGTTTGCAAGACATGAGCAGAGCAGATGATGACAGGGCTCTTAGAGGTATTTCATTCATAGGGTTGCCATAAGTCACAGTCAACATGATGGCAAGGAATAACACAGGCAAAACATTAGGCAAAATTATGAACATAGCCTAACATTAGACCAGAATTTATTTTGGTTTGAGCATTGGACTAGGACTTTGGAGATCAGGGTTCGATTCCCTGTATGGCCATTGAAACCCATTGGGTGACCTTGGATAAGTAACATACTCTCAACCCCAGAAAACCCTATGGTAGGTCCATCTTGTGGCAGTCATAAGTCTGAAATGACTTGAAGGCAAACAACACAACAGGCAAAAATAAACAACTTGAGGCCATATTCTCTAAAGGACAGCTTCCTCCCTTGTCTACCAGACCAGACACTATTTGCATCCCTGTGGCCTTTCTCCAGATGCCTCTGCTAAATGAAAAAAAGGTAGAGAGGGACTTTTCAGTAGTGGCAACCAGAAATGCCTTTGTCAGAAAGGCCATTTTGTGAAACCATTATGCTTTTATCAGTGTCATATGAAGAACTCTTTATTTTCCCAAGCATTTTAAGACCTAATTTCAGTATTAAGTATTGTGAAAAGACCACACAGACTGTTTAAATTTGTGGAGAGCTCTTAATCCTCTTTATTTTGCTGATTATTTATTTACTACTCTGTTCTTAGATTTGTTCCTGATTTTATCTGGTGTTATCTTAATGCCATACTTTATCTTGTGTGTTGTGTTGCATTGTATTTTCTGATGTTTTTAATTTCAACGTTCACAAATCTGTATGCTTATACATGATATTTTGCAGAAACATGAAAGCTTGCCTAATTGTTACAAAGTTATCAGGATGCCTTCATCTCACTTCTTTCATTATAAAGCTGCTGATCATCTTAGTAGCCATATCCCCAAAACCTTTTTCAACCATGACTGTGGAAATTGGTTGTTTCCACCCTTTAGCAATCTATTTTCCCTTGCAACAGACAAATATTGTTTAAAATTGTAGTCCTCACATATGTTAATGAGAGAAATTAGACATATAACCTTCAGGACCCCAACATCCATTAACTGTGGCTTAGCTTCACAAAAATATAGAAGGAACACAAACATGAATGGGCACAAATCTTGCTGACACAAGGGAACACTTCACAGCTTCTAAGCATTTTCAGTTTATTGTATGTGAACTGAACATCAGTATCATTGACACAAACAGAGGTTTGGAACAGCAGCACATATATACAATATTTGTTGTCAAATTCACCTTGCATTTGTCTGTATCTAGGGCCCCTGTTCTACTTGCTGTCAAAGGGGATTGTGTGGGGTCTTTAAGAATATGGGTGTGTTTCTATACATACAGATAATTTGTTTTAATTTATTGAACACTTTGCTTTTCTGCCAAGAAGACAATCAAGTTGGCTAACAATAATAAAATACAGATTACAAACTAAATTTTGATTAAAAACACAACATTAACAAAATTAAAGCACAGCATTAAAAAAGCATAGCTATGAACCAATTAGACCCAATTTGGGGAGGGGGGACTAAACCAATTAAACCTCTTCAATAGTGACCATTTGATATGTTAAAACCCTGCTAGCAGAAGGACAACAGAGAGAGGGTCAACTAGCCAGTCTGGCAGCTCACAAACACAAAAGCAGATGCAGATATATACACACACACATAAATACACAGGCACAAACAAGCATGTGCTTTTTTAAGAAAACACATAAAAGAAAATGAGCACCTCCACCACCACTAAGTCACCACCAAGGACTTTATCACATGGGGGAAATTCCATACAGAAACGGGATTAAAAAGGTGAGGGAAACCCGCAAAAGTGGGTAGATTTTCACACACATCGATTTTAAAGTGTGCTGAACCCAAATGGAAAATAGTCAAAAGCCACTTCTTTTTACTTTCAGGATTTTCCAAAAGTAAAAAGAAGCAGCTTTTGACTACTTTCCATTCGGGTTAAGCACACTTTAAAATCGACGTCATGTGAAAATCTACCTGCCTTTGGAGGGTTTTTTCTATTTAAAACTTGTTTCTACACGGGATTTCCCCCATGTGATAAAGTCCCAAATATGTCAGTGTGACTTTAATTATTGGGGAAATTAGCTTTTGCAAGAGGCTGGGTAATCTTTAGGGCCATTTACACCTGTGTATAGTAGTAATAACTGAGGAGAACTCCATTTTTCGGTGAATTATAGAGTTTTATTTAGAAAAATGCAACCTCACACACAAAAGCAATCCACATAAACACAGCATTCAGACTAACTGAAATGGAAATATAGAAACAGGATAGCAGAGTTTGAGTTGTTTGTGGGGAGGAGGTCTGAGGGTGATACAGAACATACACAGAGGTGTATGCTAGCTGTGTGCAAAGAGGTAGGTTCCTGGAACAAATACTTATACCTAAAATCTATCCCCAAGTGGTGGGCTATCTTGTCAGGCCAACAAAGGCTGGATGTTGTTTCCCAGGACTTGAAAACAGGATTCTAGACAGGCTGATGGCTTTACTTTTAGTGTGACAAAAACAGTGTTTGGATCAGGAATCAATATACACAGATTTTAGCAGGGGTAGGCAATCTTTTTGAGCCGGGGGCCGGGTTGCTGTCCCTCAGACAATTGGGGGACAATTGGCCGAAGCACCAAAAATAAGTAAATAAGTAAATAAATAAATAAATAAATAAAAATAAAAAATTTAAAAACAATTTTTAAAAATTTAAAAAATATGCATGCACACTCTCTCAGCCCCAGAAAAGTCATGGCAAAACTCCTGTGGAGATTTTGCCAAGAAAACCCCAAGAACAAGTAATAACAACAATAATCAATATCATCATGGCGGGCGGCGGCGGCAGGGGTGGCAGGACTGGCCTGGGGCCGGTCCAAAGGCCTCGGGGGGAGGCGCATCCAGCCCCTGGGCCTTAGGTTGCCTACCCCTGGATTTGAGTAAAAGCCCCAGAGATTACATAAATTATCTTACATTTTAGAAGTGGCAGGCATGAAATAATCTTTAAAGCTCTCTTCTCAGCATAAATACTCTGGTATCCCCCTACCCCAGAAACTCACAGATGTATCTCTTCCACAGATGATTGGAAATTCTGGACACCTAGTGATGAGGCAGCAATCACAGATATATCTGGGGTAGATTACAATAAACATTACAATAACATTGTCCAAGAAGCCACCAAGATCATTATAATTTTGCATATTGAAGCCTATCCTTTTAACCCTCTTACGCGAACTTTCATTAAATCCTAGCATGATTCTGCCCATAAAAGAGATTTCTTGAAGATGACCTTTTTATAGGCAGTATCCATAGCAACCAGTTTCTCCCTGCTAAGGGTGCAAGACAGCTCCTGCACTGAAAAGTGATACATTCACAGTTGATGTTCTCACTGGACCACTAAACCAGCAACAACATGAATGCTTACCAGCTCAAGAGAAGAGCAAATGAAAAGAAATGCACTCCAGTTTTCTAGTTGATTAGAATAACAGTTCCCATCTCCCCATCCAAGTTGGATGTTTAAGTTGATGCCCACATAACCCAAGTTTTAAATTATGCATCGGTGCTGGCTGAGATTTCAAGGAATTCCTAGCCCAGGCCTGCACAACATATGGATCGGGGGCCATATGTGACCTGCTGAAGGATTTCAGGTGGCCCACGAGGATGTGGAACAACTTCAAAGCTCCTCCACCACTTGGCCTCCTGAGGAGAGGGACATGTGGAAGAGGAGGAGGAAAGGTGACCACTTACCCTGCAAGACTCCTCCACTGCTCAGCTTTATCTTGAGGAGAAGGCCAGGTAGAGTAGGAGGAGGAGAAAATGCTTGCCCCAGGATCCTCCACAGCCTGAATTTCTCCCAAGGAGAAGGCCATGCAGCAGTAGAGGAGGACAAGCAAATGCTTGCCCTTCAAGGCTCCTCCACTGCCCTACTTTGTCTGAGGAGAAGGCCAGGTGTTGGTGGTGGAGGAGGACAGGCAGAGGAGGAACTCACCCTGCAAGGCTCCTCCGCTGCTTGACTTTCTCCTGAGGAGAAGGATGGGTGGAGGAGGAGGACAGGCAAATGCTCACTCTACAAGGCTCCTACTTTGCCCAGCTTTCTCCTCAGAAGGCCAGGCGGCAGAGGAGGAAGAGGGGCAAACACTCAAGTGTCACTTGGCCTTCTCCTGAGGAGAAGCCTGGGCACAGGAGGAGGAGATGGATGGAATTAATATTAATTAACTCTAATTAATATTATTAATTAATTAATATTTAATTAGACCTATCTGCGGCCTGAAGAAGTTTAACCTACTTTAATTTTGGCCCCTACTGGCTGCCAAGTTGTGCAGGTCTGTGTTTCCAAGTGGGGAGACAAGTGGCACCAGAGAAGGAGAAAGTTTGATTTTAGTATGCTGGGTAGACCTAATGCCTGGGCAGCCATTTCCAACACTTTCTTCAAAATACCTTTTTATTTCCTTTTTCATCCTTTGAACGATTTCTTCATTGGTGAGCATATAATCTTTTATTTTCCAATTAAATTCTTGTTTAATTGTAGTAAATTCTAAAGTCACCGTACAGTGGTCAGATAGTGTTCTGGGTAATATTTCTTTTTGGTTATTTCTCTTACCATATTTTTAGAGATACAAAATATATCAATTCTTGACCAGCTCATGTATCTATTCGAGTAAAAAGTATAATGTTTGCTTGAATTGTTACTTAATCTCCAAACATCAATTAGATTTAGATTTTCAGTGAGAGTAAAAGCTTCCTGTGGTAGTTTACCCTGAAAGGTTTTTTTGTTGTTGTTGTTGTTGTTGTTCTACCATTAGATCTGTCATTTGCTGGATCCCAAACACCATTCCAATCGCCTGTAATTATGCATTTATCATAATCTAGCTTACTCAACTCACAATGTAGTGTTTTATAAAAATTTCCTTTATTTTCTTGTGGAGCGTATATATTAACTAATAAAACTTTGTCACCGTTAATGATTATTTCTATTGCAATAAATCATCCATCATCGTCTTTCAAAATTTCTCTAGACTGAATTTTAGTATTAACATAAATAACTGCCCCATTTTTTTTTCTTGATTTTATTACATGCGGCGTACACTTTACCTAAATTTTCCCTTTTCAGGATATGGAGATCTTTTCCCTAATATGAGTTTCTTGTAGGCATATCGCCTCTGCCCTTTGTTTTTTTTAGCTGTAAGAAAACTTTACTGCGTTTAAATTTTGAGTTTAATCCATTAATATTCCAAGATATTATTTTTAAGCATTTTTTAGTGTTTACCTCTCCCTTTGCACTTTTTAGCGTTTATTTTTTTTAGTCTTTTTAGATCTCTTTTTCCCTTATTTAACTTCTGTCTGTGTTAAGTGACTTCTTATTTTCTTATTTCTTTTTTTTTCCCGTGATTGTGGATTGCTTTGAATCGGATTCCTTATCTGATTCTGATTCTTTTTCTTCTTCTGAAGTCTCTTTTTCAGATTCACCTGAACTAATATTTTGTTCACCTGTTTCTTCTTTTAAAATTGATTTTTTTTTATCTCATTTCCATAGATACTGATTTACTTTGTTCCTTCTCTGTTGCAGTGACCTTCTCTTGATTTTCTTTTGTTTCCCCGTTTATATTATTTTTAATTAAGAAATTTTTCATTTTTTCATCCGAATTGATAATATATCTCTCTTTTTTATATGTAAAGGATACCCCTTCAGTTTTCTCCCATTTAAATTTCACATTATTGTGTCTGAGAAATTCTGTTAATAGTGTATATTCCTTTCTCTTCTTTAGAATTTGATTTGGAATTGCTTTGAATATTTTAATTTCTTTGTCTTCAATTATTAATTTTTTGTTGTAACTTACTTCGAGGAACAAGTCTCTGACACATTCTCTCACAAACAACACCATTATATCTCTAGGTAATTTTTTGTTCCTCGCTATCCAGGAATCCACCCTGTATATATTATCAATCTCCAAATCTAATTGTTCGCCTGCCCACTCAACAAAATACGCTAGTGCTCGGGTAATTCTTGTGACAAGATTTTCATTTATTTGTTCATCTACACCTCTTAATTTTATGGCTTTCCTTTGCAGTCATAATTCTAAATTTGCTTTATAATATTCCTCATTTAATTGCTTCTCTTCTAATTTTTCAGTTCTTTTCTCTACTTTTTCTATTTTCTCTTTTACTTCTGTTGTACTTTTTTTCAATATTTTAATTTCTCCTGATGTAGTTATTAAGACTTCTTTAAAAGCCAATAATTCTTTTTTAATATCCAATTTTATTTCCTCTTTTAAATTTTTTATTTCCTCCTTTATATGTACAGAAATTTCTGCTTTTAACTCCGCACTTATTTTCCTTAATTCTTCAACTAGATTTTATTTGTTTCACTTCCATTTTGTTGTTTCTGTCCTAATGCCACTTCTCTTTGTGGCATAATGTTTACTTCTTCCTGAGATTGCATTTTTTCCTCCCATATAATAATAATAATAATAATAATAATAATAATAATAATAAATTTTATATTTAACCCACCCCTCTGCATAGCAATCGGGGTGGCTTACAACAATTAAAATACAGTAGTTAAAAGACAATCCAATATCCCAATCCCTCCTCCCACATATATTGTTTTTCCTTTGCTTAAATCTCCAATACACAATATTTACCACTACAATGCTAATATTGCTGCTATTTGATGTGTACCAATTTTGCAACACCAAGCACCAGCGAGCTAGGGCAAATGATATTACTCACCCTGCCTCTGCTTTGTTGCCGGGGGAAGCTTTTACAGGCGGTGCTCCGCCTCCATGTGCTCCCGCTGCTGCTGCACTGCCACTCTGGCTGCCTCCAGTGCCAGGGGAAGCTTTTACAGGCAGTGCTCCACCTCCACGTGCTCCCGCTGCTGCGCTGCCACTCTGGCTGCCTCCGGTGCCAGGGGAAGATTTTACAGGCGGTGCTCCACCTCCACGCACTCCTGCTGCTGCTGCGCTGCTGCCCTGGCTGCCTCCAGTGCTGAGGGAAGCTTTTACAGGCGGTGCTCCGCCTCCAAACTCTCCCACTGCTACTGCGCTGCCACTCTGGCTGCCTCCGGTGCTGGGGGAAGCTTTTACAGGTGGTGCTCTGCCTCCACGTGTTCCTGCTGCTGCTGCGCTGCTACTCTGGCTGCCTCTGGTGCCAGGGGAAGCTTTTACAGGTGGTGCTACGCCTCCAAACTCTCCCGCTGCTGCTGCGCTGCTGCTCTGACTGCCTCCGGTGCCGGGGGAAGCTTTTACAGGCGATGCTCCGCCTCCACGCGCTCCCGCCATTGCTGCGCTGCTGCTCTCATTTCAACACTTTCAGCTGGAGCCAGGACTCACTGGCTCAGTGTTTTATGTGTGTCATGTCTGAGCAACAACAATGGATCAAACAGCCAGCAGTGAGAGAGGAAAGTGGGGGGAAAGCCACCAGGCGTATGCGCTAGGCAGCGATGTATTCAAGTCAAGTCTCAAGTCTCTACCTTCAAGTCTTAAGTCAAGTCTCAGGTCTGGGAGCCAACCTATAACAGAAAAAAAGGAGGCAGGGTGTGTTTCTCAGAGGGGAACAGCAAATGCATTGGGCAATGGGCTTGAGGAAGGGGGTCAGGTCTGCTTGGCAGCCTGTCTCTGCTGCACATCACAGGAGCCTTCTAAAGCTTTTCAATAGCTTGAGACGGATCCTTCCATCTCAAGCCTGTTTGCTTTTCCTCTCCAAGAAATGGGCCCTACACTCAGCAGGTGGGTCTTGGCTCCTGTTCAAGGTGACTAGCATCAGCAACTCAGTCACTAAAAATATACAAGTCTCAAATCAAGTCAAGTCATTGAAGCAACTTGAGTCTGACTTAAGTCTGAGTCAATTAACTTGAGTCTACATTATTGGCACTAGGCACCATTCTGCCACTACTAGCAAGGCAGGGAATGAAGTGCTAAGCCTCATGAGCTTTCTTGTGGCAGAAGCATTGGTGGCAGCAGTACAGGGAAGACAATTATTTCATCTGATCTCAGGTGCTACACAGTGTCAAGCCTGGTTACTATTTAGATGGTAGACTTCCCCATACCCTCCAACTATACCAGTTTGGCAAGGACAGTCCTAATGAATACTCTATTGTCCTGCCCCTCACCTTACTTCACTTGCTGCAAACTGAGTTTAAAGTATGAAAGCAGTTTGTACTCAATTAACTCAGCAGGGAAGGGAGGAGTGGGGAGGAGAAGGGAGCAGAATTTTGCCCTTCCCAATAGGGTCAAGCAAGAGCAAATTGCTGCTGCATCTCCTGGCTCGTGTGCTATTCCTCATTAATAACTTTTGCCCTCTTGACCACACTCTGCTATGGGTTAGCCACAGAAGTCCCAGTTTTCATCTGTGAAATGTTGGAGGGTACACTGCCAGGTGATACTGAATCCTGTAGGCAATGGCACAGGGCCCGGAGAAAGGTAAAGGGCAGTAGAAAGAGATGGAGACCACATGCTACATAGATGGACTCAATCAGAGAGGCCACAGGCCTGAACTGGCAGGACCTGAGCAGAGCAATGGAGGGCAGGATGTCTTGGAGATGTCTCATCCACAGGGTCACCATGAGCCAAGGTGGACTAGAGAGCAAATAACAACAACAAGTCCAACACTCAAACCACTTCACCAAGCTGGGTCTCACTTTCAAATACCTAGTTACAGTCATCCCTCTGGATTCTCAGGGAATATGTTCTGCCCACCCCCACCCCCCGCAGATATGAAATTTCACAAATACTCAAGTCCCTCCTTACCTTACCTCTTTCTCCCCCCCCCCTCCCAGCTTAGCTTTGCCTCGCGAGTCAGGAGAGGGCCTTTTTTCAGTCTGGCGAGAGCGAGGCAGGGTGCAAGGGCCATTGGGGCCTGTAATCCACACCAGCCACCATAGGGACTAGCTTCCCTGTGGCACTCTGGGCCCAGCATGCACACACCCTGACCCTTCTGCCGCAACCAAAGGGTGCATGATACATCCATCCCTTCCCTGCCCTCCTGTCACCAGCTCAGCTGGGCCAGTGACAGGAGGGCAGGGAGGGGGTGGATGTATAGTGTGCCCATTGGCTGTGGCAGAGGAGGGCAGAGCATGAGCACACCACGCCCAGAGTGTCTCCCATGGTGGCCACTGTGGATTACAGGCCCCAGCGGCTCCCGCGCCCTGCCTCACTCTTGCCAGACTGAAGGAAGGCCCCCTCCTGACCCCCATGGCAAGGCGAAGCTGGGAGGGGAAGAGGGAGGGAGGGAAGGAAGGAAGGAAGGAAGGAAGGGAGGGAAAGAGGGAAGGAGGAGGATGGAAAGGAGTGCACGGCAGAAATGAGGAGGAGCCCAGGAGAGGAGAGGGAATGCACATGGCAGTGACCTTGCAAATGATTAAAAACGTGAGTGCCAAAACTGTGGATCCAGAGGAACAACTGTATTTATAAGCATTTCACTGCTCTGCTGACTGTACAATAGACCCATTGAATCAATCGAACTTAGGTAAGTGTTGTCTAGACAAGTTCCCATTAATTCAATGGCCCTACAATAGTTGGCATTAGCAACTGCATTTGGGTTAAAACAAGAAGTTGCCCAGTTCTCATCATGCCTAGGAAACAAGGCAGGCAAATGGATGGTGAAATATAGAAAGCAAATGCCAAAGAGAGTTATAAAAAATAAAGGATTTACAAACTGAACTTGAGAACTAGGACAGCAGGACCAAATCTGTCCTAAGGAGATGGGGGAGAAGAAATGTCATGGTGAAAATTATTAGATTACCACCCACTGGTAGACATGCTGTGTCCTGTTGTTCATTTTTATTTCATTTTGTTCATAAATGGCTAGAGTTAAAAGGGAAAGGGAAATAATGAGGAAGATTTCTCCAGTTGTATTATTATTATTGTGTCTGGAGGGAAAGCAAAAGTTGATCGGAGAATGTGTGAGCCTTTTGACAAGGGAGAAAACATTAAAAGGATGTGGCAAGGAGAGGTCCCTTCGTCTCCTTGCTGATCTCTCCCAAGTTCCCTTCTCCCTTTAGCCCTCCAGCCCCAGAAATTTTATTACATTTTCAGCTAAAATGCATGCTGTGCCTGCTCACACAGCAGTGGGAGAGCACAAAGGAAAAACTGAAGCTATAGAATCAGGTTGATTATATCTCATGGCAGTAATGACAATGGCGGCAACTAAAGGGTGGGAGCCCCCAAGGAATTCTGTCTCCTCTAACCACAAAGAAACAAAGGGGAGGGAAAAGGCATCTTGGCAGCATTTGACATCAAAAGTGCCATCCTTCTTCTACATTTCCCTGATACTTATTTTCCCTGTCTCCTCTCGGAGCTTGACATGGTATAGGGCAGCCCTATTTAATAACCACACAGATACTGCACCACTCAAAAAGCTTTTCATTAGGGGAAACCACTAGGTACTTTTAAGAATCCATACAAATACAGTATCTCTCTTTGTTGTCCTGCTTATACAAGAATGGTATAAAAGTTTCACAGATGGTAACTGTCTATTAAATTTCAACAAAAAATTAAAACTCAAAAAGTGTGGCCCTTGGTCAGCTCTGAAAACTTGAATCCCACTGCATTTGCCAACTCTTACATTAAAAAATGGTGCTCTGTCTCTTCACTGTCAAAAGGACCACTGGGAATTTGCAGGCTTCTTTGTCAGTGGTGCTGCAAATCTGCTTTGGGTTTTATTCTGCTGTTTAAAGGAGCTATCCAAAGTGCTGAAACTATTTTGGGGGAATAAGGTCAGCACCTCAGACAACATCTTTAAACCTGGAATAAAACCAGCGTCATCACATAAAAGCATCCAGCTACTCAGGGTGGGGTAGGAATTATTGGGTTCCATGAACGTGTGCCAGAGGATGGGGCTATTCAGAGCCCCATTTCACCATTCTGCTTCTTTCTGGAAGCAGTGAAAGCCAGGATTCACAGGATCATGGTGGACAGGGAATTCAACACTCATGCATGAGCACAAACCCTGACAAAACAACAATCGCCTTTATTACAGTCAACAGACCATTAGACAACACATTAAATGCATAATGTTAAAATAACACTGTAAAACATATGATTTAAAACATATAATACCATTTACAAATATAGTGTTACAAAATAGCATGATAATAAAATCAAAGATATTTGTATGAGTTCTTGTTTAATTGATTTTGGTACAGTACTTTGTATTTGCTGATGATAAATGTCTATGTTCTACCAACGTTTAGTGGGGACCAAAGTAACCACATTTGTGAGATGTTAGAAAATTACAACCAGCCTTCCTTATCCATGGATTCTGCATCCATAGATTCAACCATCCACAGCTTGAAAATATTTTCAAAAAATAAATTCCAAAAGGCAAACCTTGATTTTGCCATTTTACATAAGGAACACCGTTATACTAGGCCATTGTATTTAATGGGACTTTTGCATCCACGGATTTTGGTATCCACAGGAACCTGGAACCAAACTCCAACAAATACCAAGGGACCCACTGTATATTGTAAACTTAGAGGGACAGTTCATTTCAGCCCATCCAGTCCTGATGGGAATTTTATTGCTTGAATTGAACAAAACAATGAGGCTCTCCTTTCTTCCCATGCTTGCTGTCTAGATGAAAGGGAGGAATATATATTTTAATGCTGATAGACACAAATCCTAAGGTTTTGCCATATATTATTCTAAATAAGCCTGTCATCGTCTATTTTGTCAGGCCAAAGAATGTGAATGATTGGTTGATCACTCTTGAACAAAGCTCATGGTAAGGAAACTGTTGGAACTCTAAAATGGGGGCTGCCAGATATTAGGTCTGTAAGATCTAAGCTCTTTTTAACTAGAAAGAGGGTGAATAACTGAATATCATTGTTGATTAGCTTAGGATTGTTGTACACATAAGTAATATACACTCTGAAAAACAAGGGTAGGGAATACATTCATATGTGGACCATATCTGAGGACATCTGACATGGTCCACCTCCCTCGTAGTTAGCAAGGGTATTTCTTCCCCCCAAACAGTTTCCCTTTTTAGTTGCATAGTTCAATTCCACTGTGAAGAATAATTCAAAGAGAATGGATGAAAGCAAACAGCTTGATGTCCTAACTTTTAAGAAACTGAGTCTAAGACCTGTGGATTATGGGGGTTTTTTAATGTTGTTTCAACTTATCTTTTGCCAAAATATGATACCATGTGGAATCATCCTCTCCCTGTAACTGGGAGAGATCCACCTTCTATTCAATTTATTAAATATGTCATACTTGGGAGTGGCAGGGAGACAGAGCAAACAGGCATCATTACATCAAACAAAAGTGTTGTGTCATGAATTCTGCTCAAAACTATTTCCTTGGGTCAGAATTTTTAAAATCCTTCATAGAATCATAGGATTGGAAGCAGACCCACAAGCCATCCGGACCCCCACTTGGTGCAGGAGTTCCAGCTAGAGCATCCCCAGCAGAAAAATGTCCAGCCTAAGACATTTAGAGAAAGAGACTCCACCATGCCTCTAGGTAATTGGTTCCATTGCGGAACCATTCTTAGTATCAAAAAGTTCTTCCTAATGTCCAATTGAAATACTCTCCTATGACTTAAAACCAATAACTTGATTCTACCTTCTGGTGCAGCAAAGGACAAACCTGTACCCTCTTCTCTATGACAGCTCTTCACATATTGAAAAGGGACCATCATCTCACCCCTCAGTCATGTATGTTTATTCATATATACTTTTGCCCCAGGCTTCAACTGGAGGATCTTGGGGTTCCAGTGGGGAGGGGGGACCGTTTTGCAAGCCAAAAGGCTACTCATTGTGGAGAAATCAGATCCTTGAATAAACAGTAGTCCTACACAATGGTCCAGTTTGCCCATGGCAGTAACCAATGGTTTTAAGGAAACACAAGCTTATCATTTCCAAACATAAAAGAATGAGGAATGGCTAAACAAAGAATGAGGAGTGGCTTGTTGGGTGTTTTAACCCAGTTTAAAAGATTTGGTTGTCACTAAAACTGACAAATGGAAGGAAATCTGGGTTTTGTGTTGCAGTTGTGTTTCAATTTTTAAAACCTGTATTCCAGAACAATACAATTCAAACATTAAAAAAGAGGGAAAGAAATAATATAATGCATGACAGATTTCAAAGTCGATACAATGAGTTTCTTGATAAGTAGATCTTGGGACAGGAAAACACATATTGCTTATGCTGAACCTGAAGAGAGCCGAAGCAAGCCAAATGACTCTAGCAGATGTAAATTAAGAGGTGATAGTTAAACATTTCAGTATGGGGGGAAATGGTTGTGATGAAATATCAGGGACGGATCTCAAAGACAGCTGATAAAGATCAAGGGAAGGTGTTCTCACAATCCAGGATTTGTTCTCCTGTCTCCCTAGCTTTTGAAGCTCTGTTGCTAAGCATTTGAGAACCTAAAGTATTTTCTACTCCCAAGGCTGCACTCATACACGCACTTTATTGAGAAATGTTCTACTGAAAGCTTACTTGTGAGTAATCACAGATAGGACTGCACTTTCAGTAACAGAGGTGGGGTGAAGAGGTGGGGTGCAGACGGGCGGCTCTGGGCCGCCCTGGGAAGTGGCAGACTGGGGCCGCAGCTACCCCATGCAGTGGCCCCAATCCTCCCTTTTGCCGTCCCCCCCCAAAAAAAAAACAGGCGCTTTGGGCCAGTCTGCAGAGGCCCTAAATCCCATTATGTAAATGAATCTTATGTTTGTTGCAATTATATTGATTTTAGTGGAACAGTAACTTCAAGCTTTAGTTGACGTCTGTTTCCACCAGCTTGAATGATTGAAGGGCCATTCCCACACTTTCCAAGTTATAAGAATATTTGGTTCATTAGCAAATACTATTTCCATAGATGATACAACCCTCTTTCACGTTTTTCATGCCAACTGCAAACTAGGAAACTTCACTCACACATAGATTTGGCTAAAAATCTTCTAACTGCTGACTGAGCCTGGTAATAGGAGCATTACATTTTTCCAAGTATCTTAAATCATAATGATTCAATATGCAAAGGGATCTTGTAGCACCTTTGAGACTAACTGTGCAAAAGAAATTGTAGCATAAGCTTTCATAGATTTGGTCTACTTCCTTAGATGCATCTGAAGTATATCAAGTCTACAAAAGTTTATGCTACAACTTCTTTCACATAGGTGAAAGACACTGCAGAAATCATTCAGTCTGAGACCGCTTTGACTGCCCTGGCTCAATGCTAGGAAATTCTCGGAACAGCAGTTAAGTGAAACATTTAGCCTTCTCTGTCAGAGAGCAATGGTGCCACAATAAACTACAATCCCTGGGATTCCTTAGCACTGACCAAGGCAGTTAAAGCAGTCTCAAGCTGGATTATCTCTGCAGTGTGTTTTGGACCCTAGTTTCAAAGATGCTACAAGATTCCTTTGCATACTGTTATTCGAGACTAACATGGCTATGGACGTTATCACATGGGGAAAATCCTGTGAGGAAACGGGGGTTTAAACTGAAAATAACCCGCAAAAGCGGGTATATTTTCAGACGACATCGCATTTAAAAGCAGGTTAATCCGAACAGAAAGTAGTCAGAAACTGCTTCTTTTTATTTTCCGGGATCTTCCGAAAATAAAAAGAAGCAGTTTCTGCCTACTTTCCATTCGGAGTAACCTCCTTTTAAATGCGCAGGAGGTTTTCACACGGGGAAAGCCGGCTAATTAATTGCTTCCGCTTTTGTGGTAGCACTTTCACTTTAAAGCTGGCTTCTGTTCGGAGCTCCCCATGTGATAACGTCCTATGTCTTTGAATTCTAACTCCATAAAGAGTCAATGATGAAATGCCACTCCATGCAATAACTGCAACAGGCATCCTTCCTCTTCTCTCCTGACTAAAATATTCCACCACCTCCTAGCTTCAGAACAACAACTGAGTGAGGATTAATTAATCTTTGTGGGGAACTAATGATACCCAAAGCCTAAATGTACATATGAGAACTACAATTCAAAAGCATGAACAGAGGTTTGTAGGGGGGGAACCAATAAAATACAATTTTAGGTCTACTTTGATCAACATAAGTAAAAGACACAAAAGAATGGAATAATAGTTCCCCACAGAGCCCTTCATTTTTTAAATAAAATGTAAACAAATGCATAAAACAGGGTTGCCATAAGCCAGAACATAACTGAAGGGACACAACACACACAGCTTTTAAAATGAACCTTTACCACTCAAAATGAGATATGCTTTGAAAACCTTCCCAACAATCATTCAAGCCCAGAGAAGGCTAATCCATGTGTACACTTCTCCAGATACTATCCCTTGCTTAATAGATTTCTAAAGACCCATTTCAAACAGCCGCATGGAGGAACATGAAATCTTTGAACTTTCATCAAGGACACAGAGTCCTCTGCGAAAGTCATCAACAAGCTGTACTGTTATGCAACCATTCTTGAAAGAGAGGAGGTAGAGGGGGAATATGCCTTTAGTTGTACCAAGTAAATAAGAGTTGGCACTTGAATTAACATCATGACCTTCTCTCTCCTGATCAGGCAGAACATGAATAGAGCAGCTATAAATCAGGCAAGGGTCAGTGCTGGACTCACTATCCAAAAGGAGCTTCAAGCTCCAAACACAGGATGATCAAAAGAAGCAAGTTCTAAAAGCAATCAGGAAGCTCATACAAAGAAATTGTTGCAGCACTCTGGGCCAAGAACTGAAGGCTTTTAAGCCTGAGCCTCCTGGCACCACTTCAGATCTTTGCTCCTGAACAATAGTGTTACTCATTTTAAATATATATTTATTTTAAATATATATAAATAATGTATACCTGCTGCCCAGGTAGTTTACAACAATAAATACACTTCTGATATCATTCCGATACAATAAAGTTTCTTCAGAAGCAAAGGCAGAAATCAGCAAATATAACAAACATTTAATTTGCCAGAATCAAACTATCTTGACTGACCACTTTAAAGCAATCAATAAAGGATCAGTTTAATACCTCATGAGAGAGAGTATCACAATTGGTGCTGCTACCAAGAAGGACCTGTATTGGGATGGGACAAGCGATTTCTGTGCATATGCAGTGTGACTAAGGAATAAGAGTATATACAGGATTATTGTATTTTCTAAATATAATATTTAGTAGTTTCATGGTTTCTTTTTTCTCTCTCTCTAGGAAGAGCATGAAAGTGTAGTTCAAGAATCTGGGATATTTGTCCAGCCTAGTATAACATCATAACATATAAAGACAGATAAATGTTGGAAAAAAGTTTTCCAGGTTGTCAATAAATAAAGTTTTAACATTGGGAGGAGAGGGGAGGTTTATATCTGCTTTCTTTCCAGTGTTGTGACAGTGTTTCAGAAAACCTTTGTTACTTTTGTTGTCATCGTGGCTACCAGTCAACTAATCGATATCTTTATAATGCAAAATAAAAGCAGACAAGGACATTAAGATGAAAAGCAATGCAATGTAGAACTGATACATTCTTGATTGTTGGATTTTCCTGACTTTCTCTCTGTCCCATGATGTCACACAGCTTTCCTCAATCCTGCACGCCCCATATGTGCTGGACAATGTTCATCCCCATATATTATGGGCAGCTTTCGAAGCATATAACAGTACTTTGGACATGTTTGTTCAAGATCTGGAAGGATGCAGTTAATCACTTAAATCATATATATTCCAATGACTAATAGAAAAGATGAAGAAAAATGGCTTCCATATTCAGCTGCTGTACTGTAAATCAAAGGGTACTCTAGCTGAGGATGAATAAATCTATCCATTTCATTTTCACTCTCCCTTTTATTTTTCCAATCTTAAGTTTTGGTTTATCTTGAATTTTAAGGGTGTTTTTTTAATGTTTGCATGAAATTCATATGTCTTTTAGGCCCATTTTTCCTAATAAACACATTTTTGTATGCAATTTTGCCTAATATACCATTTTTGCAAACAGTTGTTTCTAATATAATGCATTTAAATGTACAAGTTTTAATTTCACTTTTCTGTTATTAATGCATTTCTGTGCCCTTCCTAAATAGCAGACTTTACTCCAAAATTTAGAAAAGTGTGAATTTTGAAGAATTTTATTTGCAAAATTTGAAGATTTTATTTGCATGGTGGCTGGTAAGTATGTCTGTGGACATTAAAATGGAAATTAAACCCCTACCTCTCACTCCAGTCAAGGTAGCAATTATTCAGTAGGGAAGGTAGAATGATAAACAGCATTTCCATTAGACCAGAGCTGGGAATGGTCTAGCCCTCCAGATGTTTTTGAACTACAAATCTCAGCAGTCCTGACTGACCAGCACAATCTATGAAAATGGAATCCTGGGAATTGCAGACCAACAATTTTTGATGTGCCAACAACCCCACACACCCCTGCCCTCCACTTCATTCTAGACACAACATGTTAGGGACTATTCTCCAATGTGAGATTGCATGGTGCTGCTATAAAGTGTTGTGGACTTAAAATAGCATTCCTTCAATGCCCACCCATCCATGAAATTTATTTTAGTTCTAAAACAGCCAAGATGATCTCCCACTTGTACCATTCAAAGTAGAACAACAAAATAGAGGAGTTAGTTTGACCATTTTTATTGTGTTTTTAGGGGAGTCTTGTGACACATTAAGGACCTTTCATGAGAGCTTGGAAAATCTACTTTTTTGGTCTAAAAATAAATATGTTCCCTACCTCCCAATAACTTTGTTGTAGAGAGGAAATGCTAGGCCCAAATGTTCCCGACACTTCCCAAAGATATTCAGAGCTCATTGACATAAATATGCATATGTCACTAAGTTGGAGTTTTGAAGTTTTTGTGTTTTTTTAAACTACAGCTTGCAGAATCCTTGTGGTCATACTGGCCAGGAGATTCTATTCCAAAAAAGTAACTTTCCAAATCTATGCCTTTTGGTGAATAGCTTGATTCCTTTAATTCACATACTGTGTCATTCTTAGTTGTCAAATGGGGGCTAACCTGCTGATGAATTCCTGTCAAGCCATTTGAAGCTGGAGTCTCTTTTTAAAGTTTTGTTGTTGTTGAAGAACAGTGCTTTACAGGTCAATATCAAGGGAGATTGAAATGTTCCCCTATAGTTTCTGAATGCTGCTGTTCGAAATGTCAGATTTGTATCAGTCCATTGTTTTACATAGAAATTGACCTATCTGTCATTGTGCAGACAGCAGAAAGCCATTCTTTGCAGGTAATGGAGCACAAACATGTGAATGACCAACTGATGGCATTATTTCTTACATTTCTGTCCCACCTTTCTTCTAAGGCATCCAAGGTAGCATTTCTGGCTACTCTCTCTACATCAGGGATAGGCAACCTTTCCCCTTTAAGGGCCGAGGGACTTCAGCTCCCAGAATCCCAGAAGCTATTGGCCAACATGGGACTATTGGCCAACATGGCTGAGGCTTCTGGGAGCTGAAGTCCCTCAGCCCTTAAAGGGGACAGGTTGCCTACCCCGCTCTACATTATATGCACTACAACCCTGTGATGCAATCAGATATAGGAGTTTATCACACAGGGGAAATCCCGTGCAAAAACGGGATTTAAAAGGTGAGGGAAACCTGCAAAAGCGGTTAGATTTTCACACACATCGCTGTTAAAATGGGGTTAACCTGAACAGAAAGTAGTCAGAAACTACTTCTTTTTACTTTCAGGATTTTCCAAAAGTAAAAAGAAGCAGTTTCTGACTACTTTCCATTCGGGTTAACCCCATTGTAACAGCGACGTTGTCTGAAAAACTAACCGCTTTTGTGGGTTTTTTCCAATTTAAAGCCCCATTTCCACACAGGATTTCCCCCGTGTGATAAACTCCTTAGAATGATCAAGTCACCAGTGAGATCCAGAGCTCAGTGGGGACAAGTCTGGAATGTCTCTGGTACTGGTTCAGTACTTTGATCGGTACCCCACACTGGTATGAATTTCTACATATTGCTTCTGGCCTTCCATGGGTATTTGATCCTACTGTTTACATCTCCTGCTCCATATATGTACATGTACATCTATCTACCAATAGATGATATAATTTGAAGACATGGCCTCAGTCATGAAAGTTTATGGTATCAAAATTAGTCTTTAAAATGCTGCATGGCCTTTGTTTTTGCCACAGTAATGCAGGAGTAAAAGTCATTTAAGGGCTGTGGGCAAGAGAAATGGGAGTTGTTGGACTACAACTTCCAGCATTCCTCACCATTGACTATGCTGATCAGGGTTGATGGAAGTTGCAATCCAATAACATCTAGAGGGATACACAATCACCATCCTTGAAATACAGTAACATAGCTTTCTCTCTAGAAGTTGTTACCCTTATCAGCTTTTACAAAGACAGAGACTGGCATAATAAGTTTACACCTATGCATCTAGTCAATGTCCAGTCCTAATCACCTGTTTTTTATACCTGGCCGTGACCAAAGCAACCAGAGCGACTACTGATGCATTCAGGGGATACCAGGAGAATAAAACAATATAGCTACTTATTAATGCCACTGGAGCTTGATGATGATTATGGAGGCTTTGCATTTGTTGGAAATGTGCTTGGAGGATTGTTTGCTTGAATCTACTTATTTGAAACCTTCCAAGATTAAACTGATACAAAATAAATATGTTTCTGTATTATTGTAGCTGCAGCTGGCCATATTCTTATCTTAAACGCAGCAGGTTACATTGTTATCTTAATTTAAAGTTGACTATCATTTTCCTGAATTCTCAACCGGCTGCTCTATTACCATCATCCACTGAGATCCAGTGTAAGTAATAAAGTTTGACAGTTCTGGTTGAAAAGGGGGGGGGGACTAAATCTATACTCTCTGTATGTGATAAATCGCTTCTAAGCAGCACCTGTGTACAATATTATTTCCATATAAATTTGAAATTTGATATTCTGATGCATTCAGTGGCAAAACCATTCCATTTAAAACATCAAGAATAGAGTAATATTTTCCTGTATCTCTCTGAGTGAAGAAATGTTCCTTCAGATACAATTAACTATATAACTGCCTAGTTTACTGTCTTCTCTGTTATGTAAAAATGGTGAAAATGCAGTTACCTCATACAATTTACTCTGGATTACAGGAATTTGGTTATCTAGATAGAAAACCAAAAAAATAAGTACCAAACATCCTTACAGCTTTATGAGCACTCCTGGTAAAATATGATTATGCATGCCCCTAAACCCATTTCCAATCCCTGTTTTCAGATACATGGAGAGAGACTGGTAGTGCTGGTAAGATGGGATTTCTAGGGAAGAGAAACCTCGTTGAATCTCTCTGTAAGCAGAAATTATGCACAGCATCATATTTAGGAGCATAATTTTCTATTATGATGCACAGGAGCATTTTATCCAGGGAGCATGAAGTTCTCTCTGTTCCCCAAAATGAATGAAAATACAAAGAAAACTACAACAAATCTCATGTTCACAAGTATAATATCTTTATCACACACCTGAGTATGTTTGGGAGCATCATTTCTAATACTTAGGCTGCATCCGCATTGTAGAAATAATCCAGTTTGAGACTGCATTAATTGCCATGGCTCAATACTGTGGAATTCTGGGAACTGTAGTTGTGTATTTAGCATTCTCTGGACTTTATCACACCAGGGAAATCCTGTGCAGAAACGGGGTTTTACATTTAAAAAAAAAAAAACCACAAAAGCGTGGTTAACCTGAACAGAAAGTAGTCAAAAGATGCTTCTTTTTTACTTTTGGAAAATCCCATAAGTAAAAAGGAGTGGCTTTTGACTACTTTCCATTCAGGTTAATCACACTTTAACAGTGATGTGTGTGAAAATCAACTTGCTTTTGCAGGTTTTCCCCACCTTTAAAATCCCATTTCTGCATGGGATTTCCCCCATGTGATAAGGTCCTCTGTCAGAGAGCTCTGGTGTCATAACAAACTACAGTTAAAGTGGTATCAAATTGGATTATTTCTGCAATGTGGATGCAGCCTGAGTAATGAAAGGCTCAACAAGGTCTCTCTTCTTTCCAGCAAGACATTTTCATAGTCAATGGGCCTGTTCCTTCCTCACAGAAAAAGGGCTGCCATATTCCAGTCCCTCATATCTGGGCATCTAATTTAGCAATCCTACACAGATAAGGTTTTTGAACTGAGATCTTAGGGGGGTTGCAGACTGTCAAAAATAGTGTGAATTCAGTCCACTTTTAGGGTTAGGGTTAGTGCTAGGGAATCATGGGAATTGTTATTTTTCTGAGACATTGAACCTTCTTTGTCAGAGAACTCTAGTGCCACAATAAAATACAGTCCCCATGATTCCCTAACCTTAACCCTAACCCTAAAAGTGGACTGAATTCACACTATTTCTGACAGTCTGCAACCCCCCTTAGTTTTAGAACTTGAACTTCCCCTAGAGGAGGGTCTGACTATATGAATAAAGATCCTTGAGAGAGGGCTTTCTTTAGGTCCTACCACTATCCCAAGACCTCTGGTCAGTGGTGTCACAAGTGGGGGTGGGGTGTGCAGACTGCACCAGGTGACACCCTAAGAGGAGGTGACACCAGTGCTCCTCAAACATCTGCCTTTGGGCAGAAACAAGCTGTAACATTCACCTGTACCCCATTAGAATGCTGAAGATATGGTATGAGTGGGGTGAGGCTCAGTGGGAGGAGAAAGGAGAGGACCTAGGTTTTGTTTGGTTTTTAATTAAAATTTCAAATTTCAAAAAAATATATTTTTGTATTTTTTTTTAATTTCTTTTAAAGTCTTTAAAAACATCACATTTTACCAAATGTTCATTTTAAGCATATGAAACTATGGACGTTATCACATGGGGATCCGCCGCCGAAAACTGAAAATAAACCGGACAAGCGGAAGACTTTAATTTACGGGATTTGTCCCGTTCCGCCTCATCTGATAACTAAATTTGAATTTAAAAGGGGGTTAATTCGAACAAAAACCTGATCTTTTCAAATCCCCAAAAATCCCGAAAATGAAAAGATCAGGTTTTCGTTCGAATTAACCCTCTTTTAAATTCGAATTTAGTTATCAGACGAGGCGGAACGGGACAAATCCCGTAAATTAAAGACTTCCGCTCGTGCCCGTTTATTTCCACTTTCTCCCTGCGACTCCCCATGTGATAACATCCTATGTGTATGTATGCATCTCCGGGGCAGGCAGTGCAGTTGCTGCAGCTTAGGGAAAAGGCAGCTTCAGGTCACCTTTTCCTGCCCTTCTGCATCGGACCTAAGTGTGTGGTTCAAGTTCCTTTTGATACAGGTTGAGTCTCTGTTATCAGAATTCCAAAATTCAAAATATTCTGAAGACCAAAACTTTTTTTCATGGGTGGCGGAGACAGTGACATCTTTGCTTTCTGATGGTACACAAAAAAAACTTCGTTTCATGCAAAATTATTTAAATTATTGCATAAAATTGCCTTCAGACTATGTGTATGAGGTGTATATGAAATGAATTTTGTGTTTAGACTTGGGTCCTATCTCCAAGATATCTCATTATGTACATGTATGCAAATACAGGTGTTCTGAAATCCAAAATAAATAAATAAATCTGAAATCTCAAACACTTCTGGTCCCAAGCATTTTGGATAAGGGAGACCCAACCTGCATTTTACTTTTTTTATTACCTACACACACTGACACATTTCATAAAGTTACACAGGTGCTTGGTTTGCCATTTGAGACACAACCCTTGTGCTTCTACCACCTTGTACCTGAGAGAGCATTTTAGCAGGTTTGAGACAAGGGGGGTCATTCTAAAGCCCACAGAGCTCTTTCAGTCTGATTATTTCCTTCTTGAGGAAAGCATGCTCCCACTTAAACATACTCAATATTTATGCAGACGTAAGTGAACCAGTGTATATTTTTCCCAACAAAGGAAAGTTTTGATTACTAAAAATCTTCTGTGTCATTTTCTGTCCTTCAAACTATGTTCAATATTAGGTTTGTTATATTAGTTTTGTTCACCAGATGGCACTACTACAGAGGATAGAAAGTATGGAAAGAAAATTGGTATCTTCTTCACTGGCTAGGCAAGGAACTAACTGCCTTGAGGAAAATGCACACTACCAATAAACTAAAAAAGCAAATATTACTGTAAAATGTGTGTGTGTGCACATACACATTTCATCTTTGGCAGTTGAAGAAGATAGAAGCTGAACATTTATTTAAGTTTTCTTTATAGACAATAAATATCTATATTAATTAGATGGTCAATGTTGCAGTGATAGATATTTCAACTTTTGAGTCCATGTATCAACAGTTCTCTTTGCATGCTGCTTAAAAAAAAACAGAAAAATACATCATAGGTTAATGGTTATCTTTTTTTCCCTATTAAACCAAATAAAATATACTGAGTAGCCATGTGTTAACTTGAACACAACCATTTTATTTCAGTGATATGCATCCTATCATATGCACACTGGCTTGGATCCTAAGACTCTTCCATGCAAAACAGTGCCATGGAAGGGTAAACTTTACCTGATTTCCCCTTTCCCATCACAGTGACCTCTACTCTATTGATATTCAGGAAGGAGTAGAGGAATTTATCTAGGATGATGGAAATAGATATACAATTCTATCACCTTCTTTATATGCACAGATCATGAGGTCCATGCCATTATTTCTATATACATGCAGCTGATGACAACAGGAAACCTGGTGATTGAGTTATAGATGCCATCCAAGCCCACAAAGCAAGAGTGAGCAACTGTGCAGGGGGAAGAAGCTATTTTTCTCTCCTTGCGCCTGGCAAACTGTACCAGCACATTTCATACATGCAAAGTGATGCAATGTAATTCTGTCCAGTCAATGAAGGGTTATATGGAGTTTGGGGGATTCTTGGGTGTTAGGGGAAGAAACCACCACAATTTGATGTAGTTTTGGCAGGTTTGGGACAGTTTGGGGGCAAAAGAATGCCCAAAATGAGCACAAAGGAAATTTTAAAAGAGCTCTGGTGGCGCAGTGGTTAAATGCCTGTACTGCAGCCACTCACCCATAGACCACATGGTTGCAAGTTCAATACTAGCCAGGGCTCAGGCTAGACTCAGGCCTGTATCCTTCCAAGGTCGCTAAAATGAGTACCCAGCTGTTGTGGGGCAATGAGCTTACAGTTGTAAACCGCTTAGACATCTCATAGCGTGATATGAAGCGGTATATCAATGAAGCTGCTTTGCTTTAAAATTTGGGGGAGCTTGGATGCTTTGGAGGCCTTCTGCAGTCTTCAGAGGCCACACTTGGGGCTCCAAGGGCCACACACATCCAAGAGAGCAGAATTTGTCCACCTCTGCTGTAGAGTTTAATGCCCATTGCCTGCTTTGAGATCTTCCCTGTCTGGCATATTGTCCAAAGCAGGAACATTCTCATCTCTACCAATGGTTGTACACAGAACAAAGCACTGTTTATCCATCCATCTCTGTTTTCACAAAGTAAAGGCAAGTCCTTCACAGATCTTTCTCTACTTCCACCACCACTTCTCTCTCTAACGACCAAGACCACTCCCTACCTCTGAAGGAAAACAACACTTCATGATGTTTCATCATCACCTAGTGGCACTATTTGGGTCAGAAACTTCTCATAAATGTGTTTCTCCACATCTGCTTCCTTGTAAAATAAGGGAAAGAGCTAGATATCAGTATAATAGCATACTGATTCCAAGGACAATTTTGTTTGTGTGAGTCCATCATCTTTGTCCTTATCTGGCAGTCATTAGGGGATAATGAACATGTGAATAGGTGACACTAAGGTTGCGGGTTCTGAATCACACATATTTATAATTATGTGTACAGATCACATGGCTGTCATGATGAACCCCTTTATATTCATTATGGCCTAATTCTTGCTCCAAAGGGGCTAACTACCCACCCCCCCGGTAACCTCTTTGGTTACTTTGAACTCTTTGAACTGCTGCAATCCACATTGACAGAGTCAACTCTAGTGCTAACCAACATATGTCAACAGATATGGAAAACAAAATGATGGCCAACAGATTGGAAGCAATCAGTATAATCCCCATCCACAACAAGGGAGACACAAGAGACTGCAGCAACTATAGGACCATAGCACTGATCTCCCACAAAAGCAAAATCATGCTCAAAATTCTGCAACATCGACTCCAACCAAACATGGAGAGAGAAATCCCAGAGGTCCAAGCAGGGTTAAGGAAAGGAAGAGGCACTAGGGATCACATTGCAAACATACAATGGTTAATGGAGTGCAATAGGGAATTCCAAAAGAAAATCAGCATGTGCTTTATAGACTATAGCAAAGCCTTTCACTGCATAGACCATGAAAAGCTATAGAATGCCCTTGAAGACATGGGAGTGCCAACACATCTGATAGTCCTGAGGAAGAATCTGTACTCAGGACAAGAGGCTACTGTCAGAACAGAACACAGAGAAACAGAAAGGTTCCCAATTGGAAAAAGAGTCAGACAAGGCTGCATCCTTCCATCTTATCTGTTCAACCTGTATGCAGAACATATTATAAGAAAAACAGACTTGGACACAGAAGAAGGAGGAGTGAAAATAGGAGGAAGGAATATCAACAATCTAAGATATGCAGATGACACCATAAGACTAGCAGAAAACCTCACAGACCTGGAACACCTACTAAGGAAGATCAAATAAGAAAGTGCAAAGGCAGGCTTAATTCTGTACATAAAGAAAACAAAAATAATGACCACAAAGGATCTTCATAAGTTCAACCTAGACAATGAAGAAATAGAAATAGTAAAAAGATTCCCATAAATGGGATCAAACACTGATAGAAATGGGGACTGCAGTCAGGAAATCAGAAGAAGACTTAAAATGAGGAAGGTGGCTATGAAATTGCTAGAAAAGATTCTAAAATGCAAAGATATACAATTCAGAACAAAAGTTAGACTCATACAAGCCATTGTATTCTCTATTACCATGTATGGATGTGAGAGTGAGAGTTGAGAAAGATGATAGGAAGAAAATCAATGCATTTGAGATGTGGTGCTGGAGAAGAGTGCTGAGGATCCCATGGACAGCCAAAAGTACAAACAAATGGGTCCTAGAGCAAATCAAGCCAAGATGACCAAACTGGAAGCCAAGATGACCAAACTGAGACTGTCATACTCTGGACACATAATGACAAAGGAGGAGTCTTTGGAAAAGACAATAATGCTGGGAAAGATGGAGGATGGGAGGAAGGCCACATGCCAGATGGATGGACTCTATTAAGGAGGTCATGGGTATTAAGGGGTTGCAGGATTTAAGCAGAGCAGTGGAGGACAGAGGGTCTTGGAGATGTCTCATCCATAGGGTTGCCATGAGTCGAGATCAACTCAAGGGCAGTTAACAACAACAAAACCTTTTTGTGATTGCTCTCTCCACATTTTATTATCTCTTTTTACCTTTCTCAGCTATGGGATTCTCTTGAGGGAGGGTTGTTCTTGCAATTTGATTCTGAAAACAAAAGGGGCCCCTGATACCTCACAATCCTTTGCTCAGAAAACAAACACAGGAATCACGGGTGCTAGCAACCTCCTTAGTTATGGCTGATGTTGTTTCCAAGGAAATAGAAAAGGTGGTCATCAGTGGCAAACCATTCCAGTGTTAGCTGAAGATGGACAGATCACCTTGCTTCTAGGGCATGTCAGTTTTGTATATCTTCTGTCACTAATCTCTTCTGTCCCGTTTGTGGAATGGGAAGGTTATTGTGGTATGAACATTCACATTTAAATTACATATATTTCACCTAGAACATACATTTTGTACATATTTCCTTCTAACATATCCATTTTTGAGCAGACAAAATCTTGAGAAGATCTGGAAGAAGATCTGAAAAACCACGGGACAGGACACATGTTGTGAAATAGGCTAGTTTGCTTTACAAATGCAGGGCAAACAAAATTCTCTACTGTTCCTAGTGTTGGTTAACCATTCATTGATATTATATATAGGAGCCATTCTAGAATGATAGGAGGGAAGCAAAGAAAGGGCAAAATGAGGATGTTGCCCCTTTAAATAAGATCCCACCCACCCACCCATGAAATTGTATTTTGAGCCCCATACCTACTCCCTTGGTAGGGTCCATTCTAGGAGTAATTCAGCAATTTAAGTGGTGACAAAAGGAAGACACCTTATCAAGATTATCTGAAAGAATCATTTGATGATTCTCCCTGATTATTTCTCCTTCCTTTCTTTTTTCTATGCTGAAGATGTCAAACTGCAAATCACTATGCAAAATGTTTCCCGTGCCTTTGTCCTGTGAGCAATAATTTTTGTGAAGACATTTCATGGCATTTGATGATTCATTTGAAGTACTTGATTATGCACATTTTTATGAGCTTAGTCACCCAGCATACTTGGAGAAAGGGGGAAAGAAAAATTACCCAGTACAATAAATAACTCCATTCATTCTTCAATGACAATATTATACCCATTCTTCAAAGCCTTTTTAAAATTCATTTCAAGAATATTAGTTTTGGCAACTGATTTCCGACACCTCCAAACTTCAGTAATCTTGACTTGACTTGTATTAAATATCTGAATCATAAAGTAAAATAAAAACAAAAACAAAACCCACTGCCCTATGAGAGATGACAAAATTAAAGTTGTGGATTGGAAGTCTTTGATTTAAAAATGACCCACTGGCATTATTTTGCCTGGGTCTGAACTTTGAAGCAATTTCATCTAGCCACCACAGTTTGCTTCAAAAGGTTTTGCTCTCTTTCTTCAGAAAGGAAAAAGAATGACAGTCTACAACTGCCTCAATCCTGTAGCATAGTAATTCCATATACAAACCTACACTAGGCTGAGCCACATACTATCCCACTATATTTACTGCACAGCTTCTAAAGCCCTCTTCCCTTACATGGTCATTCCATGCCTCATAGGGAGTGGGCAGGATCAAAGAAGTATCTGGCTATGTCCCAGTAGCTAGACATGAAATGATTTCATCAGTGCCAAGGTCCTCTGGAGGTTTCAGTGCTGCTGTAATCATTTCACCATCTGTCTACAGGGACATAGCCAGATGCTTCTCTGATCCTGTCCACTCCCCACAAGCAAGAAACAGTTGTGTAAAGGAGGCTTCAGAGGCTGTACAGCAAGTCCAGTAAGTCTGCTTTAGGCACCTCAGAGAAGGAATGAGAATACCAATCTTTACATTGTCTAAAAAAAAAAAGGGCCTGCACATGCATAAGAGAAACTTACATAAGTTTATGCCACAAACAAAATGCCAGCCAATATATGTTTAATATAAATGTTGTTGCCATGCTGTCCGGCATGAGTCCTTGAACATGAAAGGATTATGACTAATCTGAATACTGAAAAGATCTTTGTTAACCTCCCTCTCATATTTTCTTTGCCATATTTCAGGATCCCAAATCTGGGCATCTAATCTGCATACTATCCCAGTTATTTTAATTATGTATTATTATTATTATTATTAGTATTATTATTATTATTAAACTTTATTTCTAGAGCGCTGTAATTGTACACAGCGCTGTACAAAGTAAAAAAGTTACAAATATAAAAAAGCCTGCCCACGGCGTACACTCTAAGAAATAGAATAAAATAAATAAACAAATTACCATATAGAGGAAAGAAAATTAAAAGATCAAATATCAAACAAATCACAACACAATTAACATTATCAGAACAATTACCAGATTATCAAACAGCCAGATAACAATCACAAAATCCCTGAGAATGCTTCCCTAAACAATATGGTTTTCAATTCAGTCTTAAAACTGGTTAGGGAGGTGATGAGCCGTACATGCAGAGGAAGACGGTTCCAAGAATGAGGGGCAGCAAGAAAGAATGGACGGATCCGGGACGGGGCAGAGGAAATCCTGGGTTGAGCCAGGAGACTTTGACTGCCAGAACGAAGAGAGCGGGTAGGGATGTAAGGAGAGAGGAGATCAGTTAAATAAGGAGGAGCCAGCCCATGCAGGGCTTTAAAGGTGAGTAACAAAAGTTTATACCTGATGCGGAAAGGAAAAGGGAGCCAGTGGAGGGAAGATAACAGAGGGGAGACATGATCATAACGGCGGGCAAGTGAAATAATGCGTGCAGCTGAATGCTGAACAGAGATTAATGGGTGGAGGTGGGAGAGAGGAAGCCCTGCCAGGAGAAGATTACAGTAGTCTAGACGCGATACCACTAGGGCATGGACCAGTGTTTTTGCAGTAGAGGCTGAGAGATATGGGCGGATTTTGGCAATGTTATACAGAAAAAATCTACAGACCTTAGCTGTAGTCTGGATCTGGGGAATAAATGACAAGGAAGAGTCAAAGATGAAACCAAGACTGCGGGCTTCCTGGACCGGCTGGATAGAAATGTTGTTAACTAAAACAGAAAAGGTATAGTGAAGGGTGGGCTTAGGTGGAAAAACGAGAAGCTCAGTTTTAGACATATTGAGCTTCAGACGCCGATGGCACATCCAGTGTGAGACAGCTGTTAAACAAGATGAGACTTGCTGTTCTAGCTCTGATGAGAGTTTAGGAACGGAGAGGTACAGCTGGGTATCATCGGCATACAGATGGTAAGAGAAGCCAAATGAAGAGATGAGTTTACCAAGGGAAAGTGTGTATATGGAAAACAAAAGGGGACCCAGAACAGAGCCCTGAGGAACTCCAACAGATAAGGGGACAGGGGATGAGGTTTGGCCACCCGAGACTACTGAAAAGGATCTGTCTGACAGGTAAGATGAAAACCAGTCGAGAACAAGGCCCGCAAAACCAAGGTCAGAGAGTACATCCATTAGGAGACAATGGTCCACGGTGTCGAAGGCTGCAGAAAGATCAAGAAGAACAAGGATAGAATAGAGGCCATTTGTCTTGGCCCGCAAAAGATCATTAGAGATCTTAGTGAGGGCCGTCTCTGTGGAGTGCCTGGGCGAAAACCAGACTGGAAGGGATCCAGAATTGAATTGGTTTCAAGAAACTCGAGACAGCGTGAATAGACAACTCGTTCCAACACCTTAGAAAGAAAAGGAAGAAGAGAAATTGGACGATAGCTAGCCAAGGAAGAGGGGTCAAGAGAGGGTTTTTTCAGAATGGGGGAAACTAAGGCATGTTTGAAAACCGAGGGGAAGGAACCCGAAGAGAGAGAAAGATTGAAAATATAGAGGAGGGAGGGTAACAAAGAGAGGGCTATAGAGATTAGAAGACGAGAAGGAATTGGGTCAAGGGAGCAGGTGGTAGGCTTGGATGAGTTCAGCAGCGAAGAAAGTTCTTCAAGAGAAACAGGAGGAAACACAGAAAATTTATTAATAGGAGGGGCGAGAAGATTAGTAGTAGGAGGCAAATCAGGAAGAGTTAACTCAGAACGAATGGTATTGATCTTTGTAATGAAATAGTTGGCGAAATCGGAGGGAGAAAATAATGGAGAATTAGAAGGTGGAGAGGGTTTTAACAGTGTATTGAAAGAGGAGAACAAACGCTGCGGGCGCCTCTCGTTGGCGCAGATCAATGATTTAAAGTAATCTTGTTTTGCCATTGACAAAGCGCGTGAAAAAGATAACAGAATGAATTCATAATGGATAAAATCGGCCCACTCCCTGGACTTTCTCCAAAGACGTTCAGCTGCTCGGGAGCAGGATCGGAGAAATCTAACAATGGGAGTAATCCAGGGCTGAGGCCTAGTCATAGAGGAAGAGGAAGACACGCGCGTAAATACTGGGGCGAAGCTGTCAAGAGTTGAGGAGAGAGTAGAATTCAATAAAGACATAGCTGAGTCAGCAGAGTCCCCAAGATTGAGTGAAACAAAGGATGAGTCTAAGGACTGAGTGAAATTATTAAGATTGAGAGAATGAAGATCACGGAACTGGCGGAGAACGGTATGGCGGGGAGGTGGGATGTAGGTAAGAGTAAAGGAGAGTAGGTGATGATCAGATAGTGGAAAGGCAGAGGCCAAGTAGTCGGAGATGACACACTTGGCGGGGAGAACTAGGTCAAGGCAGTGACCAAGAGAATGGGTTGGAGCATTAGAATGTGGCTGGAGGCCGAAAGAAGCTAAGAGAGAGCTAAAGCGAGAGGTTGAAGAATTCTTGGGATCATCCAGGTGGATGTTAAAGTCACCTAAAATCAAGGAGGGGACAGTATCTGAAAGAAAAAATGTCAGCCAAGACTCGAAATCTGTGAAAAACTGAGAAGCTGAACCAGGGGGACGATAGATGATAGCAACCCGAAGTTGCAAAGGAGAAAAGAGCCTAATGGAGTGTAGTTCAAATGAGGAAAAAGAATAGCTGGGGGGAGAAAAGAGAACCTGAAACTGGCAGGACTTGGATAATAAGATGCCGACCCCTCCTCCACGACCCTCAGGGCGGCCAGTGTGGGTAAAGGAGAGACCGCCAAAAGAAAGGGCAGCAGAGGTAGCGGTATCATGGGCCGGAAGCCAAGTTTCGTTGAGAGCAAGAAGGTTAAATGATTGTGACAGAAAGAGGTCGTGGATCGCCGTTGCTTTTAAGGCAGCAGAGCGGCAGTTCCAGAGAGCGCACGAGAAAGGGAGTTGGGAATTGGGGAGGGGACGGATGGGGATAAGATAGGGAGAAGGAGAAGTGGGAGGAGCCATAGGAGAGAGAAGTTTGGGTAAGAGACAGATAGCTGGAGAAAATGCAGAAGAGAGAAAAGCAGAAACACATAGATAAAGTCCAACTGTGGTGAATGGGATAGGCTGGTGATCCCAAGACATGAGGGAATTAACAGAAAAGAAAGGGGTAGCTATGATGAGAGTCCCAGATTTTAAGAGTGGTGGAGGGAAGAAAGGCTGAGGGGATGCTGCCCTGCCCCTCTCTCTGCAAGCAGAAGGTGTTACTGTTGCAACTTCCAGGGAATTCCAGACAATGGAATGCGAGGAGGAAGGTCAGAGTCCAGGAGAGGTTCCTCTCAGGTGGCAAGCTGGCTGTTGTTCTCAGAGGAGGGGAGGGCTAGAGCAGTGCCCTTTTAAGGGGAAAGTCCGGCCCCACCTCTCTCCCTGCCAAGCTGAAGGTACTGCTGCTACTTCCAAGGAGTCTCAAACAATGGGAAGAAGGAAGGAAGGTCAGAGTCCAGGAGAGGTTCCTCTCAGGTGGCAAGCTGGCTGTTGTTCTCAAAATGTAGCAAAATGGATCTGTTATTAAATAGTTAGAGTATTTAAAAAAATCAGTAACTAAGGTGGAGACAACAGACCCAATATCTCAGATGGTGTTGGGGACAAGATCAAAAGAGAAAATAGGAAGATGCCTTTAACCATCTAGTTCAGTACTGTCAAGTCTCACTGGCATAAGCTCTCCAGGATTTTAAGTAAAATGCTTTCACTGTCTTTAATGGGAAATGACTGGTGTTAGCTAGTGGTCATCCATCCAAGTATTAACCTGAATGCTTACCTTTCAAAAGCAGACAAGATTGTGGGGGTTTGGGGTAGTAAAATGATCATGCTGGCTGTGGGATTCATTGGCCATGATGACTGAAGGAATTGGGGAGTCTAAAGCACTGTGACAATGATAGCTGCAGCATTCTCAATAATCTTGAATTGGATCGTTATAATGAAGAATTGGGTAATGTTCTGGAACTAGGTGCTATCTACATGAGCCAGAATACTCAGTGAAGCCCAGAGCATTCTGATCCCAAAGCTGCCCCAATGCCCCCCACGCATTACCTGGGGCATTCCAGAGCAATGCCAGGAGGCTGTTCACACACGTGCCCCACTATGCCGCACACTACTGGCAGTGCAAGTCACTCCCTCTAAGGTCAGGAATGAAGTGCCCTGCATCGATCACATGGCTGGGCATCTCATTCTGACCTCAGAGAGAGTGACTCACAATGGTGCCAGCATCAGCACCAGCAAGGAGCACAGTGAGATGCATGGTAAACAGCTGCCTAGCATTGCTTCAAAGGGCTCTGATTTTTCCTAGAGCAAAACCCAGAGCAAAAGTGGGTTTTTTAATCCATTCTGAGGGTAGTATACCTTGGGTTTGGTGCTGAATTGGCTGTATGTCATCTGGACATTTTGCACCAGAATGGGGAATTGAGTCCTGCATTGCTCGGACTATGGGAATGGTAGGGAGGATGTGTTATTTGGCCAATGCAGGCAGGGCTATAGAGTGGCCCAACTAAGCCCCTCCATAATGCCTTTCTGGTGATAGGTGAAGACATTTTGTTCTGACAGACATTTGAGAATTGACTATTTATGGGGACCTGGGTTTAAATAATGTACTGTATTGTCTGTATTTGTTGCTTTTTTAATGGATATGTTTTTAAATTGCTTTTGATCATAGTGATAGCTTAATTATATTTTAAATTTTGTAGTGATATGAACATTTATCTTAATCTCTTTTAAATTTTGTAGGTCACGCTGTGTCCTAGGTCTGGGGGAAAGCCAGGAATAAATAAGTAAAATTAAGCAGGAGAAAGGAAAGGAGAAGTAGTAGCAGCATCAGTTACAGCTACTGTTATTGTTGTTGTGGCTATTATTAAAAGTGTATTTATTGCAGAGTTCTCTATTCAAAATTAACAAATCAAAATTAAACCATTCCAAAAATAAAGCCAACAACCCAAGTGCTGCAAGACATTATCATACATCAAAACTAATTTGCAGCCCTAACAGAAAAATTAAACCAAACCAGGAAATTAACCCCAGTGAAAGCTCTCTCAAGCAGCCAAGTCCAAGTCATTTAATTGCCTAGTAAAAGAAGTACCAAGATGTATAAAGTGACCTTTCCTGGGCAAGATGCCCTGAATCTAGGAACTGCCAGGAAAGCAAGTCTTCCCCCACTCCCTCGTTTCCTTTGCTACTCAGAGTGAAAGCACAGCAGCAAAATGCAAAAGAGGATAGTGTTCCTGAAGCTTTGAGATTTGTGAAATACAAGGAATTTAAGTAAGGAATGTGGGAAACTTTTGGCCATGGACTGCCGAAAGGACAAATAAATGGGTCCAAGAGAAAATCCAGCCTGAACTCCCCCTAGAAGCCAAGATGATTAAATTGAAATTGTCATACTTTGGACATATCATAAGACACAAGTCACTAGAAAAGACAATATAATGCTTGGCAAGGTAGAAGGCAGTAGGAAAAGAGGAAGACCACACAACAGGTGGATTGATTCATTCAAGAAAGCCATGATCATGAGTTTACAAGACCTGAGCAGGGCTGCTGATGACAGGGCAACATGGGGCCAGTACAGAGAGGCCAAAACGGCCAGCCTAGAGGTGGAGTCGGGTTGTGGCAACTGCACGCCAGCCGCCCTGATTCCAAGGAGAACATTCTCACAGAACTCAGCCGTCTAGTGTAAAACAGTTCCAGCTGTTGGCTGCTCATGAATTGAGAAGGGGAGGGAAGGATGGGAAGAGAAGTATTGGCTTCTACTTTAGGTGTGGCCTTATGGATAGAGCTCTCCCTCTCCCGAGACAATTATTTTAACTTAGTAATTTAAAGGGTGGGGAAGGAGATATAAAAGTCAACTGGCATTCAATTCAGTAGGTCACACCACAAACAGTATATTAAAACTCAAAACTACTGTTGCAGGTGGGATTGACATATTCACTCCTACTTCAATCTGGCTTCTAAAAATAACATACATTTGCTGCTTCTCTTTCTCCATGAAGGGGTACATATTGGCAAAAAATGGCAATAGCAACAGAACCAGGTGGCACCTTAAAGACTAAACTGATTTATTGTGGCATAAACTTTTGTGGACAGAGCCTACAAAAGTGTATGCTGCAATAAATCTGTCAGTCTTTAAGAAACTCTCTCTCTCTCTCTTTCTCTCTCTCTCTGTTGCTACATGTGATGTGGCTACTGGTCTGGATACTAGCTAATTATCCCGGCCTTGGGTATTCCCACCCCAGTGTTCTTCTCGTGGCCCCATCTACTGATGGAATAAAGAATATTACTATGGGCCAATGATATCTCTTTGTATCATGTTTTTAAATTTTCAGATTGTGATTTTAATCTTTATTGATTTAATATTGTTTTAAGCGGGGGGGAATGTTTTTGGTTTTATGTATGATTTTACTGTTGTGAGCCGCCCGGATTGGGTTTCCCAAAGGGTGGGATATAAATAAATTTTATTATTTATTATTATCATCCTCAGGCTGCTCACCCAAACAATGGGGAGAGGCATCAGGGCACTCTCTTGGCATTTAGGCACACTGTGCCAAAGGAGCGCAGGAAAACTGCCACCATGGCAGCAAAGGTAGCTTTTTGCCATTCCAAAAAGGAGCAGCATTTGCCAGCTCTTTTTAGAGCAGCAAAGTACAGGATCGGGGCCAAGGTGTGCAGTTGCCGCAGCCCCAATCCATCACCAACAGGGGCGGCACAGAGCCGCTCCTTAGGGGCCGTCTGTAGAGCCTCTTGGACATCTCTCTCATTTATAGTGTCACCATAAATCAAAGATGACTTGACAGCAGTTTAACAACAACAATGAAGAAGAAAGATCTTCTTCAAAGTACACAAGAGGCTGAGACTGTAATTGTGCCCCAGCCTTAACTGCCTTTCAAAATCAAGTTCTCACACTATTTGGCAACAGGTGAACAACGGACATTAAATTTCCAAGTATTAAGTGACACACTTTAGGAACTGGTAATTTCCTGGGGTGCTCATTTCTTCAGCCACTTATTAAATGCAACACACATCTTCAGTGAGCTACCACATTAAATTACAGAGGCATATTCATTAAAAATACTCATAACCACAGCAGGTAATTTACTGGTTAATACATAAACCCTGAGTGATAACAGCCATGGTTAGTAAGAACTTTCTGCTGCTTCTTTACTGCTCAGTGAACCCGTCTAACTATAAAAGCCAACTTCATTTGTTTTAAATTGCTATTTCAGACAAGTTTAAAAGTTTAGAGCCAGTGTGACATAATGGTCTGGGTGTTGGGCAAGGACTCTAGCAAGCCAACATTTAAATCCCCCCTCAGCCTTGGAAAGCCAGTAGTGACCTTGCTTAAGTCACTTCTCTGAGCCTTGAAGGAAGATAATGGTAAGCCTACTCTTAATAAATTCTGCCAGGAAAACAACAAAATACCGCTCCTTTCAGGGGTGGCAAAAGGCCACCCTAAGAGCTGGCACGCAGCTCTCCAGCACCCTTTCTGGTGCAGCATGTTTGAATGCTGCACCAGAAGGGCATCCTGATGCCGTGCGGCATGTGTAACGATGCATAGCATCAGGACAGCATCGGCGCGGGGTTGGGACGGCTGACGTGCAGCTGCCCCACCCCATCTCTGCGTCCAAGCCGGCCCTTTGGGATGGTCTGCAGAGGCCCTTACACACATCAACTCAGACATGCCACTGGGTTCCTCATAAAACGCTCCTAAGAAAGTATTGTTTGAATTGCAGCTTTAGAGTCTTGTATTCTCATAGTTGTAGTCATTTAAAGAAGCAAGAAAAACTTCACTACAACAAGTAAAAGTTAAAATACACAAGAAGATGTCACAAAATAAGAATAAGTCTCCACAAAACAGAGTTCTCCAGAAAGCACACAAACAGTTACGTTTTGTCTACTGTATATCAGGGTAGTTTATCCTCTCAGCAGCCATGCACATTTAAAGGTGTTTTTAGACTAAAATCCAGTAATGTTATTTTACAAGCCAACAACTTGAAAGGGATAAAAGCTTCCCCCTGCTATTCATACCTTTTGTTCAAATTTTAGAAACCAGCATGAGAGACTACTTATGGGAAAATTGCATGTAAGATCATTGCTTGACTAATGGCTGCTGTTTCCCAGCAGGACTCTGTTAAAATATGAACTCTGGGAGCCTGAAGAAGCTGGAGAGAATTCTAACATTTCAAAATAGAGAACTCAAGCTGAGTTCATCCTGGGCCTGGTTTTGATCACAAGGAAGCTTAGGCTGCTCATTTCTAACTGACACATTTGACAGTATCTTAGTAGGCCTTTCTCTGCAAAGTTTTATCATTCAGACCACTTACGGCAATATTGTCTTAATACAGTAGCTATACCAAAGCTATATCCAAACAACATTTTACCACCCTGCTTGAAACCAAACACACTCCCTGGGAAGGGAACATTTTGGAAAGGTTAACTAAAAAGAAATAGTAAAGCATTCATGCCAAATGGCACATTAAGTTTAATACCTTTTCTGGCACTATATAATTGTTTTCTAAAGCATTAAATAGAAAATCTGTCTCATTTTAACAATTATAATTACTTCCAAGTATTACTAGTGTTTTTCCATAGTACCGCCCATGGTCTCCTTTCTGCCTCCCATTTGCTTATAGACTTATGATTTAATATATGCGTCAGTTTATCCATTTCTTTCATATCTTGATATTTTTTTTCTATCCATTCCTCTATTGGTGGGAGGTCATATACTTTCCATTTTTTTAATTATTTATTTATTTGCAATTATAATCCTGGCTGCAGTAACTAAATACAGAATTATCCTTCAATATTTCCTTTCATCATCTACCCTTAAAATTGATTTTATATTCAGTAAATATAGTTCTGGTGAAAAAGCAAATTGTATCTTTAGAATCTTTTGAATTATCATATGTATTTTGAACCAGATTTTTTTTTTTTAATTCTAGGGCAGTTCAGCCACATATAGTACATCAACCTGATTTCCTTTAAACATTTTCAGCATTTTTATTGCCCTTTTTATATATCTTTGTTAACTTAAGTGGGATATAATACCCCCTGTTTGCTATTTTAATGAAATTTTCTTTTAGAGCCTGAGATTATGAAAATTTGCTGGTTTTCTTTCTAGCATTCTCCCATTTTTCCAGATCTATATTGTGCCCCAAGTCTTTGGCCCATTTTATCATAGGGGGGAAGCAGACGGTGCAAAGCGCTGTTTTCGGGGCAAGGAAGGGGAGGGGCAGCCGCATGGTGGGCGCCCCAACCTCTTCCCCAAAACGTCCTCGGAGCAGCCGGCCCTCTGCATGGCCGGAGCTCCAAGGATGACCTCCCGCTGCAGCGTCTGTACACGCTGCAGTGGAAGAGTCGCCGAAGGTGCGCCGGCAGCCTTTTGCGGCGCACCTTTGGCAATTTGTGGAAGGAGCGCTATTTTAGCACTCCTTCCAGGGGCGGCAAAGCTGCGCCGCAGGGCCGAGGTGTCCGGATACCTCGGCCCCGCAGCGCAGCTTCCTGGGGTGGCCCCGTGCCGCCCATCTGCTTCCCCCCATAGACTCTTTTATTTCTTCTGATTCCAAGTTTCTGGTTAGTAAGAATTTATATATTTTCTTGATCTTATTTTTATCTTTCGTCCATATTAATTTGTCAAATTCATTTTCTTTATTTTTGAAGATCTTACTCTTTAAATCGTCCTTGAATTTTCCTCTAATTTGCCAATAATTTATCCACTGCATTTTACAAAATTTCATATCCAGTTCTTCTTTTAGGCCAATATCTATTTTACCCTCTCCTATTCTGACAATTAAATCCTTATAAATCAGCCACTGTAAATTCTTTTCCCATCTGCCAAAAAAAGCTTCCTGGGTAGAGACCCATAGTGGGATCTTATCATAAAATTTTATCACAGTCCAGGTTTTTAGCAATGCTTTCCTGATGATATGGTTGTTGAAGTCTTATTTTTACTTTACCATACCACAGATAAGTGTGCCATCCAAAGCAAATATTATGGCCTTCCAGATTTAAAAGTTTTGAATTATCCAACTTAATCCAATCTTGTAGCCATAATCAAGAATCTTATTGCATAAGCAATTAAACCAGCTTACCTGAGCTAGCTTAAAATTTAAAACAGGTGGCATGCTGATTTTATCACAAGGATTTAGCTGCTGAAATTGCTGCCCGGGTGCAGCCTGGGTCCATTGCAACTCCCAGGGGCACTCCAGTGGCCATTTCCTTAAGCTGGAAAATTCCCGGCTTCGAAAAAAGCCATGTTGCACATCCCTGGAAGCAGCAATGGACCTGGGCTGCACCCAGGCAGCAATTTCAGCAGCTAAACCCTTGTGATAAACAGATAAAATCAGCATGCCACCTGTTTTAAATTTTAAGCCAGCTCAGGTAAGCTGCTTTAACTTGCTTATTCGATAGTCTCTGTGGTCACTGCAGTATAATGTGATTTAAGATCTGGCACTGCACATCCCCCCTCACTTTTGAGTCTATTAGTGTGTCCCATTTTATCCTAGCATTTTTTTTCCTTTCCAAATAATTTTTTTAATTTCTTTATTCCACTCTGTAAAAACATTGTCTCTGAAGATAATTGCTAGGTTAATGAACAAAAAAATTGACTTAGGGGCTAAACAGATGGGCAGGGAAAGGCAGCATGAAACTGCCTTTTCCAAAAGCTGCAGCAACCACACCACTGGCCTCAAGGATGCCCTACTAAAGAGATGGAGAAACCTCACTGGGGGGAGTCAATGTGGTTTTTCTGAAGCCATATTGAAGCCCCTCCAATCACACCGCTGGCCCTGAAGGACATGCAACCACACAGGACAATTTGTGGATGTAGAATTGGGCTAGGCAATTTGTGGGGCTCCAATATTGGTGGTTTTCCTGATTTGCAGGAGGGTCCAGAGCAGTGGCTCAAGTGGTTAAGACATTGACTCTGTTGATTTCAAGATTGGCAAGTTGCCAGTTCAAGGCCTAGGTGCTAGATGATGGGAAGAGCTCCTGTCACTAGTCCCAACTTCTGCCAACCTAGCAGTTCAAAAGCATGCAAATGCAAGTACATAAATAGATACCACTTCAGTGGGAAGGTAACAGCATTCTGTGCAATCATGCTGGCCACATGACCACAGAGTAGTCTCTGACAATGCTGGCTCTACATCTTAGTAATGGAGATGAGCACCACCTCCTATGGTTGGATATGACTTGACAACCTTGTCAAGGGGGAATACCTTTACCTTTATGTTTTACCAGAATGGATCCCCCACAAATTGGAAAGGACGACTGTAGTTTCATTTCACTTCAGTAGAGTCACTAGTTTATTTTTACAGGAAACTAGAGCAAAGAATTGTACCAACAGGAGGTATTGCTGGCATGACATGATGGTCAGCAGTATGAAGAGGATAGCCACCCCAAAAAGTACCCTGAGCTACTGTATGTTTCAAAGTGCTGTAAAAGAAGGAATTTCAGTATTTATCAAGCAAGTTAAACTTTCTGAAACTCCCTTTTCTGCATAATCATTAAAAGCACACAAGCTCTGCCTCCTTTTTTATGTGGGCACCCTGAGTATGAATTTCAGCTTGCCCATCTTAGTGTTGTTTCTGATCTGTTATATTTATTAACTGTGGGGCATGGAATAATGTGTTAAGCACTTCAGGCATTTTAGAAAGAATATAATAAGACTGCAGACCTTGATATGGTTTCTTGCAAATAAGTATTCAGTGCAGCTAGGAATGAAGAGCAGACATCTTCATAGCTGCAAGCAATAGACTTTGGTTGTGGGGAGGGTCTTTGTAGCCTCCTTTCCCATTTGTTCTCAGTTTTCATATGTTCTCTTGTTTCAAAATACCATATCACCAATCTGGTCGAACCCATAAATAAAGCTTCAGCTAGAAAGATGCATTTTGCTATGTTGTTTTACCATCCAGTGATGCTCCTGTTGTCAAATGTCAACAGCAAAACCAGAGTAGCACAAAAATGAGAAAAGTAAGATAAACCTCACCAGAGGAAAGCTGACAACCCAAGGATTATTGTATTGGAATCTACATTAAGCATATTCCTTCATAAATTGTAAAAACTGTAAAAACCAATTTGCTGCACAGAGAAACCTTAAGCATCTGCCAATAGACTCTGGCTGCTAGTGCATTTTCAATCTCTTTAAACCAGTGACAGAACCAGCAGGACACTGGTTGCTATGGAAATGGCTGGAAAGATTCTCATAGATGCTACTTAGGATTCCTTGTAAAAACCTGTATAAAATTAGTTGACATGAAATCCTTTTTGTCAGGATGCAATGAAAGTTGGCAAACAGCTACATGGCATCTGGATCCTGGAATAGAAAGCTGGAAGATTTTTTTCCCCACTTATTTATTTTGTCATTTTCATTTTTACCCCTGACAATTCTTACATAAGATGTCTCATTGCATCTACTGATAGCTTTGTGAACCAGGTTCATGTTGCATTTGTTTTCTAGCTTGTGTGTGTTGCTGCTGTTTTCAAGCACAGCATGTAGCCCTTTTACCTTCCAAAAATAATTTTACATCTTCAATATGTGACCCAGGAAATGCAAGCATTCAAGCATGTGTTTCAGATGTTTTGGATTTTGATTTCCAGAATTCCTGACTCTTTGTCAAGCTAGTAGGGCTTCTGGAAGTTGAAATCCAAAACACCTGGAGAACCAAAGTTTGGGAATCACTGTGCAGCTAGAGAGTACAGCTGTGTTACTGGTGGTATCTATGTCAGTAAATCCACTCCAAGCTTTCATCTAAACGTTTTAGGCACTATTCTAGGTACTGAACACTACTTCCAAAGCCTGTTCAACCTCTTAGATATCTCTTTAATGGCTATACTAACACCCAAAGAAGACTCTCCATCAAACTGACAGAAGTCATCACATGTCACTAATGTGATTAATATTCTGGATATAATAATGAAGAGGTTCAGATTCAGAAGACAATTTGACACAAAGACCTGAATCCTGTAACTAATTCCAATTAAGAGTTGATACAAAACATCATATGTTCAATGGTGAGTCAAAATGTGTAAATGCTACTGATTCAATGGGTCTATGCAGGGTATCGTAAAGTAATACCATATTTTCCGGCATATAAGACAACTTTTAAACCCAGGATAATCTGGTTAAAGTCGGGGGTTGTCTTATACGCCGGGTATAAAGACAAGGAGGAGGACAGAGGCGAGAGGAGGGAAGAAGCCAGGCAAGGAGGACAGGGACAACGAGGACGGGGGTGGTGAGCCAGGAAGAAGGCAGGAGAAAGGAGGGAGAAGCCAGGCAAGAGCACGTGGAGGACAAGGAGGACGGGGGTGGCGAGGCAGGAAGAAGCCAGGAGAGAGGAGGAGGAAAGGGGTGGTGAGGCAGGAGGAGGAAGAGAACCCTAAGGCAATCCTCTCCTGGGTTTTCTTTGCAAGACTGGTTCAGAGGAGGTTTGCCATTGCCTTCCCCTGAGGCTGGGAGTGTGTGACTTGTCCAAGTTCACCCAGTGGGTTTCATGGCAGAGTGGGAAATCAAACCCAGGTCTCCAAAGTGGTAGTCCAACACTCAACCACTACACCATGCTGGCTCCTATTCCCATGTACTACCTATGAAACAACTGCAGACTTTTTTGTTGTTCCTATGTGTCTTCAAGTCCTTTCTGTCTTATGGCGACCCTAAGGCAACCTTATCATGGGGTTTTCTTGACATGTTTCTTCAAATGGGGGTTGCCATTACCATCCTCTGAGGCTGAGAATGTGTGACATGCCCAGGGTCACTTACTTGGCTGCAAATTGTACATGCCCCAGAATGCATCACCTAGTATATTGGCAGTCCTTCCCCCCAACACTTTCTCATTTCCCCCCCAACCATCTCATAGCTGGGAGATGGAAATAATTTTTAAAGCAGCATTTAAATCTGGACTATTTTTTAAAAAGTAAGGTCCAAAACACACTGCAGAAATAAATGCTAGGGAACATGGGAGCTGTAGTTTGTTGTGTTTATAAGTGACAGTTTTCCTGCTAAGTACCTGCATGTCATAAGCATTTGAATTAAAATTACCATACTGATATCAAATCTGATGTTTTTTTAAATTTTTGTTTGGTGTGCATTGGAAGAGTCTTACACGATGAGTATATCCCAAACGCTATATTTTAACTGGAAAAGTTGGGGGTCGTCTTATACACCCAGTCATCTTATACGCTGGTAATACGAGAATTATCACCTGGAAGTTATGGTATATTGATGAAATTTTGTCAGTATCATCATTGGTCCCTAAGTGCATGATGTTGAGAAAATCAGCCCATTGTGTCCTTTATTTTCGTTACAAGCTGTGCCAGAAGTGACTAAAGTGTAAGATGGAGAAGTACAAGAAGGTATCATAAAGTAATAATTATCACCTGGAAGTTATTATGGCATATTGATCAAATTTTGTCAGTTTCATCATCACCAAGTGACTTTTTATTTTCCCAAAAATGAAAAATCCATTGTGGGGTCGCCGATTTGACAATACAGATGAAGTTATTCATTATAAGTAAAAGAGTGGTTTAAGGCGCAATCTGCAGACTTTTATAATAACGGTATTAGAAGGTCAAAAAAACACTGGGGAAAATGTGTAAATATGGATGGTGACTATGTAGAGATAAGTTAACAACTGCAAATCAAAACAAACTTTCTGTCAAAAAAAATTTAAGGTGATAATTAAAATTTTACGATACTCCCTCATATTCTAACTACTAACTAGGTTCAGCCAAAGTTTTGAACCTGTTCCAGGAAGAAGGAACATTTGCCAATCTTCACATCCTGATGGGGCCTGTTTTAGACCACTAACAACTTGATCCTCAATATGGTATGGGTTTATAGATTTTTTTTAATTGAAGGGATCAAATATTCACTTCTGGGCTTTTTAAAAAATAAATACCACAATTGCATATTTTGGGGGGGGGGAAATTTGCAGGAGAACTGTGCCAACAGGAAGGTTCCAGAACACAATTATTTCCTTTCTTTTCTTTTTCCTTTCCTTTCTTTCCTCCTTTCTTTCTTTCTTTCTTTTGGTACAAAAATATTTGGGAGAAGCAATTAGAAGCGTCTGGAAGCTATAAAAAAGGGTAGGTACTCAAATTTACTCCTTTATGAATTCTACAAAGCAACAGCCCCCCAAAAAAACAAAGCAAAAAATTAACTCTTGTTGGAACAGTTCCATTGGTTGCTTGCTTACTTTAGGAAACAAGTCAATGAGCTGGTTGTAACCTAGAAAGCCCTATACAACTCAAGTCCAAGTTATCTGAAGTTCTGTAATCATCGTCATCATCATCATCATCTATTTAGATCCTGCTTTTCCCCAAAACTGGGACTCAATATGTCTCACAATTTAACAATGCAAATTAAAAACATAAAAAAGTGAACATTAAAATAGAAATAAATTATTCACAGTATTACAACAATTCAAACAACAATTCAGGTTAAAAGAATAAAATGTCATTTAATCCGATAAAAAACTATTAAAAACAGTTCACTTAAAACAGTACAACAGCCCTCAGCCCATTCTTTTAAAGCTTTCTTTTTTCAGCTTTCTGTATTTTCCCTAAAAGAGTCAACCCTCTGAAGAAATCTCACCAAGAAAACCCCATCATAGGATCACCTTAGGATTGCCATAATTCAGAAACAGCATAATTCAGAAACAACTTGAAGGAACACAACAACAAATTTTTGTACAATGTAAATTTTTAGCTGCATCTGTATATTTCAACTTCTGTAAACCACTCTGAGTCCCAAAATAGGGGAACAAAATAGTAGTATATAAAGAAAAAGGAGGAGTGGGCCTTCCGTTCTATACTCACCAGAAAGCAAATTCCTTAAAACAATGGAATTTGCCATTGGGTATACATTTAAGAAGTGATGTATACAAAGCCTTATATTTGTAGGGAAAGCTGAAATGTTTGGCAATAAGCAAGACTAAATCCAAGATAATCCAGGAAGATTTTTATCATGAAAACAGACCATCTTTTTAAGGGCACTCTAACCTATACAGAACTGAAAACATTTTTTGTAGAGAAGTTGTTAGGATCTGGGGACCTTGGGGGAAAATGTTCCCTCCAGACTGCCCTATGTTTGTAAATTGGGTTGAAGTTGCAAAGAGAAGGTCATTTTTCATATAAATCACTTCTTTTACAATGGCCACCAGATTTACCAGAAACCTTAAGAATTATGCCCATGTGTCTGTTATGTCTGTTAGTCACTGGGTTTCATTCATTCAAACTGTCTTTTGCAAACACTTTGGGCACTAAGAAAAGGAGCACAGAAGCAGTGCTAAGAAATTACAAGTAATGATGCTATGTATAATTTTTGCAGGTAACAGGGAGGAACTAATGCCATTCCTTTTGTTATTTAATATGATAAGTGACAAAGCCATCACCATTTTTGTGCAATTAGTAAGGTTTTATTCACTGCATTACTTATTGCTGGCAAGGCAAGAGCTGCCACTTAACTGTACAAGGTGACTGTATTTTTTCACACAGCAGCACAAGATGTGGTCTTTTGCTTCCAAACTCAACTGTATTTCAGAGCAACTCCTTCCAAACCACTTCTAGAAGTGCAGCTGAGAAGATCAGCACACACAGCAGTTTTTCCAGTGTCTAGGATCCATTTTGTTTCCACTTTAGAACCCTACAAAGGAGAAGTGATCTGCGTCCAAGACTGAGAAGGGAGCAGGTCATCATCACTTAGTTTGTTGCTGTGTGCCTTCAAGTCATTTCTAACTTATGGTGACTAACGCAAACCTACCACAGGGATTTCTTTGCAAGATTTGCTCAGAGAGAATTTGCCATTGCCTTCCTCTGAGGCTGAGAGTGTGTGACTTGTCCAAGGTCACCCAGTGGGTTTCCATGGCTGAATGGGGATTTGAACCTTGATGGCCTTGGAGTATTATTAGTATTCATGGCCATTGGCTGTTCTGGCAAGGATTGCTAGGAGGTGATATCCAATAACATCTGAAGGACTGCATGATTCACATCCCTCTTTTAAGGTTTATAATTATATTGCAAAAGATACCCATCCTTGTCAGAATTACAATGTAATATATCACACGGAGTTTATCACACAGGGGAAATCCCATGCGGAAACAGGGCTTAAATTAAACAAAACCCGCAAAAGAGGGTGTTTTTTCAGATGACTTTGCTGTTAAAAGGAGGTTAATCCAAACGGAAATTAGACAAAAACTGCCTCTTTTTACTTTCGGAAGATCCCGTATTAACCTCCTTTTAACAGCGCTTTTACTTTTCACACAGGGCAGAACGGGAGAAATCCCATTCATTAAAAGCTTCTGCTTTTGCGTTTTGTTTTGTTTTTTTACTTTAAACAGCGATTTTGCACGGGGCTTCCGGTGTGATAAACTCCTTAATTACTGAGGGAAAGAATTCATTACAAGCAACCTATTACTACAAGTAAAATTATCTGTAACAATAATTACACTTTATTTGTAACTTGTTACTTCCTATTCCAAACTCTGTTTAAAAGTACACTTTGAACAGACACATAAATATAAGCCATGTCATAAAAAGATTATGCCTAGGCTTTTAAATAAATGACAATTCATTTCATGAACCACTCTAAAATCTCTACCTAATGATATATACCTATTTATCCTAGTGACATTGCACTACTAGCTTTTTTCCTTGTCTCTAGAAAGAATCCTATGGACATACAATGTAACCAACATTTTTATAGCCTAGGAAATATTATGTATTCCCCCATCAGTAAAAATGTCCTTACCCAATTATGACTTCAACTGAAATAATTTTACCCTCAGGGGAATAGACTGACATTTTAAATTAAAAATATTCCCACTAACAAGCCCATAAATCCATCCAATTAACCATTATTCCCTAGGTTAAGAGTTTTTATATTTAATTTGGCAACCCTTATCTTGCAGGGCTAGATTGATGTTTTTGGAATCACATTCTCTCATTTTTTATAGCAAGAGCATGAGTTTCATTCATTAAGTGATCCTTATGCACTTCAAGTAGGCTTTGGTTTCAGAGTCAGCCACTGTGCAAAGCAGATGAAGAGATCAGTATTGCTAATCCCATGGTCCATGCCTCAGTGACTAAAGAAGCCTGCCAGTTTTCCAAGTTCTGACTAGTCTAAAAAATGAACTACCTAATGAGGCTTTTAAATGCCTGGGTCTTAACCTGATGACTTTACAAAGCATTTCACATGATCTTTCAAAATGAGAACCAAATAATTTGCACATGCTGGTTTTGAATGATATCCATAAGCCTCCTGCTATGCTTTCCCCAGTGGCTTTCTCTTGGCAGAAGGCCCAGGCCAGCAAAACATAATTATTTGGGACAAGCTTACTTGGACAAAACTCTCCATGTAACCAACCAATGAGAACAGTAGTGAAGTGTGAGGTTTTTGAAGGATAAACCCAGGAGCAGGAATGACAGATTTTAGACTGGCTTGAGGGAAGGGGAAGGAACTATTACAGCCCAGAAAATAACACAGGGTTCAGTCATTTGTATCACTAAGTAGAATCAGGAGAGACCTTAGTCTGAGATTCTGGAAAGTTGCTGCCAATTGGTATAGACCAGGAATGGGAAACTGTAGGAGTCTAGGGAATTGCATATCCTTCAACGTTTCACAGATGAAAATCAGGACACATTGGCCAAGCAACAATAGTTTGTCACCAAGCAGCCTTCTGTGGCTCAGAGCATGGGAGAAAATGGGTGCTCTAGATGTTAAAAAAAAAAAACTCCAAAAATTGCAAAAGATGCAACTAGGAGAGGCTGCAGCAGTTTGCTTTTGCCTGAGCCTTCTGGGAAGGGAAAGATTCTATCCCCCTCTCTCCTTTTCCCTCTGCTGAGTTAACTATGTGCAAACTTCTTTGAACTGTCTGAACTCTGTTGGCAGCAACTGAAGTAATCTGAAGACAAAGAGTGAAAATGGGAAAAGAGAAACTGGAATACTTTAAAGGAGGCTGAAAAAGTGGGACAACACAAAAATGCAAAAGTAAACTGCTGCAGCCCCTCCTAGCTTGTGTGTTCTTCCACATTAATAACTTTTGCCATCTTGAACACACTCAGATGTTGCTTGGCTACATTTCTCCTGATTTTCATCTGTGAAATGATGGAGGGTATGCAGGATATTTTACTAAACAGTACTGGTCTTAGAGGAAATGTCTTGTGTGATTCAGCCCTGCTTTTAGGCAGAGTAAAGGCATGCCTTGAACAGCAGACTTTAGGTCTTATAAAGCAGTCAAAAATGATTTAATTTTTATTGTTCTATTTATTTCATTTTATTTTTACTGCCGGGGGTGAGAGAGGTGTTTATGGGATCATCTGCCTCAAGTGCTATCCTCCCTCAGAGCTTGGATATGTTACTTTTTTGGAATATATCTTCCACAATCCTCCCACTAGCATGACCATATTCTCCCATGCTCTGAGTGACAGAGCACTGCTAGAGCCCAGTAACAGAGAAAGGGATCAGAAAACACCCATCCAAAAACATTTCACACAGGGTCTCTTCAGGCAGGCCCTGAACTCTGCCCTCCAACTGATTATTTTCCCTGCTTAAGTCAGAAAACATGTGGGGTCACAAGACATTTTGCTGCTTCAGGCACATAATTTTGCTGCCTGAGGCACACACAGAGACCAATTAAAGTCAATATATAGAGTACCTAATACCAGTCTTATTTCAACACCTAAGGCAAAAAAAATCCTGCAAGCATCCCTTTGCCTTCCGAGCAGGGGAAAAAATACAACAATTATGGGAATTGTAGTTTTTCAAAAGTAGCTTTCAAAAGCTCTGGTCTGTCTGCAATATTTTGTGTCCTCAGTCACATAAAACAAGTCCTCAGATTCATGTAAATACATTCATCCTCCTCTAGAGCAAATATCTTTTTCTCAAAGGATGTACCCATCAGTGTTCTGCTTTTGTCACAAAAGGAGCGCCACAGATGGCATTATCAAGATGATTGTTCCTCATCTTTTTCAGCACTCTTTGGTGCTTATTTCTACATTAGTGCCCATGGTAACATCCAGGGAGAAAGCAACAGGGCTTGACATTCGCTTGCAAACCTCTCCAGATATAAAGTCCTCCTAGCATGAAGAGTTATTTGTTCCATAAATTATACATAATGGCATATTCCATAAAAACAAAATTCCATTGTTTTTCATTTTGTATGAACTAAGGAGGAAATGTAGAAAGAATGTCACCCATGAGCAGATCTGTGGCATTTGTGCATCTTGCCAGAAGAAATCCACCTTACATATGCTAAGAGAATGGGAAAACCTATGTCAGAAAAGATAACCCAAAAAAAAGAAAGTGTTCTTATTTAGCATTTCAATAACAAGTTTTAGCATGCAAAGTTTCTTGCAGCAGATATCCAATATATCCTCACAATCACCTTGAAAGATAGTCATTGATAACCTCATTTTACAGATGAGAGCTCAAGATAGACAAACTAATTTTAAACATGTTCTGGTAATCACAAGTGCCACAGGGTTCCTACTAAGAATTACATTACAAAACACGTCCTTTTATGTTGTTGTTGTCGTTGTTGTTGGCCATGAAGTTGACTTCAACATAAGGTAACACTATGAATGAGAGACCTCCACGATCTCCAGCCATAACTGCCCTGCTCAGGTCTTGCAGATTCAGCTAAGGTCTTCCAAAGAGTTTTATGGCTGAACAGAAATTGCAAGTGATTTCCCACAATTTCCCCAGCACTAGGTCCATTAAATTTTAGTAGTTAAACTATGAGCATGACAAAGCAAAAGTGTAGCTACACTAAATGTATGATGAGAGTAACTAAAATATGAGCCCAAACCTTCCACCTGGTAAAAAAAAAAAAAAATGAAGATGCCCATAAACAATAGAATGCATATTGCCTGTAAATCAGTGTGGGCAAAATGCAGTGTTGTTGGATTACAATTTCCATCCAAAAATTGTGGATAACTGGACTGACTATTCCCAATTGAGTACAAGTAAAATAAATTAGGATTTCACAAAGAACAAGTGCATTGGGTCCTGCTGCAGAGGCATTTTTCCACTAGAAAATGTAAAAACAAATCGCTAATGGAATAGATAACAAGCTTGAGTGATTCTGCCCAGTAATGTCAGAAACATAGGCAAAAAGCAAAAACGGAGCATTGCTATAGGAGTTAGTACCACTGTGCTTTCCTGCAAAATTCTCAGTGTATAGACTGTGAATTCTGTGAAACTATGAACCATGAAATGCAGAAGTTAAATTACACAGGGTAGATATCACGTGGTCATATATAACATAATCATTATAATATATAATATAAAATGTAACCATTGCTGTTCAACAACATCTGAAAGTCACCCATAAATTAAATACATTACTAGAAAGATTCTGCTTTTGAGGGAAAGCAACATTATGCCAAAAACATGGCACAAAAGTCACAGAAAAGGGCTTTTGAAGTATCTGAAGTGAAATTAATGTCTCCCCTCTATATATAATGAAGATATAGCATATGCTTCATAGAAAGGATATTTGATGATGAGAACCTATATTGACAGTGTGCTATAAAAAGATGCACAGCAAAAGTCTGTGCAACCTTGAGTAGATATAGATGAAGAAATAACTATTTGTGTCTTCCATCCCTTCACCAAGAGGGACCATGGCTCAAAAACAAAGCATTTGTTTTGCATATAGAAAGCCTGATAGCATTTCCCACCATCTCCAGGTAAGAGAGGGGACACTCTCAGCCTGAAATACAGGATAGGCATCACAAGGAGGTGTTTGACAATACTGTGCTAGATAATAATAATAATAATAATAATAATAATAATAATAATAATAAATTTTATTTATATTCCACCCCTCTGTCAGACAATCAAGGTGGCTAGTGGTCTAAGTAGCTTCCTAGTTACCCCAGGGAGGTACTGAGCACTGTGGAACTTGCATCAAGGTAGACATGCAGCCTTAATACCCTAAAGACACCATATCCGCTCTGAACCTGGAAGCTAAGCATGGTCAGCCCTGGTTAGTACTTGCATGGGAGCACCAACAAATACCAGGTGCTGTAAGCCATACTTCAGAGGCAGGAACTAGCACCTCTGAATATTCCTTGCATAAGAAAGCCCTATGAAATGCATAAGTCAACAAGCTACATGAAGGCACGTGCACACACACTGGAGGAACCATTTCAAGGCACTATCCTTCTTAACAGCAAATATGAATTTGGCTTGCAATTTTTTAAAAAAAATTAAAGGTGCATTCCTGTAAACTGGGTTGATTCTTAACGTTATTCCATAAAATCCTGCTGTTTGATTTAGGTCTGCTTTTACAAATGATCCGATATTCCCTCAGGAAAACTTTTCCAGTACCCAGAGCATTCTTTTGACACCCAATGAGGTTAATAGCATGGTAGAAAATTACCTTTCCTAATCCAATTACCACGAAGGACTTAATTATCAATTCACAGCAGAATATACTCTGTTTCACCTGTTTCTCTCTCTCTCTCTCTCTCTCTCTCTCTCTCTCTCTTTTGGCATTCTTGGATCTATCCCTGCCCCTAGAGTTTCAGGAAGCAGGGTAGTGACAAGCACTGTTCACTGAGCTCTAGATAAACTGAGCATAGGAGGACAAAGAGGACCATCGGAGAGGCAAGGGACTGGGGCTAATCATCAACTGAACCCAGACTCTGCTCCCTCAGCTGAGCCGGAGAACAGAGTGTCACTGGAGGACCAGGTAGGCAAGTAGAGGAAGGAAGAAGATGACCAACCATCTCTGCCCTCTCTCAACCATGGAGAAAGAAGTGAATGAACTAAAGGAGGGAGGATAAACGGGAAGGGAAGGAGGGAAACCCAGGGAGGCATAAGGGGATTGGTAGGAAAGCAAACAAACAATGACGCAAGGAATAATATAGGGAGACAAACAGCTACTGCACAGCAGCAGTAGTGGTGGGTGTCACTGACAAGAGCGAATTGTGACACCCACGCTAACATTGGTTGGCACTGCACACAAGGAGGTATAGGTGGCCCTCCTTGTGTAACCCCATCACCTCGTAAACCCTACAATGAGACACCCCAAGTGAGACACAGGTAGGATCAGAGCATTGACAGAAAGAGAAGGAGGGAGAGATAAAGAGAGATATCACATTTGCAAGATTAGCCAAGGGCATAAGAAAGATGACAAGATAAATAGCAGACACAATTAGGAAGGCAAATGGCCTCCAAAGCAACATTACACATAAAATAGGGGCATGGAATGTGAGATGCATGAGCCAAGGGAAGCTAGACAAAGTAAAAATGGAAATGAAACACATGAACATAGCAGTACTGGGGGTGAGTGAGTTAAAATGGGCAGGGATGGGCCACTTTGAATCAGACAACTACACAGTGCTCTACTCAGGGAATGAAAAGACAAGACGAAATGGAGTGGCTTTCATACTAAGAAAAGATGTGGCAAAAGCAGTCAATGGATACAATGCAAAATCAGACCAAATCATTTCAGTAAGGCTCCATGGTAAGCCTATAAATATCACCATAATTCAAGTATGTGCACCAATCACAGAGGCAGAACAGGAAGAAATTGATAGATTCTAGGAAGGAGTACAGGAATAAATTGACAGCACACCAGCACAGGTTGTCAAGCTGATCATTGGAGATTGGAATGCAAAAGTTGGAAAAAAGGAATAATCAAAAGCAGTGGGCAGATTTGGATTAGGCAAAAACATTGAAGCAGGTGAGCGTCTGATAGATTTTTGTGAAACCAATAACATATTCATTGCAAACACATTCTTCATACAACAAGAAAGAATACTATATACATGGGCATTAGCAGATGTTCAACACAAAAATCAAATAGATTATATAATTCGTATGAATTTTAATTCTTGTAAGCCACCATGATTGCTCAACAGAGGGGCGGAGTAAAAATAATTATTATTATTATTATTATTATTATTATTGGAAGAAAAAGATGGCAGAACTCTATTATGGTGGTCAAGATTAGACCAGGAGCTGACTGTGGCACAGATCACAAATTACTCATATCAAAAATAAATGTAAGACTCAAAAAGAAAACAAAATCAGTGATTATACCAAAATATGATATAAATAATATCTCAACAAAATTTACTGACAACATAAGAAACAGGTTCACATTACTAAGCATAATAGACCAAGTACCAGAGGAACTATGGTCTGAAGCCAGGGACATAATAAAAGAAGAATTCAGATAGACCCTTTCAATAAACAAAAAGAAAGAGAAAAAAACATGGATGACAATAATAATAATAATAATAATAATTTATTTATTTATAGCCCGTCCCTCTGCACAACAATCAGGGCGGGTTACAACATTAAAAACAGACAAAGTTAAAAGCATCCCCTCATGCCCCCAATCCCGCCCTCCCAACCCCTTAAAACAAGATTAAACTAGAAAAGGATTAAAATGCCATAAGCAGTAAAATGCCAGTAAAAACACTACAAGCAATAAAGAAAAGATGAAAAACAAAAGGGAGATAGGAGCAAACTAAGAATTATGAATGCAATAGTACAACGGCTTGTGCAGAAAGATAAAGAAAATTACTACAACAACCAATGCAGAGAAATAAAAGACAACAACAAAAAGGTAAGAATAAGAGATCTATTTCACAAGATCTGGGAAATCAAAGAAAAAATCAAACTAAGGACTGGGACGATCTATGACAATAAAAAGAACATAATTCAAGACCAAGAAGGAATAAAAAGACATTGGATGCAATAAACAGAAGAATTATACAAAAGAGATGACAAAATGAAGGACACATGGAATGAAGAGCCATATGAAGATGAATCCCAAATTCTAAAAAGTGAGGTGGCAACTGCACTAAGAGAAATATAGAATCATAGCACTGATCTCCCATGCAAGCAAAATCATTCTGGAAGAAATGATTTCTTCAAAATTCTGCAACATTGACTCCAACCATACATGGAGAGAGAAATCCCAGAGGTCCAAGCTGGGTTCAGGAAAAGAAGGGCCTAAGCAGACTGGCGGCATGGGGCCGCCGTGGGAAGGTGCGCCGCGGGACCGAGGCATCCCCACACCTCAATCCTGCGGCGCACCTTCATTGTCCCTGAAAGGAGCGCTAAAATAGCACTCCTTTCACAAGTCAGTGAAAGTGCGCCACAAAAGCTTGCGGCGCACTTTCGCTGACTTTTCCACTGCAGCGTGTCCAGACGCTGCGGCAGGAGGTTGCCCTCGGAGCACCGGCCGTGCGGAGGGCCGGCGGCTCCGAGGGCAACCTCGGGAGAAGGAAGGGGCGCCGAGCGTGCGGCTGCCCCTCCTCTTCCCTGCCTCCAGGACGGCTTTTTAAGCCATCTGCTGAGGCCCAAAGAGGCATGAGGGACCACATTGTAAATATACAATGGATAATGGAGCGCACCAGGGAATTCCAAAAGAAAATCAGCATGTGCTTTATAGACTACAGCAAAGCCTTTCACTGCATAGATCATGAAAGGCTATGGAATGCCTTAAAGGCATGGAAGTGCCAACACATCTGATAGTCCTGATGAGGAATCTGTACTCAGGACAAAGGGCTACTGTCAGAACAAAACATGGAGAAACACAATGGTTCTCCATTGGCAAAGGGGTCAGACAAGGCTACATTCTTTCACCCTATCTGTTCAACTTGTACGCAGAACTTATTATAAGAAAAGCAGACTTGGGCACAGAAGAAGGAGTGAAAATAGGAGAACTGAATATCAACAATCTAAGATATGCAGATGACACCATAATACTATCAGAAAACCTCACAGACCTGGAACACCTACTAAGGATGGTCAAAGAAGAAAGTGCTAAGGCAGGCTTAATATTGAACATAAAACAAACAAAAATAATGACCACAGAGAATCTACACATTCCTAGACAATGAAGAAATAGAAATAGTAAAAGAATTCCCATAACTGATAGGATGATAGGAGAAAAATCAACGCATTTGAGATGTCGTGATGGAGAAGAGTGCTGAGGATCCCATGGACTGCCAAAAAGAGAAACAAATGGGTCTTAGAGCAGATCAAGCCAGAAACCTCCCTGGAAGCCAAGATGACCAAACTGAGACTGTCATACTTTGGGCACATCATGAGAAGAGAGGACTCTTTGGAAAAGACAATAATGCTGGAAAAGACAGGGACTGTGAGGGCTAAAGTTCAGAAGGGAGGGACTTAGGCCTTTGCAGACTGCCAGAAATAGTGCACATTAAATTGAGGCACTGCCCTGGCTCAGTGCTAGGGAGTCATGGGAACTGTAATTTATTGTGGCACCAGAGCTCTCTGACAGAGAAGGCTCAATGTCCCAGAAAAAAATACAATTCCCATGACTCCCTAGCACTGAGCCAGGGCATTGCCTCAATTTAATGTGCACTATTTCTGGCAGTCTGCGATTCTGGGATTTAGGGGCCATATAGATGACCATTCAAAAATTAGGTCAGTGGGTCTCATCAAGCTGATATTAATCAATAGGATTCAGGCCTGCATCAGTTGTTTTATACCATTTTCTAGGTCCTTGTCTGATATTACTTTTGTTAAAATTCTTACTGGTTATAACTTCATGTTTTTCCTACAAAGAGGTTAAATTTTGTTATTGGTATTTGCCAACAAGTCAGCTCAACTACCAGAAACCCTATGAGTAAGAGACCTCCATGAGCCCCCATCATCAATAGCCCTACACAGGTCTTGCAAACTTGTTCCTCTTAAAAATAATTGACCACTAGTAAATTCTGAAACCCCCAGAAGACATCAGTGATCATTATTGTTGCATTTTCATTTTCACTAAGATAATTGCATCCAGAATTCTTTAAAATTAGATGGGCAGCAATAGAGGTGGCAAGGGGCCACCTGCCAATTTTTTAACCTATTTCAGACACCAAAAATTGGGCAGGAGGGGGGAGGATATGGCCTTAAAATTAGAAGCCTCATTTCCTGGGGCTTCTGGGAAAACAATTCCCCAGTCGGGGACCTAGGGAAAAAACATTTGCAGTGAAAGGGGCTCGGAGGGTCTGAGTGCTGTTGGGCAATGTGAGAGAGAGCAGATCTCTCTAGCAGACTAATCATTTAGCAAAGCAAAAATTGAACAACAACCAATCCCATGTCCACTCATATATGCACAGTCTAGCAGAGAAAAAGAAATGACTTTAGCTTTCTTTACAGACCATATAAAATAGCTTTACTTCCAAATTATTTGTGTATAGTCAAATATGAGAGCAGGTGTAGCACAGTGGTTTGAGTGTTGGGCTTCAACCCTCAAGACCAAGGTTTGAATCTCTACCCAGCCATGAAACCCACTGAGTGATCTTGGTCAAGTCACATGCTCCACCCTCAGAGGAAGGCAATGAGAAACCCCACTGAGCAATTCTTGCCTAGAAAACCTCATGATAGGGTCTGATGACCTTAAGGTTGCCATAAGTCAGAAATGACTTGAAGGCACACAACAAATACATGGTCTAATGGAAGAAAAAAAGAGAAAAAGAAAATGGACGCAGGTTGGACTAATGCAGGAAAAGGAAGCAAGCAAAAGGTCAACAAATATGCAAACTAGCAATTAGTATAGGCTTGTGAATGTTGCAAATGCTAACAGGTCCTGCACTGTGGGCCTTTGTGAGCTACCTGTGGACCCACATGATTCCTATATTGCATTTTTAAACAAACATACTATTACAAGCCAGCCACCAGCACTGAGTACAAAACATGTGTACATACCTACAGAGGCCACATACACTATAATATAATTATATAAGTAACTAAAAACATTTAGTGTTACACTCCACAAAAGGAACAATGTTATCCCTCATTTGGCTAAAATACAATGCCTTAATTATTGCAAAGGGGTGTGTGTATTAGAACAAGAAACTAGTTAATTTTAGCTGATTGTTTCCAAACAAACATCAATAATAATAATAATAATAATAATAATAATAATAATTTGATACCCCGCCCCTCTGTGCGCAATCGGGGCAGCTTACATCATAAAATCGTCAAACATTAATTAAGAACAATTTCCTCCCCCTCCCCCCCTTAAAAAATTATTAAACCTAATACAATTTAAAAACACAAAATGAGGAGGTAGATTCCTCCATTAAAAGAACAGACAATACATAAGAAAAAGTGCAGGCGGTTGTATAAATGCTGGCTCATGGAGGAACCCAAACACAGAAGAGGGGAGGATCTCGGCGAAAGAAATTCTGGGGCAAGCTGGTAAATTAATCCAGGAAAGCCTGCCGGAAGAGATCCATCTTGACAGCTTTCTTGAAGCTGTCAAGTGATGACAATTGGCGGATCTCCTCCAGCAGGCCATTCCACAGTTTGGGGGCAACTACAGAAAAAGCCCTCTGGGAGGTCGTTACCAGCCTCGTTTTTTGAGGCTGCAACAGGTTCCTCCCAGAGGACCGGAGAGCGCGGGGAGGATTATACGGGAGGAGGCGGTCCTTAAGATAGCCTGGACCCAAGCCATTTAGGGCTTTAAATGTAATTACCAACACCTTGTACTGGGTTCGGAAACTAATAGGCAGCCAGTGGAGGGACCTCAATACCAGGGTAATATGGTCCCCCCTAGATGTTCCAGATACTAATCTGGCCGCCATATTTTGAACCAATTGCAGTTTCCGAATCAAGCACAAGGGTAGCCCCATGTAGAGCGCATTACAGAAGTTGAGGCGTGAGGTTACCAACGCGTGCACAACAGTCTCAAGATCTCCTACTTCCAGAAAAGGGTGCAGCTGGCGTATCAGCCGAAGCTGATAACAGGCGCTCCTGACCGTCGCATTAACCTGATTTATCATCAGAAGCGACGGATCAAGGAGCACCCCCAGACTGCGAACACAGTCACTGGAGGAGAGTGTGACCCCATCCAGGACTGGAGGTTGCAACCCAATTCTTGATTTCTGGGCCCATACTGTGAGTACCTCCGTCTTGTCTGGATTCAATTTCAATCTGTTTTTCCTCATCCAGCCCATTACCGCCTGAAGACATTCATTGAGAGAAGAGATGCCATTGGAATTCGAGGCCGACGAACGAGAACAGAGAAATAGATTTGGGTGTCATCAGCGTACTGATAACACCCAGCACCATAACTCCGTATTATCTCACCCAGCGGCTTCATATAGATGTTAAACAACATCGGGGACAAATAATCTGGATCCACCCCATGTAATCTGAGAGTAATTTCTACGTAAAATGGCAGGTCCCAGACTGAGACATGTCTAGAAGGGTTTGTGCCTTACGTGAATGGTATGATCCATCCGATGCAAGAAGATTAGTCCTAATATTAAGGAAAGGTTTTTAATTATTTATGACTTGTACTACATTTAATTCATTATTAAAATAAATAAAATGTATTTCAGCTGCCAGACCAGTCATTAAGAATAATCTCTGACTCAAATTAAACTTTGTGTAGCCTCTTCCACATAATAATAATAATAATAATAATAATAATAATAATTTGTACCCCACCCCTCTGAGAACAATCAGGGCGGCTAACAATGTTAAAATACAGAGATACAATTATACACCCCAATACCCACCCACCCCTTTAAAAAGTATTAAATCAATGGTACATTCAAAAGTCATAATTAAACATAATAATAAAACCAGAATAACATGGGAAGTTACACAACTAGTAAGAAGGAGTTGGCGACATTCATGATAGGAGGGATGAGACTGAAGGGAATTTCCTGAGGCTGGGACAACTATTCTGGAAAGGCCTGCTGGAAGAGATCCGTCTTAACAGCCTTCTTGAAGCTGTCTAGAGATGTAACCACACGAATCTCATCCGGCAGGCCGTTCCATAATCTGGGGGTGACCACGGAGAATGCCCTCTGGGAGGTAGCAGAGAGCCTTGATTTTTGTGGCTGAAGCAAATTCCTCCCAGAGGACCGGAGCACGCGGGGAGGATTGTATGGGAGAAGGCAGTCCCAGAGATAGCTTGGACACAAGTGATTTAGCGCTTTAAAGGTAATAACCAACACCTTATACTGGGCCCGGAAACTAATAGGCAGCCAGTGGAGGGACCTTAAAACTGGAGTTATATGGTCCCTCCTAGATGTTCCACAGCTACTCTGCCCCCCCCTGCCCACTTCCTCTCACCTGTTCCATGACAGCATACCCGACTGGGAGGGCTTGCGTCCAGGTGATGGCGCTATCCTCTCCCAACCAGGTCTCTTTAAAGCAAGCCAGGTCGGCATCCTTATCTAGAAGAAGATCATGAATGATATGAGTTTTATTTTTCACCGACCTGGTATTGCAGAGGAGCAAGTTAAGGTTCTGTGGAATGGAAGATATGCTCTCCAAACCATTCCAGGAAACAGAGTGAACTGAAGGAGGGATAGCTTTTAAACAGCGATCCCGCCTCCTTTTGTAACATCTGTTCACTCCATTCCAGCCATACCTCCCTTTCCCCAGCACAACTCCTATTACTGCACCCACCGCATTCCCGGCCTCAGTCAGCGGAAGGAACAATGAAGCCAGGTCAACTCTGGCTGCCATGTTTTGTACAAACTGTAGTTTCCAGACCAAGCACAAGGGTAGCCCCATGTAGAGCACACTGCAGAAATCTAGACAGGAGGTTACCAGTGCGTGCACAACAGTCTCAAGATCCCTTACTTCCAGAAAAGGGCGCAGCTGGCATATCAGCCGAAGCTGATAACAGACACTCCTGACTGTCACATTTACCTGATTCGTCATCAGGAGCAACAAGTCAAGAAGCACCCCCAGACTGCGAACGCAGTCCTTTACGGAGAGTGTAACCCTGTCCAGGACCGGAGGTTGCAGCCCAATTCTCAGTTTCGGGGCAGCTACCGTGAGCACCTCCGATTTGTCTGGATTCAGTCTCAATCTGTTTTTCCTCATCCAGCCCATTACTGCCCAAAGACATTCACTGAGCAAGGAGATGCCATCGGAATTCACTGCCAATGATTGAGACATGGAGAGATAGATTTGGGTGTCATCAGCGTACTGATAACACCCAGCTCCATAACTCCAAATAATCTCACCCAGAGGCTTCATATAGATGTTAAATAACATTGGGGACAGGATGGCGCCTTGAGGGATGCCACAAGTGAGCGCATTCTTGCTGGAGCAACTGTCCCCGAGCAGCACCCTCGAGAGGAAGGAGCAGAACCACTGCAAAGCAGTGCCTCCAATTCCCAGCCCCCTCAGGTGATCCAAGAGGATGCCATGATCTATCATGTCAAAAACCGCTGAGAGGTCTAGAAGTACCAACAGGGTCACACTACCCCTGTCGATGCTCAGATGCAGATTGTCAGTCAAGGCAACCATGGCAGTCTCAACCCCAAAGCCTGTCCTGAAGCCAGTTTGAAATGGGTCTAGATAATTGGTTTCATCCAAGACAGCTTGGAGCTGAAGAGTAACCACCCTCTCGATCACCTTGCTTAGAAATGGTAACATAGAGACTGGCCTATAGTTGTTCATATCCAGGGGGTCCAGGGAAAGTTTTTTCAGAAGCGGCCTAACAGCCGCTTCTTTCAAACAAGATGGAATATGTCCTTCCCTGAGGGATGCATTGACGATGTCCATAAGGAACACCATCAAAGCATCCCCCCCCCGCCCGCAGACGGCTAGCATTGATCCTCTCAGGATCGAGAAGGCAGGTCGTTTTCCTCACTCTACCAAGGAGCTTGTCCACATCATCGGTTCTCACAGATTGAAACTGATCCAGGATAATTTCATTAACAGAGTTGCTGGACACTATCAAAACCCTGGCATCTAAGTCGGCTCTTATCTGAGAGATTTGCAGATTTTATCTGCAAATAAGTTGTTAAACGCGTCACAGCAGGCCGTTGTCAGGTTAAGTAATGGGTTCTGCACAGGAGGTACCTGCGTCATCTCTCCTACCACCCTAAACAGTTCTGCTGGATGGGACTCTGCAGACGTAATATGTGCAGAAGAGAAGGATCTCTGTGCTGCACGTACTGCCTCCCAATAAGACCAAAGAAAGTTCTTATGGTGAGTCTGGTCAGATAAGAGTCGAATTTTCCTCCATTCGCACTCTAGTCGTTGTCCATCCCGCTTCATCTTCCTGAGCTCTGATGTATACCAAGGCTTATGGTTAGGAGCGGGTTGGAAAGGATGCTTGGGAGTGATTGTGTCAATAGCCTTGGTAAGATTGGTGTTCCAGGTGTCAACCAAAGCTTCAACAGGGTCACCGGTATTACCAACCTTAAACCCTCCAAGGCTTTCTGGAATCTAATTGGTTCCATTAGCCTTCGAGGGGAGACCATTCTAATCAGTCCACCACCCCTGGTGGGGCGGATAGTGGCTCTTAGTTTCAGCTTGACCAGGAAATGATCCATCCATGACAATGCAGAGGTTTTAATGACCTCCGCCCACGGATATTCCTGTTCCGTACTAAAGACCGCATCGAGTGTATGACCTGCACAGTGTGTGGGCCCAACGACCAATTGGGATAGGCCCATGTTTGTCATGGTTTCCATGAACTCCTGAGCCACGCCTGTTAAACTAGTCTCGAGCGGAATGTTGAAGTCTCCCAAGATTAAAAGTCTGGGGGACTCCAGCAGCAACTCTGAGACCAGCTATGTCAGCTCGGTTAGGGAGTCTGCTAGACAACGGGGTGGTCGGTAGACTAGCAGAATCCCCAAACTATTCCTTGTCCTCAGGCTCAGGTACATACACTCAAAGTGAACTATTTTCCAGACAGGTATCCTGGTCAAGGTCATATTGTTCTTATAAACCAGAGCCACTCCGCCCCCCGCCCCCGCCCACTTCCCCTCACCTGCTCCATGACAGCATACCTGGCTGGGAGGGCTTGCATCCAGGTGACGGTGCTATTCTCTCCCAACCAGGTCTCTTTAAAGCAAGCCAGGTCGGCATCCTCATCTAGAAGAAGATCATGAATGATATGAGTTTAATTTTTGACTGACCTGGCATTGCAGAGGAGCAAGTTAAGGTTCTGTGGAATGGAAGGCACACTCTCCAAACCATTCTGGGAAACAGAGTGAACTGAAGGAGGGATAGCTTTTAAACAGCGATCCTGCCTTCTTTTGTAACATCTGTTCACTCCATTCCAGCCATACCTCCCTTTCCCCAGCACAACTCCTATTACTGCCCCCACCACATTCCCGGCCTCAGGCAGTGGAGGGAACAATGAAGCCAGGTCAACTTCACCACCCTCAATGGTGGCGAAGGGGAGTTAGAATAACTAATACCCCGCCTGGGTCCGTTCCTCCTAACCCAGTCTGTGGCAACCTAAATGATAATATAGCAAGGCGGATCGATGGAAAAATCCTAGCCCAGCTTTCAATAAGCTGCTGTTGTTGGAAAAATGCGGCATTAGGTCCACTACTAAATCCCTCCAGGCACATTTAGGTGTAATTGTTGTGCTGTCAATCAGGTGGTCTGCAAGGAGGGGAGGGTGGGCAACCCAGACCTCCAACTCCTCTTCTCTGCCTCCAAGGCCTCTGTAATTAGTCTCTACTCCTCCTCCACTTTCCAACGTTCGGGCTCCTACTGAGAAGAGTGGGCAGGAGGATGGTAAATCCCGCCCTGCCCAGCTCTGGCTGTCGGCGTTGGGGTTCAGGCTGGCTAAAATAGCCTCTGCTCCTCTTCCGCTTCAGTCTGCCTTGGGCTCCCAGGTGTAGAAGGGCGGCAGGAGGATGGTAAGTCCCACCCTGCCCGGCTCTGGCTGTCAGCATTGGGGTTCAGGCCGGCTAAAATAGCCTCTGCTCCTCCTCCGCTTCAGTATGCCTTGGGCTCCCAGGTGTAGAAGGGCGGCGGGAGGATGGTAAGTCCTGTCCTGCCCAGCTCTGGCTGATTAGGAATTAGCAGACTGAAGTGCTAAGCCAGAACTTTCATGTGTGTTGAAATACTGTGATGTCTTACCTTTTTTTCCCCCATTTCTCTCACTTTGTCTGGTTTATTTTCTCACATCAGAAATAAATGCAGATAAAATCATTATAAGACTAGAACCTTCTACATATTTACCTTGAAGTAGACCTGATTCAATTGAGTGAGACATATTAGAAGTTTAAAAAAAAAACCCATAGGATCAGGCTATAAAATGTAATCACCAGCCATTGCAGGGGATTATGGCTTAAAATGCTTACTGTGTGGATTTGTGGAGTGATTTCCTGGAAAAGACTAATTTTGAAGGGTGCACTTTATGCTATAGTGTGGTGTGTGGAGCCAGTGATAAGTATGAATCCTGTTTCTGTGGAATAGTACCAGCTTTTAGGGGGAAAGGGGGGGAGAGAACAATTTTAAATTTCACTGGCCTAGAAAATGCTGGCATTTTGGACATAGATGAGTCAGCAAGTAGAGATGAAATCCAATTATTGCCTGGAGGATGTAAGAAAACTGTCCATCATAAAACCGTTGTGAGTGGATTTCTCAGCATCTTCATTGTAGAGGACAGCCATGCTGGCTGGAGATACTGGGAATTGTAGCTCAACACTAACCAGAGGGTGTCAGATTGGGAAGTCTGGGTAAGGAGGATGAAAGGCGGGATAAATTATTCCTACTGAGACATGCCCCCCCCCCCCGGCTAAGAAATGTTTTGTAGTTCCATGTATTACTTTTCTCAAAATAGAAACAGAATAGCAGCAGTAAAAGCATACCTGTGTTTCTACCTCATGACAGAACTTGAAATGACTAATGATAAGGATAAAATGACTACACACAAACCCCAACAATTTTATAAACCTACACACAAAACAGTCAACCTAAGCAAATAGCTGAGATTTACTCCTGAGCAGACAGTGTGATGTAGTGGTTGAGTGCTGGGCTACAATTCTGGAGACCAGAGTTTGAATCTCTGCTCAGCTATGGAACCTCATTGGGTGGGTGACCTCGGGCAAGTGACACTCTCTCAGCCTTAGTGGAAGATAAGGGAAACCTCCTGTGAACAAATGACAAGGTCCCCCATGATATTCTTGCAAACAAGAGAGTAAAATGTGGGCTAGACAATACAACTGTTAGGTGGATTAGTAACTGGTTGACTGACTGAACCCAAAGAGTGCTCAGCAATGGCTCCTCTTCATCCTGGAGAGAAGTGACCAGTGGGGTGCCACAGGGCTCTGTCCTGGGCCCAGTGCTATAAAACATCTTTATCAATTACTTGGATGAAAGAATAGGGAGCATGCTTATCAAATTTGCAGATGACACCAAATTAGGAAGAATAGCTAGGCAGGTTTTTAGTTATTTTTTTATTTGTTTTATTCTTGATTGTACAGCGCTGAGTACACTGACAGTGCTCTATAAATAAACTATAATAATAATAATAATAATAATAATAATAATAATAATAATAGCTAATACCCCAGAGAACTAGATGAAAATTCAAAATGACCTTAATAGATTAGAAAGTTGGGTCAACGCTAACAAAATGAATTTCAACACAGAGAAATGTAAGGTACTGCACCTAGGGCAAAAAAATGAAATGCATAGATATAAGATGGCTTAATGAGACTACGTGTGAAAGAGATGTAGGAGTCCTAGTAGACCACAAGTTGAACATGAGTGTGATGCGGCAGCTAAAAAGGCCAATGCAAGTTTAGGCTGCATCAATAGATGTATAGTATCTAGATTAAGGGAAGTAATAGTGCCACTGTATTCTACTTTGGTCAGGCCCCACAATTCAAAAAGCATGTTGAAAAACTGGTGTCCAGAGGAGGGCAACTAAAATGGTGAAGGGTCTGGAAACCATGCCCCATGAGGAACGACTTAGGGAACTGGGTATGTTTAGCCTAGAGTCAAGATGGTTTCGAGGTGATATGATAGCCCTGTTTAAATAGTTGAAGGGGTGTCATATTAAGGATGAAGTAAGCTTGCTTTCTGCTGCTTGAGAGAACAGAACCCGGAACAATGGATGCAAGCTACAGGAAAAGAAATTCCACCTCAACATTAGGAGGAACTTCCTGACAGTGAGAGCTGTTCAATAGTGGAAAACACTCCCTTGGAGTCTTCCTCAGCCATCTGTCAGGGATGCTTTGATTTTGAGTTCCTGCATGGCAGAGGGTTGGACTGGATGGCCCTTGTGGTCTCTTCCAACTCTACGATTCTATGATTCTATGAATTTTTTCCAAGAAATCCCTGTGATAGCATCAACTTAGGGTTGCCATAAGTCAGAAATGATTTGAAGAACAACAAGAGACAGATATAAGATTGTGTTTTCTCTGTTATTTAACCACTGAATGGATTTAGCCATGGCTGCATGGACTCTCCAGTATTCCACAGGTGGACAGTATGATCCTGTTTCAATGCAGCACTGGCCTTAGGAGGTTAAGATTAAGCACCAAAGTCCTCTGCTGATAGCCCTCAGAGATATGTCAGCAGGAGACTTTTCCTGAAGAACTGCTCTGCTAAGAGCCACCAGCAGAAGAACCCAAAGGAGCTGCAGGAGGTCAAAAGGAGGAGCTGAGTTATGCCAGGTCCAACCTCCCATAATCCAGGAAAATGTCTGGCACAAATTTAGACCAGGTTGAAGGTAGATCTAAATAATATTCAAGGTTCCTAGACTGCAAAGGGTGAGTAATTAATGCAGTTTCAGCTGACCTAACATCAGCTCAGCTGGCCCTTAGCCATTTTCACCAGTAGCATTGCACTAAAAGCAGGGACATATTTTTACTTGCTTGCTTGCTTGCTTCCTTGAGTGGGTGGAAATGGAGTGGAGTCTAGTAGCCCAGTGTCATCACGTAGTTGTTGTTGTGTGCCTTCAAGTTGTTTCCAACTTATGGCAACCCTAAGGCAAACTTATGGGGTTTTCTTGGCAACATTTGTTCAGAGAAGGTTTACCATTGCCTTCTCCTGAGGATGAGAGCCTGTGAATTGCCCAAGGTCAGCCAGTGGGTTTCATAGCCAAGCTGGGAATTGAACCCTGGTCTCCAGAGTCACAGTCTAGCACTCAAACTGCTATGCCACACTGGCTTTCTGGATAGTGGTAATCCTGGACAGAGAAGAACAGGAGTGAGAATCATGTAGCCCTTCAGAGCTTGTTAGATTGCAATTCCCAACACTGGCTTCATTCACTCTACACAATCATAACACTATATTCCACTTCAATTGCCATAGCAAAATCCCATGGAATTCTGGATCTTGTAATATAAGGAATAATAGAGCTCTCTGCCCACCAATGGCACTACCCTTCAACAGTGGTGGAGTTGCATGCTCCTATGAGGCAAAAGACTACACTGACAGTAGCAGTGCTGTTAGAAGGGTTTCCCATTCAGACAGGCTTCTGCCAAGGAGCCAGACTAAATGTGCCAAACAGCTACTGGGCAGCAGCAGTAGGAGGAGGGAGTAACACTGGTGGATGATTTCTCAGAGACAATGGCAGTGGCACCATGCTAAATGCTTGTTAGTACTGTGTAGAAGGAGGCAATGATAAACCCCACTGAATTTATTTTATCATCTGCAGTGCAGAAATAATTCAGGTTGACACGACTTTAACTGCCATGGTTCAGTGCAATGGAATTCCAAGAACTGTTGTGGCACCAGAACTTTCTGACAGAGAAGGCTGAATATTTCCCAAGACTACAATTCCCAGAATTCAATGGCATTGAGCCATGGCAGTTAAAGTGGTGTCAAATTGGATTATTTCTGCAGTATAGATGCAGCCTTAGTGAATATGTAGATTCAATAAAAGAACTTGAAAGACCATCTGACACTCAGAGAACAATTTAACATCTAGCAGTGCAGATTTGGGACCATCTGCACTTGAGGCTGGGCCAGAGCTTTGGCTGAAAGTATGTGAGAACACATTCTTTGCTTATATTTTCTTTTATTGCATCCTTTTAACCTAAACAGAGCAGGACGAGGGTGAATCAGGCCCTCCAGAATATGTGGGGGGGGGGGGTGCATGTAAAGTCTTCTCTCCAAGACACAAAGTCAGAACCATACAAGATTCACTAATGGTTATATGAAAATAGAGATCCTGAATGAAGTTGCTGAGGGCAAGTGAAAATAAATCTTCCTCTCCCACCACCGGTGATCCAGTTGCTTCTATAACTGCTGCTTTTCCACTGAGAACCAGCAAACCTAACCAGGGTAATGGAAAGGCTTTAGTATCTGTTCCCTCACTGAAAGACCTTTCATACTGTGTAATTATAGTGCTTAATTCCACTTTGACTTTCAAGGCTGTATCCTGTAGAACAATGGGTTTGTGGTTGAGTGATGCACTGGAGCTCTCTGGTTAAGAATTCTAAATGTTCCTTCTTAAATTGCAAATCCCAGCATCCCACAGGATGGAACCATTGCAGTTAAAATAGAATCATAGCACTATAACTGTATAGTGAGAATGAGCTCTTACAATACCTGAAGCAGGCTCCCTGCAACCCAGTCTTTAGCAGATAATTGGAATAGGGGAGGAAGCCAAAACCTTCATACACCAGCAGTTCTGAGCCACTACAGCCCTGTGTGTGAAATACATGTACATTTATAGCTCCTGGAACACTGGGTGACTCTGGATGCAGTCCTCAAGGTCAAAAAGACTGTGTACCCTTGTGCAGGAGAAAAAGCAGCTAAAAGATTGTGTTAATCTGTAGAACTAGCAAATAGCAGGTCTTTGATCCTGAGATCCTTTTGAAAATATGTGTTGTGGCAAAATAAGGCAAACTGTGAGAATTAGAAATGGATGGAAGGCAAATAAAAACTTTGATGAAGTTTCCACATTCACACTAGAACTGAGGCACTGCCTATTTAAATAAATGTTTGCCCTCTAAGGGCCTTGGCAGACGACTAATAAAGTCGTCTTGGAGGCAGGGAAGAGGAGGGGCAGCCGCACGAGCGGCGCCCCTTCCTCCTCCCGAGGTTGCCCTCGAAGCAGCCGGCCCTCCGCACGGCCGGCGCGCCGAGGGCAACCTCCCGCTGCAGCGTCCGGACACGCTGCGGCGGAAAAGTCAGTGAAAGTGTGCCCTACGCTTTTAGGGCACACTTTCACTGACTTCTGAAAGGAGCGCTATTTTTGCGCTCCTTTCAGAGGCGCCGACGGTGCGCTGCGGTGCGACTGCTGCAGTCCTGCGGCACACCGTCGCAGGGCGTCCTGGACGCCCTCGTCTGCTTCCCCCCTTAGTTGCACTAAAATTGGAATCCATGATTACTTCTTTCTGGATTCAGCATACAAATGCAGCTGAAATATAAGGTGCAATTGTAGAGAGCTCATTTTTAGAAATGTGCCTTATTGGTTCTCTGTGGGAACAGCATTACTGGATTCATAAAACCCCACACAAGCTCACCCTCTTGTAAAAAGCTTGCTTGAATACGCAAAAATTGGACATTGGTATTTTAGGTGGGGGGTTTTCTATCTGAAATAACAAACAGTCCTACAGTACGTCAGCTGCACTACCTTGCCAAAACAAATTTAATTTTGCTTGAGATTCTATTCTGTATTGTTTCCTGGATCATTCTGTACTGTACATCCTTTCCTACAAAGATTTATTTAGAAGTCACTGGCCAAGACAGGCTGCTATTTATAGATTCTTAACCTCTTCTAGGCTGCACTCTGAACCATCCAGCTAAGCTGAAGACAAAAATCAGGCCCTAGAAAAGTTCCTTTTGTGAAGCACAGTTCTCAGAATCTCCAACTAGTGTGGCCAGCAGCCCTGATAGCCAGGAGATTCTGAGAACTGCTGTCCAAAAGAGTAACTTTTCCAAGTACTGCACCTAACACATGGCAAAGTGGGAAGAGAGAGGCAGATCTCTTCAGTATCCTATTGGTGGCATTCTTGTGATATATATGGGACTGTAATGTCTATGTGAGGCAGCACCTCAACAATTTAGTAGCACTATTTAACAAAAAGGAATGTGAATGTTAATTCTCCATGAATATGAAGCCACATGTGGCTTCTTTCCTTAGGTTTTCTCCTTATAACCACTCTGTGAGTTATGCCAGGTAGAACAATAATTACTATCCCAAGGTCATCATGGCTGCCTAGGCATTTAAATATGGCTTATCCTATGACATTTTAACCACTATGGGGGGTTGCAGACTGCCAGAAATAGTGCAAATTGAGTACACTTTTAGGGTTAGGGTTAGTGCTAGGGAATCATGGGAATTGTTGTTGTTTTTTTCTGAGACATTGAGCCTTCTCTGTCAGAGAGCTCTGGTGCCACAATAAACTACAGTTCCCATGATTCCCTAACCCTAACCCTAATCCTAAAAGTGGACTCAATTTGCACTATTTCTGGCAGTCTGCAACCTCCCCATACCACATCAGAACTTCTTTACTAATCTTGGTTGGTAGGGGTTATTGACTTAAAACTAATATGACCTCATGATGCAAGCTGGGAGTAAATGCTGTTGAACACTATAAATCTTATTTTTAAGTAAACATGCAATGTGTTCTGTACTGCTAGGATGGGCTGGACAATGAGTTCCCCACCACATGCCTGCAGTTCCCGCACTCCAAATGCCAAAGAAGACAAGGTGCCTGCACCCTTTATCCCTTGTGTAGAAACTGGAATTACAAAAGATATATCTTGCCAAGATGTCTGGATGAGTTGCAGGAGACTTGCAGTAGTACTATACAACTAGTACTAGTAAAGGGACAGTAGTCCTGTCATCTTTGGTGTATAATCACCCTAAATACCTATATATTGAACCAATGCACACCTTTTAACATTTTGGAAATGAAAACTGAGGCATGTGTAGTCAAGCAACATCAGAGTGAGGTCAAGATGGCAAACGTTATTAATGAGGAAGAACAGACAAGATAGAAGAGGCTGTAGCAGTTTGCTTTTGCCTGAGTCTACAGGGAAGGGCAAGATTCTGCCCATTCCTCTTCTCTCCTCTCCTCCTGTTGCATAGACCGAGAGCAAACTACTTTTGCTCAGATTACAGCAATTGAAGAAAGCAGAAACTTTGAACTCAATTTGTAGCAACTGAAATAAGATGAGGATCAAGGGGGAAAGTGAGATGGGAAAGTGAGGGGAGGAAAGAGAAATCAGGACATTTTAAAAGCAGATGAAAATCTGTGACTGTCCCAGCCAAACTGGTAGAGTTAGAGGGTATGAGGCAATCTCCCATCCAAATACTAACCAGGTCAGTCACAGCTTAGCTCCTGACAGTAGACAAGATCAAGGGTGTTCTCTCCTGTGCTGCTGCTGAAAAGGAGGATTAAATGGGACTGCAAAATTGGGACATTTGGAGGGTACATAATGAATTAAACTGCAAATGAAAAGAACACAAACATTTGATTGCTGGAGCAATCATAAGTGTGTTTTAGTACAGTTAAACCCTATTATGTTTAGTAAAACTTAGGTAGGTTTAAGATAGAAGCTCCAAAATTTCGAACACTGTGGTGCTGAATGGTCAAGGAACTGTTGTACAAAAACCTTTGTAAGGCAGGTGGTTGGGGAAAGCTAGCCCAAGTGATCCAAGCATGTGGCCAGAGGACCAGTATTTCCTTCTCAATGGGCACCCTTCCAACTGGAATGTGACAATATGTAGAAAGTATCCAAAGAAAGCAAAAACAGATCTGCCTGTGTGTCTAGCGCACTGCAAGTAGACCACAAATGGGCAACTTGAACTCCTCCAGGTATTGAACTGCAGTTTCCATCACACCTAGCTGGCATAACTAGTAATGAAGGATTCTGGGAACTGCAGTCCAAGAACATCTGAGGGTACAAATTACTCAGTCTGGTGAACATGCTTATGGTTTGCTTTACACCCAGTTCCTGTATGGCTCAGAATATGTTTACAACCATTTGAGAATATAAACAAGATCTGACTCTGGGCCAAAGTGCTGAAGACTGTATGGCTGGATGCTTCTCCAGACAGATAAATGTGGTGATGCATTGAGCAATGCAGTCTGCACACGATCCACACATACACAGACAGACAGAGCATGTACAAAACTAGAAGAAAGGTTGGTGGGTTCTAGCTCTTCTTTTGTAAGGGAGGGAGAGGTATAGTTACAAAGGGATGGGTAGTTTTTAAAGAATATTTGGGCAGTTAGATTCAAGTCAAGCTAAATTTGCATTATTTTTGGTGATATCAAAAAGTGGCCAATAACAATATGAAAAGTAAAATTTAGTAGTCCAAGTTCTCCTTGAATCCCAGAGCCTGATCAAGCATACCCATTCATCCCGCATCTGCTGAAGACACTCCAGACACAGGCTGTGCTGCTATCAGCATGTGTTTTATAGCAGTGCTATCTGATAATATGGACGGGAAGAGCTTTTTCCCTAAGATAGGAGCCATATTTGTGGCCATTCACTACAACAGTTTCTTTCTTTCCTGGAAATGCACCACAGACCAGCAGTCAAAAATTCATAGCTGGGGACAGATCCACAGACCGCCACCATGAGTGCCACTATTTTATAGGTTGGGGGGGGGTCATCATCCTTATTTTATCATCAACTATGTAAATAAATAAATATAAACAAATAATTTCACATAACTTGTAAATAAAGCCACCTCTGTGTTCTAGAACTATTTGCTTCATTTTAAATGCACTGAAGTTTTCTAGCATGAAAGAAGTATGGAACAGATGATAAGAATAGTGGTGCCAGAAAACATCCAATATAACATTCTTAACAGAGACCTTTTTGAGGCAAAGCTGCAAGAAACATTGTGCTTGAAAGTATTATAGCAGCTCAAAATTATTGAATGTGAACACCAAAACAAGAAGAGCCTTCTATCTCCATTTACCATTGTAATGCTAGTCAGCCACATTTTGACCTTAAAAAGGCACTTAAGAAGTGTGAGTTCTCAGCAATCCCAAGATTCCTCTTCATCTAAATGGAAACAAGCTTTTTGTTCTTGTGTACTTTCCTTTCTGACCTATAGCAACCCTAAGCCTCACAGAGTTTTTTGGCAAGATTTGTTCAGAAGGGGTTTGCCATTGTCTTCTTGAGGCTAAGAATTTGACTTGCCCAAGGTGACCCAGTAGGTTTCCATAGTCAATTGAGGATGCAAACCTTAGTCTCTACAGTCGTAATCCAATGCTCAGATCACTACACCACACTGGCTCTTTATATTATTCAAAAATCATTCATGTCTGCTTGCTGTTCCATGATCTGATGCAGTCTGCCTGTGTAAATAAGAACAGCCTAAGCTGAGGCCTGCAGGCTTGTTCTGTTATACACTCGATTATTGTTGTTCCTAGGTGTGAGTGTTTTTATATTCTCACTTCAAACAAAACTTTGCTCAGATTCATGATTCATGCTGTGCAGAGTTTGAGTTTAACAACTTCTATATTAATTCTGTCAGTTTTCCAATATTTTTCCTGCACTTTCTTAATATCATGGAATGCAATTTCCCTGTATTTTTCTGCACTTTCTAAATAGCATGGGATGCAGCACTGAGTAAGACGTTATCACACGGGGTCTAAAGCAGTCCCATCCCTGTGCCATCCCTGCACCATCGCCGATCCTTGTCCCGTGTTTTCACACGACGTCGCAGAGAAACCCCGCCCATCCCTGCGCCATCCCTGCACCATCACCGATCCTTGTCCCGTGTTTTCACACGAAGCCGCAGAGAAACCTCGCCCATCCCTGCGCCATCCCTGCACCATTCCGGCATCACCCGGCATCATCCCCGTTCTTTTGAATGCTGGGTTCTTTTGGGAATTACTTTGCTGATGCCGGAATGATGCAGCTTTCTATACCGCAAGGGAAAAGGAACCGCGGTGGCGCAGGGATGGCACAGGGATGGGACTGCTTTAGACCCCCGTGTGATAACGTCCTTAAGAGTGTACACATGAGGAAAATTCATAAGCATGTTGTGGGTAATTGTCATCAATTGGGCAATTCTAAATTTCCCTTTTAAAAAATCCCTGTTCCTGATATGCTTATTGTCTAAGCTCGAAAACACACAGCAGAAATAATCCAGTCTGTGACCACTTTAACAGCCCTGGCTCAATGCTAGGGAATCCTGGGAATTGTAGTTTCTTGTGGCACCAGAGCTCTCTGACAGAGAAGGCTAAATGTCTCACAATACTACAGTTCCCAGAATTCCCTAGCATTAAGCAGTCTCTAACAGGATTATTTCTGCAGTGTGCTTTGGACCTAAGTGCAAGTGTCTGTGTTGTATTCTGCCATGCGATCCTTCCTATACATCTTATTCTTTCAGTAAGGAGATAAAATGTTATTTCTCTTAACATTCTCTTATCATATAGTACTATTTCTGTACTATGTTATTTATTTATATGTCACTTTTCCACATAGTTTTGTCCACTGCAACACATGCACAGCAAATGCTCATTAAGTCAAATATCATGTTAATCCCCCCAATATAACCCTCAAGATGCAGGATGTAATTGCATTCTCTATAATGCCTGCTTCTCCTGGGCAATTTGTGATTTTTCATCTGACTTAATGAGGCAATTGAAGACAAATTGTGAAAGATGAATCAATTATTTAAGAAAGATTTGCTTTCTTATATAAGTTGAGTACCTTTTGCTGGAGGAAGAATCCAAGGTGAGTCTCTGAACACACTAATGAAATAACACAGTTTTTGCATGTTAGTGTTATTACAGTCTTATTATAGGTCTCCAGAAAACAAGATCTAAAGTCCTTAAGAGCCAAGAAACCTATTATGATGAGACAGGATTTCTCCCTGTGTACCCATTACAGACATAGTTTAAAGTTATTGAAAGGGTGTTGCCGATTGAATTTCTGCCTGATGTAGTTCAGTAACTAAAACACAAGGGCCAAACTATGCCAAGGGGAAAATATATTTTAAAACGCTGTGATCTTGATTACAAAGAAGCAGTTAGGAGAGCAGAAAATGGCCATTTTAAATTCGAGTGGTAGCACCTCCTGGTTTGGCAGTTTAAATTAAAACAGTTTGAGGGACTTATTTTAAATTGTTCAAGAGATAAATTGCCCTCCCCACAAACATCCTTAGTAGCAACTTGCACTCATACTAAATATAAATAAAAGTTCCTCAAGCGGTAGGGTGTAATTGCATTCTCTGCTAAATTGACTTCTCTTGTGCAATGTCCTATTTTGGGATAGGCTTTAAATGCTCTTTATTTGTTGTTTCTCTGTTCTGGTTAGTTTTATTTTATTTTATTTTATTTTATTGGGCTCTATTTGTTATTTATAAGCACTCTTGAGCTTGATTTTATCACAGGTCAGGCAGAATATAAATGCCCAAATAAATAAAGCAAAAGTGGGGAAACTATGGCCTTCCAGATGTTATGGGACTCTTATCTGCCAATAGCCCCGGCCATGTTTAGTGGTCAAAGATTATGGAAGTTGTAGTCCAACAGCATCTAGAGGCCCCCAGATATTCCTAAAATAAAAGATGATTCCAGCATTAAGAAACATGGTGGGAAAATGACTTGAAAATATATACTCTCGAACATTACACAGATGAAAACTGGGACATGTGTGGCCAAGCAATATCAGAGTGGGTTCAAGATGGCAAAAATAATGAATGAGGAAGAACACATAAACTAGGAGAAGCAAAAATAAAAGTTTGTTTTTGCTTGAGTCTGCAGATTCTTCTCTCCTCTGATCTGAGTTAAACATGTATGTGCAAACTATTTGCATTTTGAACTAAGTTTACAGCAAACAAAGAAAGCAAAGACTACAGGGAGAAAATGGGAGGAAAAGAGAGAAATTGGGACATTTTAAAAGTAGCTGGAATGTAAACAACAGGGTATTAAATGCAACTGTACCTGACAAAGCAGGGTAGTTGGGGGCTATGCAAATATGGGTGATGTCTGGCAATGCAACACAATCTTCACAATGCCAAAAAAAAAAAAACTTCAAATGATCACTTCTGAGTCACCATCAACACAGCATTGAAAGATATCTGTGTGCTACATCAGCATCATGGCTCATGGAAGCTGAAGTCCAATTTCAGCTGAAAGTTACATGTTTCCCATCCCTGATGCTGATGTAGCACACAGATATCTTTCAATGCTGTGTTGATGGTGACTCAGAAGTGATCATTTGAAGTTTTTTACTACCCTGCCAATGACATGGGAGAAATCATGGGAGTTACAATCCAACAAAATCTGGAGGATCACATATCTACCACCCCAATTTATATTTTCAAGTGCTCCAGATATAGGGGAAATAATTCAGTATGTCAACTTTCTTCAACCTGGTGCCTTCCAGATATTTTAGACCACTGTTTCCATTAGCCACAGCCATCACTGCAAGTAATGTAGAATTGTGGTGGGCTGAAAAATTTCATATAAGTTATTATATTTAATTTGACATTTTATGCCATCATATATCCCATGTTTTTTTTCCTGCTCAAGAAATTACTTTCCCATCAATGCCAAAAGCATCTGTATATTTTACAAAAATATTTGTAGTGCCTTATGAGTAATTTGACTTGGGCAAAAAGAAACTCTGAATTTATTTTACCAACTAGCCTCACTTAGCACTAGTGTCAGCTAGTGATGTGGCAATGCTACTATTCTAAACCAAATTATTTTTAGAATGAAAGATCTACAGTTAAAAAGAAGAAGAAGAAGAAGAAGAAGAAGAAGAAGAAGAAGAAGAAGAAGAAGAAGAAGAAGAATTTGGGTCTCTGGTTGAGTTTCCCCAAAGGGGCAGCTAATAAGATCATTTTTATTAGCTAACCCAGTAAAAGAGCTTCCCAGCTGGGATTCTTAAATCAATGTCATTAACACTTCAAGCCTACTGTTTTAGCCACATCTTTGGTGAATTATTGAAGGCCACCTTGAATCCCATTTTTGGGAGGAAGGCAAGATATAAATGCAATAAATAAATAAATAAATTTCTATTGAGAAGTCCCCCTGAGTTGAGTTGGACTTATTCCAAATACTCACTCATCTCTGTGGAAGGGCCTTTGATACGTTTTTGTCAGCAGACACGCAAAGGACCACACTATGGTAATCTGCTTCTAAACAGATTTACTCAGAGGTGCCACTAAGCTCCATGGGACTTTTTTCCTAGTAAACAAGATTTCATTCCCTAAACATGCTCTACCATAAGTTCTGGCATTTGCAAAAACTCCTTTATATTTCAGGAACCATAAGTTCATTGAAAAGACTTTGTTTTGTTAGAAGGCAGCTAAACCTTTTTGCCTTTGCCATGACCCCTGTAAAAATCACTTCAAGTTAGGGTTGCCAGATGAAATGGCTGTCCATGGGATCCTCAGCCCTCTTCTCCAGCACCACATTATCTCAAATGAATGGATTCTCTTTTTGTCCCTTTTTCTTAACTGTTCAGTTCTCAGATCCATACATGGTCATGGGGAATACAATGGCTTGTACCATTTCAGTTGTACAGTATATCTTCGCTCTTTGGGAGCTTTTTCTAGAGCTTTCATAAGGCCTAAGCAGACTGCCAGAAATAGTGCACATTAAATTGAGGCACTGCCCTTGCTCAGTGCTAGGGAGTCATGGGAATTGTATTTTTTTCTGGGACATTGAGCCTTCTCTGTCAGAGAGCTCTGGTGCCACAATAAATTACAGTTCCCATGACTCCCTAGCACTGAGCCAGGGCAGTGCCTCAATTTAATGTGCACTATTTCTGGCAGTCTGCAAAGGCCTAAGTCCCTCCCTTCTGAACTTTAGCCCTCACAGTCCCTGTCTTTTCCAGCATTATTGTCTTTTCCAAAGAGTCCTCTCTTCTCATGATGTGCCCAAAGTATGACAGTCTCAGTTTGGTCATCTTGGCTTCCAGGGAGGTTTCTGGCTTGATCTGCTCTAAGACCCATTTGTTTCTCTTTTTGGCAGTCCATGGGATCCTCAGCACTCTTCTCCAGCACGACATCGCAAATGCGTTGATTTTTCTCCTATCATCCTATCAGTTATGGGAATTCTTTTACTATTTCTATTTCTTCATTGTCTAGGAATGTGTAGATTCTCTGTGGTCATTATTTTTGTTTGTTTTATGTTCAATATTAAGCCTGCCTTAGCACTTTCTTCTTTGACCATCCTTAGTAGGTGTTCCAGGTCTGTGAGGTTTTCTGATAGTATTATGGTGTCATCTGCATATCTTAGATTGTTGATATTCAGTTCTCCTATTTTCACTCCTTCTTCTGTGCCCAAGTCTGCTTTTCTTATAATAAGTTCTGCGTACAAGTTGAACAGATAGGGTGAAAGAATGTAGCCTTGTCTGACCCCTTTGCCAATGGAGAACCATTCTGTTTCTCCATGTTCTGTTCTGACAGTAGCCCTTTGTCCTGAGTACAGATTCCTCATCAGGACTATCAGATGTGTTGGCACTCCCATGCCTTTAAGGCATTCCATAGCCTTTCATGATCTATGCAGTGAAAGGCTTTGCTGTAGTCTATAAAGCACATGCTGATTTTCTTTTGGAATTCCCTGGTGCGCTCCATTATCCATTGTATATTTACAATGTGGTCCCTCATGCCTCTTTGGGCCTCCGCAGATGGCTTAAAAAGCCGTCCTGGAGGCAGGGAAGAGGAGGGGCAGCTGCACGCTCGGCGCCCCTTCCTTCTCCCGAGGTTGCCCTCGGAGCCGCCGGCCCTCCGCACAGCCGGCGCTCCGAGGGCAACCTCCTGCCGCAGCGTCTGGACACACTGCAGCGGAAAAGTCAGCGAAAGTGCGCCGCAAGCTTTTGTGGCGCACTTTCACTGACTTGTGAAAGGAGTGCTATTTTAGCGCTCCTTTCAGGGACAATGAAGGTGCGCCGCAGGATTGAGGTGTGGGGATGCCTCGGTCCCACGGCGCACCTTCCCACGGCGGCCCCATGCCGCCAGTCTGCTTAGGCCCTTCTTTTCCTGAACCCAGCTTGGACCTCTGGGATTTCTCTCTTCATGTATGGTTGGAGTCAATGTTGCAGAATTTTGAAGAAATCATTTCTTCCAGTATGATTTTGCTTGCATGGGAGATCAGTGCTATGATTCTATATTTCTCTTAGTGCAGTTGCCACCTCACTTTTTAGAATTTGGGATTCATCTTCATATGGCTCTTCATTCCATGTGTCCTTCATTTTGTCATCTCTTTTGTATAATTCTTCTGTTTATTGCATCCAATGTCTTTTTATTCCTTCTTGGTCTTGAATTATGTTCTTTTTATTGTCATAGATCGTCCCAGTCCTTAGTTTGATTTTTTCTTTGATTTCCCAGATCTTGTGAAATAGATCTCTTATTCTTACCTTTTTGTTGTTGTCTTTTATTTCTCTGCATTGGTTGTTGTAGTAATTTTCTTTATCTTTCTGCACAAGCCGTTGTACTATTGCATTCATAATTCTTAGTTTGCTCCTATCTCCCTTTTGTTTTTCATCTTTTCTTTATTGCTTGTAGTGTTTTTACTGGCATTTTACTGCTTATGGCATTTTAATCCTTTTCTAGTTTAATCTTGTTTTAAGGGGTTGGGAGGGCGGGATTGGGGGCATGAGGGGATGCTTTTAACTTTGTCTGTTTTTAATGTTGTAACCCGCCCTGATTGTTGTGCAGAGGGGCGGGCTATAAATAAATAAATTATTATTATTATTATTATTATTATTATTGTCATCCATGTTTTTTTCTCTTTCTTTTTGTTTATTGAAAGGGTCTATCTGAATTCTTCTTTTATTATGTCCCTGGCTTCAGACCATAGTTCCTCTGGTACTTGGTCTATTATGCTTAGTAATGTGAACCTGTTTCTTATGTTGTCAGTAAATTTTGTTGAGATATTATTTATATCATATTTTGGTATAATCACTGATTTTGTTTTCTTTTTGAGTCTTACATTTATTTTTGATATGAGTAATTTGTGATCTGTGCCACAGTCAGCTCCTGGTCTAATCTTGACCACCATAATAGAGTTCTGCCATCTTTTTCTTCCAATAATAATAATTATTATTATTATTTTTACTCCGCCCCTCTGTTGAGCAATCATGGTGGCTTACAAGAATTAAAATTCATACGAATTATATAATCTATTTGATTTTTGTGTTGAACATCTGCTAATGCCCATGTATATAGTATTCTTTCTTGTTGTATGAAGAATGTGTTTGCAATGAATATGTTATTGGTTTCACAAAAATCTATCAGACGCTCACCTGCTTCAATGTTTTTGCCTAATCCAAATCTGCCCACTGCTTTTGATTATTCCTTTTTTCCAACTTTTGCATTCCAATCTCCAATGATCAGCTTGACAACCTGTGCTGGTGTGCTGTCAATTTATTCCTGTACTCCTTCCTAGAATCTATCAATTTCTTCCTGTTCTGCCTCTGTGATTGGTGCACATACTTGAATTATGGTGATATTTATAGGCTTACCATGGAGCCTTACTGAAATGATTTGGTCTGATTTTGCATTGTATCCATTGACTGCTTTTGCCACATCTTTTCTTAGTATGAAAGCCACTCCATTTCGTCTTGTCTTTTCATTCCCTGAGTAGAGCAGTGTGTAGTTGTCTGATTCAAAGTGGCCCATTCCTGCCCATTTTAACTCACTCACCCCCAGTACTGCTATGTTCATGTGTTTCATTTCCATTTTTACTTTGTCTAGCTTCCCTTGGCTCATGCATCTCACATTCCATGCCCCTATTTTATGTGTAATGTTGCTTTGGAGGCCATTTGCCTTCCTAATTGTGTCTGCTATTTATCTTGTCATCTTTCTTATGCCCTTGGCTAATCTTGCAAATGTGATATCTCTCTTTATCTCTCCCTCCTTCTCTTTCTGTCAATGCTCTGATCCTACCTGTGTCTCACTTGGGGTGTCTCATTGTAGGGTTTACGAGGTGATGGGGTTACACAAGGAGGGCCACCTATACCTCCTTGTGTGCAGTGCCAACCAATGTTAGCGTGGGTGTCACAATTCGCTCTTGTCAGTGACACCCACCACTACTGCTGCTGTGCAGTAGCTGTTTGTCTCCCTATATTATTCCTTGCGTCATTGTTTGTTTGCTTTCCTACCAATCCCCTTATGCCTCCCTGGGTTTTCCTCCTTCCCTTCCCGTTTATCCTCCCTCCTTTAGTTCATTCACTTCTTTCTCCATGGTTGAGAGAGGGCAGAGATGGTTGGTCATCTTCTTCCTTCCTCTACTTGCCTACCTGGTCCTCCAGTGACACTCTGTTCTCCGGCTCAGCTGAGGGAGCAGAGTCTGGGTTCAGTTGATGATTAGCCCCAGTCCCTTGCCTCTCCGATGGTCCTCTTTGCCCTCCTATGCTCAGTTTATCTAGAGCTCAGTGAACAGTGCTTGTCACTACCCTGCTTCCTGAAACTCTAGGGGCAGGGATAGATCCAAGAATGCCAAAAGAGAGAGAGAGAGAGAGAGAGAGAGAGAGAAACAGGTGAAACAGAGTATATTCTGCTGTGAATTGATAATTAAGTCCTTCATGGTAATTGGATTAGGAAAGGTAATTTTCTACCATGCTATTAACCTCATTGGGTGTCAAAAGAATGCTCTGGGTACTGGAAAAGTTTTCCTGAGGGAATATCGGATCATTTGTAAAAGCAGACCTAAATCAAACAGCAGGATTTTATGGAATAACGTTAAGAATCAACCCAGTTTACAGGAATGCACCTTTAATTTTTTTAAAAAAATTGCAAGCCAAATTCATATTTGCTGTTAAGAAGGATAGTGCCTTGAAATGGTTCCTCCAGTGTGTGTGCACGTGCCTTCATGTAGCTTGTTGACTTATGCATTTCATAGGGCTTTCTTATGCAAGGAATATTCAGAGGTGCTAGTTCCTGCCTCTGAAGTATGGCTTACAGCACCTGGTATTTGTTGGTGCTCCCATGCAAGTACTAACCAGGGCTGACCATGCTTAGCTTCCAGGTTCAGAGCGGATATGGTGTCTTTAGGGTATTAAGGCTGCATGTCTACCTTGATGCAAGTTCCACAGTGCTCAGTACCTCCCTGGGGTAACTAGGAAGCTACTTAGACCACTAGCCACCTTGATTGTCTGACAGAGGGGTGGAATATAAATAAAATTTATTATTATTATTATTATTATTATTATCTAGCACAGTATTGTCAAACACCTCCTTGTGATGCCTATCCTGTATTTCAGGCTGAGAGTGTCCCCTCTCTTACCTGGAGATGGTGGGAAATGCTATCAGGTTTTCTATATGCAAAACAAATGCTTTGTTTTTGAGCCATGGTCCCTCTTGGTGAAGGGATGGAAGACACAAATAGTTATTTCTTCATCTATATCTACTCAAGGTTGCACAGACTTTTGCTGTGCATCTTTTTATAGCACACTGTCAATATAGGTTCTCATCATCAAATATCCTTTCTATGAAGCATATGCTATATCTTCATTATATATAGAGGGGAGACATTAATTTCACTTCAGATACTTCAAAAGCCCTTTTCTGTGACTTTTGTGCCATGTTTTTGGCATAATGTTGCTTTCCCTCAAAAGCAGAATCTTTCTAGTAATGTATTTAATTTATGGGTGACTTTCAGATGTTGTTGAACAGCAATGGTTACATTTTATATTATATATTATAATGATTATGTTATATATGACTACGTGATATCTACCCTGTGTAATTTAACTTCTGCATTTCATGGTTCATAGTTTCACAGAATTCACAGTCTATACACTGAGAATTTTGCAGGAAAGCACAGTGGTACTAACTCCTATAGCAATGCTCCGTTTTTGCTTTTTGCCTATGTTTCTGACATTACTGGGCAGAATCACTCAAGCTTGTTATCTATTCCATTAGCGATTTGTTTTTACATTTTCTAGTGGAAAAATGCCTCTGCAGCAGGACCCAATGCACTTGCTCTTTGTGAAATCCTAATTTATTTTACTTGTACTCAATTGGGAATAGTCAGTCCAGTTATCCACAATTTTTGGATGGAAATTGTAATCCAACAACACTGCATTTTGCCCACACTGATTTACAGGCAATATGCATTCTATTGTTTATGGGCATCTTCATTTTTTTTTTTTTTTACCAGGTGGAAGGTTTGGGCTCATATTTTAGTTACTCTCATCATACATTTAGTGTAGCTACACTTTTGCTTTGTCATGCTCATAGTTTAACTACTAAAATTTAATGGACCTAGTGCTGGGGAAATTGTGGGAAATCACCTGCAATTTCTGTTCAGCCATAAAACTCTTTGGAAGACCTTAGCTGAATCTGCAAGACCTGAGCAGGGCAGTTATGGCTGGAGATCTTGGAGGGAATTGTATTTTTTTCTGGGACATTGAGCCTTCTCTGTCAGTCTGCAAAGGCCCCTAGTCTTCCTTCTGAATTCTTGACTGCATTCCCCCCCCCCTCTTCTGATCAAGATTCTTTTTTTGTTGTTGTTAACTGCCTTTGCATCTATCTCCACCCAAGGCAATCCTATGAATGAGACATCTCCAGCCCCCCCCCCATCTTCTATTATTCTGCCCAGCTCCTGTAAACTCTTATTCATGGTTTCTTTAATAAAGTCCATCCATCTAGCATGTGGCCTTCCTCTTTCTACTTCCCTCCACCTTTCCTAACATTATTGTCTTTTCCAACGATTCATGCCTTCTCATGATGTGTCCAAAGTACGACAGTCTAAGCCTTATCATCTTGGCTTCTAGCAATATCTCTGGCCTGATCTGCTCTGGAACCCATTTGTTTGTCCTTTTGGCTGTCCATGGGATCCCCAGCACCCTTCTCCAGCACCACATTATCTCAAATGAGTTGATTTTCCTCCTATCTTCTTTCTTGACTGTCCAGCTCTCACACCCCTACATGGTAATAGGGAACACAGTGGCTTGTATGATTGTGACTTTTGGGCTGACTTGTATGTCTTTGCATTTTAAGGTCTTTTCTAGTTCTAGCTGCTAAATCCTTTCCAACTTGGTTACTATTATACATGGTCATAGGGAATACAATGGCCCTGCTCAAAATGGAGGAGCTTTTGGAACCTCTCCTGGACAAGGAGGCTGGAAAGTAATGCAGGGCATGTCCTGGGAAAGGAGGAGAGGTGCTGGTCACCTAAAAAGAAGGCTCTCTCAGTGCCTTCTCATCCCTGGTCCTCCAGGCAAGGTCTGCCAAAGCCTCCTCCTCCTCCTCTCTGGGGCTCTCAGTGCGCATGCCCGGGAGGGGGGGGCAGGCTCCCAAGGAGTCCCTCCTAAGACGTGGCAGAGCCGAGATGGGCGCCGAGTGAGAGATCTGCAGCTCCCGCGGCTGCATTTGCTCACCGGACAGCAAGGAGGACGAGGAGGACGAGGAGGACGAGGAGGTCAGGACCAGGTAAGCATTTGTCCTCTCCCATTGCAGGCCTTGCCAAGTTGGCTTTTGCAGGGCTTTCCCTAGGGAGTCCCTTCCACACAGCCCAGACCGGGCGTCCTCCTTTTCCCGGACAGGTCCTACATCCCAGCTTTCTTGTCCAGGAGGGATGGGATGGGGAGGGGAGGGGAGGGGGGGTTGAGAGATTCCAACATGTCCTCTCCCTTTCCCATTAAGATGCATGGAGTTGGTATCCCTAGGAGTGTTTTGAGCTTTGGATTGGGTCAGGTCCTCCTCCCTTGTTTTATTTTCTCCCTGGGCTGTCCTCCCATTTTGAGGGGCCTGGTCCTCCTTTGCGGCGAGGACCCTCCCTCTGGTCGCCCTGGATCTGCTTTGGCCTCCAATAAAGTGGAGAAGGAGAAAGAGAGGGAAGGAGAGGAGGAATGCCATCTCTTGTGTGTGGAAGGGGAAAGGGGTCCTTTGGGCTCCTGCAGCTCCATCCTCACTGTCTCCCCAAAACTAGCAGGGAGGGGGAAGACACGTATCTAGAGACAGCTCGTGTGGATTGCAAGAGAGTTTCCAAGGAGGCAGATCTCTGCTAGGCTTCCCCCCCCCCCCCCTTTCAACTTTCAGGGCATCCTCCTTGCCTTCCCCAAAGGACACCTGGGTTGAAAAGGGAGGCTGATGGTGGCCAAGGGGCTGGAAGGGGGGGGAGGGAAGGAGGGAGGGAGAAAATCCTCCACAAGGATTGGCTTTAAAAGCACTACTGCTATTACTAATACTACTTGTGTGTCTTCAAGGGCAGCCCTAATCATGGGACTTTCTCAGCAAGTTTATTTCATTTCATTTTTGTGCCCCCTTTCTCCCAAAAGGGACCCAAGGCAGCTCACAAGATAAAAACACTTTAAAAATAATTTTCTTTAAAACACACACACACACACACACACACAATTAAAATAACCTAGTTAAAACAATATACAGCTAAGATTAAAAACCTACAAAAGTGGGAAAAAATAATAATCTGGAACATATACCCCATATAAAAGCCACCCGGTCGGGGGTGAGGGGAGGAGGTTGCCATTGCCACCCTCTGAGGCTGAGAGAGTGCGACTTGCCCAAAGTCACCCAGTGGGTTTCCATGGCTGAGCCGGGATTCGAATCCTGGTCTCCAGAGTTGTAGTCCAGTGCTCAAACCACTGCACCACACTGCCTCTCGGCAACAGAAGAGAAGTTTCTCAGGAATGAGCTTGGGATGCTGGTTTGGCTTCTTGTTCTGGTGTTCAGCACCTTGGCCAGCACCCTCCTGCAAGCCAAAGAAGTCACATTTCCAATTCCTTCTTTCCTTCCTTCCCTTCCCTTCCCTTCCCTTTCCGTGTCCCAGCTCACTGGCTGTCACCTTCCATGACTTCTAAACTTTCAGGAATACTCCTTCCCTCTCGCCCTTACACTATTTTCACTCTTGGTGTGCACACAAGTTGTGGCTGTTAATGGCCTTTAGATCCATTTCGACTTCTGGCGACCCTATGAACAACGGGCCTCCAAGAGTCCCAGCCATCAACTTCTCTGCTCAGGTCTTGCAAACTCAAAGAGTTGTGGCTCCCTCCATTGAGTCCTTCCAGCTGTAAAGTGGTCTTCCTCTTTTCCAGCTTCTTTCCACTTAACCAAGCATTATAGTCATTTCCAGTGAGTCCTGGTGTCTTATGATCAGTCTCAAGTACAACAGCCTCAGTTTGGCTTCTAGGAAAGGTTCAGACTTTATTTGCTCCGGGATCCATTTGTTTGTCTTTTTGCCAGTCCACAGTATCTGCAGAACAATCCTTCAGCCAACCCAGAAAGAAATGTAGACCTTGAGTCAAAAATATTGTCCTTAAAGTATATTAGCTTGCTTTAAAATGTGTGCTTCTTGTTGTTGTTGTTGTTGTTGTTGTGTGCTTCAAGTCATTTCCAACTTATGGCAACCCTAACTGACAAATCTATCATGGGATTTTCTGAGCAAGATTTGTTCAGAGGTGATGTGCCATTGCCTTCCCCTGAGGCTGAGAGAGTGTGACTTACTCAAGGTCACCCATTGGGTTTCATGGTGAAGCTGAGAATCGAACCCTGGTCTCCAGAGTTCTAGTCCCACACTCAAACCACTACGCCATGCTTGCTCTCAAAATGTGTGTACTCAGTTTTTTAAAAAAACCAAATAGCTTGGATAGAACTAGAAAAGCTTCTGCTTATAATTTATCGACTGTTGTTTCAGTATTTCCTCAAGGAAATAGTCAGCAATTACATTCTAACCATTTTTTAAAAAATATATAAAACCCTTTTTTAAAAAAGCAAACAGCATTAGAGAGGAACATATGACACCTAATAGTATTGTGTATTGATTATACACTCCTGCATGGCAGGGGGGTGGACTGGATGGCCCTTGGGGTCTCATTCAGCTCTATAAGTCTATGATTCTAATAAGTATTTCTCCTCCACCACTTCACACTGGCTTGCTAGGGTGATAGGACACCTAACAGAATAGTGCATGTTATACAATTGGATGGCATTGTGTTTGTGGCATCGGTTTAGACTGAGTCTTCCACTTGGCAGCTGAGCATGTGAGTTCTAAGCTCTGCCATAGTCATTCAAGCGAATGTGCAAACACTTGGTATGCATCAGTGCCAATGAGCAACTAAGGCCTTATCTGGTTCAGCATCAGGAGTAATGTGTGTGATTCTGCAGAGGATCCCAATGTGCTTTTATTGCAGAAAATTGTATTTTTGCAACACCATTGTTGGGAAAATGTGGCCAAGCCCTATTCCATTGTAAAGGTAGGTGGTGGGTAAAAGAAAAAGAAAAATCAAAGCAGCTTCATTTATATACCACTTCATATAGCGCTATGGGACATCTAAGCGGTTTACAATTGTAAGCTCATTGCCCCCCAACAGTTGGGTACTCATTTTAGCGACCTCGGAAGGATGCAGGCCTGAGTCTAGCCTGAGCCCTGGCTAGTATTGAACTCGCAACCTTGTGGTCTGTGAGTGAGTGGCTGCAGTACAGGCATTTAACCACCACTAGGACATAGTGATGCCGATGGCATTGGCACCTATTTGCAGAACTTAATTTTACTTCTTTTGAAGTAGTGGTCATAATAGCTGTGGAATTCTGGGACCTGTGGTATGCTGTTCATATCTGATCTGATTACAAAACTTCTGTCTCGTAATCAGATTGGATATGAACAGCAGTCCAGAGGTAGGGGGGATTCAGGATAAGCCTTGAGGACTATCCACATTATAACTTTGGGCTTAGGTTTCATTTTGGAAGAGGTTAAGTGCTTTCCCTTGCTGTTACACTAAAGTGCAAGAGAACACTAAAACTCACTAACACCAATCAGGATACCTGTTGAGAGAACAATAATGCCCTCCCCCCCTTTGGAAAACCTGTTCATGTTATAGGATTCCTCTTTCCAGTGCTAAAAGGAACAACTTATCATTGTTTGTTTAAAAAAAATAGGAAAATGTTTATTTTTATTTACTTAGCCCATGTAACTGCTGTTGAATTTTGCAAATAGGACCATTTGCCTTTGCCTTTCCCCATTTATCTCAACAGTGGCCTTTTGATAAGGGGAGAAAAATACCCTGGATTGTGGTATCACTGTGACCCAGTCTTGTGTTGTGTGTTGTGTGCCTTCAAGTTGTTTCCAACTTATGATGTCCCTATCGTGGGGTTTTCTTGGAAAGACTTCTTTAGAGCAAGTTTACCTTTGCTTTCCTCTGAGGCTGAGAGAGAGTGACTTGCCTAAGGTTACCCAGTGGATTTCTATGGCCAAGTGGGGATTTGAACCCTGGTCTCCATAGTCATAGTCCAATGCTCAATAATGTTTTGATTAGAATAAAAATGATTGCAGCAGACAATCTTCTGTTTAAAAAACAGTTCCTTTGTATATTGAAGATCTTATCCCAAATTCATTAAAATTTACATAATAGCTTTCATTTATTATGCTGTGGCACCAAAGATGTTTTGCATCTTCATTGTTTTGCTCAGAAAAAACTATGCTACAGACTACTGAAGTGTATCAGTGGACTTTATTTTCTGGTTGATTGCTTTCATTTAGATCACATATTTTCTCCAAGGAGTTCAGTGTGGTATATGTGGTTCTCTGCTTCTCTCTGCACAAAAGCCCTGTCATGTAGGTCAGATCACCCCGTTTATGAATGAATAGTAATTTGAACACAGGTCTCTATTGTGTTCTACTGTATACTACACAACGCGCGCACACAGCAATCATATATCAGAAAGAGCAGCACACCTGGCATTAGAAATCCATCCTATGAAAGTTCTTTGATTTTTCATGTGTCCCTAGACTGATCAAGGCCAGTATCTCTGGTTTTCTTTTGTGCAACTTAATGTTCACGTTGCAAAAGTACATTGACTCAGTTACTGATGAAAGTATCATTAAATGAATTAAAGATTCATTCACTGTTCTCAGCAGCCCTGTCCAAACATTTAATGCATCTATTCACAAATCTGATCACACCTGCAAAGTACCACTGGAGTGTAATAATGCTCAAAAGCCACGCAAGGCAACCTTTACCATGGCAACAGAAGTTGCTAAGGGATTACCTACTATGCAGCTGCATGTTTCAAAGATCTGATCGTACATTTTCTTTGTTTCTTAATGACCTTACTCATGATACAAATCTAGCTGTTCTACTGCGCATAGTTCAGTTGCAACTATATCTTTCCATGCAAGTAAAATCTTAAAAGTTAATGTGCAATTTGATGTTTCCTATGAAAAGAGTTTAGAAATCTGTATTATATTCTTAAATAAATTAGATACAAGCAAACAATCTACATCTATGTATTAATTATTTTGTAAAAATAGTGCCCCACTGATGGTAGAAATTTTTTTTCTAAAAGGTTCTTAAGATGATAACCCTAAACTCACTCACTGACAAAAGATAATGTGTTCCATATATGAATGTTTGTCAAAATTTATAAGAAAATGACTTTGGGATTAGGATGAGTGAAACCCTTCTCTGGGATTCTGCTAAGAAATCCCTTTTCCCCACTCTCAACCAAATTATTTTCAGAGAAAATCCACTTTCAGTTTCAAAGCTTTGGTTCCATGCCGTTTGCTTGTTTATATCTGTTTGCTGTCTCTTCCTGTAAAGCTCTCTGAGTGGCTTACACTAGATAAACAAAACCAAAATGGAACATAGAGTCATAAAATCAGAAGTGACATAAATAAATAAGCAAACCCTCACACTAGTAACTACCAAATCATAATCACAGATTTTAAAACTGAGAGTCCCAGACATTTAAAAGATCTGAGTAAATAGACAAGCCTTCATTAAGCCTGGCATTAAAAAGGCCAAAGGATAAGCATCATTGGCAAGCCTGTTTCATAACTGGGTTGTCCCTGTTGATTTAAACACCCTTTCCCTGGTAGTTCTATGCCTAACTTCCATCTGGTGAGGGCACTCAGGTTTTTAAATTTTTTACATGTTTTCCTGACTTCAGGCAAAAGTCCATGAGGCCAGATGGACACCTAAGGTTAGCTTAGACTGGCAAGCGGCATCAGGCTGCAGTTTCAAGACCCTGGAGAGCTCCAAGCATACAATTGTGCTGTCCAAGGTGAGCCTAGACAAGCTTTTAGCCATCCTTATCCTATCCGATTCACTGAATTTTACTATGGCTCCAAATGGTGGCATCTAGTGATGTAAATTGCTGTCATCATTCTTCTCATCCCTGAAAAAAAGGGGGGGGTATAGTTACTGTTCTCCTCGCATGTGAAATGTGCAATAATTAAAATGTTTCATCTCTTACGTAGGGCAAAGCTCACCTATTCCAATTGAGGCCAGGAATTCAATTTGAAATTCACTGTTCTGGGTAGTTTTATAGTTCTATTGCTTCAGTACTAAATTGCACAGTTAAACAGCTGGAGTGCAATTGATTTTGTCTCTTGCATGGGTTTAGCTTTGCTGGTGATGTGTACCTTCAAGTCATTTCTGACTTATGGTGAATACTCATGCAGTTGTGTTGATCCTTATCTGTCAGAACTTGGAGGTATTGCCTCTTTTGGACTATAGTTCTCATAGCTGGTGGGGGATTATAGGAGCTGTAGTCCAAAACCTATCACTGGGGTTTCTTGGCAAGATTTGTTCAGAGGGAGTTTTCCATCGCCATCCTCTGAGGCTGTGAAAGTGTGACTTGCCCCAGGTCTCCCAGTGGGTTTCTGTGGTCTAGCTTACCTATGAGAGACAAACTCAATTGAACCCCTGCTGTTTAACTGTTCAACTTAATACCAAAGCAATAAAATAAGAAAACATCCAGAACATCAGATTTCAAATGACATACCTGCCCTGTTCATTCATTTGCAAATGAACCATCTGAAGATTCTCACACCTGGCCTGAGAAGGTGGCAAATTTCTTGGTTCATAAATAGAAATTAAAAGGAGCCAAGAAAACAAAAATCCATATGTTTAGGGAATTGGAACAAATGATCAACATTTCCCTATTGGCATTCTCCACTCCTACCTTTCTTCCCCCCCCCCCCCCAATACACACACACACTGTTTCTTTGTCTTTTTCCTTAGGTTAGAAAATCTATTAAGAAGGGGGAAAGATGGAATAGTGGCACAGTGTCTTCCAGGGCCTCTGGAACGATTTTTAAGGTGGGGGGCAACATTGACAGGCAGGTCATTATTAATTTTGACTACTTGCAGATATGTTTTTTTAAAAAAAAACAACAGCACAATGAGATGACATTGAAGTAGTCATCATCTTCATGCAAGTGAAGGTGGTAACAATCTGAGTACTATGAAAGCAACAGCAAAATAGTGATTGCAAAGGGATCTTTTGAGACTGAGCAAAAGATGCTGTAGTATAAGCTTTCATAGACTTGGGGCCAGTACAGAACAGCCAAAAGGACCAACCTGGGGGCAGAGTGGCCCCCACCCCAACTCCACTCCCAGACCAGCATCACACCGCCCACCCAAACAGATGGCAGGCAGTGTCAGGGCACTCCCTTGGCGTTTGGACACACTGTACCAAAAGAGCACAGAAGAGCTGCCACTGCTGCAGCAAGGGCAGCTTTTTGCCGCTCCAAAAAGGAGTGGAATTTCCAGCTCTTTTTGGAGTGGCAAAGTTCCAGATCAGGGCCGTGGCGTGCAGTTGCCGCAGCCCCGATCCAGCATTCCCAGGGCAGCACGGAGCCACCTCTTAGACCCATCTGTACAGCCCCTTGGTCTCCTTCCTCAGATGCAAGTCTACATGTCAACATTATACCTTATACTGCAAGATTTTTCACTAGTTAGTCTCAGAGTTGCTACAAGATCCTTTTGCATGCTGATGTTCCAGACTAACATGGCTGTGTCCCAAACTAGAGATTGCTTAATATGCTTCAGATCAAGAGTTGGGGTGGTCAACTACATGGGAGTCTTTTTAGTAGCCCAATTTTGTCTAATTATTTCAGGTGGGGCTCAGCCCCTCAAATCTAATCTTCAAGGGGAAGTTAAGCCCCTCCTGCCCTCCATTCTGGGTTACATTATGCTTTCTAATTGGATATAAATTATTTTATTAGTAGTAGTAGTAGTAGTAGTAGTGTGAGGAACATTTGGTCTGAAAATATCCCAGGCAGCCCTTGAAACTGTGCTGGATTCCAAGTTCCTACAAGTGTTCATGTTGCACATTTTGATGCAGGGTTGAGGAGCTATCTGGCACAAGTGAGACATAAGGCAGGTTTAGTTGATGTGGTCCCATTACCTCCTTCCCTGTTGCTCTGCTTAGTCAGGAACATTAATTCCTGAATAAAGCCAAAATCTGGATCTCAGCTGAGACCCTTTTTCCTTCTTGATTGGACTTCTCCCTCCAGGCTCTTCTTCCAGTCTGAAGAGTGGATAATCTTGAAGAAATAGTCATGTTGAGCCCATTCCTCATTTTCCTCTGTCAACCCTACCTTGGCCAAAGGGCAATGGGAACATTGGACTTCTAGCATAAAAGGGGCCAGCTTTTGTGGAGAATCTTCTTCTGGTGGCCTTCAATCTCAGGGTTTCTGGCTCAAATGACTTCTAAATGACACCCTATGAATCAGGGTCAGGTTCTGGGTCTTGGTTCAATATTTCTTGGGCTTGCATTAGTGGTGCTCCTATTCATCTGCTTCTCTTTGTTTGTCTCTCTGTCTCTCTGTCTCTCTCTCTGCGTCTCTCTCTCTCTCTCTCTCTCTCTGTGTATGTGTGTGTATGCATGTGTATGTGTGTGTGTGTGAGAGAGAGAGAGAGGCTTTTCCCCATTTGGCTAACCTTCAAAACTGAATTTGTGGCACTTTTAGATTGATCTAGGTCTAGGCATTGAATATTTTCACAAAGTGTTGGGTTGTTTGTTTGTTTGTTTATTGCTTTGCTTGTGGTCACACTGCACCATGGATCTATACTTTTAAAGCTAAATAAATAAAATTATAGCCACCAGTGCCATAAGGGGCATATGGATACGAAAAGATTTCTTGCTTTCATGTCCTGGTAGCCTGGGCAGTACACAAGAAAAAAAAGTGTTGGCACACAGGAATCCTTAAATATATCATCTAACAGACTGTATATCTCTGATATGCCACTGTGCCTGATTCAGTAGAAAGCAATAAATGGACACAGATGCTGAGCAGGGCCAAGAGAGGAGGAATTCTCACAGCCTTTCTGGTAGACATTGATTGGCTTTTGAAACCTGCCTACTGCTACTTGGGCCATTGACTGCATTCCATCCAGTCAACCACAGCTGGTAAATGGACAGAATTGCTCCATATAGGTAGGGCAACTGAAGATCTCATCAATTTGTAATAGATGCTGGTGGCCATGCAATAGCAGACTCCCACCACAATCCTGTGTGAGGCATCCCATGCTTTGACAGCCTCCAAGAAGTGTCCCCCAGGAAGAGTGTGTGATGCTATTCATTGGTGGTAATAGTTAGTGAACACCTTTCTGCTTCACTGGTTATCAGTTCAAGCATTCACTTAGGAATGTGTTCAGTGCCAAGCAAATTACTGATGCTATTATCTTTGACAGCATTTGTATCATCACCTCTTTGGGTACAGGAGAAATTGAATTAAGCAATCTAGCCAGTACAAAAAAAACCAACAAGAAACAGGCTGGATGTTATATTGGAAGAAGGTCAATATAGCATTTGGATTTAATTCCTTGTTCCCCCAGTAGAGATGGCTTTGTCTTGCAAGCATGTTCCAGCTGGCCTTCAGATGGTAAAGATAATACCTTTTCTGTCAAGCAGAAGATTTGTAGTTGGCACAGCTACAGTACCATTCTGATTTAGTCCAATAGAGCAGCTCTGATCTACTTTATCTCCTATCAATTTGTAATCATTGTAATTATGGTTTGTAATTATGAATTACATTAACTGTGCTTCCATTTTTGAATTCAGTGCTGCAAGTTTGGGTTTTGATCCACAGTACAGATCAGTAGAAGAGAGAGAAAACATGTATCATCCCCTGGCACTGAAAGCATGACTGTACTGGTGTCCTTAGAGAGATCATTCCAGAGATACTTTGTCATCCCAGATTCTACCATACATATAATCCTTTGAGACTCCCCCAGAAGGATCACACAGAGAAGAACCTCAGTTGTTAAGAGGCTTTAAAAATAACAGAGGACCCAGGGCAGCTTCCACCAAGAAATCAAGTTCAGAAGTCTGTAGCAATGAAACAATGAGCACAGGATAAACAGCATAAAAATAATTGCATAGTAAACACCATCTAAAGTTAAAATGGCTTAAACAGCCTGGGGAAATAAGGTATGTTTGCCAAAACAGAAGTAGGTGCCAAGCAAGCGTCTTGGCCTCCATAGTAGAGATTGGAAAAGTTCCTTTTTTTTTTTAAGACTGAAGCTTCCAGGTGGCTTGGGGATTCTGGCCATTGTATGTCTGTGTGTGTACAGTATGTACCGTACTTTTTCCAAGCTCTTCTCCTCAGTCATCTTAATGCTGCTGCCTTTCAACTCATTTATTTCATAATTCTCCACCAACAGTTGCTTTGGCTGTTGACAGTGAAGAAAAGAAGCCCAGAGGCTTCCACTGCAATGATATGTCCACACTAGAGCTTAGGGGGAAAAAAAGATTTTGGAGGCTGGGACTAGGACAGCATCCTGTTTGTGGTATACACGTAGGCATTTGTATCTTGCATGTGCATTATGTCTCTTTTTTAATGGAGTCCAGAAGGCTATTCTCTAGCCCTTTATGCTCCATCCAAAACATCCCCCCCAAGAAGCTGCTGCAAGATATATAGAAGAATGCCATATGTAATCTTGATGGAAATAGACCCTATTAACTTTTAAAGGATGCACCTATAAAGTAAGGTGTATCTCTCCATTCTTACCCTGTAAATTATTATTCCTTTTTTCCAGTGGGGGGGAGCATTATAATCCAGACTGCTGGTATTTCTGAATTGCATGTGAAAAGGGGGGGGGGGTTCCCTAAGAGGATCAGATAGCAGAAAAACAAAATTTCATAAAGCATAAACATTCCTAAACCAGTAGGAAAAATCACAGCACTCACAGCAGGTAGGAAAAACTCATAATGTACATTAACCTAAAATCTTGGATGAATGTAATCTGAGGGATTTGGGGACTGTTGTCATAGTGATGAAACTGGCAGTAGTCTGTGCCTGTGCCTGTCATTTTAATGTCATGTCCTACTGATTTCTATATAATTTAAACCGGAAGGGTGATGTTCTTCATCATAAGAATATATACAGAGCTGGGGTCTTATTGTTGGTTGTTCTAATTGCTTAATGGGAAAGAGATCATTAGATTAAACTCACTGTGAAAAATTAAATTTAGAAACAGGGTTTATAGAGCAGAAACCTTGCTTTACATCAGAGTGAATCAATGAGTTCTATAAAAGGAAATCACACTCTATTTGAAGAGAGCAAGGTACATTTAGTTTTTGCTGATGCTAACCTTACTCATACATTCCTATTCATATAATCTTCCCAAAATACATAAGACAAAGAGCAGTCAAGTCATGTAGCAGAAACTACCATTTACAATAGCTTCAAGGTATAATACAATTTAATTTGCATTGCAAGATGCAATTGCAATGAGTTCAGCAATGTTGCTTTAAATGCTGCCAGATACAGAATATGTAAACTCATTGACTGATACTTTAATAATCAGACCTTGGCCAAGTTATCTTTTAGACTACAACTCTCAGAATTCCCCAGACAGCCAGTGGAATTGTAGTCCAGAAAATTAAGTTTACCAAACTCTTATTTATGTTTGTGCTACACATACAAAAATACAGAGGTAGGTAGGTAGGTAGATAGGTAGATAGATAGATAGATAGATAGATAGATAGATAGATAGAACAATTATGCTATTGGTAAACTGCCTAGTTCAGCTGTTAAGGCCTCTTAGTTGTTACTATGTATTCACAATAGAGATATGAACTTGCCTATACAGCTGGCATCCTCTTAGTGACATACTCTGGTGTTAATCAACTTCTCTTTTTGGCCATTGAAGAGTCTATTTCTTTCCTCTCTCCAAAATGGTGAAAATCCCTCCACATGAGCCTGATAGCTGCCTCCCAGCCATTGTGTGGCTGGGAGAGAGAGAGGTAGAGCAGGAAAGTGTCTGGCTATGCCTCTATAACTAGATGCAAAATTATTACATCATCCTCTAAGACTTCTGGAAGACCCCAGCTAACCTGAATAGATGATGTAATACTTGTGCATCTGGCCATGGAAACATAGCTATATGCTTTTTCAAACTGCCCCCCCCCCACTCTCCACCAGCCACAAAATGACTGTGGGGTGTTGCAATGACTCTATGGTTAATTCTGGGGGAGTGGGATTGAATGGTCAACTGTATTATAGTACCACATGCAGAACTACTACACTATGCTGAGCCATACAGGATTCCCACCATAGTATTCTATTAGCTTTATAATTCCCTCTGGTTACCACTACCATAAGCGGGTCAGTTGAAGCAAAGGACTGCTTGAAGGACTGCTAATAGATCTGCCATGGAAGTGTAGAGGTGGAGAAGTACATCAGGATCTGATTTGTCAAGGTCTTGATGAATATAGGAAACTATGAATATATGAAAGTGCTGAAGACAAATCCAAGACCAGTTATTTGTGTTGCTTGGGAAAGAGCTTGGAAAAGCAATCCCCAGCAGGCATGACCACAAAGGTCATTTTCTTATAACCTTTCTCTGCTTTTGAGAGCCATACCAGAGTTTGATAGAACTCCATTGTCACATCTCTCATTACAGGTGAGAAGGATGAGTGCTTATGCTGACATCTCTGCATCCAAGCAGGCACCACGGGGGACCCCAGACAGTGGTTACCAGCGCTATGGAGTTCGCTCTTACCTGCATCAGTTTTATGAGGACTGTACAGCATCCATCTGGGAGTATGATGATGATTTTCAGATCCAGAGATCACCCAGCAGGTGGAGCTCTGCATTCTGGAAGGTACAGCTACCCCATCATTGTCCTGCACCATTAGCTACCAGTTTGGGCTTTCCAGTTGCTTGACTCTCCCCTTTGTGTTGACATCCTCAGGCAGGGAGCAAAATAGGAAGTTTTGAGTCCTGGGTGAACTCCTTCTGTGGTATTCAGCAGCTTTGAAGATATGCACAGCACTTACTATATTTTAAAAGTATTCTTCAGGGTTTGAGGATATTGCTTTTTTTGGAATATAGCTCCCAAAATTGCCCCAGCCAGTATGGTCTGTTGGGGATTCTAGGAGTTTTGTACTTTTCTAATACAGAAAAGCAACATTCTCAAGCACCAATACTTTGAATATTAGAGTGTTACAAAAGAAAAGACATGAATTTCCAAGCAAATCTCAGTAAAAAAGAAATGCTGATTTCTCAGAATGAATCAGCCCAAAGGGCTGAAAAGCTGGTCCATGTTATTACCTCACCATGACAAGAAACAACCAAAAGGGAGAGCCATCTTTTTTAAAAAATTAAAAAGTGAATGTTTTATCTCTCCTCTCTCTCTCTCTCTCTCTCTCTTTCTCTCTTTCTCTCTCATGTACATCAGCCTTCCTCTACCTGATATGCTTCAGAGCTCTCAGACTGCAAATCCTATCGACCTAAACTATCATGGCCATTTTGCCTCATGATAGGAGCTGTAGTCTAACACACTTGGAAGGCTCCAGGCTGGAAGGCAATTGATAAGTAATAACACGCTACCATTAAAGGCCACCATACTGTTTATCATAGGAAATGACTATGGACTGAACTCTAGTTTGATTTAGTTAGAAGTTCACACACAACACTCCAAAGCAATTTAATTTGACTTCCTTGGTATTCTTTGATTTTAGTGCTAAAAACTGCAAAGAAAAGATAGCTTATACTGAGTATGCCTGTAGTGCAGAGTAGGTATTCTGTGGCCTGCAGGCTGCTTCTGACCCATGGGAGGGGAGGCATTTTTCAACCCTTCAGATCTGTATCAGATGTTTCTCCATCTCCTCAATAATGGGGCGGGGAGCAGGAATCACCTTGAAAACAACAAATCACAGTCAGTCAATGCCCAGGGCAACAGAGCATGCCTAGTGCCCTTGGGCTGTTGCATACTGATGGAGGCAGTCAAGCAGAAGGAGTTGATTCCACAGCCTCCAATGGGTTGGCAGAGGCTTACACTCCACCAGCAAAATCTAAGATCTCATCCTTTGTGTCCATCCCCCCAAAAAAGGTGAATGAACCTGCTACACATTACTATGGTTCAGACGCAAGGAACCTTTGTCCCTCCAGATATTTCACATTACAACTTCTACAATATATTACAATTTGTGATGCTAGCTAGGGCGTCTGGCTTTCAAAGCCCAAAACATGGGGAGAAACAAAAGTTCCTCACTGATGTTATACATACGATGTGGTACCCACACAACAATAAAACTAAAATAAATTGTATTAAATTACACTGACTCGTTCAGACTTTGGACCCATTCCTGGGTTTTATGCTACACAGCTGGTCATGATAACTGGGAAAGGCTATGAGTTGTAGGCTAAAAAAAGTACCTTTTCCAAGTTCCAAACTTGTTGCAATTTCATTCTGAACATATGAAAGAGCAGGAATGGAACCTTACTCTTGATCATTTTTTAATAATTATTATGTCCTCCTCCTCTTTCTCCTTAAAATCTAAAGATCTATGGCCTAATTCCTCTGCTAGTCCCAGCAAGAGTAAGCCTATTGATCAAATGGGAATTTGGTAAATCAACACTTCAGTAATCAATTAGTCTGTGCTAGCTGGGTCTAGCAGTGGGATTTAGACCTATGTCTATGCACATTTTCTGTATCTGCACACATCCCTGCAGACTTCATTGCCTCTGTGTTCCTTCCGCTGCTTGTTAATTCGGTTAACATTGTGGAAATCATCTGTCTACTCAAATTCTATATGACAGAAGCCTCAGGGGACTTAGAGCATTGCATGTTCCGCAGAAGTGATGACAGATGTCAATGATATGTCAGATATATTTATCAGCTCAAAACTAAAGCAATCAAACAAAACCCATCACATTCAGCTTTGCTGATTTTTCTAAATTTCTTTGTTTTCTAGGTCGGACTCATCTCGGGAACAGTGTTTATGCTGACAGGGATCATAGTTCTTATAGCAGGCTTCCTAGTATCCCCTAAAATTGAAGCTCTTGGAGTAGAAGGTTTTGTGGTGGTGGATACACATGCTGTTCAGTTTAACAGAGCCCTTGACGTATGCAAGTTGGCAGGAGCAGTATTATTTTGCATTGGGGGAACCATGATGGCAGCTTGCTTGCTCATGTCTGCATTTGCTAAAAGCTATTCCAAAGAAGAAATGTACCTGCAGCAAAAATTTAAAGAGAGAATAGCTGACATAAAAGCCCATGCTCACCCAGTCACAAAAGCCCCAGGACCGGGAGAATCCAAGATACCTGTCACATTGTCCAAAATTCAAAATGTCCAGCCATTATCTGAGACCTGATGTTTTCTCCCATCTTGTGAATTTGTAAAGGTTGGCTTTGGCTAGCAAATGCATCTGTGTTAGCAGTGCAGCATCACTGCTTTCTAAAACCAGTAGGAAAAAGAAGCAGATTGAAGGAAAAATCTGATGAGAGTATAGAAGAGGCAAGAAGGTGAAGGCTCAGCCATTAATGGTTTGGATAGAGCATTCCAATATGATGTGTGTGTGTATTTAAAAGTGCATTCATCTCTTTTGAACCACAAGACTTTGCAGAACACAATACAATCCCCCCATACCTTGCTTTATTGTCGTATGTTAGCCACATCCACTTGTTATAATAATACAGAATTCTAAAGATTTCAGATTATTGTGAATGAGTCAGCGTGGTTCTGTATGCTGTTTGTTTAATCCTGTTTGGCTCATCCCTTAATTGGAAAAGACCAAACAGGCAATGCATCCTCTGTGACAGATGATCCGGAAACCTATCTCTCCCCTTGTCAAGGAAGAGTCATAAACCATAGCTAGTTCTTAGCTTACGATTCTCGCTTCTTGGGAGAGAGGCAACTGAGCCTCCCTGATTCATGTGTCATGATAAATCACAATTTGAAGGCACATGGTTTGTTTTGCCAGCCTCATTTGCAGTAAGAGTCATCAGATACCAGCATGCTGCTTAAAAATGAAAGCCAAGGAACTAGTGGAGTGCTGGCTTAGAGTTATATGTAAACTGGGCCACTTTGTTGTTTCCATATCAGTGATATATTTATATCTGTTTTAATGTAAACAATGTGATTTATGCTCTGTTATCAGTGAGTTATTCAGAAATAATAGCCAAGCTCTACACAGTGATGCAAGTAGTAGTAGATTTATTTGAAATTTCCATCATACCTGTTTGTCCTGTGAGTGAGGAAGACTCCACTGTAAACCAAAAGGCAGATGTCTTGTCCATCAGTCCATGCTGGTGTGGTGGAATGTAAAAGAGATCACCATTTGAACATGATTTTCCCTCATGCTATACAGCTTTATTAGATTACTACCAGTGCTCTCACTTCTCTGTTTAGTTTAATCTAAAAGGTAAATCATCAACTTTAGTCATGTTATCCAGCTGTTCTTCTCATCAAAAAAGGGAGAGAGGGAGGGACAAGAGAAGGAAGGAAGGAAGGAAGGAAGGAAGGAAGGAAGGAAGGAAGAGAACAAACAACAAAATGCAAAACTTCCTTTGGATTTTAAGTTACCAGAATTCTACACATTCCTATAGCAGCCTGAGCATATTATTCCTGTAATCAGTATAAAATGTTCTTTTCTATATTATGCTGTAATAAAAATGACCTGTTCTAAGCTCCATATTTAACGCCCAGGTCCACACAGCCTTATTTTTCATTTTACTTCCAAAGTTGTTGTTTTTTTAAGAGTGGGAAGTGATATTTTGAAAGGTGTTACTTTATTATGATGGTGATTATTTTGGAAGGAAATGAAAGCTAGATGAACCCAGCTGTAGTTCCAATCTCAATTTTTTATTAGAAAAAAATATGACATGTTGTTTTGTTGTAGAGGGGTTATTTGAATTGGTAAGGGATAAAGATAATAAAAACCCAGTCCTGTGCCTTGTGTGCACTGTGACATGTGTACAGACCTTATTGAATTGTACACAGCACTCCTAGGCCCATATAGGCAGCTGCTCTGTTCATGCCCCTTGCAGGAACAAATGTACACAACAAAAGAAATGCATGCACAGATCTGCCACCTTCATTGAAGACGCAAAGTCCTCAGATCTACCACAGATGTCTAGATTAACTTAAAACAGAGTGTGCAGTGTGTGTGGCAAGGCAATAAGACAGAAAAAAAATCATCAGTGAGGAAGAACACATAAAACTACTATTGTAAATAGAGAAATCCCCTCTCCTCTCCCTCCTATTATTTGAGTGCAAAATCCTTTAGCACTTTGAACTCAGTTTACAGAAATGTAAGTAAGCCAAAGATGAAGCAGAAAATGGGAGAAGAGAGAGACTGTGACATATTAAACATAGCTAAGAAAATAGGATGACAGAAGATTCATTGGGGCTGTCCTTGCTAAATCAGGACAATTGAGAGCTCGGAACTGAACATATGGTAGAAACTTTTCTTTCCTCCAAGACAGAGGAAAGTCCAGGGCACTGCCACCAGCATTTGTTGTCTGAGCTTGCCTAATGATAGGGCTGGCCCTGCATATACCTAGAAAGCAGCTCTCTCTTAATTCCTGCCCAGGCCTCATGAACTGTAGTGGGTCTATTACAGGAAAAAATCTTGGTAGACCATGTCTGTTTTTCAACATGTAATATTCTTCCTTAAACCCAGCTGCCTGACCTTGAAAGAAAGATGTTACACTTCTATTTTTCTAGATAATAGAGAAAGCTTATCCTTAATTAGAGTACAGCTGTGTAAATGCTTACGTACAGATTTGTTCTTTCACTAAAGGTATAAATTGTTTTTGTCTCAAAAGACACAATTATCCTTAACCTTTTAATCTATGGCTCTTAAACAAAATGGTATAAAAAAATTAAAATGTGAACTTTGTATTCTTCAAAAATGTGTGCCCAGTGTCTATCTCCTTTTTTTTTAAAAAAAATGGATTCAATTAAATTATTAAGAACCGGTGTTGTTGTCCTTTCTGAATAATACTATTGGGTGTTCACAATGAGTTAGATGGCTGAATGGAAGCAGCATTAGGAGAAACTGGCCAAGAATTTTCTAATACAGCTGATAAAGAAAGGAGCATTTTACCGTGATCTGTGTTTATAATTAATGCACATGTAGACCAGGATCTTACATTGTCTGAAGGTAATGTAAATTTTTGCTGGCAGAGTTACTTTTTGCTAACTACAGAATTCCTATACTGAATACCACAGTAGAGCAACATATAAGAAATTGTGAATGTGCAGAGCTATCTCCTCAGAGCACCATGTGCGGTGCACATTATCACGCCATTCTCAGAGTCATGTTTCATGATGTTTAGATATTTACACAGAGTGGCACACACTCCTGAGAACATGCCATCACTAATGCAGAGATTAATTACATTGGAGATCCATAGCCAAGAAGCATCATGAACTTATTAAAACTTTATCTAATTGAGGAATACTTAAATAATGGAAGAACAACAAAAAAAGAAGTGCACAACAGAGGATCAAATTACATCCAAACAATCCTAAAGAAAGTCATACTGGATATTTTCTGACTTCACTGCCATCCTCATAATACTGACAAACTCAGAAGATGTCCTAGAAGAGGACAAGCAACTGCCATGAATGGAAGGCTACGTTGGCCCTTTGCAGGTTCCTGGAGGACAGCATCCCCATTATTATCCACTATACGCCTCACTCTCCAAATTTCAGAAGTCATAAAAATAACCCTTTGGCCTACAATATTTAAAACTGCTACCAGGTTGGAGGGATTGTTACTCACCACTTTGCCACATTTTCAGGCATTTACACCCACACTGTTGTTGTTTTTAAACCTATACAGGCATGCACGCGCATATATATTTCTCCAAACCTAGAATGATCAAACTTTTTCCTGCAGATTTCCTGCTTTGGAGGAAGGACTCTACAGGCCTAAAAATTTCATCCTCCAATCCCCCAAAACATAGTGAAATTGACAATAGTGATCCCTTTCTCAAGGCAAAAAAAATTATGAACTAAATGGGCTCAGTTTACTCTGAACTGTGGACTATGCTTAGTCCACTCCTCTCCTGCTGATGGATTACCATCGTTTAGGAAGCACTGGTGAATTTTGCCCCTTCCCATACCCTAAAGAAAAATGTATGCCTTCCTACATTTCACAATGAAAACCAGGTTACCTGTGGCCTAGCAACATCCAAGTGAGGTCAAGATGACAAAAGCTAGTAATGAGGAAAAATACACAAGCTAGGAGAGGCTGCAGCAGTTTCTTTTTGCCTGAATCTACAGGGAAGGGCAAGATCCTGCCCCCATTTTTCCTTCACCCCCCTCCACCGAGTTAACTGGGGGCAAACTACTTTTGCACTTTGACCGCAGTTTGCAGCAACTGAAGTGAAATGAGGACAAAGAGGGGGGATGTAGGAGGAGGAAAGAGAAACTGGGACATTTCATATTTTTTAAAATGTGCTTATGCTTACAAACATATAACACAAACCATACATATATACACAACCATACACAAACCATACATTTCAAAAACAGCTGAAAAAGTGGGATGCCAGAGAACTGTAGCCAGGTTCTTTATTAAATTGTTGTTGTTGTCAATTGCTGTCTAGTTGACTTCAACTTGGGTGGGAAAAGTTGGGGAAAAGATCTGCCTGAGTTAGCCAGTGTGGGCCCTAGGGTAGCAGTTGTGTTGCCAATGTTGCCCAAAGCAGAGCCCCCATCCTCAGGCTGCTTCCCAAGCTCCAGCCACTTTCGGACTTGCAAAACGGTTTCCCTGGCTTTTTGGTAGATGCTCCCATGTGATCCTTTCTCGCTCCTCATTCCCGTCCACCTTTTTATTGAAAGTCTCTCCTTTCCAGCATGGTGTCCTAGGAAAAATGATCCATCTACCCATTGATCCTTCATAATAATTGCATTATAAATGCAGTATTTCTGCATTTGCGAAATCAGTTTTAAAATGCTTCCCCTGTTATTATTGTCTAGTCTAACCTGAGGTGTTGATGGAGAAACAGTATTTGAAAACTCAGGATTTTCTGCCCAGCCACAAGACATTTTTCTGGGGAAGGGAGGGAAGGCAGCCTGAGCCAAGGCGACCCCAACTCCGGGGAGCAGCATGAATGGATCGGCCCAACCCAGATTGCTTTCTTTGGTTCATAAACTGGCAAGTGGAAGTGAAAGGGGGATTTTACTGCACTCAGGGCCAATTGAGACTAAACCAGTTAGTCTAGTCCAGTCTTTGTCCCTTCTTTATTAAAAACTGTATATTTCCATAAATGAGGTGAGGAGGCATTTACTTCTCCAAGGTAAGGGAACCAGGTCAGGGAGCCATCCAATGGGAGTGCAGAAAACAAGAGAGGCTATTGGTTGATATGGATACGCATGCTGGGAAGGGAAAAAAACAACACAGCTACTGCCGTTATGTGACCTAAAATAATCCGATTCAATGAACACATGTACACACAGAAACACCATTTTGTACCAAGATTACTTCAAAGTGGAAGAGCTGTATGACTTCGAAAGACAATTTGAGTTCAGATTAAAACTGGCGAGTGTGGTGTTGATAGGGTCAAACCAGGGCACGATGCTGCACACTGGAGCGGAATTATTTTGCAAGTGTGGATTCAGCCTTGGAGGACTTTCTTTCATTCATAGGATCACCATAAGTCAAAGTTGGCTTCACAGTAATTAACAACTAAAATGTATGCCTATGCTGCCTCTAGGCCAGTGACACAGCCACCTTTGTTTGTCTACAATATATTGTATGTGCTCAGTTGAGAGAGGGAATCAGACAAGAGAAAGTACAGATGCCATGTAAAAATAACAGATGTGCTCCCATTATCTGTGGAAACGCCACCACAATTCTCTAGTTGGGAAGGGGAATTCTTCAGACAGCTCATCTTAAAAAGTGAGATTCCCCATTTGTTAAAAAAACAGTTAAAATATCCCCACTTCTCAAACATCATTCTTCTGGTATAGGGATGAATTTTCAATCCAGCTCATGAAACGTAAGACATTTTAATGGGCCTGACTATCCAGCTGATCCCTAGTTTCAAACCCAAGCCAAACTCTGCAAATAAAATATCATCTGAGACTTTTAACTCAGTTTCAGGTTTAAGTTTGGGATGCCTTGCTTCAACAGCCTAACTTTCCCCATCTGCATCCTCAGGCTGATCATTCTGGCCAATGTTACATGGTCGTTGTTGGAAGAATTACTGAAATAATTCAACATGAAATGCTCAAAGCAAGTATCCTATAAGCTGTTGTCATTATTATTTTATGCTTTAGAGTCACAATATCCAATCATAATGATGGAGCTCTGTTTGTTCTTTTCATGTAAGTGGAAACTTGTTTACCATAGTTTTTCCTTCACTGCTGTCAGGCTAGCCATGTGGGCAGCAACCAGGCAGGGCATAGTGACCTTTCCAATGTGAAGTTTATTTAAAGATGGTGAGGAGCAGACATGTGACATTTTGAGCTTGTTGAAGGACATTTAAAATGATGGCTGCAATATCCACTAGACTCCTTCCATCTTCCCCACTTTTTCTGATAACATTATTACTAAAATCAGATTGCAAATCTAATTTACATGCGTTTCTGGAAAAAGCAGCCAAGACATCTATGACGTTTTTTGCTTTGAAAAGGGCAGGACCACTGTTACTCGAGAGCAACCTTGGAAACCCTCAGGTATCTAAAATAAGTGCTTTCACACAGTGTGTGAAATGTGTGTATTGAGACAGGACCAGGCTCAAGGTAAAGAGGAATTATTTCACAGATGTGGATTCAACCTCAGACTCATTATTACTGAATTCAAAAAGCTCAGTCCTAATGGAAGATAAAATGTTTGATCTGGTTTAATGGACTGGATCAACTGTCAGCATTTTTGTATTTTCCTGGGAAGTGGGGTTATGTGTCTATCATGATGAGTATCTGCACTTCAGCCTTTAGCAGTACAGCACTGTTCAAGGGCAGATTTTGTAAATCCTACTGTTACCTGTTCTGTTGAGAGAGGGGATGTGTTTCATCCTCTATTAGATTAAACATAAAACAAATAAAATGGACTTGATGTTGCTTTATTCTCAGAGGATGATTTAGTGCTCAGAAATCATTTCTACCCTTCTGTTGTTGCTATTGTTGTGTGCCTTCAAATTATTTACAACTTATGTTGACTCTAAGTAGAACCTATTATTGGGGTTTTTTAGCAAGTTTCTTCAGAGGGGGTTTGCCATGCCATCCTCTGGGGCTGAGAAAGTGTGACGTACCCAGGGTCACCCAGCAGGTTTTATGGCTGAGTAGGGATTCAAACTCTGGTCTCTAGAGCCATAGTCTAATACTCAACACTACACCACACTGGCTCTCTGCGTCATGCTGGCTCTCTACTCTTCTGTGCCAAGGGACAAATGTCCTGACATCCTTTCCTAAAGTGTTCCCAATAGTAAGCTTACAAGTGATCACATCCCATTACTCATACCTAAAAGTGAAATGGGTAATAAGCAATTTGTGGTGAAAGAAGGAATGTTGTCTTACTCAGTAAGAGCCAAATACCCTTGAGTCTGAAGAGACAAGGAAGGAATTTGTCTCCTAAAACATACCAAGGGGTGGTCTGCCTTTTATATGTGTGCCACAGTCCAAGCTTTTCCAGTTACCGTCTTTCTCCATCCCTTAGTTTTCCTGAAGCAATTACATGAGTGTCACCTCTGCAGGGTGGGGGTGAAAAAAAAACTAATTCTCTCTGTCCTCTGCTAACTCTCATATATCAATCTCTTATGCAGTTCAGAACCGTTTCCTCTTTGCTTCTGGCCTAGAAACCCCCAAAAGCCATTGAACAGAAGAGTAATCATTCATGCAATTTGTGTTGAGATCAAATTTGGCATAGCATGATTGGCAATCATTGCCTTTTATCTTGTTCACGTTGATGAACACATGCTCTCAGGATGTTTGTCTGCTGCTTCCCTTCTGAGTTGCACAGCCCTTGCATGCCAGCCATCTGGTTGTTCTCTGTGGGCTGCCTTGACCCCACTGTTGCTGCTTCTCTTTTTCTTTTCCTTTTTCTTTTTTCTTGTAAGTGTTCCAATAGCATAAGCACGATGAGTCACAAATTACAAAACTAGGGAACACACGTCTTTTCTTCTTCTACTCTGTGACAGCAGATTCTCCCTTTTGGTTTTGAGGGCAGCCCCAGAGAGATTCTTTTGCACTGTTACAATTTCCCCTCTTTCCAGTCCCATTGTTTGTCTGTTTTTAAATCTGTAAGACTTCTGGAAACCAAAAGATAGATGAGATGCTTAGAAAGCATAATTAATGCTGATATTTTATTAATGATGATGGATAACAGTTCTGGAGGGGGGGCAAAATGAGGGTATTGCTTCTCTCCCCCCAAAAATCTTCCCTAAGTGATATAGGTATATGTAGGGGGAAAGTTATGTGTGCCTTCAAGTCACCTGTCAACTTATGGCAATCCCGTGAATTTCATGGGGTTTTCTTAGACAAGGAATACTCAGAGGTGGTTTTGCTAGTTCCTTCCTCTGAAATATAGCCTACAGCACCTGGTATTCATTGGTGGTCTCCCATCCAAGGACTGACCAGGGCTGACCTTGTTTAGCTTTCAAGATCAGGTGGGATCTAGTGCCTTTAGGGTATTTAGGCATATCTACAGCTAACAGTAGAGTGGTGTTAAGAATATAAAATTATTTGTCCCTGTGTGGCTCATATGTTTACCTACTCATCTTGGCTTTATGTAGATTTTTTTTCTCCCGACTTTGTCCCCTATTTGTTAGGACCATCATTGAAACTGAAGTCTTCACTCCATCACCTTACTCACGTTTTGCATTTCTATTATCATTCACACACACTGCCTATTTTTTATATATACATGTGTGTGTGTGTGTGTGTGTGTTCACAAGTGTTTCACTCCATGCATCTGATGAAGTGCAGAAATAATGCAGTTTGACACCACTTTAACTGCCATGGTTCAATGCTATGGTAGTTTTGTGAGACATTTAGCCTTCTCTGTCAGAGAGTTCCAGTGCCACAACAAACTGCAATTCCCAGAATTCCATAGCATTGAGCCATGGCAATTAAAGTGGTGTCAAACTGCATTACATCTGTAGTGTAGATGCAGCCTGAATCTATGAAAGCTTGTGCTACAAACATCTTTCCCTCAGTTAGTCTCAAAAGTGCTACAAGGTCCCTTCATATCCTGATACAGACTAACACTGCTATGTCTTTCAACATGCTACTTTCAGGCCGCGGATGTGATGCTGTTCTATTGCCACCAATGTTGAAGTAACATTTTTCCAGTACTTGCACAAAGACTGACATAGTAATGAGAACAGACTTCAAATTGGGCTTTTAACCAATCTGGAAACTGCAGGACTGATGAGTTCAGAATCTGATTATATAAAAACAACTGTGTGCATATGTGTGTATATCCTCTGTAGGAATATAAAAGGCTAAGCCACAGACATACCAGACCTAACAGTTAATTTCGCTCAGAAGAATCCAATTCCTGACTTAAACCAGCAGGGGGAAAAGGCAACTAGGTCCTAAATTACCAGGCAAGCAATATAAACTAACATAAAAGACGTGAGAAGATTTTTAAAATTCCCTTCATCTATTATGATTTCCAGTAGCAAACCTCCTAAAAGGTATCTGAACATAATATTAGAGCTGGTTGTTCTGTTCAACAGAAAACTAAAGCTTCAGTACATCGGTAGTTTCAGCTGTCTATAAATCTGCAACTTCTTTAACAAGCAAAATCTGCTACAGAATACAAAACAAATCAAAAAGATTTATTACATACGATTTTATTTACAATTTTTTCCTTTAGCAAATATATGGATCAAAAACTAGCAGTATGTTTAACATATCCTTTAGCCTCCAGAATTTATTTAGTTTATAGTTTGTCTGGGTTTTTTAAAGTGAAGTTTTACTATCATAGCTAGATACAAAATGCTGCTCCAACTTAGGGCCTTTGCAGACTGCCAGAAATAGTGCAAATTGAGTCCACTTTAAGGGTTAGGGTTAGGGTTAGGGAATCATGGGAACTGTATTTTATTGTGTCACCAGAGCTCTCTGACAGAGAAGGCTCAATGTCTCAGAAAAAAAATTCCCATGATTCCCTAGCACTAACCCTAACCCTTAAAGTGGACTCAATTTGCACTATTTCTGGCAGTCTGCAAAGGCCCTTACTTACCTAATGTACAGTGCAACAGCAGATGCACAAAAGGTCGTATGGGAGCAGAAGAGAGGAAGAGTATTTAAAGGGCATCTGCATTTGAAATGTCAGGAGGTAATCAATAAAAAGGATTTCTCTTGCCCAGGAATATGGGTATTCTACATGGAACCAGAAAAAAAGAGAATCATACAGTTGGAAGGGACTACAAGGGCCATTTAGTCCAATCCCCTGCCATGCACAACACTAAACAACTACTAAGAGATAGCCACCCAACTTCTATAAGAAAGCCTCCTGAGAAGGAGATTCCACCACTTTCTGATATAATCTATTCCTCAGTTAAGCAGTTCTTACAGTAAAGAAGTTCTTCCTAATTTTAGATGGAATCTGTTTTCTTGCAATTTTCAACCTATTGGTTTGTGTTCTAGTCTATGCAGCAGCATAAAACAAGGTCACTCCATCTTCTACATAACAACCCTTCAGGTCATAAGACTATCATGTCACATCTTCATCTTCGCTTCTCCAAGCTCAACATACCCCATTCCCTTAGTCACTCCTCATAGGGCTTGGTTTCTAGACTTTTAATCATCTTCTCTGAGCACATTCCATCTTGTCAATATCCTTCTTGAACTGTGATAACCAGAACTGCGCACAATTTTCCAGGGGAGGTTCTGACCAAAGCAGAATAGAGTAATACCAGTGACATCATTAGGGTTAGCGTCACCTGTGTGGTAACTCATGGTCTCCCACATCCCCACTGACCTCCTTCCATACCACACCATACAGAATCCTTACTAATGTTGCTTGTACTAATGTCACTCATAAATCATAATTCCTATGTATCACTGAATGTATTGACAATAGTTGTGACGTAAACAACTGGCAAAATTAAAATGATATCTTTAAATTACAGTATCATACGTACAGCCTAAATGTATTTACATATACATAATTTCATGTGATTAAAGTTAAAATTTGGTAAGATGTGATTTTTAAAGAAAATTTTATTTTTATTTTTTTAAAAAATGTAAATCCTGGAACCTCTCCTTTCTTTGCCCATTGATCCTTGCTCCACTCACACCATCTCTTCAATGTTTTAAAGCAGGGGTAGGCAACCTTTTTGAGCCAGGGGCCGGGTTGCTGTCCCTCAGACAATTGCGGGGCTGAAGCACCATAAATAAATAAATAAATAAATAAATAAATAAATAAAATTTTAAAACATTTTTTAAAAAATTTAAAAATATGCATGCACACTTTCTCAGCCCCAGAAAAGCCATGGCAAACTCCCTGTGGATATTTTGCCAAGAAAACCCCAAGAACAATAATCAATATCATCATGGCAGGCGGTGGGCAGCGGGAGCGGCGGCAGCGGGAGCAGGAGCGGCGGCGGCGGCAGCAGGACTGGCCTGGGGCCGGTCCAAAGGTCTCGGGGGGGGGCGGATCCGGCCCCCGGGCCTTAGGTTGCCTACCCCTGTTTTAAAGGATCGTCATAGCCCGTTCCTGCCAAAAGGCAGATGTTTGAGATGCAGTGGTGTCACCCCATCCTTAGGGTGTTACCTGGTGCATCCTGCACCCCCCACAACCCCCTACTGATGCCCCTGAGTAGTACTATCACTTACCTTGATCTAGACACTATAGTCCCGTTTATGCATACTAGAACAATATTGGGGGATTTTTTGCTGCCACATCACACTGTTGACTCATGTTTTGTTTGTAAGACCCTTATATCTGCTACTGAACATAACCAACCCACCCAACCTCTGCACACACTTTTTATTATTTTTAATCTTTCTGGCAAGCCTGGACTCATTCTGAGCTTTCATTTTTTAATCTCCCTGGAGCTACTGGTTATCCATTTGCATTCCTTTTTCTTCCATTTGTACATATCTCTTTAAAATCATAGCAGAAACATCATAGTAGTTTTCACTGTTGCTTCCCAGTCATGGATGGCAGAGAGCTGAATTATTTATAGACAGTCATCTGTTCAGTGTTATCTCAGGCTGTATCCCCAGGAAATTACACCCTCTCCTAAACTTGAATTTCACCGAACTCCTTCTGACTGAGATGGCATCACCTGACTGTGTTGTTTTCTGGAGCTGGTGCAACATAATTGCAAGTATTGGTATCACAAAAGCAGAAATTGCAATGTAAAGCTGAATGTGTTTTACCTCCCAGAGAGGAAACAGAATCCAGCTGCTCACAGTAGGATTTCAGGAAGGTTATTGCCGGAAAACAAAAATTAGGGAAGTTTCTAGAATGTTACTGAATTCCCTGCATGCTATGCAGACTTGGAGAGGGTCCTGATCCATGATCACAACTAGTATGCGCCCATGCTGCTGCACCATGAAACTCACCTACCATTGAGGAGGAGGAGGAAGAATGCAGTTTTCCTTTAAAACACAATTGCCATTTTGTCTGGTACACTTTTGTATTTGCTTCAGAATATCAGAGGCTGACAAGAGAAGGGCCTTGTTTTGCCATGTTCCTTCTAGTTTTTACCTTCAGATTTGAAAGCTGACTGGAGCTTAGGCCATCTTCATGTTGGGACATACACGCATACCTAAGGGTATTTTTGATTTTGATATATTTTTTTGTCCTTTTTCAGTAACTTCTTGTAGAAAACTACTAAAGACGACTCGGGTCAAAACATGTTTGCTTGTGTCATATCTCTAATGTAGTCATTTGCTGTTTGGATGTAATTTTCTGTTTGTTTTTCAGAGATAGCTAGGTCATGTCATGGGTCCAAAGAAACTAATATTTCATGCTAGCCATCACAACATGATGTTGTAGTTATTGCAAGAAAAATTAGTCTGTAATTGGGTTACTAATATAAATACATTTTTTAAAAAAAAAATTAAAAGGCAGGTTGGGTAGGGCATAGGACAGGAAGGCAGAGTCTAGGGGGAATGAGGAAGAGAGCATATGGGGACCCTCAATGATGCAAGAAACCCTATTGTGCTATTGAAGAGAGGTGGAGTAATAAAAGCTCCAAAACCAGTATTTTTTCCATCTCTTTTAATGATTGTGATGAAACTGAGGCAAAACTGAAGCTCATGTAATAAAGTTCAAAGATAAAATCTAAATAGAAATTTTGCTTTGATTTTTTAGTTTGTCTCTTGGTTTAAATTACTCTTACCTGCACAGGGTCCACAGTAGAACAGCGACATGCACAATTTAGGTAAGATCATAAGTACATGAAATATTCATCAAAGTCAATGGAATTTAATATCATATAGATGCATATAGGATGTGGTGATTAATGTACACTAACAGTGAAGCGCAGCCTGCCCTAACCTGACACCCTTCAAATGTTTTGGGACTACAACTCCCATAATTCTTAATCACTAGTCATGATGTCTGGGGCTGACAGGAGCTGAAGTCTTAAACATCCGTCAGGCACTGAGTTGGGGAAGGCTGATGTGGTATAGTTATTTGTGTCACTCAAAGTAACTAATTCTACTAATGGATATAGTAGAATCCTTTCTCTTGTGGACACTGCTGTCACCTCAATCAAGCAATTAGTTCCAGATATGTGAGTGCTGATCAACCCACCTAATATCCATGCACCTCTGTGCTTTTCAATGGGGAGAGCAGATCCACATGGGCATTCCTATAAAATGGGGGTAATGGTCTATGTATGCAAGAGCCCCATGTGCATAGCAGAGGTCCTCCGGGACTCTGAATCAAGGCTTGTTTCTGTATTGTTGAGACTTCCTAGACCCACCCTTTGCACCACAAAGTGGGAACCTGGCTGCTAACCTTAGATTAGATAATCCTAAATTAGAAATATGCCACAGCTCATATACATATAAGATTTATTCAGCATTAAAAATATTACAGGTTTTTGATTTCAAAGTTGCAAAAATATTATTTAACTCTTCTAAACCAAGTGCTTACAAGTCTAACCATCTCTTTTGTGAACATATATGGGGGCTAGTCCAACATTAAGCATCCTGTAATGACAGTATTTATTAAATTAACACCCATGCTTCCCCTTAAAATTCACATAGGAGGAAAACCAACCCTTGGGACTACAATTCCATCTTCTTTTTAATAAGCATTCATTTAATTATCTATTTACTGGATACCACATTATCATCACATCAGGGATCAATGGGTGGAGCTCCATCATACCATTGCATTATAAATTAATCAAGCAAAGAGAAATATGCTTGGCATTCAAAATACAAAATCCTTCATTTTCTGTTAAGCTAGGTCCTTTGAAATATGTCTATGCTACTGCTGCATACTCATTGCTTTGTTCATTTTTTTCACTTTCCTGTGGACTGGTGACAGTGACTCTTGGAGGTGATGTTTTTTCATAATTGGAATCAGCCTAGAAGGGGACAGAGAAAGATATTATGATTTGTTACATGGCAAGAGTCTTTACTGGATGTGTATGTAAATATGACAGAATAGACCTGAACAACCAGAGCCCCGTCCAGCCAATGCTGCCCGCCAGCCACATAAGATGTTGGCAACCCTTCTGCTTTTGACATTCCAGAGAGAAAGCAGAAATAGACGGTTCATCCGACCAGAAACAAACCCTCACATTTGGCAGATGAACTGTGCTCTGCATGATGAACCACTAAGTATAAACTCCAGTAATAAAACAACTAGCCCATCTTTTACTTGGGCAATCAACAACAGATTGTTTCCTGCTATCTGTGGTACATGTAGTTGGCCATAAAGGACAAAGTGTGAAGAAAATAGCACTATTGGTTATGGTATATAGTTGTGTATAAGACGACCTCATGTATAAGATGAGGGCAGGTTTTGGGCCCAGAATTATGGATTTTGATTTGACTCATGTTTAAGTCAAGAGTAAATCTTATGGGCATGTAGCAAAAGATGCAAAAGACAAAGCAAAAGAAAATGAGGCTAAAGAACTTACAAAATTCCAGCAGGCATAACTGTTTGTGCTCTCCCTAAAAGCATCAAGGATGAGAAGGAAATATAGTAAATGGTGGCTGTGCAATGTGGGGGTGAGGTGACCAGGCATGGGTGGAGCTAAGAAAATGTGCACATGTCAAAAAGGATGTAAAGATAAGACTTAAGGTACAGCATTAACTCGTATTTTTTAAAAAAGGAACCATCTCCTTCTCTGAGTAGAGAGGCAAAAGGCGAGCACTTAGTCTGTGCCAGGAAAACCTAAAAGAAGCACCAGCCTCCTCTGTTCTATCAGTGCTCCTTTGAGGGAAAGCATCAAAGAGCTGCTGCTGCCACTACTGCCATTTTCCCAGCCAAGCATCTAAAAAGGCCAGAACCAGTGCCACAGTGGAGAGAGTAGAGGAGGTTGGTGCTTATTTTAGGTTCTCCTAGGATGGACTAAGCTCAATCCTTTCGCCACTCTACTCAAGAGAAGGGGATGGTTCCTTTTTTGATAAGAGTTAAGGTACAGTCCTTACATTGACCCATTGAAAAAGCCCCAGCTTTTTTGGATCAATTTTTTGACTAAAATTTCTAGACTTACACATTATATTACACATTTCCACAAACAAAGGGCTGTTCTTGCTGCTTCAAGTCATGTCCACCTTATGGTGGCCCAAAGGCAAACCAATCTCAGGGTTTTCCTGGCAAGATATGTTCACAGGGTGTTTGCCTTTGCCTTCCTCTGAAGCTGATAAAATGTGACTTGCCCTAGGTCATCCAGTGGGTTTGCATGGCGAAGCAAGAATTCAAAACCTGGTCTCCAGAGTTCTAGTCCAACACTTAAACCACTACACCATGCTGGCTCTCCCAGACAAAGGGAGATTCCCATTAAGGTGCAGAAATAAAAGGAAGGGTGCAGTTAGTATATAAAATTACAAAACAATGATGAAAAGGACCCAATTACTCCTATCCTTGCTTTCACTATTTTACCCAAGAGAAGGTTCATGTGTTTGAGCATCCTTAGCTCCTTTTATTGCAGGTTAGACAACATGCAACCCACAGGACTGCCCCTGCCCCCGCTGCCACAAAGAACTGAAAAATTCTCACAACTCTGGATGCAGTGTCCCATGTGACAATACCATCACTGGCATCAGCCATGAAGAGGAGGCAAAAAGTCATCCCAAAGCTGAAACACAGGGCTTGGAGTATGCTGGCTGAAAGCAGCCCTATGACTAAAGCAGACAAACGGAAGCATCAACACAACAAAAGAGTTGTTACCTGCATTTGATCATCAATACCTTCTTTCGTTTCTTCTACATGATGACTCTGATCCATTTCCTCACCATTTTCTTCATTTGTTTCACCATGTCTATGAGTAATGGACTCTTCTTCTGAACCCTGGTCAAGTTCCTGCTCTTGCTGTGCATCTTCATAATGGCTATTCAGTTTCCCTTTGTCTTCTTCCATTGCATTCATGGCCTCCTCTGTCTCTTCACCTGAATCATCCT